>OY992515.1:30664120-31864120 GCA_963921215.1 Scoparia ambigualis | reverse complement strand
CAACTAGCAAACATTGATAAGTAAGATCACTTCACCATCGCCATCATAGCCGAAGGACGTCCACTGCTGGACTTGCCAAGCTTGACAAGCCCGGCTAGTGACTCCCTCTACCTAATATTAATATTAGATGTGCTTGCGTATTAATAGCTTACTGCCGTACTCAGAGGAGTACGGCAGTAAGCTCCTAATCCTCCTTCTCTATTTCTATTCTGTGACTATACCAAAGAAAGTGACAGCAAGAGACTTAATTGTTATTAAAACTTAATTGACAGTGACTAAGCCACCAGTCTTAACCCACAGGTGCCGGGTTCGATTCCTAGAGAGGGTACACCTTTGTGTCTTGCTTTGGCTGGCGGTATGGCTTGTTAAGTCCGCCTTGCTAGCTACCACCATCTTATCTAAAGTCGAGCGATCTTCTTTAACTGTTCTGTGGTTGAGACCATAAAAACAATGTTAATAGCATTGTTGTGTTCCGACAGTTCAGAGATAAGATAGCCAGCTCCTTACTGGTCGAGAATTCCGGGTTCGCGCGCTTCCACCTTCGGCCTTATCGTCACTTACCATCAGGTGAGATGAAGGAATCAAGTTACCCGTATAGTGGATTCAAAAAACTGTAAATCTGTAAAAAGTTTTGTGCATTGTCTGCTCAACCCTGCGACTTATTTTATTTATTATGCAAAATCCACAACTCTTTACAAAAAAATGTTTACGCTAGACTAGACTAGACTCCCTGATTGATCCCTAGACTTAGATCTAGGGATCAGTTCAAATTGACCCTTAAGCAGAATAACACAATAATATAATAATTGGCTTAATGACGCTTTATAAACTAAGGTTCAAGCCATTACATAAAAAAAAATGTTTTCTACAACAGAATAACACGTCGATGGGCGATTGGCTGAGGGCTGCCCGATAACCGAATGTCCAGGGTTCAATTCCTAGGTCGGGCACAGTGTGCTCCAGAGTTTTCGATGCATACATAGCCCGGGATTGCATATAATCACCAAAGTCAATACATACATACATTAATCACGACTATTATCCCCGAAGGGTTAGTCAGAGACAAGGCAATAAGGACGCAAAAGCAGTCCACTTCCATAGTCCACTTTTCACTAAATAACAACTACACATGTGCTCAGTCAGCGTGACAGGTGGTGAGCCTATCGATCGCCGCTCTATGCTGTTGGATGCAAGTGCAGACTTTAGTCCGTTAGTCGCCTTTTACGACACCCAAGGGATGAGAGGGGGTTGTAGTATTAGCCAATACATATTACTTGTAACGACGACTTAATTTCAATGATGGAGGGCATTGCCCAGCAATGGGACAGTAAGTACAGTCAGCATCAAAAGTAACTGAACAAAAACAAGGTTGCAAAAGTAATCGTCACGTGTAAGTGTCTTTACAAAGTGTCTTTACATACTCATTAATACTCAATAATATTCGGCGTGAAATAATGGCACTTGGTGCTGTTGTGTTTCGTCCGACCAGTGAGGGTTCCGGAGGCCCCTTCCCCCCCCCCCCCCCCTCCTCCCAATTCCTATTCCTTCCTTAAACCTATTCCTCCCTTAAAGGCCGGCAACGCGTCTGCGATTCCTCTGGTTTTGCGGGTGTCCATGGGCGGCGGTGATTACTCTCCATCAGGTGACCCGCCTGCTCGTTTGCCTCCCTCTTTTATAAAAAAAAAAAAAAAAAAATTATTTAACATTTCAGATTTTTTTGTGTTTATAATAAATGGTTAAAGCAATAATGCAAAAGTATATTGTCATGTACTTTTGACTCAACAGCTATGTCAGACAACTCTGGTCATTTCAACCGTAACAATCATTTGAAAACATATGGTAAACTACTTTTCACGCTGACTGTACGCAACGCTTTAGGTACTTATTTACAACAAAATGTATTACCCTAATAAATATAAATCTCGCACTAGGTGCCTGACCTACAGTCGGTCTAAAGTCGGTCAGACGTAAATTCAAAGGCAAAGTCAAAAATCATTTATTGAAATAAGTTAACCTTTTTTTAAAGTGCTTTTAAATCGTCCAAACATTTTTTTGTTTACTACTTAACACTGTACTACCGTCGGATTTCAAAAGGCTGTAAGTAACTGAAATATTTACATATCGAGATTTTAGAACTTGAAGGATTTTGACAGTTTTATTCATTGTCGCATGATTTAATGTGACAAAAAAAAACTATTTAAGATTGTAGTATTAGATATAGGCAACACGGCCGTTTTATATATTTTCATAAAAGAAAGTAAAATAATGAAATTGTGTTTTGCCATAACTCTTACCTATGAGGTAATGCATCTCTTATACAGGGCGTCCCACGGACATGCCACATGGAGGGAAAGTACCTTGAATATTGTAGATGGAACATTTTACTGAAAGAAGACATCATTTTAATTTAAAAAAACAATTTAAACTGCATTCATAGATATTTCAATAATTACGTGGTTGAACCGGGAATCGAACCCGTTACATGAGAAAAATAATCACCTGTAGCTTATCATACCAATCGAAAGGCTTTATCTTACGGATTATTTTTTGCTAAATAACATAGTGTCACAAATAAAAGGAAGACCATGAATTTTAATATTTGATGTGAAATTTTGTTCTGAAAAATGAAAAGCTGACATTGTCGTCAGGACATTAAAACTGACATTGAAATGAATACATACATAAATTGATTAATTTTGTATTATAAATGATAAAATTCATGGTCTTCCTTTTATTTGTGACACTATGTTACTTAGCAAAAAATAATCCTTATGATGAAGCCTTTCGATCGATGTGATAAAGCTACAGAATGATTATTTTTCTCATGTAACGGGTTCGATTCCCGGTTCAACCATGTAACTATTGAAATATCTATGAATGCAGTTTAAATTGTTTTTTTAAATTAAAATAATGTCTTCTTTCAGTAAAATGTTCCACCTACAATATTCAAGGTAATCTCCCTCCATGTGGCATGTCCGTGGGACGTCCTGTATAGGCATAACGCTACAAAATGTATCTGCAAGATTACTGTCAAGTGAATTACGGACTCATTGACGGACAATAGGTACGATCTATAAGCTAACAGATGTTCAGAGTTGAAACGAGTGATATAAAGCCAAAAATTTCAAACTATCCTAAGAGGACTAAATGATAAAAATAATAACTAAATAGGTAAGTAGTTTTGGTTATTTTGAATTTTAAGCTTTATTTATTTATTTATTTCACAGGATAATTATGGACCCCGCAAGGGCACGAAAATTAAGTAGAAGAGAGGAAGACGCTTTTAGATAATATAGAGTATTAAATATTTTTATGTTTGTTGTGTATTGAATATAATTACAATAATTTACTTTAACTTATCATTTAGATATTCGTCTATATGATAATAGCTTTTAGAAGTTAATAGTTTCTTTACTTTATTTATAAATATATTGTCGTTTTTTTTTCTATCCATTCCTTTGGAAGCTTTTTATATATTTTTATTGATTGAATAACTGTGTTTGATGAGTTTACTTTAAGCCGGGTAGTTGGCAGTATTAATTTATTTTTATTTCGTAATGAATATTTACTCTGTACTCTGTACTTCTTCACGTTGTGTGTAGAAAAGTGTTTGTATTTACGGCCAAATATACATATTTCTAAAATATAAAGGGAAGACAATGTGAGTATTCTGTATTTTTGGAAATAGGGTCGGCAGCTGTCAGTTTGAGTTATATTTGCAATTATTCTGATAAATTTCTTTTGAAGAGTGAATAAAGCAGGAGCATCCGTGCTATTTCCCCACAGAATATTGCCGTAGTTGAGCCAAGCATGTGCACATACATAGTAGGTCGATATTGCTGTTTCTACACTAGTGGTCTTTGTAAATAATCTGTCTGTCTGTGTAATTTATCACCCTCGATATAATAAAACTATTCGATGTACTTAGGTATATTTATATTTTATTTTTATGTATTACAAAAGTAACCAGCAATTACACATTTGTCGAGTATTATTTTGTCAATATATATTAATTATAATTTTTAATAGTCTATTTCGCAGTGTTGGTCCAAATCTAAAATTTTATAAGTCACAGGTAATTCCTGGCACTAATAGATGTATGAACACTGTCTGCTGCCATACACTCTCATTTTTTATTCGTTTTAATGAAATTAAGGGTGAGTTCCACCCATGAAACTAAACAACTTTCCCCAAGAAACCTATGTGCGAAAATGACAAAAAAATTTCGGCTATCGTCGATACTATTGTCGTCAGCTGATCGGACAGTTTTGTATGGGAGGTCGATTTTTTTTTGTCATTTTTGCACATAGGTTTCTTGGGGACAGTTGCTCAGTTTCATTGGTGGAACTCACCCTTAATTTCATTAAAACGAGAAATGTTGTAGGTTTATAGGTATGTCCTGGTTCTAAATACATACTCAATTCGGATGAGTTCTGCAGTCGTATATTTTTCATTTATGTACCGCACTAAAGCAGAAGACATAATTTTATTATTATTTGGCGCATTGCTATTGTCTGCAAAAGTAAAAATTTCCTTACCTTCCCCTCGCAAATTTTTTGAGGAATAGTATATTAGATATATATGTTGCTATATTAAATGCTTTACGATACGACCTCCTTCAGCTTCATGCCAATATGAGGGACCACTACCTGTAGGCTTACTCTTGAAACACAATTGCATTAATCAATTTCCAATCACAAATCTAAAAAATGTCAAATGGCACTTTTGTAAGCGACAATAGCGCCACATTGGAATTAAATTGCGTGGAAATTGATTGAACAAATTATTATCGACATGGCGTTCCGGAATTATCTTTACTTATCCCAATATCGATACATATTAATCGCATTGGAATTGTATTAAGATTGAGTTTGCGTTCAAGAGTAACCCCCCTGGACCGGGAATAACAAAAGTTTCATTAAATAATAGTAATTTACGCAAGAAAAAGAAGTCTTGAGAGTTTTGCATTGTTTTAACTTTTTGCATATCTACTATGATTATAAAAGACTTTCCCTTAGATTGAGATATCAGTTCTTGATATTGCTTTACCCCTCAGCCCCCAAGCGGTCGCATGAGACCGCACCTACAAAAACACACTTGACTTTGTACCGTGTTTTCATAACCTTACAGACTACTTTAGTATGAACAAGTTTGATTATTTCGGTTCTGTGGTACATTTTATGCATCGTGATTGCAAAATATCGCATCTCTATGCTCGATTCTGACAAATTTGACGTTGACAGTTGCGCCAATTTTTGTGTTAGAAAATGGCCACGAGTAAGTGGTTTTCTAGATTCTGTTTTATTAGATTAATGTGTTTAATTATGTAAGACAAGTTGCACATCCACAATCGTCACAAGTATGATTTCCGTTTTTTGAATCGGGATGAAGAGTAGATGTTCTGAACATTTAGTACACTTATCTTGATCAGGTATTTACTTGAAGAAATATTCAAAGCCTTAATTGCTGTAAAAAAATAAGTCCAACTGCAAGTCTTTTATCTACATTTCTAATTTCATTATTGAAATCTATGAAAATACCTTTATATGTAACACCCACTGGTAAGTATCTTCTGTTAGGAGGAGCATGAGTTAAATTATAATGAGAAGGAAGGGGGTTATATTTTAATATAAAATTATTTATTTCATCACTATATTCATTCGAAAAAGCATTGTCAGGAGCATGTTATCTTCTTATGTCAGGAGCAGATACAGTACCTGGGTTAATAGGCTTTGAATGTACTTTTTAATACTGCTACAACTACTTGATCATTCTTGTAACCAATTGTTTTAAGAAACATTCTTACATACTACTTTTTGGTCTAATATCCACGTTAAGATTGCATTGCGTCTGTTAGAATTGTCAATCATATTTTTTCTTGCAATTTTATGTCTGCTTTCATTTGCGGCAATAAAATCACGTCTACTCTGTCTATCTAATGACCAAAATAATGAATGTATTTCTTGTCCTTCTGATTCCGACAATTTTTCTGAACATTTTCTTTTACACGAATTTGAACAAAAGTCGAGTATTGGATGATTATTCTTGACATATTCCTGCCTTTTGATAGTACAGTAGCACCATGCCATACCAACTATTGTGTTGCGGGCCGCGACTGTACTGTGCACTTTTTCATATATATTCAATGGTGTGTACATTAATAAATATATTTGGTGATACCATCATCAGCCTATAAACGTCCCACAGCTGGGCATAGGCCTCCCACGTGGACAATATCACGTGGGGATATTGGGCCATAATAACCCACCACGCTGGCCTTAACGACTGTCATCTTACGACAACAACCGGGACCAATGGCTTAGCGTGCTTCCGAAGGACGGAGGAGCTCGAGATGTTTTTTTAATTTGGTTACCAATCCAGCGACACGGCATTACGAAAGTTGCTTAGCATGGTAGATCGCAAACCGAACGCGCTAGCCGCTGCACCATCGAGCTCCTCATATTAATGATATAACTTTGTAAATTAGAAATTGGAAAAGTTGAAAATAATTCCATGAGCAGGAATTGAACCTGCACCCATCTGACATGCCAGGTAAGTTGCTCTTCCAATTATGCTACCTTGGCCTTATCCAGCTCACCGGAAAACTTTTTACTTTCTTACAAGCCAAAGGCGCCCATTAATTTTTTCAACATTTTCCAATTTGTAATTAGTTCGCAACAAAGTTTGCATTAAAATCAATGGTATTATTATTGGTTAAAATATATGAAATAATATTTATAACACGTTAATTAATTAAATAAATAAGTAGGGATATTGTTCCATGACCCACCGCGCTGGCCCAACGTAAGCTAGTGCTGACCCACTGCTAGGCAAAGGCCTATTTCAATAGTCATCCCTAAAATTGATTGATATTCAACTATCGGTTCTAAGTATTGTTGGTAAGTTGATATGATAACTCTAATCTCTTAAAATATAACAACGTAATCGTAGTATAATTTAAAACGAATCAATTTAGTTTAATGAAGCAATTTAAACTATATAATATAAATGTCGTATTATACTAAATACACTATTTATATCTACCTCATAAACACAAGGAGAATTAACTTTAACGTCAAACCTCTTTGCAGAGGTCGCCTCAAAAGGTGGCAGAAAATTTTCCGCACAACAATAGAAAATTATTAAACCATTCAGTCAGTGTAATGAATAAAAAAATAAACGTACAAAACCTGAATATAAACAATATACCTATAATATAACATATATTGTTTTCCTTGACTATGATAATTGTGCTGTAGTGAATGGTAGACGGTGGTTGCAAGAAATTGCAGTCGGGCAGAAAAGCCCGTCGCGTTACTACGCGTTCGCCGCTCCGTGCCGCGAGTAAAGAGAAAAAAGTTCCACTGCGCGCGTATTTAATCTGTGGAGCGCGCGCGCTTTTTTGACAGCTCCCCAAGTTGTGTTACCTCTTTTGAATCAAGAAACAAGTGCTATGGTGTTGTGTGTGTAAAGTTTTCCAGGACGATAATCGGATTTTCACAAAGGTATGGCTGTTTGTTTTATGATCTATTGCAGATATTATGTAATTATTATATTGGTTTTGCTAATTTGCTTTCACTGGGCCATGGGTGGGGGAAGTAGGGCAGTGGGCCATCGAAAGTGATCTGTGATGGAGGCTGCGCGCTTCTCGGTTCGTAAGCCTTTTTCGGACAGTACTTTAATTAAAAAATAAATATTTGGAGCAAGTTTTTATTGTACGCGACAGTTAGCTTTTTGGAAAAGAGAATGAGGTAGTTAAAAATTTAAATAGAATTTTGAAATTATAAATTAATTGAAAGATTCGGTAGTGGACCATTTAGTTCTGGATGATATTTTTCGTATGTTTAAAATATTTAGGTCAGGGAGCGTTGACTTATAAACGGGTTTTTTTTTAAAGAAAACAGCTTTTTAGAGTAGCATTATTTTAGTATTTTAAATTAGTAAATATTTTATCATTTGTCGTAGTTAAGTAGTCACTTAGTTATTTTTTCAATTGTATACTTTAAGAAAATGTATGAAGTGAAGTTATTAAATATTGCGTATAATTTAGAGAAATTAGATAGAAAAACTCAAATCAAATAAGACAAGTATTTTGTTTTTAGAATTAATATATATTTTTTTGTTGGGATATTTTAATACTTAGCTAATACTTTTTTAAGGTGTTGCACCAAACAAAAGGGACATTTTAATGAAATTGAGTGTCAATTTTTCAGTTTGGGTAGGTAGTACCTATATTTTTAGTACTAGGATGAGGCTATTGAAATTTCAATTCAGAGGATGGTTGGAATTAACCATCTGTCTACGATCCCATCACACAGGTTATCAAAACCCAGCCCCAAAAGCACTACACTGCAATGCCTTAAAATATTGTAAGCTCCTTTTGCATAAATCTGAACGCACCGGGTTAAACAAAAATAATTGAGAAATATTAAAAATATTTGAACAGTAGCTTTTCAATAAGAGGGTTTACGAATTTCGGTTTCCCATACAATTTTCCAAGTCGAAATTTTTAAAGACCAATAAGCCAATTTCATTAAAACTTTGCATGCTAAAGTAAAATACAGGGATCAAAACATTTTTTAAAAAAGGTTTATTTGGCTGAGTTATTGTGATTTAAAGTCCATTAAAGAAAGTTTAAAATCGCCATAACTCAGTTAAAAAAACGTTTTTTTAGAAATGTTTTCAACTAACTATTTAGATCTCTATATTTTACTTCAGCATGCCGAGTATCATCCAAATTGGCTTACTAGTTTTTACAAATTTATACTTAGAATTTTGTATGGGAAATGCGTAAACCCCATTAAGAGACAGCCATCCAGTCTCCCTGTGACTACGGACCCTTTATAGGGCTCAAAATATCAGGACTAAAATATATACATACATATAATCACGACCATTATCCCCGAAGGCTTAGTCAGAGACAGGCAATGAGGAATCAGGCAATGAGGACAACAAAAGCAGTTCTCTACCATAGTCCACTATTCACCAAACAGCGACCGCACATGTGCTTAGCGTGACAGGTGGTGAAAACATCGCCGCTCTATTCTGTTAGATGTATGTGCAGTATTTAGTCCGTTAGTCGCCTTTTACGACACGCAAGGGAAGAGAGGGGGCGGTACCTAGTATTCTTCCGCCGGTACCACAGAATAACTAACAGTACAGAATAACAAATAGTGCTACCGTACCGCTGCGCGACACGGTGTACCCTAACGTAAAGTAAAGGACTAAAAAATAAAACTTTAAAATGTAATTAATAAACACGAGTTCATCCGCAAAAAGTGTTTCATTCCAAACGATATAAAGTTCAAAATTTATTGAAGTCCTTTGACATTTTGTCATCGATCACATAAAAACTAAGTGGACAATCAACGCTCTCAAAACAGCCGCTCAAAAAGAGTACCTAGTGATATCAAAGTGACATGTTTCGGCACGCCTTTCGTGAGCTAGTGTGAGCTAAGTGTCGACATGACAAGAAGACCCTTCGACCATTGCTTTTTCTTTTAAGGTAAAATTTCACAATTTCGCGCAGGACCCGCACGAAATTGTGAAATTTTACGTATTATTAAGTAACTTGTACTATGCGCTGAATTAGTTAAGTACATTAAAAGAACTATGTAAGTTAGCCTGATCATTGCACACGGTCGTGGCATAGTCTTTGGTTGTGGCCTTGTTGAAATTTGAAACAAATTCTTCAAACAATAACAAACAATACATAAATCTAATGACACAACTTTCTTAATTTTACGCATGAGACAATAATTCTTACATGAAATTATTACAGATATTCCTCCTTCTATAAAAAGTAAATTTTAATTTTAAACTCACGCGCGTGATGGTTTTGCACATTTCTCTAATTAAATTACTAGGTCTAAAACTTCAAAGCAGAATTGTTCCAATTACTTATAAAAATCTAAATGATTGGTTTTGCTTTAAAGTTCATTAAGAGACTTAAATGTCAGTTTTTGTGATCGCGCGGCACTCTCTACGTCGAATGTATATGTCAACGCTGCCACTTTTCCGCTACTGTGGCTACGATTTAGGGTGGATTCGACCAAACTGGAATAAGGTCTTATACCTAGATAATTAATAGAATCAGGCGTTACTTTGCGGAAATCCATGATATACAAATATGGAATAAAAATATCTAGTGTTAATCCCGCTAACTCACTAATTTATCAAGCTTGGATGCTGCATGCAAGCACCGCCCTCCCGCCTGCAATGTATGCACATGCAAAAGGAGCGATGGATGCTAAATAAGGCATGCAAACCGAAAAACGACACGTGTTTCGCCCCTCCACGGGGCATCCTCAGGAGCTGTTGACTGGTCGAGAGCTGCGCGCCGACCGAAAATCCATCGCTTCTTTTGCATGTGCATACATTGCGGGCGGGAGGGCGGTGCTTGCATGCAGCATCCAAGCTTGATAAATTAGTGAGTTAGCGGGATTAACACTAGATATTTTTATTCCATTTTTGTATCTTATACCTAGATTAAACGCCGAATCTGTATAGACTAATCTCGGAGTAAGTCTTATTCCAGTTATTCCTTATGTGATTGTGTATCTAGGAGTAGAGTTACCATTTAGGAATATGAATAGTCCTGGCAAAAAGCCTGACATTTCGATAAAAGTCCAGACTTTTCAGTCACAAAATGGATACATTATGTACTTACTTGGTATATTTTGTTTTTAGATAAATGAGAAGTTATTAGAGATTAAAGACTTAATTAATATTACTTAATAATTTTGTTATACTCATATTCTAAAATTCTGACATATTAAAGAGCTGGACAGAGGCCGGACTAGAATCTAAAAGCCCGGACATGTAACCCATCTAGAAGGAGCTAGATGGCGCAAAGGCTAGCGCGTTCGGCTTGCGATCTTGCCCGCTAAGCAACTTTCGCAATACCGGGTCGCTAGATGGGTGACCAAATTAAAAACATCTCGAGCTTCTCCGTGCTTCGGAAGGCACGTAAACCCGTTGGTCCCGGTTGTCGTCGTAGGATGACAGTCGTTAAAACCCACCAACCCGCATTGAGCCAGCGTGGTGGGTTATGGCCCAATATCCCCACGTGCTATTGTCCACGTGGGAGGCCTGTGCCCAGTAGTGGGACGTTTATAGGCTGATGATGATGTGTATCTAATATTTGTATATGACCGTAGCCTTTTGTATTAGGTTGACCTGCGTCTGTACAGTTTTAATTGCGCAAACGAAAAAACGGTATCAAAAAATTTAATCAACAAAATTCCGCGTGACACAGATTTTAGTAGGTATAATTTTAGTTGCACCGTAAGCCCGTTCGAGAAATTTTTAATTGTACCTTTATACGGAATTTTACGTACATAGAAACATATACACACGTATATCCTACTAATATTATAAACGCGAAAGTTTGTAAGTATGGATGGATGTTTGTTACTCTTTCACGTAAAAACTACTGAATGGATTTGAATGAAATTCGGTATACAGATAGTTTATAACCTGGATTAACACATAGGATACTTTTTATTCCGATATTCCCCCTGGGAACGGGAACCACGCGGGTGAAACCGCAAGTTGCCGCTTGTAAGTACATAAAATCACGACTATTATCCCCGAAGGGTTAGTTGTGACTACAATAGGCAATAATGACCGCAAAAGTGTCCTCTGCCATAGTTCATATTTTCACCAAGTTACAACGCTCATGTGCTTAACGTGACAGGTAAGAGGTGAGCCCATCGCCGCTCTATGCTCTTGGAAGTGTGTGTAGTCTTTATTCCGTTAGTCGCCTTTTACGACACCCAAGGGAAGAGGGGGGTGGAGTATTTTTTCACCGCTACGCGATACGGACGGTTGCTACAGCTTCTGTTTCCCCGCGGGGTAGGCAGCCACCATAGCTTCCGTTTCCCCGCGGGGTAGGCAGTCACCATATTTTCTTTTTTCTTTTTCCCCGCGGGGTAGGCAGTGACCACAGATTCTGTTTCCCCTCGGGGTAGGCAGTGACCACAGCTTCTGTTTCCCCGCGGGGTAGGCAGTGACCATAGATTCTGTTTCCTCGCGGGGTAGGCAGTCACCATAGCTTCCGTTTCTCCGCGGGGTAGGCAGTCCCCATATTTTCTTTTTCCCCACGGGGTAGGCAGTGACCACAGCTTCCATTTCCCCGCGGGGTAGGCAGTGACCACAGCTTCTGTTTCCCCGCAGGGTAGACTGTAACCACAGCTTCCGTTTCCCTGCGGGGTAGGCAGTGACCACAGCTTCTTTTTCCCCGCGGGGTAGGCAGTGACCACAGCTTCCGTTTCCCCGCGGGGTAGGCAGTGACCACAGCTTCTGCTTCCCCGCGGGGTAGGTAGTCACCATAGCTTCCTTTTCCCCGCGGAGTAGGCAGTGACCACAGCTTTGCCTTAGCTACGATCCTTAAACTACTTAATTTGCTTCTGTTTCTCTCATAACGTTCTTTTATTTCATACATACATACATACATACATTCATACATTTTAAGCAACTTAAAAAAAAAATCTAATAAATACACTTCATTTAATTTCATTTCTGGTTTTCCAGAATAGCTTTCTGCTTTATTTTTTATGTGACACGGTTATTAAAATAATTATGGTTGGAGTTAATATAATAATAAGAGATTGTCAACTTGCTTTTCCGTGATATTGTGTTTTTTTTTACTTTAAGTATTTAAGTGAGTTTATAACTCCGCTTTGTTTCTCATAAAAGTTTTACGTTTTTATACACAACCTTATTATGACGTTGTTTAATTTTAAGTACCCTACGTGATGTGAATTTGCGCAATTAGGTGCAACTTAGGTACGTATTAAGGTACTTCCACGCACTAGGTATGAAATGTTACTAAACATACATATATACATAAATTAAACTCACGACTATTATCCCCGAAGGGTTAGTCAGAGACTAGGCAATGAGGACCGCAGAAACAGTGCACTGAGACACTCGCCGTTGACTGTAGTGGGACTCTCATGGACTCCTACGGTTACCTCTTAGCTACTCATGCGATCCTGGTAGACAACTTATATTTTTAACCCACACCAAATAACAACTGCACATGTGCTCAGCGTAACAGGTGGTTAGCCCACCGCTCTATGCTGTTGGATGTATTTGCAGCCTTTAGTCCGTTAGTCGCCTTTTACGACACCTAAGGGAAGAGAGGGGGCGGTAGTATTCTATCAATGAGCCGCTACCAGCAGTGGGCTTAACGTGCCTTCTAAAACAGAGGCGCTCGACATCATTACATTTGGTCACCCATGCGAGAAGCCGTCATTGCGCAAGTTGCTTTGCTTTCACGACTGTATGCGATGCAGACGAAGTAACATTGCAACATCTTATTTTTAAACTAAGTATAGGTCGGGCCGCGCTTTCGTTCCATTATTTTCAACTAGCTGCAGGCCGGCGACAATGTCCGCGTGAACATGCCGTATACCGTGGTAAAAAAAATCATTTTTTTCATACTAACCTTTTTCTGACCATTGCAAACACAACAAAAAAAGAATCATTCAAATCGGTAGAGCCGTTCTCGAGTTCTGCGCATAGCAACACATTTGTCGATTCGTACCTGTGTTTATTTATATGGTGTCCACCTTTGCCCAGTGGGATACTTTGTAGGATTTTACCATTCTTTTTGTTACTCTACAATGTGATACTTTTATTTTCATTTTATTTTATTAGGCTCTCACAACAATGTTCTCATACATTCATACATATAATCACGACTATTATCCCTGAAGGGTTAGTCAGAGACTAGGCAATGAGGACAGCAAAAGCACTCCTCTACCATAGTCCACCTTTCACCAAAAAGCGACAGCACATGTGCTCAGCGTGACAGGTGGTGAGCTCATCGCCGCTCTATGCTGCTGGATCTATGTGTAGTCTGATGTCGCATTTTACCACCCCCAAGCCAAGGGAAGAGAGGTGAGACTTTTCTTTCACCGCTTGAGAACTATTTTATTACGGGAAGTTCTTAACTAAATGTGGGAGGCTGCTCAAAAAGAAAATTGTAAACTATACAAAAAAATCTAAAAAAAATTATAAAAAACTTGTTAAAAACTAAGGATACATTTAGTAACGCATTCTTATTTAGTAACACTCACAAAACATATTACTATCTCAACAAAAATAACAGTAAGTAATAATCCAGTTAACTGACCAAATTGCAACATACAAAAAGTGCGCGCATTAAAATGTAACAATGTCGAGCTCACAATACTATATTATTATGTTGCTGTTGTGACAGAAACTTTAAGTTTTGGTCAGCCATTTAACAGATTTCTATAGAAACTTGTCAACTATTTATTGTCCCACAGTAGAAGAGATTCATAATTAGCCTATAGACGTCCCATATTGCTACACAGACCTTCCCACATAGACATGGGCAGTTTGGGCCACAACCCACCGAGCTGACCCAATGCGGGTGTTAGACACATATACATATAATCATGACTATTATCCTCGAAGGGTTAGTCAGAGACTAGGCAATGAGGACCGCAGAAGCAGTTCTCTGCCATACACACTTCACCAAATAACGACTGCATATGTGCTCAGCGTGACAGGTGGTGAGCCCATCGCCGCTCTATGCTATTGGATGTATGTGCAGTGTTTAGTTCGTTAGTCGCCTTTTACGACACCCAAGGGAAGAGAGGGGGTGGTAGTATTCTTTCACCGCTACGCAGCACGGTTACTGAACAGAAAATAATCATGCCTCTAAACGACCCAACGCGGGGGGTAGACTTACTTTTATAAACAAGTCAAGAGGTAGAGCAGCTGTAGGGCCGGCCAAATCACCCCCAATCATGTATGTTCCGCGATTTTCAATAGTTTTGTAACCACGAACTTTTGAAAATATCAAGTTTGAAAACTTCTAACCAGATCAAAGGGCCTTTCTGTCTTTCTCCGAAACGAAATTTCAGCCGTTTTTCGTTTGCTATAATTACAGAGGTTTCCATTCCTTCCAAAACTTTGTGCATAGAAAAAAGGTCTGGCATTTAGATTACTTACTTATTAATTTTTAGAAAATTGTTTCAACTTTCAAAAATAATGAAAACGAAAATCAGCTGAAATTTCGTTTCAGAGAAAGAGAGCTGGCCCCCAGTTACTAGCCAGTTGCTCAGTGGTTGTGAATTCCGGGTTCCAATTGAGATGAAGGCCAAGCGCTTACCAGTAGAGGAAAAAAAATATTGTTGTGTCCGAAAGTTTAGAGGCAAGATAGCCAGTTCCTCAGTGGTTATGCATTCCAGGTGAAGAGCGCTTCCACCTTCCTACCTACATACCATCAGATGAGATATAGGCCGAGATTTTGAAAATATTTTCCAGACAACAAACTCACTAAGGGCCGATTTTTTAATTGTCAGTTAAAAGTTATTCGTCTGCTAAGAATAATTATTATTCTCTCAGAATAATTATTATTCTGAGGCTAAAGTGCTGCTTCCCACAACCATTTGGAAATGTGTTGTCAAATCACGTCTTTTCTTTTTTGACAAGTGATCGTGTCATACCGGTACTTTTTCAGATGCTTAACTTTTATCTAAGGTTTGAAAAACTAGCTCAAGGGTGGATTCGACCAAACTGGAATAAGGTCTTATACTTGAATTTGTATAGACTAATCTCGGAGTAAGTCTTATTCCAGTTTGGTCGAATCCACCCTAAGTATTACAATTTGTAGGAAGCTACTAAAAACACAGCTGGGCAGTCGTGTACAAAATGATAATGTTTAATGTCAAGCAAACGAAACGTGGATTACCACTTGCATTGAAATACCTCCGCTGAGGGGTACTGTGACGCAAATTTTGCGCGTTCGCGTGCGCCGCGCGCGCATAGCAGGAAACGAGTTATTGCGCAGCGCTGGCCCACTCTATATTAAGTTTACAAATTAACTGACGACTTGTGTGGCGGTTCTCATTCACGTTCTAATATCTGAAAAAAGTAATAATAATTTTTATTATTTATTTAAGCTTACACCAAATTATAATCTAGTTAGTTCAAGTTAAACTTCTTTTGAAACTCGTTAATATGGGAAGATAGAACAGAACTTTTTTTTATATTTGAACATATTTTTTTATATCATAAAGTAATGCTAATACACATTTTTTTTTAAATTTATCTATTATTCATTATTTATTTAACTCGCAGATACCGCGGTATCTGCGAGTTTTATTGTGCCGGACAAATTAAATAAATAATGAATAATAGATAAATTTAAAAAAAATATATGTGTATTAGCGTTACTTTATGATATAAAAAATATGTTCAAATATAAAAAAAAGTTCTGTTCGAGCGAACGAAAGGTCACGTGTAACGAAAAGGTAACCTAACCTAGGTATCCTGTGGTATCGTAATGTGTCAGAGTTCAATTGCGCGGTCCTGGTCGATTGACCATGATTAACGGTATTTTTATGGATATGTTTGATCAATTTTAGTTTCTATATTTTTCAATTAAAAAAAATTAAAATAAATCTGTAGCTATAAATCAAGTTACTCTATAATTAAAAAAAAATATGTACACAGAAGAAAATCCTGTAAGTATACATAAACATAGAAGTACACCTAGAATCGAAATCCATTTAGAAAACAGAACCCGGGACCCTCAGAGAAAGCGCGACGCCAGAACTGACGCGCTAACTACTCGTACTCGACCACGGATGTCTTCAAACGTATGTTAGTGGACGTTAAAAAATTGCCAGTATGACGTCCACTGGTAGGCAAAGGCCTCAAGAACTTCCACCACGACTGTAAAGTCCTAGGGGGTCCTGAATTAAAAAAAAATATAATAAAAATGAGTGTGTGACATTGAAATAAATTATATCCACTCTTAGTACGCCGGTTCTGGCGTCACTTCATAATATCTGGGGTATCTTGTTCAATTCCCGGTAGGAAATTAAGAAATATCTTTTTTCTTACTATAATTATTTTTTTTATAATAAATGGGC
Source organism: Scoparia ambigualis (assembly GCA_963921215.1). Classification (NCBI taxonomy): domain Eukaryota; kingdom Metazoa; phylum Arthropoda; class Insecta; order Lepidoptera; family Crambidae; genus Scoparia; species Scoparia ambigualis. The sequence continues at coordinate 31,847,201 of OY992515.1, read as the reverse complement.
TTGCTCTTGGCCACATTCTTATCTGTAAGATTAAGAAGTGGCCAATTTGATTTTAGTTCTGGGTGTTTTTCTATGTTTAAGGTTTATCCGTAGTTTAACCATTTAGACCAGTTTTAAAGAACTTTAGGTTGGGCTAGATACTAAGTGTGAGCGTCGAATGTTACTTACATACATACATATAATCACGACTATTATCCGAAGGACTATGAGACTAAGCAATGAGGACATCCCCCTCTCCTTACTTCACTAAGTTTATTTGTACTGGCACCTCGAGACCAACCGTTAGGTTATGCAAGAAGTGCCAGACGTCCCTGCGCCAGTAGAACACTCGCGCAGGAGACCACCAACGTTAGGTCTTTACGCCAAATTAGTGCCCGCCGCAGCGCGCTCTTCATTCGGTACTCATAAAACTAGTGTCTCAGGAGAGTATCCCCGTGAACACGTGTAGTTCACTGCCTATTGTCCAGATAGGTAACCGGAGCTGTCAAGCTCGCTCACTTCTCGTTGCACGAAGGGCACAACTCGCAGTTGCCACTGCTAGGGTCGTCGACTCTAAAGTCGACTCCCAAATGTCCACCTTGGTAGCGGAGTAGTAAGCACACTCACTTCTCGGAACCCATCCGGGCGCCTAGCCAGTTTCCACGTCCTACGCGGCTGGCTGGACCGGAGACTTACGGCATCTAGGAGGCCGCCTCTACTAGTTATCCAGACTAGTACCGGAGATGTCAACACCAATGTCCAATGAAAACCACCGGACAAAGCTGCCAACTATAAGGGAAACTCACGTTCCCCGCAGGACTTTTCGCTTCTGGCCCCTCAGAGACCGCTACTATGCCCCGCTCGCTGTGCACGAGTTTGGAAGTCCTGGCACACAATACCAGGACAAACGAACATTCCCAAGCTATACAGCTAACCACACGCCACTACGAGTCCAACCCATGTCCGGATCCCGCCGGAGGCGCCTGTCCCTATCTACTGACCTCAATAGATAGGGTATCGCAACTGGAACTACGGGTCCGGTTGTGTTTTCAGAGGTACTACGGGGTTCCGGTTCAAGCAATCAGGACAGCAAAAGCAGTCCTCTACCATAGTCTAGTTTTCACCAAATAGCGACTGCACATATGCTATCAACGTGACAGGTGGTGAGCCCATCGCCGCTCTATGCTGTTGGATGTATGTGCAGTCTTTAGTCCGTTAGTCGCCTTTTACGACACCCAAGGGAAGAGATGGGGTGGTAGTATCCTTTTACCGCTACGCGACACAGTTAAGTTACTACTACGTCTTTATAAGATTACACTCGTTTGTTTATTTTAACAATAAGTCGTAGCGTGGTCTTTTTAGTCGTAGCAATGTCGTAGTAATAAGTTTAGAAACTAAGCGTATTTTTGGGGATCAAAGACTTTATGTATTTTTGGGGATCAAAGTTGCTCGCGTCCGTAGGTTTACCCTTGAGACCCTACACGTGATCCCTGGGTGGTGCTAAATGAGTGACACTGACTGAGTGGTAGAGCCACGCTGCGTTGCAGCACGCATTGGGCCGGCTCGCCCGGCGTAATACCACCCTCTCACGAATATTCGGCGTGAAATAATGGCACTTGGTGCTGTTGTGTTTCGTCCGACCAGTGAGGGTTCCGGAGCCCCCCCCCCCCCTCCCATTCCTATTCCTTCCTTAAACCTATTCCTCCCTTATAGGCCGGCAACGCGTCTGCGATTCCTCTGGTTTTGCGGGTGTCCATGGGCGGCGGTGATTACTCTCCATCAGGTGACCCGCCTGCTCGTGTGCCTCCCTCTTTTATAAAAAAAAAAAAAAAGCCAAAATGTGCTACCTACCGCGAATAAAAATTCATGAACATGTTTACAGGTTGACTGTTAGAGAATGCCTTATGGCTTTAAGTCCGCCGTTTGCTGTATTCTAGGCAATAAAGTTAAAATAATTAAATAAAAATAAAATTAAAACACAATAAATAAATAAATGCTTTGGCTTCTCTGAGTGGTAGAGTCCTACTCCATCCACAAAGGTTCTTCCTCAAGGTTGCCAAGGCATCTGCGACGGTTTAGCTGGTGTCCATGGGCGGCGGTTTCCATCAAGTGACCCGCCTGCTCATAAAAGACTGACTTTGACATGAGGATATATAGCCAACCGTGTCGCGTACGATGAAAGAATACTACCCCCCCCCCCTCCTCCCCCCCTCTTCGGGACTACAGACTGTATACATCCAGCAGTATAGAATGGTGGTGGGCTCACATGTGCAGTCGCTATTTAGTAAAAAGTGTACTATGGCAGAGGACTGCTTTTGCGGTCCTCATTACCTAGTCTCTGACTAACCCTTTCGGGGATAATAGTCGTGATTATATGTATGTATATTAAAGACTGACTTTGACCCATGTCAAAGTGGCTCTATATCCCCATGGATATAGATCCATAATCTCTACGCTGGCACAATGTGGGTTAGTGGGTCTTAAAGTCTTAACATGTGCCATTTTACGACTTCCCGGGAACAACGGTTTGACGTGCCTTCCGAAACATGGTGGAGATGTTATAATTTCGTTACCCATAGTAACAAGGCACTGCGAATGTTATTTAACTTGCAAGAGCGCACACCGAACGCACAAACTGCACTATCAAGCTTCTCTCGCGAATTTTTTGGTTACCCATCCGATAACACACCATTGCGAAAGTAGCTTAACATTCACGAGCGTAGTACGGGGCGTGCATAAATATTATCTGAAGTGAATTGCATTGAGTAACATGACCGTTAAACTTTTGTTATAGGTTCAAGTAAATAATAAATTATCCGATAAAATCTGTATGTATGTAGTTATAAATATTTATCACAGTATATCTTGTTACAAAACAACAACAATTAACATTATACAGATGAAGATATATTACTTTGAATCAAATCGAAATCAAATGTATATAAATTATTGTTTATTGTGAAACTTTTGACGACCTCCTTGGTCGTGTGGTTTGTACACCGGTTTTCATGGTGTCGCCATCTCTGAGGTCCCGGGTTCGATCCCCGGTCGGGTCAATTTAGAGAAAAACTGTTTTTCTAAATTGATTTCGGGTCTGGGTGTTTTTTCTATGTTTATGTATATTTATCCGTTATCTTACCATATTAAAGAGTTTCACAAGAATACTCATCTTGGTCTAGATAATTGGTGTGTGCGTAAACAAAATTTATAAATTTATAAATTTATTTAAACTAGAGCGGCCCCGCTACTTTGTCCGCGTAAACATCCCGTAATCTGTGACGAATTTTCAAATACATTATTTCAAACAAACAAGGAAAATAGAAATTAGCTAAACGGGTGCAGCTGTTCTGAAATGATGCGCGAACATACAATTTTGTTGCAATTGATTTCTATTTGTATTAATAGATAGGTGTTAGTTAGTTTCCGGTACCGTTTGCACCATTGACCTGCACCATCAATGGTTCAGGTGAGTTTTAAGTAGGTACTTATAATTAGTTCAAGCATATTTTATCTTATCTTCATCATCAGCCTGTCATCATCCCAACTGCTAGGCCTTCCCACATAAACAACAGCCCTTGTTAAAAATGGGCCATAACCCACAACGCTGGCCCAATGCGGGCTGGAGGGTTTCAAAGACTGCCATCTTACGACAACAAGCGGAACTAACAGCTTTACTTGCCTTCGGAGGACCTCAAGATGTTATTAATTTGGTTACCGATCTGATAGCCTGGCATTACGAAAGCTGCTTAACTCAATTTTCTATTATTTTAATTTCATTTCGTATTTATAAAAGTACAATAGTAATTTGTTAATTAATCTGTTTATTTGGTTAACGAATTAGTTTTATAACATCTTCTAAGACAGAAACAGTTATCTTTACCAGACATATTTCAATTATATCATCATTACAAATTATAAAGTAAGTCGCCGTTTTCGTCTGTCTGTGGCACCGCACTATTCTCCTAGACAACGAAATGAATTTTTATGCGGTTTTCACTAATAGATAGAGCGTTAACTGAGGATGGTTTTGTTTATCTTTTTTTAGATACACCCTTATTATTTTTCGTTTTAATGAAATTAAATGTGAGTTCCACCCATGACACTGAACAACTTTCCCCATGAAACCTATGTGCAAAAATAACAAAAAATTTCGACCTCCCATACTATTGTCGTCAGCTGATCGGACAGTTTTGTATGGGAGGTCGAAATTTTTTCTCATTTTTTTGCACATAGGTTTCTTAGAGAAAGTTGTTCAGCTTCATGGGTGGATTAATTCATTAAAACGAGTAAAAAATGAGGGTGTATATTTTTTTAATGGCTGAACTATGACGGTCTTTCTAAGTTAGTGTGGACGAAAGCGCGGGCGGGGCGCTAGTATTTGTATATTATGATAGTGGCGGCAATTAAAATTTTCAAATAACGTTGGGCATGTTTATTTAGGGATAGGTGATCCATCATGACCAGAGGTTTAAAGATTGTACCTATATATTAAAAACATACATATAATCATGACTATTATCCCCGAAGGGTTAGTCAGAGACTAGGCAATGAGGACAGCAAAAGCAGCCCTTTACCATAGTCCACTTTTCACCAAATTGTGACTGGACATGTGCTCAGCGTGACAGGTGGGTGAGCCGCTTTATGCTGTTGGATGTATGTGCGGTCTTTAGTCCGTTAGTCGCCTTTTACGACACTTGTTAAGTCCGCCTGGCTAGCTACCACTATATTATCTAAAGTGTGGCGCCATAACAACAATGTTAATAGCATTGTTGTGATCCGACAGTTTAGAGATAAGATAGCCAGTTCCTCAGTGGTTGAAGATTCCGAGTTCGTGCGCTTTCACCTTCGGCCTTATCGTCACTTACCATCAGGTGAGATGAAGGTCATGTGCTTACCCGATGTAAATAAAAAAAAGTAATTTATATACTTAATTATTCACAATGCAAATATAATGTATGTGTAATTCTACGCCGAGTTTGATTTTGAACAGTAGTCTTGGAGTAAATGAACGCTATTTTTCTCGTTTATGTAATTATTCTTAGACGCATTCTTGTACAAACTTACATCTCATAGAAACGTCAAACTGTCTTTTCCTAACATTTTTTATGGTGATTTAGTATATCTAACTGAATAGACAATAATTAATTATTATTGTTACCTTTGCGAACGTGAATATTATATAGTTATTTCGAGAATGTTGATTTTGTAAAGACAATTATGTTTGTTAAGTTCACTTTCAGAAAGTATCTTATTAGCTCAGACTCAAATATCTTTCGGTGATCAAGTTAAAAGTTATTTCTTTTTTTTTTACTTTCAACTCATATATTTTTCTTATTAGTTCAATATATTCTAAAGATATCTATATACAGGTGTCCCAAGAAATAGGGTCGAACGGAAACCCAGAGGTAGAGCATCTCTATTAAATACTTTTTTGGTAATTGTGACTCTAATAGTTAAGTAAAGGTATTTATTATATGGGCCTGTAATATGAGACATGTACTTATTTTCAGGTCACTTTAACTGAATATAGTATTCAGAATAATAAATATGTAAAGAAAATGCCAGACATTTTGTCTGCTAAATGTAAACATTTTTTCTTTACATTTAGCAGACAAAATGTCTGTCTATAAATTATATGAGTTTGCTAAGCGCAAATATGTGGTAGTTACGCCCACGTCAATGGACTTTCTTTTAACTGGCGATTCTACTCAAATACAATATAAAACTTTCTCCAGAAGAGCCATCGGATTTCCATAAAAAAATCGCAAATAAATACTATGACAATGATATCATTCTGTCTGTCATGATATCATTCATTTAACTCTTTCTTAAAGGTTTTCTGGAAGAGATCACTTTTTCAGTGATAAGACCACCCTTCGTACGTCTACTTTTTATGTCTCTTTGTTAATAATGTATTTAATGTTGTACAATAAAGTTTTTTATTTATTCAACTTGCATTTCATTAATTACCAGGGTACTAGGTTCTCATAATTTTAGAGTACTAATACAAAAAAACGTTAATGATTCACTATTATTTGACATTAATTAATATTCGACAAAACAAACATTTTAGAAAATTAAATAAAACTGCACACATGACGCTTTTCTTTCCCGCAATATTGTTTGCGGGAAAGGCTTATAATAATAATGTTAAGTACTGTTGACCATGCAAGGCCCAGCAGTGTGACGTTTGTACACAGAGAATAATAAATACAATAATAATAGACTCATCGTAATATTAAAAGGCTCGTGAGCCGTGTCGCGTAGCGGCTCATTAAAAGAATACAACCACCCCCTCTATTCCCTTAGGGGTCGTAAAAAGCGACTAACGGACTAAAGGCTGCACATACATCCAACAACATAGAGCGGCGATTGGCTCACCCCTGCCACGCTGAGCACATGTGAAGTCGCTATTTGGTGAAAAGTAGACTATGGCAGAGAACTGCTTCTGCGGTCCTCATTGACTATTTTAGTCTCTGACTAACCCTGGGGATAAGTAAGTAGTCATTACAGTAATGTATGTATGGATGTATGTATGTCGTTTAGAAATAGGAAGTACTAGGATACCATAAAATCTAAGAGTTCCGTAGCAACGGCTTAGCCATTACATTTATCACGCACAACCATCATACTTTTAGCATGTCAATCTTGCATTGACTTCCTAGAAAATGCAATGTTATTTATGTAAACAAATTAGTTTTGTTATGTACCAAGTTACAAAGGTTTCTTAGGTTTTTCCTGCTTACTCAACAATAGTTTGCGCATCTATTTTTAGTTATTACATAGTCCTTATATAATATACAACGTGTAAGTATATGAAAAAAGGAGAAACCTGTTTTTTTTTAAATCTGAATCTTAAGTAAAATTGATTACACATTTATTAATTACATATATAAATAGCGGCACGGCTAATCACGCCCGCTTCTGGTTAGACAGAGATCGAGCTTTCCATCGCTCCGGAGTGTTACGTCAAAGTCGTAAAATGTCCAGTGTCGAAATTTGTCGAAATTTGTAGAAATGTCGAAAAAAATTAAGATATTTTACAAAATAGGAAATTTTTGGGAAAATTGCCACGAGCAGGATTCGTACCTGCACCCTTCTGACAATCCGGGTCAATTCAATTGAATTACCGTGGACTTAGACAAATCCTGGTCGTGGAATTTTTTTTTAACATTTCCTATTTGTAATTTGATCACAACAAAATTTGCGTTAAAATAATGTAAACAATATTAATTATAACAGAGTTTGTAAGATTATACAAGACTAGCGGCCGCTCGCGGTTTCACCCGCGTGGTTCCCGTTCCCGTGGGAATATCGGGATGAAAAGTATTCTATTTTATTCTATATCCTGGATAACCAGGTTATAGACTATCTGTTTGCCGAATTTCATCCAAATCCATTCAGTAGTTTTTACGTGAAAGAGTAACAAACATCCATCCATATTTAAGACAAATGAAAGAATCAATATTTTTGTTTAAATTATTTAAACAATACATTTTTTTTATAAATTCTGATTATTTTAATTTATTAGCCTATATTTTTCCACTGCCGGGCAAAGGCCTCCCTCCCCTCTTTCCACGTTACGCGGTCTGTTGCATAAATTATATTGAAAAAGTCACTATCTATTAGAGGCCTATTACATCTCGAATGTGATTTTTGCGTAAAATGCCTATTTTCGCATTTTGTAGCAATTTTTCAGTTGTATTTATCGTTTTTATCGAAATAGCATAATAAATTTGTGCATAATATTACAAATCTTCATTCTGTGAGCTTAAGTTGAATTCGGACGACCGGCGCATCGCATTTTGTAGTAATTTTGCAGTTATATTTATCGCTTTTATCGAAATAGGATAATAAATTCACTATAAAATCTTTATTCCTCATGAAGTAACAATTACTCTGGTATAAATTTTGCTCAATAATATTATCGTAGATAGGAGATATTCAAAGTTAACTTATACCGATTTTCGAAGTTTTTTGGTTTAGCATACGATTTTTTTCCTATATAAAATCAATGATATCTAAAAATTCCGAGGCCGCTACGCACTATTCGACTATATATGAGATAACATTATAATTTTTTATTTCACTTGTTTAGAACAGTAGTTCAATCGATGAGCTCAAAAAAGTGCCTTCGCGCACTTTATGAAAATCTTTCTCTGCCATTTTGGGTTTCATTAAAAAGTTAGGCAAAGTTTACAAAAAGCGAGGCCGCTACGCACTATTCCAATAGCTATTTTACACTATTCAAATAGTCATAATTGTTAATATATTTTTGTTTCTGAGATCCATAACGCCAAATTTGGCCATTTTACGCAAAAATAACAGTCGAGATGTTATTACAACTCGACTGTTATTAAAGATAATCTTAAAACTTAAATTTGTAAAAATATATTTATTGTATGAGGTTATTCAAAGAATTAAGAGACCTCAACGAGACAATGCTCTGTAAATACCTGATCAAAGGCTAAAAGTTCATAGTGGTAACTTCTATTGTATTGCAATAAGACTCTATAATAAGTACAGACACTTCCAGATCATTTTAAAAAACTTAATTTGAGCGCCTTTTGAAAACAAATGTATAATTTCTAAGTCCAGAAGTATTACTATTCAGTGTCCGATTTTATTAGGGATAAGTAAATAAATCTCACATGATTATAATTTATTCAATGTATTAATAATTAGTAATTAAATGTAAGAATGTAATTTTTAATACCAGAAGTAAAGTAGATTTCAACAAAATGATGTATAGGGAGAGCGATTTTTTTTAATACAGAGCGAAGCGAATGATAGCGAGGGATTCTAGAGTAGAATCCTAACCGTAGCGAGGGATTAAAAGTACGTCGCTCGAGGTTAAATAGTTTTGGTACTGTGTGGCACACTCTGCTTTTCATCCTAAACTATGAGAAAAATTTATCATACGACAAAACAAAACGAATACCTAATAAGTTCCCGCGTATTTTTTTTATTTGGATATCTAGCTAACAGCCAATGCCGCGTCGGCACGTGCGCTTTTTTATTACCGGCCAAGACTTTAGTGTAGCGAATTGCGTTCAAACTTTTTAATTCAATAGAGTTCCAAATTCAAAAGTCATTTCGTCACTGTTATTTAAAGGCCTATTACATCTCGACTGTGATTTTTTTTCATAGATTGGCCAATTTTGGCGATCTTGATCTCAGAAACAAAAATACATTAACAATTTTGACTCATTGAATAGTGTAGAATAGCTATTGGCATGGTTCGTAGCAGCCTCGCTATTTTATTAAACCCAAAATTGCAGAGAAAGATTTTCATAAAATGCGCGAAGGCACTTTTTTGTGCTCATAGTTTAATTTGATTATTAAGACTGATTCTGTATAAATAAACACTACTTAAAATCATATCAATAAGCATTTTTATTACTGACTGTATCTCATTACAATAAACGTATTTTGGGATTCGTTTATGAGTGGTACTCGTCCGGAATAGAAATTAAAACGATTACAAACAAATACCACTGGTATTAATTATTGGTATTAGAAAGGAATAGATCGATTTAACTACTGTTCTAAACAAATGAAATAAAAATAATAGAATGATATCTTTTATAATATAGTCGTATATGTAGTTCGTAGCGGCTTTGGAATTTTTAGATATCATTGATTTTATATAGAAAAAAAATCTTATTCTAAGCCAAAAAAACTTCGAAAATCGCCTAAAGTTAACTGTGTATTTCTCCTATCTACGATAATATGATTGAGCAAAATTTACATTTAACTTAAAGCGATTTTCGAAGTTGTTTGGTTTAGAATAAGATTTTTTTTCTGTATGATATCAATGATAATATCTAAAATTTCAAGGCCGCTACGAACTATACGACTATAAAAGATAAGAGAGAGAACTATACCAATAGCTATTCTACACTATTCAATAAGTGAAAATTGCTAATGTATTTTTGTTTCTGAGATAAAGAACGCCAAAATTGGCAATTTTACGCAAAAATCACAGCCGAGATGTAATAATGCTTATAAATGAGATGGAATGACCTACTTTGCTCGCACTTATCGAAGAACCCTTCATTTCCCTTTTTACTTCAATAATGGCAACAACATTAATGTTTTTTCAATAATTAATTAATCTTTACCTTATATTTTGCATGTCTACATGGCAGAATATGTGAACCTATAAAAAGCCTGGCTAGCTACCACCATCTTATCTAAGTCTGTCGCCATAACAACGATGTTTAAGCATTGTTGTGTTCCGACAGTTTGAGATAAGATAGCCAGTTTCTCAGTGGTTGATGATTCCGGGTTCGCGCGCTTCCACCTCCGGCCTTATCGTCACTTACCATCAGGTGAGATGAAGGCCAAGCGCTTACCCGTTGTAGAATAAATAAATAAATAAAAAGTTGACCTGCTTATTGTACCCAAGCATATTATCTCTCTAATTTTATCAAATAAAATTATTTATTCTGCCTATGAGCATGTATCAAAAACGTTACGAGAGTAAAATAATGAAGTGAAGTGTGTCAGGATGGTTGGAGATGAAAAGCGGTGGTCGGTAAACGGGCGCGGTACCCTAAATACATAATTATAATCACAACTATTACCCCTGAGGGGTTAGTCAGAGACTAGGCAATGCGGACCGCACATACCATAGTCCCCTTTTCACCAAATAGCAACTGCACATGTGCGTATGCTCATGCATGGCTCTACGGTGTTGGTGTATGCGCAGTTTTTAGTCCGTTAGTCGGTTACGGGCGTGATGTAGGCTCGTCTATATGTTTGTTATAATTATTTATTTCCTCCAATTTGAGAATTTTTAAAAGAATCAATTCTTGCAAATAATTATTTATAATTTATACAATTAATTTCTCGCGTTAATCGCGAAATTAACACGAATCAATATGTACACAAGCATTGACTGTAATCTGTTTGTTTGTAATTGCGTATCAGAATCAGAATCAGAATCAGAATCAGAATCATTTATTCATAAACATAGGTACATATTATTGAGTGATGTTGGTGTTGATTTAGAACCATGTATGTTTCACCAATAGAGGTATATGAATATTTAAAAAAGTTTTGTTTTTGCAATACAAACAAACAATAAATTATAACAATTAATAAGAATAACTAAAACTAAATCCAAATAAAATATGTCAAATCAATTAAAATGTCAAGATTACATCGTCGTTACAAAAATCATTAATATTATAATAGCATTTGTTAATTAGTAATTTAGTTAATAAATTTTTAAATTTATTTCTATTATGTCTCTGTATATTAGTCAGGTAGTTTATTATATAATCGCGGGGCCATATCCAGGGCACTTTTTCTCATCATAGCAGTTTTACATTGCTGTGTATAAATATAGGGCCTCCTGGGGCGAAGACGAGAATCCTACTACTACTACTAGCGTACTAAAATAAACTAATAAATAATCCAACAAAACTAATTTTATTTTCGGGTCACCTTGCAATCACGGCTATTATCCCCTTAAGGGATGAGGACCGCAGAACCAGTCCTCTGCCATTGTCCACGTTTCACTAAATATCAACTGCACATGTGCTCAGCGTGACAGGTGGTGAGCTTATCGCCGCTCTATGCTATTGGATGGATGTGCAGCCTTTTACGAAACCCAAGGAAAGAGGGGGGTCGGTAGGGGGGTATACTTTGAATGAGCCGCCACTTATAGCAAAAAATATGTGCAGTCATGTACAAAATCCACAGATAACTATAAAGTGATCCGTGTTGAGTGCACTCGGCTATAAACAATAAAGTAGGTCATGATCGTCGTTTGAACTTGGCGTGAACTGACAAGCTCTTAGGTTATCTAACTGAAGTCTAGAATTATGTTGTTGTATCACACGCACAGCGACCGAAGCGGCGGTGTCGAAAATTAGCAATGGCCGTTATGATAACAACTTTATTAGCAGACTGACTGCACACGTGCGTGTGTGTAGCGGGTAACTAAAAGAATACTAATAACTACTCTGTTCCCTTTGGTGTCGTAAAAGTCAACTAGTTGACGACCTCCATAGTCGAGTGGTTAGCACGCCGGGTCTGGCGATGGTGTCGCGCCATCTCTGAGGTCCCGTTTTCAATTCCCGGTCGGTTTAATTTGGAGAAAACTGTTTTTCTGAATTGATTTCGCGTCTGGGTGTTTTTCTATGATTATGTATATTTATCAGTTATTTAGTTTAACGATATCTTATCTTGGGCTTGATAATTGGTGGAGCGGAACAATTTTTTTTTATTTATCTAATGTCTAAAGACTGCACTTAAACATTTTGGCAATTGATTTTTATTAGTATAGATTTAGATTAACTCTAAAATATAGACATACATACGGGCGTGATATATGTTTGTATGTATGTTACATACATATGTACATATAATTACTATTGATGAGTGAGCCCATCGCCGCTCTATGCTGTTGGATGGTATGTGCAGTTTTTAGTCCGTTAGTCGCCTTTACGAGGGAAGAAATGTCATAGTAGTAAGTAGGTATTCGTTTAGTAAGCCACTATAACACACAAAGAAAATTTGTATTTTTCTTTATGATCAAGCAACACAGGTGCTTAGGCGGATAAAGCCATGAACGATGGCTATAGTAATAATTGTAATTAAATACACGTTTAATTACTTCAAATTCATGATCACGGCGAACAATGGATACAGATTCCTACTAAAACTAGTTACGTATTAAGCCTAGACCCAATTATTGAATATCAGACCTCGTTCAATGATCTGTTAAACAAAGCGTCTGTTTCTAGTACTTAGGTACATTGTTAAAATTATGTTGTTTAAATGCACTTCAAAGGCTAAATAAATAATCTAAAAATTACTAACAGTTTTATGTACTTACTTCTCGGTCTTTAAAAATTTTCGCCCAATAAACTTCTATGCACCAACCTTTAACATTTAGTAAGTGTAAGCCGTTAATTATAGAGATGACTTGATTTCACTGCCATCTTATCTAAATTATGTCGCTGTAATATAAATGTTACTAGCATTGCCGTGTTCCGACAGTTAGAGATAAGATAGCCAACTAGTCAGTAGTTGAAGAATCCAGATGAAGTGCGCTTCCACCATCGGCTTTATCATCACTTAAAACATCAGGTGATATGAAGGCCAAATGCTTACCAGATAACATATTACGTACAATTACAGATGGGCGGGTGGGTAAAAATTGGGGTGGGTAAAATTAGGAGGAAGGGTAAAAAAGGGTATTTACCCATTTATACCCATTTATACCGGGTATTTTTATTAAACACCGGGTAAAAATTTAATACTGTCTATAATACTATCCTTAAAACGATCTACGATGTTAGTTTCGATCTTGACCATTGAAGATAAAATATTGATTTCAAATAAAACACAGTTGATTATATTTTAAATCTTTAATCAACATCTATTTTTAACTTAAGCACAACAAAATGGCGCAGATCTAGCTAGTTGAAATTCACTTCGAATGAACATGTTCGTGTACGAAAAATACCACGTGGAGTGGGGGGCAAGAGGCTGCGTGCGGTATTATGGGGACTGCTAGAAACCGCAAGAAACTTCAAAGGCTGGTCAGGTCATGTGTTTTAAACATGACGAAAAAGGAATTGGTGTTTATGCCATTTTTAATTAAATAATTCATTTTGTGAATTTTAATTGGATAGTCTTTGAGTACCAAATTTATTACCACTCACTCTTGGATTTTTTTGACACTTTTTAGACAGTAACTGTCAACGTCAAATTAGACAGAATGGAGCATAGACTATGCGATATAGTGCGATAACAATACATAAGATGAACCACAGAACCGAAATAACCAAACTTGTTCATACTAAAGTAGTCTGTAAGTCTATGAAAACACGGTACAAAGTCAAGTGTGTTTTTGTAGGTGCGGTCTCATGCGACCGCTTGGGGTTTTTTATTCTTATCAGCAATAACATAAGAAAAATGAAATCAAAAACAATTAAAAATAACGATTATTTACAACGCGCGGGCAACGACGGCCGGCCTGCCGACCATCGTCTGTTGACCCGTTCGCGTCAGCTGGGCGATAAGTACCTACGTTAGTCTGCAAAGTGCAATAAGACCCCATTTATTTTCCTTTTACAACTGAAATGAAATGTGCGTGTTTAAGGTGCAGTTAAGTCCAACGACTATCGATAGTATCAAGTTATGTTATGGTTCCAATAACGCGCATAAAATGAAAATATTATTATTAATATAATAATTATTAATGATGTTGCCCAACCAACTCGCAAGCCAACTCAACACAATACAGCCCTGAGTCCAACCGGGCGTGAGCCTGGCGAGCGCTGCCATCAAGGCATCAAACGCAAACAGAGGGTGTAGGAAGCAAAACAGTCTCTGGTTTGGGAGCAACGAGCAGGTGGGCAACAATTTTCTATTGGGGACCCGAGTCCCCTCCTCTCCTAGTAGGACGAGGCGGGAGATGGCCTTGCGCCAACGGATCCCAAGCACCTCCATAAGTAGAGTGGATAGCCGAGCCGATGGGAGAGGGGGTGACGTCGAAGGCGTGGAGTTCACCCGATCCCTGCCACGAGCATGGGCGCATACAGGGTGGTGACCGAACCACGCTAGCGTAGGTTATCGGTGCCCAATGGCACCCGCTGCGGGCCGATTGTCGCCTCCAAAGGCCCTACCTCTCCTAGACCTTCTCCTCGAAGGGACAGGAGCATAAGTTACAAGATAAGAAATGGCCCCCCGATCGGGCTCTTTTTTTAACTGTAATTATTATTATGTTAAGTGTTAGATTAAAAATGAAAAAAAACACGAATTCCTTTTTTGTCATTTTTAAAACACTTGACCTGACCAGCCCTTGAAGTTTCTAGCGGTTTCTAGCACTAGCAGTCACCTTATATTTTGCGCGTGCGACGTTGCCAGTTTGCAGTAACAGGGAGAATGATAATTACATTACCCACTTTATACAGCGTCATTTGAATTATATGATTTTTATGAAATAAAATAAATAAGGCCAGCGGCCCGGACGGGATTCCAGCTAGACTACTTAGGGTCTGTGCGCCTGAATTGTCTCCGATTCTAACGTGTCTGTACCGCCTTTCTCTTCTTACTAAAGCGGCCTCATTCCTGGAAGCTTGCAAAAGCCAATATGGCTTTCGGCGGGGCCGTTCCACGAGGGACCTTCTGGTGTACGTTACTCATTGCTGGGGCGAGGCAACCGAGAAGCATGGCGAAGCGCTTGCCGTGTCGTTTGATATGTCAAGCCTTTGACCGGGTCTGGCACGCTGGCTTGCTGAGAAAGCTTCCAGCGTACGGCATCTTTGCTGATTTTCGTGTCTGGATTTTGGACTTCCTAAGTGAACGGTCAATCAGAGTAGTCATTAATAGCTGTTCCTCCGACCTCATGGCTATCGATGCCGGGGTCCCTTAGGGTTCCGTTCTCTCTGCTACCCTTTTTTTGGTGTATAATAACGATCTGCTCAAGCCGGGAATTGTTGGGTATGCAGACGACAGCACGGTCACAAAGAGGTATCTGTCTAGCGCAAGGGTCGGCGGAGAGGAAGTTCGTTTAACGGAAGGAGTCCTTTTAACCTGGCTTCTACTTCGATCTCCTCGGCATGAAGTTGACCTCCAATCTCAACTTGGGCAACAACATCGAAATCAAGGCTCAAACTGCGGCGAAAACGCTTGGTGTTCTAAATAAGGTTAAGCGATATTTCACGCCGGGACAGCTTCTAACTCTATATAAAGCACAAGTCTGGTCGTGCGTGGAGTATTGCTGCCACCTTTGGGACGGCTAAGCAAAATAACAACTTGCCGCGCTCGATTCAGTAGAACGCAGAGCCAGGAAACTTATAGGTGCCGATAAGCTTGTGAAAACCAAGCTTCACAGTCTCGCTCACCGTCCGTCGCTCAGTTGCGTGCTTGTCGGATTTTTCAGGTTGTACTTCGAAGAGTGTGCTTTTGAGCTACACGAGCTCATTCCACCGTCCCATTTCTAGTATCGGGAGTCCAGACGTACGGCGGGTTACTTACCACCCTTTTGATATTCCACTCATACGCACCAAGCGCTATTCGTTTTCATTCATAATGCGTACAGCCAAGGTATGGAAATCCCTGCCGGCGTCTGTGTTCCCGAGTGCATATAGCCCAACATCTTTAAAGCCCAAGTGAATAGGCTGCTTCTTGGCAAGCTCGCTCTTAATCCCTTCATCCCTCACTTCTTAATCCTACGGATAAGAATGTGGCCAAGAGCAAGCCCATCTATTATAAAAAAAGTAGTTTTTAAGGAACCGGGATTAGGTTGATTTCGTAATTCGTATGTCAAATACCTAAAAGAACAAGGAATACCAGGGTGCACGTCCCAGACATGATAATAAAATTACAACAGAAATTGAACTAGAAATGATAACTAACGTATGAACATTTTGAATATCTTAATAAACAAAAGTCGTGCCTCAGCTCGAAAATGAATAGAATTCCACTAAGTATTAGACTTAGAATGACTTAAAAATATGCTTTAGTCGGTATGTAATAGTATCTATAACCAAATTCAATAATTGGTTTAAAATAAACTGAGTTTAATTTTTACCCGGTATAAATTAAAAATGGGTGGGTAAACATAGGTAAAAATGGGTATTTACCCACAAGTCGGGTATTTACCGGGTAAATGCCCATCTCTACGTACAATAGACTCACGGTTGTTATTCCTTAGGGGTTAGTCAGAAACCAGGCAATGAGGGACCTCAGAAGCAGTGCACTGCCATACCACGTTGACTGTAGGTAGTGGGACTCTCGTTGACTCCTTAGATTACCTCTTAGCTACTCATGCGATCCTGGTAGACAAAATATATATTTTTGGTTTTAGAGTTTCTTTTTGGAAAAAGAACTACAAAAACATTTAAAAACACGAAATTAAAATCTAAAAAAAGTTTAATTAAAATCCAAACTTTATATAACAAATGACAGGGCTATTGCGGAGGACGTGGGTGGGTTCAATTCCCTACAGAAATTACCTTGTGTTGTTGTTGTCATTGAGTGTGTGTGGTTTTACACAGCACTAATACTGGATAAATTAACAATACATGCATCTCACTATTATTATCCCCTAAGACCGCAAAATCGGAACGGGCGTGCAGCGGGGCGTTGTTTTGAGCGTGCACGCTCGACTACTGAACGTATGGAATTTTCTTTTGGTGTATTCGTAGCAGCGTTTTCAGCGTGTAGTTAAAGCGCTGGACGCTGCACGCTTGCACGCTGGCTGGAACGCCCCGCTGCACGCGCCGCCGGCCGTTCCGAATTTGCGGCCTGAGGGTTAATCAGAGACTAGGCAATGAGCACCGAGGAAGCAGTGCACTGCCACGTTGACGTAGGTAGTGGGACTCTCGTTGACTCCTTAGATTACCTCTTAGCTACTCATGCGATCCTGGTAGATAAGATATATTTTTTTGGTTTTAGAGTTTCTTTTTGGAAAAAGAACTACAAAACTACTGCACATGTGCTCAGCGTGATAGGTTGTCCATCGCCGCTTTACGCATTGGATGTATGTGCAGTTTTTAGACCGTTAGTCGCCTTTCACGACATCCAAGGGAAGAGATGTGTTGGTAGTATTATTTTATTAATGAGCTGCCACCACACAACTATATTTAAATACTTAATTAATATTAAAATTATTCGTCTAATGCGTATAGACATAACATGTGTTGACAACGACCCAAATAAATTGAAAGGTGCGAAATCTGCGCGCGCGACGCAGAATTTCTTTTTTTAGTGTCACCACTTAAATCAGTTTTATGTGCCTGCGGTTTAAGCTGCTTATGTTTGCTCTTAAACGTATACTTAACTCGGACCACCTTAATACCAATTTCTACCATTTTTTACATTACCACATTCGTATTTGATGGATACCAGATAGATCCAGTTTACAGGGCAAAGAGGCATTTAGGGTGCGTTGCGCGCGTTATGACCTCGCGCGGTGCGTCCATGGGCTGCGTTTACCAGCATTCAGATAAAACCTCTTTTGGAGTTATGTTTGCCTGGTACTTTGAGTTGTATTTGTAAATTTACATTTTACAGTTACATAAAAATTAACGGTGAAAGAATACTATCACCCCCTCTCTTCCCTTGGGTGTCGTAAAAGGCGACTAACGGACTAAAAACTGCACATACAACCAACTACATAATGCGGCGATGGGCTCAGCACATGTCACGCTGAGCACATGTGCAGTCGCTATTTGGTGTAACGTGGACTATGGCCTGTTTTTACGGTCCTCATTGGCTAGTCTCTGACTAACACTTCGAGAAAATTAGCCGTGATTATTATTACATGTGTGTATGTGTAACATAATATCAACTTACATTCTTACAATTTCTCGTTGTAGATACAGACAGAGTTGTGAAATCGTGCCCAGTAAGGAAATTGAAATCATTGATTATATACTTGAATCGGTGCATTAATTAGTGTACTTCTTTGTATCCACCATTAATTATGATGAACAATGGTTAAGTCACCTCGGTCATTCTATTCATTCATCGCTAAATGCTCCGAGTTGTGGAAGATCTATTGAAGGATGACGGGTGACATCATTTACTTATTATAACAATCTTAAAAGGTTTGCAGCTTTTGAAAAGGGTTTTTCTAATTGCTTAAGACTCATCTTTAATATAACATAGATTCAAGAATATCCCCTGGTTTAGTCAGAGACTAGGCAATTAGGACCGTAGAAGCAGTTCACAGCCATAATTCGCGGCATACCAAATGCCACAGCGTGTTAATGGTGAGTCTAACGCCGCTCTTTGCTGTTGGATGTATGTGAAGTCTTTAGTCTGTTAGTCGCCTTTTACGATACAAAACGGAAGAGTAAAGTTGAGTACTCTTTTACTGAACCACAATACCACGGCACACGGCTCGGATAGTAAAAAATAAATATTGAAAATCTCCGGTTCACTTATCAACTAAGGCACTGATACATACTATATGTTCCGGTGAAAAGACCAATGAGGTCATTCTGAGCAAACATTATGTATGAGTGTATGACCGACGCGTCCAAAGAAACGTGATAGTACATCTCCGTGAGATCAGATAACGGACGAGATAGCGAACGCAACGTGAACTTATCTTGTACACAAGAATCTATCTGTCGATACATACATAAATACATAGATAAATACGGGTTGGTGATCGCTAGATACATACATTAAATACATATATACTCGCGACTATTATCCCCGAAGGGTTAGTCAGAGACTAGGCAATGAGGACTGCAGAAGCAGTGCACTGGCACACTCGCCGTTGACTGTAGTGGGACTCTCATGGACTCCTACGGTTACCTCTTAGCTTCTCATGCGATCCTGGTAGACAAGTTATATTTTTAACCCACACCAAATAACAATTGCACATGTGCTCAGCGTAACAGGTGGTGAGCCCATTGCCGCTTGATGCTGTTGGATGCTTGGATGAATGATGTATGTCGTTACGTTAATCGCCTTTTACACAACCAAGAGAAGAGAGGGGGTTGTAGTATTCTATTACTGCCGCCACGCACACAGCTGCGAATCTACCGATATAATTATTAATTATACTAGCACGCTCACCAAACTTAGAATAACTATTTGCCATGACAACTTAATTAGACTTGTCTATCGTTCTTAATTATGAAAACTGAACAAAACTTAAATAAAATATGTCCCTTTTAACCTCTGACGCACTCTTTAACTTTAAGTTACGACAATTGGCACATTATCTTTAAATTTATTTTTTTAATATTTGTAAGTAACAAATCAATATTTTAAAAATTAACCTCAGTTTTTTCTGTCCAATTAGAAATTCCGTTTTCGTCAGAAAAAGACAGCTATTATTCTGACGAAAATGTAATCTGACGATTGTGTCTTACATGAAAGTTGGAAGGGGAAGACCTCGACGAACGTACTTAGATCAGATCGGTGACATTCTCGTTAAAGGTCAGGTCAAGAGTACCTTAACCGACGAGCATGTGTGAAGAACGCACAGACGTATAATTATTATACGTCTGTGGAAGAACGTTACAAGAGTAAGTGAAGCAAAGGATGTGTGTCAGGATAGTAGCAAATGGAAATCTGTGGTCTCTGCCTACCCCGCCGGGAAGCGGCCGTGACGTGTGTCGGTTAATATCAAAAGTGGCTCAATCCTTACTAAACCATTTTTCACAAACTGCAATAATCTGTAACAGATACCTGAAATTCGACATGTACATTATATAAACTAGAAGTAGGTTCTGCTTAACTTTTAAAGTATTTCGTGTACATTATAATGTAATATATGTAGTAAAACGCTGCTGACCAGGATAGATATTCTTTATTCTTCTTCAACAACCAGTATTTTACATTTAGTCACACACAGTCTTAGATTAAAACAAAAAGGGAAGATACGGCATGCTCTTACTTGTAGTCATTCAAAATATAGTCCTACTCAATTACTTAAGCAAACACTCACACACGCACACCTATAAAGTGTAAATCGAGCGAGCGAGACAAAGTTTCAACGTCAGCGCGAGGGAGTCAGCGAGTAGCGCGTTGACGTCTCGGTCGCTTCGCAACAGACGAGTACGTACGACCGATTCCGACGCCACTGCGGAGTAGCGTCTTTCTCTTTTTCACACAGTAGAATATCTGCAATAGAGCGATGTAGCCTCTTCGCTCGGCAGATTGTGACTGAAGTGAAATTGTGCCTTTAGGCCTATAATTTTGGCGGCTCACTCACGAGACGCTAATGCCGTATCTTCCCTTTTTGTTTTAATCTAAGCACACAGTATAAAGTATGAACACCGTTTAACCGTCCGCACAGTACAAGCGCCAAAGCCAGAATGCCTCACTCCACTCACCGAGTCACCGACTGCCGTCCTACTTCTCCCCCCCGAGTCCCCGACACATGACATGTGTCAAATCATAGATTGTCAATCGTTCTATAGATTTAAGAACAGACTAAAATTGAATTAGGCAAATGATTTTAAATAAACCTTACATATACTTATTATCTACATAAAACGTAAATTAATTTTGGATTTAACGAAGTTTGATATATTGTTGTGGATTTAACTAGTTTTGAAGGAAAACATCCCATGAATTACTTCAAAACTAGTTAAATCTCCCTGGATTTAGCTAATTTTGATCTGACATGTCATTGAATGTCAGTAGCAGTAATGGCCATATTTGAAAAATGCGCTGCTGTGATTGGCCGTAATGGACTTTGCCAGTTTTGAAAAAATGCGTGGTGTGGATCTTACCGAGTTTGATATAAAATCAAAGTTTGGACACAATTTAGTACAGTAAAAGGATGGATTTATCCGCTTTAAAAAAACAGCGTCTTAGACCCTATACTTGCATTACGATTGAGTTGCCATAAAAAAATATTTTTTTACCATTATGGATTTATCCAATATTGATATCTACCGACACATGTATGTATGCATGTATGTTATAATTTTGACGTCTCTGTGTGTCTATCCGTGGCATCGTAGATTCGTAGCACATGAGTATATTACTCATGTGATTGTGATCGTAGCTCCTAGGGACCGATTATGATGCGTGTTTTTCGTGTGAAAGCTGACGTGATCGAGATGGTCCTTAGCTACAATTTATAAAGATCTGTTCAGGTGTTTTAAGGTCATCAGCTTTTCTTATACTTAGTTCTTTTTCAGGAGTTACATATTTCTTTTATTTCTTCTTTAATAAAGCCAGTGTCTGTGTCAAATAAGAAGAAAATGTAAAAAATGGTCACCCATCCCGCTATTTGTAAAATAAGTTTTCCAAAGTTAGTTTAACATGCACGATCACACTCAAACGCGCTTACCAACTAATCGAAACGCTCGCGAACAACCGGTGACGTCATTAAACCTATTTGTAGCAAAAAAGCAATAAGTATATAGTTATCTTAATGATTCCAGCAAAGCTGATTGTCAAGATAATCCTATGACCTATTTCAGGAAGTGACTATAAGTAAGCTACATTGAATGCACTAAAGAGAATGTTTCTGAGCCGACACATTTTAACGGTGTCTGAAGTCTAGCTAAGCCACAGCACCGGTCTTAGACCCAGAGGTTTCCGGGTTCGATTCCCAGCGGGGAGTACATTTTTGTATACTTGGTTTGGTTGTAGAGGCTCGTTAAGTCCGCCTGGCTAGCTTTCACCGCCTTATCTGAAGGCGCCATAACAAGAATGTAAACAGCATTGTTGTGTTCCGACAGATAAGAGATAAGACCAAAAAAGAGGGGCGTGAGCTTCCATCATGTGAGATGAAGGCCAAGCGCTTACCCGTAATTAATAAAAAAGGTCCAGAGTTAATTCCCAGGTCGGGCAAAACGTGTTGCGGATTTTTCGATGCAAAGCCCGGATTTGTGATCACTATTGATCACCTGAATACTAAATTAGATTTGCAGTAACATCCAATAACCGTGTCGCGTAGCGGTGAAAGAATACTACCACCCCTTCTCTTTCTTTGGGTGTCGTAAAAGGAGACTAACGGACTAAAACAGCGCATACATTTTACAGCATAGAGCGGCGATGGGCTTACTACTTGTTACGTACGCCGAGCACACGTGCAGTCGCTATTTGGTGAAAAGTGGACTATGGCAAATATTATTGCCTCGTCTCTGAGTAACCCTTTCGGGATAATAGTCGTGTTTATATTATGTATAATGTATGTTACAAACGGTTGGACGGTATCAAACAGATCGTCAGTTAAATGGCTTCATGGGAACGAAGGAAAGGTCAACTGACCTTCAAACTTCATTACGAAGATGTCCCAATGATGATGACACAGTTACAGTTACTTACATATTTTATATGCCTCGTGTTATAGAAAATAATAAAACTTTAAAGATATTTAGAGGTATCCTGTGAGCGGGGTTCTCAGAAAATCCTCTACAACAGAAAGGCCATTATCGTACTTGTAACCCTAATGTAGTTAAAAATTATGATATACATATTTGATTTTGTTTGTTTTTGTTTTTGATTTGACAGTTCCTAATTATTCGAGAATTCCTGCTGTAGAGCTTCCGTCATTCATCAACACTTGAAGGTCAATCACTAACTGATTTCCAAAAAATAAAACACACTCAAAAGCTTTCTATCCGCCTCGACAGACACGCAATTAACAACTGTTATAAAGAGCAATTACGGTGCATTTTTACATATCATTACGTGGTATCTAATCTAAGGCCCTTCGCGGACGTATTAAGGTCAGCTGTAACGCTTCTAAATTGGCCGTTTCGTGGTCTTGGAATAACTGTTTGCTCGGGTGGAGTAAAAAATTGAACTGTACTTTTGTTGATGACTCTAATGGCTTCCGCACACCGCTGGCAGGTCGGAAGCGGCGATTTTCATGTGGGGCAAAAGTGGAGTCTAAGTATACAATATAAGTATTCACAGGCACTTATTGAAGTCAAAACAAATAAAATGGTAGTTGACAAAGATTCGCTTAATTATAAATTACTGAATCTACTGTACGAACTTTGAGACAGCGAGCATAAAAAACATAGAGATAGAACCAAATGGTTTTAATGGCCACGCTAAAAAGTATCCCGGGCTTGTATTTATACCTAATTCTAAATCTAAATTCAGTGCACAGCAGTGGGGGGGCAGAGCATTAACATCAGCTTGTTCCTGCATATGCCAATGGATGTTACTCTTAGGGTTATAAAATATTTCCCTAAGTAAACAAATAATAATAATAATAATTGGTTTCATAATATTTGATTATATGCATTAAAAAACGCTCAAATAGACTCAAAGTTAACGAAACGTGGAAAAAAATGTTTTCCTCAGGCGCGAATCCCGCGTCCTTTGCAATCCGGGCAGCTGCGTTGACCACTCCGCCACCGAGGTATCTTTGAATAATTAGCTTCCTTCCGAGCGAGTTGTAATCAAGCATGAGCATTTACTGCTTACGAGTACTTACGCGCCGCACGCCCGCTACAAACCTGCCGTCTGTGTGTAGGAGCCCTTAAATATGTGAACGGAGTTCCATCTGCGATGATTATGCGTGGCATTGACTGGTAGTTACGATAGTAATGTGAAGCAACACTCTTGAAGTGCCTTGCAGGATGGGTGGTGTAAATCTAGATTGTATTAATTAAGTCCACGCTAACATAGAAACACCGTCATACTTCAAATATCTACTATAACTATCTTTCTATCGGTGAAAACAGCGTAAAAATGAATTGTGTGGGTGGAAGGAGAAAGCGGAGCCACAGAAAGGAATATGCCGACTTTATTTTATAATATGTAATGTTATATTTGTAGCCTATATATTGTGTCCTACTGGGCAAAAGCCTCCCCCCCCCCCCGTCCCACTCACGACTATTATAACCTTAGGTTCTATTATTGTGCCTAAGGGCTAGTCAGAGACTAGACATCGAGGACCGCAAAATCAATCCACGTTTCACCGAACAACAAGCACGTGTGCTTAGCGTGACAGGTGGTGAGCCCATCGCCGCTCCTTACTGTTGAATGTATGTGCAGTCTTTAGTCCGATAGTCGCCTTTTACGACACCCAGGGGAAGAGATAGCTCGGTAGTATTTAATGAGCCACCACGACACAGCTCTTATTATAAATTATTGCCAAAACCTTCCAAATGACAACTTAAGAATCTCTTACATGTTGGGTGTCTTTTTTTAATAATGTTAGCAACTCAGGACGATTTTTATATTTTTATATTAAAAGTTACTTAAGTAAGTACCTATTAATCTGGTATTTATAATAATAATTATTAATGTGAATGAATTAATATTTATTGTGATGGAATGCTGATATCTCACACGACGCGTTTAGTTGAAGTGCGACCACCAATATAAAGTAAACAAAATCTCTTTTGCGTAAGCTCATTTCCAAATCTGCTATCTCGAGAAGTGGTCATTGATCGAGGTGGCTTGCGCGTTCACAACTTTCATTTCCATCCATCATAGCAGTTTATTTAATTAGTAGATTTTAGTGGCTTAGTGAGCCGTGTCTTTTTTTGCGCCTGTGAAGCAGGGAGGTGAACTCTACATGAGTACGACACCAGGCGGCTGGCGAAGTTATGTCAGACTCCTACTGACTAAACATCCCCTAGAAAACCTTAGACTTGGAGAGATCTATGCGGTTCAAAACGGAAGGTCACCCTCCTGGAAGAGGGGGGAGGGGGGGGTTGATGCAAGCGCTACTCAATAATCATGAGCGTAATGCACGAAAAAGTGAGGCGCGCCCTCTAGTAGGACCTTAGAATAATAACTAAAGCATAGAAGGAGTCCAAATGAGACTCGTATAGTTGTCCTATTCTTTCAAATGGGCCATAAACATTGAAAGAAAGGAGACAAAATAAGTTGATTAAAAAGTCAAATATCCAGCGAAATAAAAACCGGTCACCATCTACACTGGCCTGCAAAAATAAGTATCACACTTTTAAAATTTCATTCTTTTCTAAAAGATAGAAGTTAGAGATTTAAAATAAAAAAGGTTTTATAGCAATTTGTATAAGCTTTCTTTGAAACTATAGTAAATTATACATTAGTAACATTTTTAAATCTTGGGTGTCTTGTTTATCTTGTGTACTTAAAAAGTTATTGCAATTTTAAAAGTGTGATACTTATTTTTGCACGCCAGTGTATATCTATACTAATATTATAAAGCTGAAGAGTTTGTTTGCTTGAACGCGCTAATCTCAGGAAGTACTGATCCGATTTGAAAAATTATTTCAGTGTTAGATAGCCCATTTATCGAGGAAGGCTATAATAGGCTATAATTTGTTTAGGTACGGGTACGGGTAGTAACCCGTGCGAAACCGGGGCGGGTCGCTACTTTATGATACCGAATTCAAAAGCGACACAAATGTAATTCGAATGGTGACCAAACGGAGTGCCCACTTAAACGTAGCACTCTTCTATGCTTTAGTTGTTATTCTGAGAGTAGGACGCACTCTGTCTGCAGTGAGGATGCGCAAGCTGAAGGCTTGTTATTTCGTACGCGGCTATGAATCTCCTGCCTCTAAAAGGCGATTAAGATCGGCTGATAATTGGTTGGGTGAGCTGTGTCGCGTAGCGGCCCATTCTAAGAATACTATGTCGTAAAATGCGATAAACGGACTAAAGCCAGCACATACATTTCCGGTCCGATTTCGCTGCGATACATTCCGCTATTCCGTATTTCCATATAGACCCTTAATTTTCATTCATTTAAAAGTAATTAAGGGTGAGTTCCACTCCACCCATGAAACTGAACAACTTTCCCCAAGAAACCTATGTGCAAAAATGACAAAAAAATTTCGACCTCCCATACAAAACTGTCCGATCAGCTGACGACAATAGTATGGGAGGTCG
Organism: Scoparia ambigualis; assembly: GCA_963921215.1. Lineage (NCBI taxonomy): Eukaryota > Metazoa > Arthropoda > Insecta > Lepidoptera > Crambidae > Scoparia > Scoparia ambigualis. The sequence goes on along the minus strand of OY992515.1, from coordinate 31,820,927 downwards.
AAATTTTTTTGCCATTTTTGCACATAGGTTTCTTGGGGAAAGTTGTTCAGTTTCATTGGTGGAATACGAATAAAAATTAAGGGTGTATACTCCGCTACGATTTAGTATAGGATTGTGTGTTTAACTATTCTGTGGGATTGTGTTTTTTGTTTTTATGTGTGATGGAAGGCCGTACCATCAACATTAATTTCATTACTTCATTTTAAAAAAGGCTAATCGCTCCACCCGATATCAGGATTCAATTCCCAGAATCTTGGCTCCATCATACATACATACATATAATCACGACTATTATCCCCGAAGGGTTAGTCAGAGACTAGGCAATGAGGACCGCAGAAGCAGTGCACTGCCATATCATATGCCAGTCCACTTTTCTCAGCGTGACAGGTGGTAAGTCCATCGCCGCTCTATTCTGTTGGATGTATTTCGTTAGTCGCCTTTTACGACACCCAAGGGAAGAGAGCGGGTGGTAGTATTCTATGAACGAACCGCTACGCGACAAGGCTCTATCTGTTGACTAGAATAGTTGAGCACGTATGAATGTCATTACATCGTCTGTTCGTAAGTCGGGCGTAAAACCTTGAACCGAGAAGAGCCGGCAACCAACTCAGCAAAGCCGTTACTTTGCTCCCTTTCTTTTACAGCGTAAAAAATGGAAAATGCCCTTCCTATCATAGAAGGGGACCAGATTAATTACAAAAGAGAACAGTGCTAATTGTATAGAGGCAGGTCGGGTAAAGTGTTTCGGATTTTTCGATGCATAGCCAGGGCTTGACATCACCAACCCGCATTAGGGAAGCGTGTGGTTAACCCAATACCCATCAACCAACACGTGATTTCAATGATGAAGACCTTTGCCCAGCTGTGTATAATTTACTTACCGATCACCCGATAGTTTAATTTTTTTTTTGATAATTTGTTTCGTGACCATGGATACTAGTCCTCCAGTCGAAATTAGAGTTCGTTTTATGCTTAAAAGATGATAATGAGTGAGGATAATAAGCTAAATGATATTCCCCCAAATCCCTTGAGTTCCGGTAAAGATGTGGGACTTTACTGATTCTCACACAGACTTCTTGAAAGAATTTCAAAAGTGATGTTGCACTGTTTTGTTTTATTTGCCAACATTCATGCACGTTCACGAACACTTAACGGTTAATAATCCACCATTATTTTACATTAATATTCGACAAAACACAAATATTAGAAAATAAGACAAAACTACAAACATGACGTTTCACTTTCCCGCCAAGAAGTCTCCGATGGTTTAACTACTAAACAGCAGCTGTTTTAATGACGGCTATCTTCTGACAACAATTTTATTAAACCCAAGATGTTATCTTTAAAATTCTTAGTTTAAAGAAAGTAACAAAAAACAAAACTAGTAGGTAATAATAACAACCGGAAGTAATTTCGGTCAGTGAACCGCCATTTTGGAATTGCACTCATCGAAGAAGAAAAAACTTTGAATAGGCACTTGGCCATTAGAAATAACGAGCCGGTGCGGTGTAGCAACAGTAATATAAGAGTCGTTTATATTACTGTTACATTCTGACAGGTATTGTTATAAACAGATTTAAGAGGCTAAGGTTAATAACAGATTTAAGAAGTTTAAGAAGAAAGAGGTCAGTTATATGTTTTTTATACTGCCCAATAAATACATACAAATAAATACATTACATTCACTCTTACACTCACGATTATCCCCAAAGGGTTAGTAAGAAACTAGGCAATGAGAACAGCAAAAGAGAACCGAGAACCAAGAAATCACCGCAGGGGCAAGGTAAGGGAGTGGAGAATGGCTATGAGGATGTCATAATCAACGGAATTGAAAGCACTGCTGAAGTCTAATAGAATTAGGATCGTAAACGTCCGGTTATCCATGGCGTAGCGAATATCGTCAGTGACGTTTAACAGGGCAGTTACTGTGCTGTGGCCAGGACGAAAACCGGATTGATACGGACTAATTAAGTTGTGATGTGAGACAAAAGAGTACAGTTGTTTGTGAACAGCGCTTTCCAGGACCTTGGATAGGAATGGTAGGAATGAGATAGGACGGTATTGAGAGAGAGCGGTAGGAGAAGCGGACTTAGGAATGGGAATGACGTGGGCTAATTTCCATTCAGAAGGGAATGCGTTGGTTGCCAAAGAGTGGTTAATAATATGTGTAATGATAGGCACAACGTCATCCAGGAGTGGCACCAACATGTCACGGCAAATGCCATCTTCGCCCACGGCCTTGGAGGAAATGGATAGGATGCTTTTTTTAACCTCCCCTACAGTGATTTCACGGAATGTAAAGGGCTCACCGTCAGGACGGGCCGCTGTGTCTAACAAAGTGAGCGTGGCTGCCTTGGTGGTACCATCAACAATAACCGGTGAGCTGGCAAAATGTCTGTTAAGGTGATTGAGATCTGATAATTCACCAGTACTGCCGCGGTCCTTACCTACACCGAGGGATCTAAGGAACTTCCAGACCCTACCTTGGGGTAGGTCTTCCACGGAGGAATGGATAATCGGCGTTTGGCATCGCAGCAGAGCCGATTACAGTGATTGCGCAACTTTTTGTAGGAGCTCAAATTATTATTATTCGGAAACCTCTTAAGCTGTGATTTAGCCTTGTCCCTACGTTGCATAGACTTCCTTAACATAGGAGTGAGCCAAGGCGCAGGTAGATGCTTGACGCGAACTGGTCTGAGAGGGGCATGAGAATCAAACAGTTTAGTTAAATGTGTATTGAAAATTTTAACCTTCTCATTTGCCGTGCCAGCCGCAAACAATGTAGACCTGTCAATCAAACAAAAGTCATTCCTCAAGCGATCCACACAGATATCACCAAAATTACGCTGAAGAATTACTTTGGCTTTGGGTTTAGGAGTGCGTACACGATAGGATAAATATAAGAGGTCATGATACGAGAAAGGGGCAGTAGTTTGCCCATGCATAAGGACTGAATCAGGTTTAGAGACTATCTGTACGTCCAAGAGAGAGGCCCGATAATTAGGAGAATGATGGGTGGCAGTGAGTGGAAGCAAAACAAAGTTGACTGAAGTTACAATGGAATTAAGACGTGAGGACCGAAAGTTATTCTTTAGTAAGCAAGTATTAAGATCACCCATCAAAATTACATGATCGTAAGAAGAGCTGAGGGATTCAAGGGTGGTCTTAAATTAGTCAAAATAGTTTACGCTGATATGCTGGGGCTTTAAGCAGCTCCTACTAAAATACTGGTGTGATGTATGCTGAGTTTTAAAAATAAGTACTCTAAGGATCCAGTATAGGTTCCAGGAGACTGACTAACAACAGAGCACGGGATGTGTTCCTTGATGTAAATACATACACCGCCACCACCAGCACCAACTCTGTCGTTTCGGAACAATTTATAACCATTTAGTGTAAAAAGAGGGGACGGCAGAGAAGGTTTGAGCCAAGATTCGGAAATTAATATGCCGTCGACTAGCCCGTTGTTAAATGATACATTTAAGTCAGTGATGTGAGAAGGGACACTTTGTGCGTTGATATGCACCAGGTTAAGGTAATTGGATTTGCTATGGAATATAGACTGCAGCTTGACATCCAAAGAGAGAGCATCAGTGTCAGTGGAGTTTGAAACATCACTGCAAGCACTTTCATATTCGTCAGATGAATTATCAGTAAAATAATCAGATTTGATAGACATAAAATAATACTAATACTAAAACAGATACTTAATATAAGTAATACTGCAAAATAAAATAATTAATTAAACAATACAAAAAAAAACCGAAAAACCACCAGCGAGAGTTGGCAAACGCCTTAGAGCATTAAACCAACAAAACGCAAACAATATGAACGCTAACACATTAAAAAAACAACATATCAGAACAACGACAAACAATAAGGATTCTGACTGATCGGAACGTCACTGACAGTGACTTTAATGACACCCAAGGGAAGAGAGCAGCGTTGCCAGACGTGCGATAATTATCGTAGATCCACGATAATTTCGAGGGGCATGCGATAAAAAATAATAATTAAGTATCGCACGATAATTTGTGTAATTCGTCGACTTTCCACGATAGTTTTTGTCAGTTCTACGATAATTTTGTGACAAACCTGGTTTGGCATCATTCGTTCAGTCACAGTTTAGAAATAACGAAATTTAAGGTACCACAGTCAGTCCATTTTCTAGGCGATGAGCTTTTTTTTTTTTTTTAGCTCGTGACGTTGGATGTTACCATATTTGGAGTGCCCAGTCGTTTAAATTCTGTCTTTTTGAATGCGATAAAAACACGATAATTTTGCAGTAAATCTAGGATAGTTTTGACCTACGGATCTGGCAACACTGGAAGAGAGGGAGTGGTAGTATTCTTTCACCGCTACGCGACACGGTTAACGTTACGTTTCATTAAATAACAATAATAATGTAAAAAAGTTACATGTGCTCAGCGTGATAGGTAGTGAGCCCATCGCCGCTTTAAGCTGTTGGATGTGTGTAGTCTTTAGTCCGACAGATACCCACCACCTCAATAAATATATAAACAAATCAATAGCAGCGAAGACTGAATTTTTCCTTGCCAAGCAGTAGGATAGGGGACTAATAATACTACCGAGTACCAGGATAACATGAACTGATTGAAGTTTCCGTTACAAAACGCAGAGTCATGCTATTGATATTATAAATGTAACATTTTTCAATGTTGTCAAACTAAGGTCATTTTCAGGGGCGTCGCGGCGTTAAGGTCATTGTGAACTGTTGAATGACCTTTACAATATTGGTATTATTGAATTTGTGTACTTAATGTATTATGTATTTATAAGAGTCGTAGAAAAAAAAGTCGAAAAAAAATCCACTCATGTAAGTAGGTATGTCATAGTAGAATTTAAAAATATTGATCTACGTAATTTATTTATAATGTTACTTTACTCTAAAGATCTAAAAGAAGACATTTTAAAGATTCTTAAAGAAGAACTTTATTTAATCTTGAAGAACAGAGTTCACTTATATGAGCTTACACAATGTTTTAACATAAATATTACAACAAGGAGATTGCACTGTGTTATAATAAAATTATAAATTACCTGCTTTTTAAAATACTTTTATGAAAATGTTATTTTTCAACCTTGATTTGAATAGGTCTAATGAGTTACCACACTCTGATAAGTCGTTTATCCGTTTAAACCTCATTTGAACAGACACAGACCTTGTACTTTGATGAACCGGCAACAAACTCTCCAAGGGCCTTTCTTATCTGCCTATCTTTTGCGGCGTCAGAAATCAGAAATAAAGTGCAAACGCCCTCTCGATCAATGAAGGACGCTTTCCATCGTAAATCAACATAAAAATAGATTACATTTATAATAAACTAGCTGTTGCTCGCGACTTCGTCTGTTACCTCTGTTACCGTGATAAAAAGTAAATTTATTCGATGAAGAATAAACAAATTATTTACAGTGCACCATATTGCACATTTATTAAATTTTATTTTTTATTTTTTTTATTTAGAGACATGTCTAGTTTAGTGTCACTCGGATTTTTTACTGTTTCTGAAGATAACGACACGGTGAAAAAAAGAGACTTACGAGATAACCTAACCACTAAGAATGGTGTCTTTCTCTTTCGAAATACTAGATATTTTCACAAAGAATTATTAATAATTTTGGTTTATAAACATTCTTTATCGAATCAGGCCCTATCATAGTCACGATTAACCCTTTGCGGATAATAATCGTAAGTATTTACAAACTAGGGATGCGCCGATGCGATCCGATCCTTTGAAAAATCGGATCGGCAGGCATACGATCCAGCGATTTTCGGATCGGATCGAGGTCATACGATTTTTTGCCGGATCGATCCAAAACTTGAAAGATCGGATCGCTTGGATCGTATGCATTAAAACGCGGTATTAAAAAAAATGGGTAATTTCGTGCAGCCGTTTTCAATTGATATGCGCTTACCAACAAACAGCATGACTTTTTTATATTATAGAGTTCTGATTGTAGCATAGTATTATACCAACTCACTTTGATGATAAAAGTCAATAACTATAAAAAGTGCGGTTGGCCTATGGGCTTTGTCTATGGGCAAGTCATGACAAATTCACTAGGTATACACTTACTTAAATTAAAAAATTGGTTGCCTGTAAAGTCGGTATACGGGCGAAAGTTTTACGTGACAACGACTTTGAGTGGTAAAATAATTTTAATGTGAATATTCATTCGTATAGTAGGAAGAAGGATGAAATAATAGTAACAATTAAAAACATTTATTTAAACAAAGAATTATATTTAAAACATAGTTGAGTGGGAGAGAGACGCAAGGCATTCGGCGGGCCTCTCTCTCGTTCGGTGACTCATCGTAACGTTACCGAGCGTTACACTTTTTCATAAGTGACTCCCAGCCGCAACCTAATTTAAGACGTTGTCACGTCAAAAAAAACTATTTTTAGTTATAAATATAATACCAACTTTTTTGAACTACTAGAAAATTTCTAGTAAGTTATCCTTTTAAATACTTACTAGCTTCTGCCCGCCACTTCGTGCGCGTGGAATAGTTACTTTGGGCTAACGCTAAGCTAACTTTAACCCACGACTTTGTTTACGTAGAAGGTGAAAACCGCCGGCCTTGCACATCATAAACGCGCGTGCATTACTTGATCATTATTTTGCTGCGATGTTATTTTAAAACTGCGATATCTCCTAAGATATTCATTGAAATCGAATGATGTAAGGGGCAATTTTGTTTTTAATGAAATACTTGTGATGAATAACGTATTTATTTGGATAACGATTAATATCATGTTTGTAAAACACCTTCGCAAATAGTGCTTTATTTTAGAATAAATTTGGTTAGCTTAAAAAAGGTTATAGTGAGCCAACCTTAAAAGATAGACATATGCTGTCTAAAGGGAAATAGTTCTGTCCTACATGATTTTTGCGAAACTTTAGCAGTTTACGCAGCGCACGCAGCGGAAGCTCTCAAAAGGAAAAAAAACCCTGATTTTGAAACATTCATTGGTGCTCCGCTCCTATTTGTCTTAGCGTGGTGACATATAGCTTATAGCCTTCCTCGATAAATGGGCTATCTAACACTGATAGAATTTTTCAAATCAGACCAGTAGTTCCTAAGATTAGCGCGTTCAAGCAAACAAACTCTTCAGCTTTATAATATTAGTATACCTAGATACACATTTTTTTTATTAAATTTTTACATTTTGTACCTCTTCAAAACCGAGTTGCGTAGCGGTGAAAGAATATTACCACCCACTCTCTTATCTTGGGTGGCGGAAAAAGCAACTAACGGACTAAAGACTTGCACATACATCCAACGGCATAGTGCGGCAATGGGCTCACCACCTGGCACGCTGAGCACGTGTGCAGTCGCTATTTGGTGAAAAGTGGACTATGGCGACTGCTTTTGCGGTCCTCATTGCCTAGTCTCTGACAACCCATCGGGGATAATAGTCGTGAGTGCATAATAATATAATTATTTATGTAAGAATAAGAAATAAATAAATGAGTATCTTAGAAAGTCGACATTTATTGGACTGTGATACCAGGAGTTCATGAGTACACCGGCAGTAAACGAATAAATAAAACCGAACAAATCAGTATGCGCTTTACCACCCACCAATTAAGTTCGAATATCGGCTGACGGACGTCGTGCACATTTTTATAAGCTAATGGGTCATGTTACACGTCGGTCAATAGTGAAACGAAAGTGTCAATTCTTACATTTGCTCTCGCACTTGACCTGAATGCTTGACTGCGTGATTTCTCCGAACCTCTGCCTTGTCTGTTGAAGATCCATTTAAAAGATTATACACGTTTAATTATCGTTGATCGGGTAGGTGGAAGTTTTATTACATCTCTCATCTATCTTATACTTAAATTATATATTATATATATAAATCAATTGCTATTGTTACTCTATTTGCATTGACGAAAGGGAGAAGAGAAATGCCCTTTGCTGAGTTTCTTGCCGGTTCTTCTCAGTACAAGGCTCCCGCCCCATAGTTAGACTTGCGAACCGATGGCATAGTGACTATTAGTGACATTCATAATTGGTCAATTATTGTAGCCTAAATTGAATAAATGATTATGAATTTTGAAATTTTTTGAAGGTATACTCAAAAACGGCTAGACCAATTTGAATGTTTCTTGTTTTGTTCCTTTTGATCCAGGGGTGGTTCAGAAAGATACATAATATAATAGTAAAAATCCTAACACATAAAAAATAAAAATAAAACTTAGTGCAGTTTTATTAATTTAGTTGATGAAAAGTAAACATTTACTTCTTTTATCTTTTTCATGTCTGTTAAGTTGTCAATATAATATATTGGCTTAACATTTTTTATTAATATTTGGACAGTACTACGTCTGTCGAATCAGCTAGTTATTATACAATGTGATAGAGGTGGTACTTCTAACCCGTTAAGGCTAGGTACTACATCTAAATTCATCGACAAGAAAAATAATATGGGGGGTGTTTCCCCTCCCCCTATAATTTATGAACATTTTTACTTTATACGATATCAAAATTTTATTCGTCGGAAAAACATGAAAAAATTGGCAAACGGTAGCTAATGACACTGGCTAACTAATAAATAACTTTGTTTCGTATGTTTGAGATTATTTTGGTGAGAAAAAAATCATTACTTTAATATTTTGTGATTTAAAATCACTTTTTTATTTATTTTTTTATTTTATTTTATTTAAATAGAGCAACCAACAAGACATACATTAAATAAAAGTATAGAATACAAGTGATTGACTCATAACTAAATGCTGTCTCAATTATAGGTTACCACGGCATGCACAAACAGAACGAAACAGAGTTAAAAAATATCAGAAAAATACTAACTAACTTAATCTAAAAACAAAACACATTCAATATTCAAAATAAGCATTTGAGACCATCAATACGAAACATACATTTTAATGTTTTAAATTTAGCAGACCTAAACGAGAATTAATAGGTGTTCATTATGTGACGCTTGAATTTATGTAAACTGTAAGAAAAAATGTCGACATCATTATTTTTAGAAATAAGGTTATACTGATTTTGCATCCTATTCATGGCAGAAAATTGAGCAGCGTTTGTCTTACAAAATCGGGTGGTAAAAGTGTTGAACTTGGAGGGACGAGGCAGCTTAGAAGGGATGTTAAAATTTAACTCCTGTAGGAGTTATAAATCCATATTATTTTTTGTCGATGAATTTAGATGTAGTACTTAGCCTTAACAGGTTAGAAGTACCACCTCTATCACATTGTATATTTTTTATTTTACAGCTTTCACACTAATAATTTATTCAGCCCCAACCTGAGTATAGCTTGTCTCAAATTACTAGTGGACCTCACGAAACACACTTAGCCCGACATCGGAATTGAACCCAGTACCTTCAAAAATAGAGGGTGGAGCGCTTGACCAATCAGTCAAGATAATACATACATGCATATAATCACGACTATTATCCCCGAAGAGTTAGTCAGAGACTAGGCAATGAGGACCGCAAAAGCAGTCCTCTGCGATAGCCCACGTTTCACCAAATAGCGACTTCACATGTGCTCAGCGTGACAGGTGGTGAGCCCATCGCCGCTCTATGCTGTTGGATGTATGTGCAGTCAGTCGGTTACTCGCCTTTTACTTCACCCAAGGGATGAGAAGGGTTGGCAGTATTCTTTCACAGCACGCAACACGGATAGTCAAGATAATACAGTATTAACCTTTTCATTGTAAATTATTGCATTATTCTGTTTTCTGCAAATACAACTCATTCCATAAACATATAACATATTCGTCGGCACATAAGAGCGTGGATATACATAACCATAGCCAATTAAATATACAATGTAATGTGTCATTACAAAATTAATACATAATAAAGACACGCAAGATAAAGTGGCGTAACTCATTTAATACAGAAAATTTCGTCGCTATTGTGAAAATATGACACCTGTAAAGAATGAAAATGAAAATCGTTAAAGATAAAAAACCAATGTTTACAAAAATATATAAGGAAACCACTTTGTGGAAAAAAGAAAAACTGCAAAGAACTTAAGTAAAAAAAAATAAAAAATAAAAAAATATAAAATATATTTGGAAAATATATTTACACCTATAATCCTGTAAAACGGAATAAACGTAATAAGACATAATTATTTTGTAGGATACTTAAAATATCCAGTGTAAGTGTGATGAGACATTTCAAAAACATGCATTTTTATTGTTGACGACATCTACAGAATAATAGTCGTTTTTAATATCCGATACGATCATTGATTGTATGTTTTTAAAGTTGTCAAATTTAATATTTCAACATGGCAAGTGATTTTATTATTCTATATAACAATTTATCCCATGAATGATCCATAAAGTTTCAGAATTGTGTAAGTATTCGTTACTTTATTTTAGAGCTTTAAAAGTAAATTACTGTTATTGTTTTTAATTATTTTATGCAAAAATATGTTAAACTGTTCATATTTCAAAGAGATTCTTCAAATAACAAAAAATAAACAAGTGTTTTCATGAATTTAAATCTTAAAGCTTGCTAAAAAAATGCTATTTATGATTATTTATTCCAATTCCAATTATTTTTTACTTACGCCTATAATAGTAGAAAAAATATGACATCTTATTAAAACCACAAACAACAAGACATCGAATTAAATTGCAAATTATAAATATGACATTTCACGTCATATTTTTTAATCAGAAGTCGGAAACCATGATCTTTTTATTACTATATCTTTACATTTTATTATTCCTAAAAAGGGTATAATTTGTTTTACGTGACAACTTACCCTTTTACTGAAGTGCATCTGACACTTTTTTGTGACTTGTTTGAAGTGATTTTTATGACATGATAAAAATTCCATTTTTTTTAATAAAAAATAATTGTAGTGACCATGAAAATTTAAAATGTCATTTGGTTGAAGTGTTTTCATTTGTTATTATTATTATTTTTGTTTATTAGTCAGGCAATTGAGTCAACTGGTCAAGTCTTGTATTTACTCTTCTTAACACACACTCACAACTATTATCCATAAAGGGTTAGTCAAGACTAGGCAATGAGGATTGAGGACCACAAAAGCAGTGCACTGCCACACTTCACGGCACACCAATAACAACTGCACATGTGCTCAGCATGATGGGTGGTGAGCCCATCTCCGCTTTATGCGGCGATAATTCTTTAATAAGTTTCTAATAAGAAACTTAAAAGACATTAAAGATCATTGCTGTCCTTTTCTTCAGTCTTAAACATCATTTGATGATGATGTTCTCCCGATCACCACGACTTTCATGAAAGATGTGAATTTTATATAGACTTTTTTTGCTTTTATATAGATGTGAATTAATAAATAGACTGAAAAGTGACTATGCACTGTTTTGTTTCATTTGCCAACACTAATGCACGTTCACGGACATGAAACGGTTAATAATACCATTATGAATACTACTGTGCCGCCATGAGGATATTACAAATCGTGGAAAGGTTTCCACAAACAAAAACAAAATCACGTACCACCTTATTTGCGAAAGAACTGTTTGTACTTGCCCATTTTTTTCAAGGACGCCAAGGGAACAACATCACGAAATTTATGCGTAACGAAGCCTTATTTACTGTAAATGAGGTTGTAAGGCAGGCTACTATTAAAATTTCGTTTAAACCAAAATGGGATACTGTATGATTGCATGTCGAAGTGAATGGTTAGTATTTTGCTGTTTAAATTGATAATATATGAATACGTGTGTGTACGACTATTGAAAAACTGTCATAAACTTTAAAAGTCACTAGTTTTTTTCAAATTACACTTAATGATAGCTACCTAGCTTTGTTTAAATGTCAAATTTTAATATTAAATAAAATATTGAAATTGAAGGTAATATTGAGTCTACTCACTTTTATTTTACAATTTTATTACGTAGTGAAATAATAAAATCTGACATTTACGTATAGATTATATGAATATCAACAATATTTTAACATCAACATAATATTGAATATAAAAAAAATACTTTTGTTCGCCAACGGGTAATTGCTTGGCCTTCATCTCATCTGACGATAAGGCCGAAGGTGAAAGTGGCATTTCATTCCGAATCCTCAAGCACTAACGACCTGGCTGTCATACCTCTAACTGTCGGAATACAACAATATCTACGAATACGGGGTTCGATTCTTAGCAAGGGACATAATAATATGTTGTGTATATGTTGTTACTCGGTTTGCCACCATCTTATCTGAATAGCAGTAACATTACAAGTGTTCTAACAATTAGAAATAAGTTAATAATTACTTAAGGATTTCTATGAGGTGCGCTTCTACATTCGGCCTTACCATCACTTACCATCAAGGGCAAATATTTACTTTGCCATTGTAATGAAGTGAAGAAGAGTATTGGCTTAACAGGTTCACTGTCCAAAAAATATAACAATAGGTTAATCAATTGTTATGGCCCATATGTGGGCTGCGGGACTGTGAACCGGTAATCACCATACTTCAGGTTGGTGATTACAAACCAGGGCTATGCATCAAAAAATAGCAATTCAATTACCAACCCTCTTGGTAATTGAACCGGGAACCTCAGGATGTTGGTCTTAGCACTTTACCACTCGGCCGCGTGGCGAAAACTATAACTTTTAAATGAACTCGCAGCCAACTATGAATTAAAATATTTTACACATTGTAACAATATATGCTTTCAACACGAAATTAATTAAACACGTTTCGTGTATAATAGTATCGAGAGATATAAATTCGTGTTGATTATGCATTCGTCTCGGTGTCACCCACATTTCTTTTATGGCCGCAAGGTCGAATGGGCGATAAACTCTACCCGATCAATTTTTTCAAGTTATTTTGACTTACACCACTATGCCGCTGGGCGACGGTCGGCGTGTGTCGCTTTAATTGTTTATATAATAAAAAAAATGCGTAAATAAATGTTGTCAATAAAAACTAATAACTTAGATAAACGTTAAAAGTCCTTATAAATGGCGTTGCATTGGAATTAATTAAAACATCGAAGATAACGAAAAGTCGGAAAAAAAATGACTACCTAAGATGGATTTTGCGTTAATAACGCTCAAATAAACTCGAAGATAACGAAATGTTGAAAAACATTTCAACGTTTATGTAAATCAAATCAAATATATATATATATTTAGTTTCACAATTATCATAAAAATACAAAATTCACAACATTAAAAAATTGACAAAGAATACCAGTAAATAATATTATTTTTTTTACCAGGGTAAAAAAATAAGAAAATACAGAAAAAACAAAAAATTACGTCGCTACGCTGACATTCTGTGGAGCCCCTTTGCGTTTGTGTGTGGAGTGTAGATACAATAGATACATGTGTATTGTATTCTAATGTATTCGCATAGCGAATGCCCCTTTCTCCGGCGCTGACCATCAAATCAAACAAAAGCTCGTTGGTCGTAAGCAGCCATTTTGTTTCAAAAACGGCATAAAACTTGACTAGCCAATTAAGAATGACATGAATCATGGAAGATTTATTGTTAGACGAACGTTGCATTAGAGAAAACACAATAAAATAAACGGAATTGAATAAGAAAATCATTTTGCTGTCATCGTGGGAAAAGTTTAGTCCAGTTGTGGAACATTAAAATGGACGATGACTATTTAGCTATAACTAAAAATATTTATTTTTATAAAATTAAAGTTAAACCTTAGTTAAGTGGTGTGAGTGTAACACCACTTAACTAAGGTCAGGTCAAGAGTACACGAAACCGACGAACATGTATGAAGAATGTTATGAGAGTAAGTGAAGCTAAGGATGGTATCAAATGGAAATCTTGTGGCCTCTGCCCACCAATCTGGGAAGCGAGCGTTATGTATGTATGTATATATGTATGTATGTATAACTGTATGTATGTATGTACCACTTATCTATTTAAATGGTAAACTAGATAACGGATTAACATACATGAACATAGAAAATACCCAGAGCGGGAAATGAGCTGAGAACCAGCGTGCTCTTGTAGAAGGTAGTCATAATAAATGGAATAAACGTGTATAGATTCGTATGAAATGTTTCTTTTCAATGTGATGATTAATACTTTCGAACTTACAAAAAAGTTTGGTATAGCGGCTAAATACTACCAGCCCCTCTCTTCCCTTGGGTGTCGTAAGGCAACTAACGGACTAAAGAGTGAACTTATATCCAACAGCATAGAGCGGCGATGGGCTCACCGCCTGTCACGCTGAGCACATGTGCAGTCGCTATTTGGTGAAAAGTGGTCTATGGCAGAAGACTGCTTTTGCGGTCCTTATTGCCTATAACCTCTCACTAAGCCTTCGGGGTTAATAGTCGTACAAATACAAAGAAAAGGAGATAGGGAAGCTTGTATGGACGTTTGGGCCATTAAATTAAATTGTGTTACAGACATAATAATTACTGCATCTTGAAGGGAATGATGTTAGCATTACAGATGTATCATTATTTTGCATGTACAACTCCGCAGATTAGAGTTATAGAGGATTCACGTGAGTTGCTTACCTCGATGCCTTGTTGTGCTTTTACACTATTTCTTCGTTATTTGTGTAGTTACAAGAATTTGAAGCTTACTTTTATTGATCTAGATTAAATTCTGTATTCAGGGGTATAATTTAACATAAAATGTCGTGAGAAAATAACTATTTAGAAAGAAAAGCCGGCACAAAATATTCTAAAATGCATGGAGCAAAGAGAATGATTGAATGGATGACAATCGTATTGACAAATGATATATTAAGACCTGACATGACATTTCAATAATCGATTTTAAAAATAGATTTAAATTAATATTTTACTTTTCTTTTTGTATTTATTATCATGATTGTTCATTCAGATAGTCTACAAAATATAAGAACTAACGTATTCATTATTTTAAATTAAATACTGTTTCAATAAGTATTTGCAGTTAGACAAAAGTATATCGAATTCGATAAATCGATATGTTACTGACTAGATGTGTGTTTACAAAGTATGTTTAAGTGTTATTATCGAATATCCGTGTTTTTTGTTTATCTTGGTTTTGCGGATGTTACAGGTTTATTTTAGAAACCAATAATAATACAATAAGAAGACCTTATTTTCTATACCATTTTTATTTCTGTAACGAACAACTCATTGTGGCCCAAAATTACCTATCTCCTTTATATGATAAATTCTTACTTACAAACTTATAAATACAATGGAAAATAGTGTTACCTAAATAGTTATAACCATAATATTCAAGGCGGCTGAGATTTTAGACACTAGGCACTGCTTGACCTGTGGCGGTCAAGTAAAGACGTTTTCAAAAGTTACACGGGATTATGTATGTTCATTTGGAACATAATTAGTTGTTAATAAAAACCGGGATACATTTTAATTTAACAGTGTGTACTTGTATACACACCTGTATTAGAAAGGCATCAACCGCAGACAAATACATCGGCTCTCATTTCATTCGTCAATTACTTTGAGACGTCAAACGCGACGACAAGTTATAGAAGTTTCACCCGAGCTCTTTTTACATAAGCGCATGTAGTAAAATAGCGGTGTGGTTCGTGGGGGATCATTGATATAATAGTATCAACCCATCTCTTTTCTGGGTGTCATAAAAGGCAACTAACGGACTATATACTGCACATACATCCCATAGCATAGAGCTGGGCTCGCTGCCTATTATGCGCAGTTGTTATTTAGTGAAACGTGGACTGTGACTCTGACTTTTAAAGATTTAGATATATTCCGGTTAGAGATAAGATAGCCAGTTCCTCAGTGGTTGAGGATTCCGGGTTCGAGCGCTTCCACCTTCGGCCTTATCGCAGCTACCATATCAGGTGAGGTGAAGGCCAATAGTGCTTACTCGTACCACAAGTGCTTAGCGTAATATGTGATGCGCCCATCGCCGGTCTATGCAGTTGGATTTATATGCAGTCTTTATTCTGGTAGTCGCCTTTTACGACACCCAAAGTGTCATGTATATGAGATAAGTAGTGTGCGTAGTCGGTGTGTGTAAGCCATCCTCGTAATAAACTATTATAATAACGCACGACTTTCATTTAGCCGTTCGAGGATGGGATGGGATGGGAAGAGAGGGGTTATCTTATCTAGTGGCACCAGCAGAGGCCTCCCTCTCGCAGCAGCCCATAGGGATCTTTTGTGCAACCCCGTCCTATCACTCTGCCTCCTCAGTGAGAATGACTGCTACAAGCTTGGCAATGTCTTTGATGGCGAAGAGCCTACAATCTTCTGGTTAGAAAGGGGTTGGTAAATATTCTTGAAGTGACCCGCTCACGGTTCTCACGGCTCATATATATTTTGGAGCACAACCTTAACACGCCACCGGTGAAATGCCCTACAGTACTTTACTATACGGTTAGTTGGTCCCCGAAGTGTGTCAAGAGACACACATAACCGAAAAACTATGTACCATGAAGATTTTGAGCTTCATAACGGATAGTGAGAAGCAAAAAAATTTGTGCCTTAATTTCGTGAAAATAAGACTTACGTTGCTCTGTGTCGCGACGCCACGGTCTACATACTGCGATAGGCATCTCTATTATAATTAAATGTGGCGTTAGGACATTAGTAATTGTGGCGGAATAACAAATAACTCTCGTACTGTAAATGCTGCTGAGGTGGTAGTTCGTCCTATTTAGTTTATTCTTATCTTTTTGTTTAGCGGTGAAATAATACTACCGCCCCCTCTCTTCCCTTGGGTGTCGTAAAAGGTCACTAACAGACTAAAGACTGCACATACATCCAACAGCACAGAACGGCGATGGGCTCACCACCTGTCACGCTGAGCACATTTGCAGTTGTAATTTGCTGCGAACTGCTTCTGCAGCCCCCATCGCCTCCTCTCTGACTAAGCCTTTGGGGATAATAGTTCTGAATCTATATTGTTTTGTCCTATTTAGTTTTTTAATATGATTTTTCTTCAAGCCATCGCTGCAATAGATGGGTGGTGGCTTAATCACCACACTTGCACAATGTGGGTTGGTGAACACGACCAACAACAACCCGGGTTATGCTTCGAATAAATCTGAAACTCGAAAAAACCCTTTGCCCAACCTGGGAATTTTAACCCGGAATTAGGCCGAGCGCTTAGCGTTTCGGCCACCGAGAGTTTAACTTATTTATAACAAGCGGCCGCTCGCGGTTTCACCCGCGTGGGTCCCGTTCCCATGGGAATATCGGTATAAAAAGTATCCTATGTGTTAATCCAGGTTATAAACTATCTGTATGCCGAACTTCATCCAAAATTTGGGGGTTAAGTTGCTCGCGTCCGTAGGTTTACCCTTGAGACCCTACACGTGACCCCTGGGTGGTGCTAAATGAGTGACACCAACTGAGTGGTAGAGCCACGCTGCGTTGCAGCACGCATTGGGTCGGCTCGCCCGGCGTAATACCACCCCCTCACGAATTTTCGGCGTGAAACAATGGCACTCTGTGCTGTTGTGTTTCGTCCGGCGAGTGAGGGTTCCGGAGACCCCCCCCCCCCCCTCACAATTGATATGGCAGCGAACTGTAATCTAGATTTACCCCAGGGGGGTACCGACACATCCAGTATCGGAGAATCCCCCCCTGAGCGTTCTCGCTCAGGCTGCCCTACGTATTCTGGGGAGGGCAAAAGTTCGCCCGTGCCAAGGCATGCTGCAGGCAGGAGAAAGGCGGGACAATTGGCACCCCCTCCTACGCTTCGCGTGGACTTCTGCAATATCAGGGGAATCCACTCTAATTTGAGCGCCGTCCATTACCACCTCGAGACGGCGAAACCGGCCTTGCTCTTCCTCACCGAGACGCAGATATCCCCCCCTCCTGACATTTCGTACTTGCGCTACCCGGGATACAACCTGGAACATGCATTTGTGCCACGAGCCGGTGTTTGTGCCTATGTCAGGGAGGATATGTGCGTTCGTCGCCTTGGCAATCTTGAAGATAGGGACCTCTCCATCTTATGGCTGCACGTCGACTGCGGACGTCATCCTCGCGTCTACGCGTGCCTGTATAGGTCCCACAGCGGTAATATCGGAACTGACCAACTCATCGAGACCGTCCAAACAGCGACAGACTCCCTTCTCCAACGGATCCCCTCGGCCGAGATTGTGGTATTGGGAGACTTCAATGCCCACCACGTCGAATGGCTTGGTTCACGCACAACTGACCACGCGGGTAGAGCCGTTCATGACTTCGCTTTGGCCTACAGTCTGTCCCAATTGGTAACCGAGCCAACACGGGTTCCAGATGTGGAGGGCCATGCACCTTCTTTATTGGACCTTCTGCTGACCTCGCACCCAGACGGCTATCAAGTTTCTGTTGATGCACCACTAGGCTCATCAGACCACTGTCTGATTCGCAGCACTGTGCCTCTCACAGAAACTTCAAAACCGCAACCAGCGGCTAGCCGTCGAGTCTGGCATTATAGGTCGGCGGACTGGGATGGGATGCGAAGCTTCTTTGCGTCCTACCCGTGGTGGCGAGTTTGCTTCTCGCTGGATGATCCTGATGTCGCCGCTGACGCTGTCGTTGATGTGATACTGCAGGGAATGGAACTTTTCATTCCAAACTCTGTGGTTCCCATTGGCGGCAAGTCCCAACCATGGTTTGGTCGTTGCTGCAAAATGGCGTCTCGCCAAAAGCGACAGCATTACCAAGCCTGGGCTAATGCGGTGTCATCAAAGGATCCAAACACCAGTGCGCTCAGAAAGAAGTACAACTTTGCCGCCAGATCCTTTAAGAAGGACATCGCCAAGGCGAAGTCATCATTCATAGGTAGAATTGGCGAGAGGCTAGTGCGTCTTCCTTCGGGGACGCGTGCGTTCTGGTCTCTCGCCAAAGCTATCTTAGGGAATTTTTGTCAGCCGTCCCTACCACCATTGCACAAGACCGATGACTGCCTGGCCTATACTGCAAAGGAGAAAGCCGATCTCTTGGGCTCTCTTTTCGCATCAAACTCGACCTTGGACGATGGGGAAAACTCTCCACCAACCATACCGCATTGCGCTTGTACAATGCCAAACGTTCAGTTCCTGCAAAGGTCAGTTCGTAAGGCTCTTTTTTCCCTTGATATCCATAAGGCGAGTGGGCCTGATGCAGTTCCACCCATTGTGCTTCGGACGTGTGCTCCTGAATTGGCACCAGTTCTAACGCGCCTTTTCCAGCTCTCTTACACCACTGGCGTCGTCCCGAGCTCTTGGAAGACAGCCCTTGTGCACCCGATTCCAAAAAAAGGCGATCGCTCAGATCCGTCTAACTACAGGCCAATAGCTATTACCTCTTTACTCTCCAAAGTAATGGAGTCCATTATAAACCGCCAGCTCTTAAGGTACCTAGAAGAGAACCAGCTACTAAGTGATCGCCAGTATGGTTTTCGTCGCGGTCGATCGGCTGGTGATCTTTTAGTGTACCTTACTCACCGATGGGCGGAGGCAGTCGAGAGTAAAGGAGAGGCACTGGCAGTTAGCTTGGACGTAGCGAAAGCTTTTGACAGGGTATGGCACAGGGCTCTTTTCTCTAAACTTCCATCATACGGGCTTCCTGAGAAATTGTGTTCATGGGTTGCCAGCTTTCTTACTGGGCGTAGCATCAGAGTCGCAGTCGACGGTTCGTGCTCCGACATGAAGCCCGTGAATGCTGGAGTCCCGCAGGGGTGTGTGTTGTCCCCTACTTTGTTTCTTCTGCATATCAATGACATGCTGCATAACAACAGCATTCATTGCTATGCGGATGACAGTACTGGGGATACGCTCTACACCGGGCGAGCTAATATTTCTCTGGAAAGCGTCATCGAGAGCCGGAATAAACTTGTGACTGACACCGAGAACATGTTAAGTCATGTCTCGGATTGGGGCCGACATAACCTAGTCCGCTTTAACCCCTCCAAAACACAAGTTTGCGCATTTACCGCGAAAAAACATCCCTTCGTCGTACCTCTGAACTTTGAGGGAGCTCCCCTTGATACCAATCCGATTATTGGAATCCTTGGCGTCGATATTTCGAGTGACGTTCAGTTTCGTGGTCATTTGGAAGGTAAAGCTAAATTAGCTTCGAAAAAGCTGGGTGTGCTTAATAGAGCGGGTCAGTATTTCACGCCGGCCCACCGTTTACAACTGTATAAAGCACAGGTCAGGCCGCATATGGAATACTGCTCCCATCTCTGGGCTGGAGCACCCCAATACCAACTCCTTCCATTTGACCGCATTCAACGCAGAGCTGCTCGAATTGTCGGCGACGTGGTTATTTCAGGTCGGCTCGATCCACTGGCTCTTCGGAGAGACGTTGCGTCTCTCTGTATATTGTACCGTATATATCATGGGGAGTGTTCTGAGGAATTGTTCGGCTTGATCCCTGCCGCTAATTTCCTTCACCGCACTACACGCAATCGACTGTCATTCCATCCACATCGCCTTGATGGATGGCGGTCTACTACTGTGCGTTTTTCAAGAAATTTCTTGCCTCGAACTACAGTGTTGTGGAACCAGCTCTCGGCGGCGGTATTTCCGGACCGTTACGACTTAGGGATCTTCAAGAAACGAGCCTATTCCTTCCTTAAAGGCCGGCAACGCGCCTGCGATTCCTCTGGTTTTGCGGGTGTCCATGGGCGGCGGTGATTACTTTCCATCAGGTGACCCGCTTGCTCGTTTGCCTCCTTCTGCTATAAAAAAAAAAAAAAAAAAAAATACATGTAGTAGTTTTTACGTGAAAGAGTAACAAACATCCATGCATTCTTACAAACTTTCGCGTTTATAATATTAGTAGAATACATTCATATAATCACGACTATTATCCCCGAAGGGTTAGTCAGAGACTAGGCAACGAGGACCGCGAAAGCAGTCCTCTGCCATAGTTCTCTTTTCACCAAATAGCGACTTTTATTTATTAAGAAGATGCACGAAACAGGTTACAACCATACAAATCAATAAAACAAAATGTGGTACAAAACTTACAGACTATGTACATACAAGAAACATACTACCAAGCAGTGAATATTATGTCGTATCTTTTAACCAGGTACTAACAAATAAATTAAATTGAATTGATTGTGATAAAACTGAACAAATGAATAAAAATATATCGAATTAAATTAAATTACATAATTACGTTATTTAGATTACATTACGACTGGGAGTAACAGGTGACAGGTGGTGAGCCCATCGCCACGTGCAGTCTTTAGTCCGTTAGTCGCCTTTTACGACACCCAATGGAAGAGATGGGTGGTAGGTAGTATTCTTTCAACGCTACGCGATACGGTTACTCCCTTTGCGCGACTTATGTTAGTCGTAAGAGCTCTACTATCGTAATACCAGCCACATTAGAAACATAATAAGTTTTGACGTGACAACGTCTTAAATTAGGTTGCGGCTGGGAGTCACTTATGAAAAAGTGTAACGCTCGGTAACGTTACGATGAGTCACCGAACGAGAGAGAGGCCCGCCGAATGCCTTGCGTCTCTCTCCCACTCAACTATGTTTTAAATATAATTCTTTGTTTAAATAAATGTTTTAAATTGTTACTATTATTTCATCCTTCTTCCTACTATACGAATGAATATTCACATTAAAATTATTTTACCACTCAAAGTCGTTGTCACGTAAAACTTTCGCCCGTATACCGACTTTACAGGCAACCAATTTTTATATTTCTTATAGAACTCTGAAATATTAGAAATAACCTAATATTTATCAAGTATGCAAAACTATAATTGTAACTCAGCAAAACATTAAACAAAAAATTAAGTAATATTATTTACTTGCATAACGCATTTTTGCAATAACACAGGTTCAAGTGAGGTGCAAAGTTCGATATCGGAATGTGCTATTCTATAACTGCGGAGGTTATGGAACTTTGACCGAGTTGTGTAATTTACATTAGATCCATCCTAATACATGCATACACATAATCACGACCATTATCCCCGTAAGGTAAGTCAGAGACTAGGCAATGAGGACCGCAAAAGCAGTCCTCTATGATAGTCCACTTTTCACCAAATAGCGACTGCGCATGTGCTCAACGTGACTGGTGGTGAGCCCATCGCCGCTCTATACTGTTGGATGTGTAAGTGCAGTGTTTAGTCCGTTAGTCGCCTTTTACGACACCCAAGGGAAGAGAGGGCGTGGTAATATTCTTTCACCGCTCTAGCCAAAGTATCGTATAATGAGATTTTGACTTTGACTGCCAATAGTATTGTATAATGATATTTTAACTTTGACTGCCAATAGTATTCAAAGATAACGCTATCTAACGCTAGCTGCCCGGATCGCAGAGGACGCGGGTTCGATTCCCGCCTGAGGCAGACATTTTTTCAACGTTTTGTTATCTTTTAAATAAGTAAATATTACGTGCCAATAGTATTGTTTAATTATATTTTGACTTTGACTGCCAATGTATTCTGGACAGAACACTACTACTACTACGCGTAGTCCGTAAAAAAAAGTCCGGAAAAAAGCTATCAAGCTTAGCCGTCGTTATACCAGACACAAAAGAAATTCAATTGTTAGTCTCTAGGAGTCTTTGTGACAGACAAGGGGCTAATAGTCTCACAATCCGGAAAAATTCTTCCGCCGAGCACATTTAACTGTTTGCGTTAGAAGCACCGCCAGAGCCTTGGAGTTATTGACCAAGGGCTGTGATGAAACTTCCTCATACTTAATGGCATAATTACTGAGTTAATGATCCACCGCTGAGGTAACTCGGTCACTCGTGCTAGGTTAACCGTATAAGTTCAAATTAATAACAATATTAATGGGGCATCGGCTTCGAGCACTTAATAAAAACTTGATGCACAATCCCCTAAATGTAGCGGAATAATGAAAGCTTTGAAATATGTTAGGAGGGTTTATGCATTTCGGTTTTCCATACAAACTTCCAAGTCGAAATTTTTTTAAACTATTAAGCCATTACAATGAAACTTTGCATGCTAAAGTAACATACAGAGATCTAAATAGTTTAAAAAACGTTTAAATAACTAAGTTAATGCGATTTTAAACTTTCTATAGTGGATTTTAAATCGCAATAACTACAGTCGGCGCGCAGCTCTCGACCAGTCAACAGCTCCTGAGGATGCCCCGTGGAGGGGCGAAACACGTGTCGGGTTTCGGTTTGCATGCCTTATTTAGCATCCATCGCTCCTTTTGCATGTGCATACATTGCGGGCGGGAGGGCGGTGCTCGCATGCAACATCCAAGCTTGATAAATTAGTGAGTTAGCGGGATTAACACTAGATATTTTTATTCCATTTTTGTTCGCAATAACTCAGCTAAATAAACCTTTTTTAAAAATGGTTTTCAATAAACTATTTAGATCCCTGTGTTTTGCTTTAGCATGCCAAGTTTCATTAAAATTGGCTTATTGGTCTTCAAAAATTTCGACTTGAAAAATTGTATGGGAAACCGAAATGCATAAACCCTCTTAACATATTTCAAAGCTTTCATTATTCCGCTACATTAACCCGTAGTTTATTGACATTAAATGGGCGCCTTTGGCTTACAAAGTAAAAAAGAAATATGGTGTGGCTTAATCTCGGCGGGCTGGATAAGTTGCACGGTAGCTCAACTAGAAAGAGCTCCTGGCCCGGATTGCCAGAGGGGTGCGGGTTCGAATCCTGCTCGTGGAAATTTGTTTGTCATTTTTGCACATAGGTTTCTTGGCAAAAGTTGTTCAGTTTCATGGGTACAACTCACTCTTAATTTCATTAAAACGAGTAAGTAATGAGGGTGTATAATCACGGCTATTATCCCCGAAGGGTTAGTCAGAGACTATATAGGCAATGAGGACCGCAGAAGCAATCCTCTGTAGTCCACTTTTCGCCAAATACTGCACATGTGCTCAGCGTGATAGGTGGTGAGCCCATCGCCGCTCTATGCTATTGGAAGTATGTGCAGTCTTCAGTCAGTTAGTCGCCTTTTACGACACCCAAGGGATGGTAAGGGGTGGGTAGATTCATTCACCGCTACGCGAGACGGTTCTAATAAAAGAATTAGAATAAAACCCCTTTGTCATGAGTGTATGATATATCGTGGACATTCGACTCGGATTGGTGATAGGGCTTGCTTTAAGGACTACGCTTGACCACCCATCCGGCGACACACCACCGAGAAAGTAGCATAACATTTGCGATTTAAAACATTGGGATTCCATAAAACTGAGACCGTTTATAACGTGTTCAAACCTTCGTTTTCATCTTGAACACGCATGGCGAAAGTGAAGCGAGACGAGATTTATACCTGTTTTGACAGATGGAGGTCACGTGGTCTCTGTCCATACGGCAGAGCGATGCGCTACGGCAAGCTAATGGAAGCTTTATTTAACAAACTAGATGTATTTTTTTTTATTTTGTGGAATAAAATATTAATTCATTCGCGATAGTGTACAACGCGATTCTATATGCGTGATGTGTGAATTATAGGGTGATTTAGTAAATTATTACAGAATTTTCCAAACAAGGAATTAGCTAGCCCGTACAAAGAGAAAGAGGTCTTTTATTCTGTGTACGTACAAACATACACGATCACGTCTAATAATTTCGAATGGTTATTTAATAGGCAATGAGGACCGCAAAAGCACTCCACACTACCAGTTTACTACTAGTGGGACTATGGAATCGTTAGGTTGCCTCTTAGCTTCTCATGCGATCCTGGTAGACAATCTACTTATATTTAATTTTAGTTTTATTTTAAAACACTACAGTATATAATTGCTTTGTGTTGTTGTTGTTGTTGAGTGTGTGGTTTTCATAAAAAAAAATAAGTTTAAGTTTTAAAAAATATATTATATACAATAGGCAAAGAGCACCGCAGAAGCACATGTGCTTGCACCCAAGGGAAAGATGGGTTGGCAGTATTCTTTTAATAACAAGCCGCCTCCACACATGTAGGTAGATTATAATCACGACTATTATCCCCGAAGGTTTAGTCACCGACTAGGCAGGCAATGATGAGCGCAAAAGCAGGCCTCTACCATAGTCCACTTTTCGCGTTACGCGACACGGTTATATACTACGCGGTACTTAGCAAATTGTTTGTTATAGTTAATTTAGTGTCAAAGTGTTTCTTGAATAACCAAGGCCTATAAACGTTCCTTTCCACATGCACAACAGTGAGTAGGGAGATTGGCCGAAACGCATTTGCGACTCGTCTGGTTTGGCGGGTATCCATGGGCGGCGGTGTTTACTTGCCAGGGGACCCGCCGAGAAGAATTATTGTACTTTAGTCTTCGATTCATTATACTTCTAGGATGTGGTGCTTCTGTATAGCCTCATTATTTTTCCTATTAAAAAAAGTACTGAATATAAAAAAGTCATCTTTTTAAAAAAAAAATTAATTGCTGTTCGTTTGTCTCGCAAAAACTCGAGAATGACCAAAGCAATTTGGCTAATTTTGATCTTGAAATATTTGAGAAAGTTCAGGGAAAATTGATACAATGAGAAAAAATAATAAAAATTCATAAATAAACTATAAGTAAACATAAAAGGACGTCGTTGATTTAATAGATATTAAATATTAATGGGTTGCTAAAAACTTTTTGAGCTTCTTCTTCGCGATTTTTATCTTTTTCCTGTCAGTTGAGTTGTCATTGTGATTTGGACAGGACAACGTCTGTTGGATTAGTTACTGATTCGCCGGATTCCTGATTCGCCGGATTCTTTTTTCGTCGGATTATTGTTTCTTCGGATTCTTGTTTCGTCGGAAATATTAATATATAATAATATCACTTAAATAAAGAAAACGTGTACTTAGTTATATTTATTATTGTATGAATTACTATTTTCCTGCCACTATCGGACATAACTTAAATTATCTACTTAGAAATAGGTTCGATTTTTTCTTTAGTTATGGTGTTTTAACATTCTTTATCTGTTACGATATTAAATTAAGAACTAATAAATATTTTTATTAATGTACCGAAATGTCTGCCTTTTATTTAATAGATAGGTTAAGCCACGATATTTCTATAGTTTTCCTTCAACAAAATAATCCGACGAAACAAGAATCCGGCGAAACAAGAATCCGACGAATCAGGAATCCGGCGAATCAGGAACTAATCTGTCGGGCGGGTCTAGTAAGAAATAAATTTTACGCTCACACCAAATTATCTAGCCCAAGACAAGTTTTGAAACTCCCCAACTAGCAAAACGGTGTGCTATAACAGTCACGGCCACGTTCCTGTTTTACTAAACAGTTTCAAAAGAGCGTCGTTATAAGTTGAGTAGATGTGACGCCAACGTGTATTCAACGGGATTTAGGCGCAAATTACTCCACTAATTGGTGCAATAGAAGCAGAGTAACTGTAGAATAATTAGCCTAATTATTGAATAGATGTGATTTAATAGCAAACCTAACACATTTTAGAGCAGTAATAGCACTGTCGCGGCAATTACTGCACTATTTGATGGAGTTAAATTTACTTGGTTTCCAATATTCCACAAAATAATGCTATAAAGGTTGCCGATGTGCTACAAATCGATATTTTGATGCGATTAAAGCGATTAAAATACTGTTGTTCCAAAAAGTTCTGCTTTAATGGTTATAAGGTTACTATTTTTTTATATTTAACTGCAACTGCAACTGAGTGAACAAGTACCAATCTCATCCTTATATTATTATCCAATAGTAATGGAAGTACTCAACCAAATATGAATTTTGTAATAGGGCTGTATATGATAAAGTGATATGCCATAATTCACATATATATATGGGCCCTGCTAAAAACGTTACATTAACAAATAAATATTGAAAAAATATATAAATTACACGAATTTTGTGAATAAATTGCTGTTATAGCGCATAAATTCGATCATGTGTTTAATAACTGCGACACTGTTCCACCATATCTGAGTGGTAGAGCCACGCTGCGTTGCAGCACGCATTGGGCCGGCTCGCCCGGTGTAATACCACCCTCTCACGAATATCCGGCGTGAAATAATGGCACTTGGTGCTGTTGTGTTTCGTCCGGCCAGTGAGAGTTCCGGAGGCCCCTTCCCCTCCCACCCCTCCTCACAATTCCTATTCCTTCCCCTAACCCTATTCCTTTCTTAAAGGTCGGCAACGCATCTGCGACTCCTCTGGTTTTGCGGGTGTCCATGGGCGGCGGTGATTGCTTTCCATCAGGTGACCCGCCCGCTCGTATGCCTCCTTCTCATATAAAAAAAAAAAAAAAAAAATTTAATAAATGAAGTTATTTTGGGGTTCCTGATTTAAAGTTGGTAACAAAACTTGAATGGTTAGATACAACTATGATGTAATGCTGGTTACTAACATTTCTCTGGCGGCTAGAAACGGCTTATTTGGCTTACTATCATTTCTAGCGATAACTAGCGGCTGGAAACGGCTGCTTACATTTTATTGTACAGTTTATATTCTCATGGATTTAGTTTTTGTTTTTGTTCTTTCTCCTCTGATTTATTTACTACATAAAGGATACATTTAACATAAATAGACATACACAGTGAAATTTGCATCTGCATTAAATGCTCATAATACTCAAAATTCTCATACACAATGTAACACAGCAGTGGAATAGGACTATTTTAATTTATTTGTGAGAGATGTTTTGGAAATAGGTATTTATGTATGTAATAAGTGTGGACAGATACCTAGTTACTAAGCATTTAGTTGTATTTCTTCAATGCAGTGCAATCGCTACGCTGCGCTTCGCGATTGTCTTAAATTTCTAACCTATCACGTGACCTACAGGAGTAGGGCAATTTATGTTCTAGTGGTGATTCTTAGGATCAATGTTGCAGTACTACACCTACTAATTATTATAATTATGCATGTAATTACAAATAAACGACGTTTAAAATACCATAGAAAGGCTTTTTTGTCATTTCACGGACCCGTTCTGGTATTTGTTCAAATCCCTAGATTTGTTTAGAGAAATGATAAAACCGTGTTGTTATTTTAATATCCTCCGTGATTTGATCAAATCCCTCTAAGGAATTGATCAAATCTCCGTTTTTAACATACCACTGCGACATATGTTTATCAGTATTTGCGTTCTAGTCTAACGATTCTTATACTTAGTATTTTATACCTTTTAGTATCTTTTGCGGGGTCATCGCAAAATATACTAAAAGGTATAAAATACTTAATCCTTCTAAGGAAAATATCTACATCGACATAATATGCTATAAATGAATATAGAATTAGATTAAGACTACATTTATATATATAAAGAGAGTGGATTCCATTTGAAAAAAAAAATTTTGATTTCCTTAAATTAGACGTGATCTTTGGTTTTCATTAAATTGGACGCACCTGGGATTTCCATTGAAATTGGACGTGAACTTTGAATTCCATTAAATTGGACGTGAACTTTGATTTCCATTAAAAGGGACGTAATTTGTGGTAGCAAAGCGTGGTTGGTTACGTTTATACGGGCCTGCGTTTAATTCGATAAATGGTTCGGTTTCCCTCAAGTTAGGTACCTACTACCAATACACCTTCAATTTTTATTCGTTTTGATGAAATTAAGGGTAAGTTCCACCCATAAAACTAAATAACTTTCCCTAAGAAACTTATGTGCAAAAATGATAAAAAACTTTCAACCACCTATACTATTGTCGTCAGCTGATCGGACAGTTTTGCATGGAAGGTCGATTTTTTTTTCATTTTTGCACATACGTTTCTTGGGTGGAACTCACCCTTAATTTCATTAAAACGAATCAAAATGAAGGATGTATATAATTCTAGGTCTATAATTCATTTACTCGGACACATAAAGTGGGAATTGGTGATCTGTGACCTTGCGAGTGGTGAACGACACAGTTGGTTACATTTTGACAGACATACTTCAATAGTCGAAAGCACTTGATAATTTTCTGGTTGCGGGTTTTGTTATATCCAAAAATATAAAATGGCTCTAATTAAGCATCTTGGTCGCAATTTAAATGTAAGTGCTTATTGATAGTGCGGATTTAATTGATCGGCCAGACCATGCAAATAGGTTAATTGAACGGATTATCATAGTTAATTTGATTCTTTGGAACGCGCTTATTAAAGAGTACTGGAACTCGCCGATGCAAGCATAAGGTAGGGCTGACGATGAGGTCGTCACGGTGGTTAGCAGGGACTACATCAGAGCTTTAGAAGATTTTGATAGGTTAATGATAATTAAATTAGATAATAAATCAGAGAGTCGGATGTCATACCTACTTGTACTGATTTAGTTAATTTTTTGGAAATGGATGTCGGCTGTTATGCCAGATTAACACGTATTAAGTAGTTTAGTAGTTAACTAACAAAAATTTTAGTGACTTAAATTTAAGTGTATGTCCATACATACGTATTTAAGTAAATGAGCTCTTTAGTTCACTCAAGATGGACGATCAACACCGTAAATTTATTTATTTATTTATTTATTTATATACTACAACAATTATCACTATCCTTACAGGTGGGTACCTAATGCGATAGGAAAGCAAATTTTACAATTAAGTAATACTTTTTTTACAATATTAACATCAATAAAATTATACTTACATCAAAAAGTTAATAAATACTACATTACAAATTACAATAATAAAATAATTCAAATGACGTTGTTGAACGTAATGATTTTTTTTTCTCTTAAATATTGACTTCGTGCGGTCAGCACACTTAGCCAGTGTCAAGTAAGATATTAAAGTGAATAGATACATACATTATTCTAAAATATTAAAAAAGTGTATCCAAAGATCGAAAAAGAATTCTAGCATAAAATTTATAAACAGAAGTCAAAATAAATGTAGAGCTACGTGGTCTGTTATTAACAAAGAAATTGGCAATAATAAACTAGACACTAACATAACGGAAATAAAGATAAAAAATGAATGCTTAACTAATCCAACGGATATAGCGACTGCTTTTAATAATTATTTTATTGAATTAACAAATACCGCGCCAAATAATAGCATGAGATATTTTAATAATCAGACCATGGACTCAATGATGGTTAACTCTATTTTTCTGAAGCCCATGACGGAAGATGAGGTCAAGAGGGAAGTTGTAGGTTTAAATAATACGAACTCTGAGGGCTATGATGGAATAGGTACTAGGATTATCAAGGCGAGTATTAATGAGTTGACCACAGTTCTCACGTATCTCATTAATTTATCATTTAGTGAAGGTACCTTTCCGGAACTATTGAAATTTTCTGTCGTTAAGCCACTGCACAAAAAAGATGAAAAAGATGAAGTCGACAACTATCGTCCTATTACTCTTGTACCTATTCTATCAAAAGTATTTGAAAAATGCATGTATAAGCGAATTATAGAATTTTGTAACAAATACAACATAATAACAAAGGCACAATTCGGCTTTCAAAAAAGGAAGTCTACTACTTTAGCAATGTTTACCCTACTAAGTACAATTTTAACAGGTCTTAATAATAATAAGTATACGACAGGGCTTTTTTTTGACCTATCAAAGGCCTTTGACTTTGTTTCCCACGACCTTTTGATTAAAAAATTAGAAAATGTTGGCATTAGAGGACTTGCTCAAAAATGGATATCGTCTTATTTATTTGATCGAAAACAATGCGTTGTTATTAATAATATAGAAAAAAATGAACTTACGTCCTACTCTTCCAAATATAGAGAGAACAGATACGGTGTCCCTCAAGGAAGCGTTCTAGGACCAATATTATTTATTTTGTACATAAACGACATTCCTCAAATAATTAATCATAAATGTATTTTGTTCGCAGACGATATTTCTGTAATCGTGACATCTGATAAAAATAATAATGCAATAAATAATCATGAAGTTGACATTAATAATACAATTGATAATATAATGAAATGGCTAGAATGTAATAATCTTAAAATTAATCTTAAAAAATCAAACTATATCCAATTTAATAAATCGAAACATACTAAGTATAATTTCAATTTAGATGTAACTAAAGTTAAAGAAGTTACACATACTAAATTTCTTGGTATAATTATTGACCAAGATCTTAATTGGAAAAAACATGTAGACAGCTTATGTAGTAGGGTAAATAAATTTGTTTATGCTCTGAACCAAGTGAAAAACGTAACTAATAAAAAAACAGCAATTACATGTTACCACGCATATATAGCGTCAATATTACGTTACGGAATCATAATGTGGGGTAACAGTACGGACAACAATAGGGTATTTATAGCTCAAAAGAAGTGTGTCAGAACTATATGCGGAATCTCCTCTGACGAGTCATGTAGACCATTATTTAAGGATCTTGGTTTATTACCGCTACCATCGCTGTACATCTATGAAATATGTAATTTCGTTAAAAAACATAAAGAATTGTTTAAAACAGCGAGTGAAACTAACTCTAGATTAAAAAGAAACCAACACAGACTTGTACTAAAAGACACGCCGAGGTCTGCAAAATTTAGTAATAGTTGCTTGACGATGTGCGTAAGAATTTTTAATAAAATACCTAATAATATGAAGACAGACAATGACATTGCATTCAAAAGAAATTTATATAATTGGTTAAACGACAATAATTTTTATAATATTCAAGAATTTTTAAATAAAAAATCATAAATTATTTTATTGTAAACAAATATTGGGAACTTCGGAAGTACTTATGTAGAGCTCATAGTCTAAGTTCCTCACTAATGTTTTGCATGCTATAATTTTGGTTTACCTATATATTTTGTAACATCTTACATACCATGTTAAAAAGCAAATAAATGATTTATTATTTATTATTATTATAATATTTTCTTTGCATAAAGTAGATGATAATGACAATGAGTGATACTAAACGTTTAATGGTAAATTAACCAAACCCAAAAACCCCTTCAGACTCAATAAAGCTGTGGAACTTTATTGAGATCTCACACGGACTACTTGAGAGAATTTGAAAAGAGATGTAACAACACACATGCACGTTCACGAACACATAACAGTAAAATCCACCATGATTTCATATTAATATTCGACAAAACCCAAATTAAGAAAATAAAACAAAACTGCAGACATAACGCTTCAATTTTCCGCCAAGAAGTCCGAAATATAACGCATTTAACTAAATTAGTGCCTGCCCAAACGAATCAAGTGACAAGCCCCGCCCACTAACTTAACCGAAAAATAGACAGAATTCTAATTTAGCTCTTTATTTGTTAACTAATCGTCTTGCAACTTGCTACTAAATTCTATGTTTACATGCACCTAATCACTTAAAATTTAGTTAACTACTAATTTACTTAATACGTGTAAATTGGGTATAAGAGAACAGGCTTGTTGTGACGGTGAGACAGTGAATTAGTGCATACCTATCACCCTAAACCATATGCAACGACTAGCTTCCAGAGCCCATCGCCGCTCTATGTTATTAGATGTGTGCGCATGTGCAGTCTCTGTAGTACATTAGTCGGCTTTTACGACAACCAAAGGAAGAGATAGGTTGATAGTATTATTTTAGTAAGCCGCTATACTAGCTTAAAACGTAAGAATTCCTTTAAAAAAACCACACAAAACAACAAACTGTCTTATTTCATTACATAACAAAACAGTGCAAGAAGCATCAGAACACGAACCCATCCGACCGTTACGAAGACACAAAGCAAAATTGACTCTAACTCACCAACAATACGGACTTCCGTTGTCGTCACAAATGTGTCGACGACAGTACCCACAGCGGTGCATAATGGCGTCACTCGATAAACAACTATATTACTAACGCAGTAAAGGTTCCTGTAGCTTAGTATGATGCGTATCGCCTGTACTATAGGAGATCCTTGACCGATTTTGCTGAGTTTTTCACTTCAAGTCGTTAATGATTGATTCAACAGATCTCTAACGTAGGTTATAAGGTTTTCCAATGCATTCTTGAGCAGTGTTGTGACGGTTCATTATTAAAGAGTACTGCCGACCCATCTCGTCCCTTGGGCGTCGTAAAAGGCCACTAACGGACACGATTACAAATAAATACATACATATAATCACGACTATCTTCCCCGAAGGGTTAGTCAGAGACTATAGGCAATGAGGACCGTAACAGGCAGTCCTCTACCATAGTACACTTTTCACCAAATAGCGACTGCACAAGAGCTCAGCGTGACAGGTGGTGAGCCCATCGCCGCTCTGTGCTGTTGGATGTATGAGCAGTCTTTAGTCCTTAAGTCACCATTTACGACACGCAAAGAAAGATAGGGAGTAGTAGGTATTCTTTCACCGCTACGCAACACGGTTTGCAAATACATCCAACAGCTTAAAGACTAGACTAGACTCAGGGACTAGGCAATGAGGATCGAAAAACAGTACATACATAGAAGATAACGAAAAGTCGAAAAAATGTCTACCTCATGCGGGAATCGAACCAGCGTCCTCTGCAATCCGGCAGCTGCGTTGCGGAGTGGTCAGCGCAGCTGTTGCCCGCCTGAGGTAGACATTTTTTTTAACGATTCGTTATCTTTGAGTTTATTTGAGCGTTTTTTAACGCAAACAATCAAATATTACGAATAGGTACATACATAGATTCCTATTATCCCCAAAGGTTTAGTCAGAGACGTTGAGTACCGCGAAAGCAGTCCAATGGCATAGTTGTCGCTCTACCAAATATCTACTGCACATGTGCTTAGCCTGATAGGTGGTGAGCCCACCGCTCTATGCTGTTGGATATGTGCATTAGTCCGTTAGTCACCTATTACGACACTCAAAGAAAGAAATGGGTTGGTTGTATTCTATTAATGAACCGCCACCTAACAGCTCTATATAGCACTAGCGGCCGCTCGCGGTTTCACCCGCGGGGTTCCAGTTCCCGTGGGAATATCGGAATAAAAAGTATTCTATGTGTTAATCCAGGTTATAAATATCTGTATGCCGAATTTCATCCAAATCCATTCAGTAGTTTTTACGTGAAAGAGTAACAAACATACACATTCACAAACTTTCGCCTTTATAAGATTAGTGTGAAGTGTGATACTAGGCTGTATATAATATGAAATGAAATGAATGAAATGAAATGAAATATTTGAAATGAAATATTTATTTGCTATAGAGACACGGTTTACAATTATGCTATCCTTCCTACTATATAATATCACCCTAATATTATAAAGGCGAAAGTTTGTAAGTATGGATGGATGTTTGTTACTCTTTCACATAAAAACTACTGAATGGATTTGGATGAAATTCGGCATACAGATAGTTTATAACCTGGATTAACACTTAGGATACTTTTATTCTGTTATTCCTACGGAAACGGGAACCAAGCGGGTGAAACCGCGAGCGGCCGCTAGTATGCCATATATACTATATAGAGCATACAGCCTATGTATGTATATTCTGCTATATAGACCTATGGTAAGACATACGAGTATAATGAAAGGGAAATTGCAAGGCGTTCGTTAAAATCAGGTTTCAAAACTATGGATATATTAATAAATCCAAGTTTGAAACATATTTATGGTACTAAATAATGTATGACAAATTTCCATAGATTATGAATAGAGAGCCTTTATCTCTGTGTCTTACTAATTCGAAAGTTCGTCTAACTTATTAAAACTTAAAATATTAGTTTTTATTTGGAATGTAGCGATGATAATATTTTAGTAAAGATTGATCAGAGAAAAGATTGTCTAGTCCCACCTCAAAACAAAACGAAATAATAAGAATGTATTTTTTGTGAAATGTATGTTTCAAATGTAGGGGTACTAAGCCGCGGGCAACTGAAATTGCTATTGCAAAAATAAACTTTGCGAAAAACATTCATATTTTCTGCATATTTCTGTCATTTCTATTACAATCTTAAAGCAGCTGTTAATCTAAAATTATCCATTTTATAGGAAATGTTCTTAGAAAAAAGTTATTTACTATCATGTGTACTTAACCCTCCTTTCGGCTAAGTACCCCCATTCCGACTGACGTTGTATACGTTGACATGTTTCATCACTCATCCTATGCATAAATTCAAGTCTGTTGTGTGACACATTTTTCATTAATGAATAGTAATAAAACAAAGATTCACATTTATTTAAACTCGGAGTGGTAATTTTGCTTTGTACAGTGTAGTTTTAAGATACTTTTTTTTTTAAATATTTTTTGATGTTTATGCATGCCGTGGCATCCTTTAATTGGAGCAACATCAGTGTAATAGATTGCGATCGTGTCCGCTAAGCAACTTTCACAATGCCGGGTCGCTGGATGGGTGACCAAATTATAAACATCTCGAGCTCCTCCGTGCTTCGGAAGGCACGTTTAGCCGTTGGTCCCGGTTGTTATCGTAAGATGACAGTCATTAAACCCACCAACCCGCATTGGGCCAGCGTGGTGGGTTATGGCCCAATATCCCCACGTGCTATTGTCCACGTTGGAGGCCTGTGTCCAGCAGTCAAAGTCAAAGTCAAATTATTTACTCAATGTAAACATTTACAGGCACTTATTGACGTCAATACTAAAAATAATAAAAAAAACAGTAAACTAACTTATAGTTAAGACTTAACAACTTATCTAACGAACATAGTCTGTGCCAGACAAACGCGCATCGCTACCCCCAGTACCACTGCAAGCCGAAACAGGATCGCGTCGAACCGAAATATAAGCCGTGGCGATAGAATTCTGTCTATGTATACAAACAGTGGGACGTCTATAGGCTGATGATGATGATGATGATGAATAGACAAAGGGTCTGTAATGTAAGAACGTGTTGGTGTATGCTTTGTTGGATGTTAAAGTTGCTTGCGTCCGTAGGTTTACCCTTGAGACCCTACACGTGATCCCTGGGTGGTGCTAAATGAGTAACACTGACTGAGTGGTAGAGCCACGCTGCGTTGCAGCACGCATTGGGCCGGCTCGCCCGGCGTAATACCACCCTCTCACGAATATTCGGCGTGAAATAACGACACTTGGTGCTGTTGTGTTTCGTCCGACCAGTGAGGGTTCCGGAGGCCCCTTCCCCAAATGATTGATGAGGCAAATGATTGTGCGCCTTTATTGCTGTAGACCATTGCATAGTAGGTACCATCAATGGAACTAGTGACACACTTGTATATCGCTAGTTACATCAATAGTACTAGAGACACATGTTGTTTTTAGTACCATTGTACATATTAACAGTACTAGTGACACTCTGTTGTTTTCATGTACCATTAGGAAAAATACTTGCATCTAGGTTTTATTTAAGATCGAAGGATAAAAAAAAGTGGCTGCGATCTTCTAGTGATATACCATTATTTAAGTATCTGTAAACTTGTCTACATATTTACTATTAACAAACGTTAACGATTACAGATGGAACGTATGCCACTTGTCTCAGGAACAGATAACGCGATCGACAGCTAAAACTTAGCATCGTTTACGTACATAGTATAAATTCGGTGGGTATGTAACAGAGCGGTCATGTAATACATTTCGCGTATCCTTCAAACCGTTACGCGGTTATGTAAAAAGCGTTATATACCGAAACGAGTTGGAATCTTAAATGAATAACACTTATAATTTTAAGTGACTCCAATCATTGAGGTGTTATAAACTAGAGTCGACACCGCGGAACAAGTTTTTGCGCACTGAGTTGAGGGTCTGCGTATTAACACGTTTTAAAAAATACTAGTGGCCCGCGACTTCATCCGTGTGGACCTCGTGCCCGTACCCCGTGAAGAATTTACAAAAAAAATCATTAACTTTCGGCAGGCAACACTTTTTTTACATACATAAATAGCAACAGGGGTGACGCATCGCCCCCTTATTTTAAAACTCAAATAAAATAGCAAATTTGTAAGAAAACAATAGTTTTTTTATTATGAGATCAGTCACTTATACAATTATTAATAACATGAAACAAATATTAAATATGACACCCATAATTTGGTATTTTTTTTTGGGTTAAATGCAGTTCAAGCAAATATCCTTACCGGTGTCAGTGCAAGCGGCCTGAAGACATTTTGTGCAAAAAGTGTTTCCTTTTTTGTCTCGTTTTCTTGGACATAGTGCACATCTTGCTTGTTTCTGCAATTTTACAGGGGGCTCACCTTCAGGTGTTTCCTGGTTTATATTTAGAATATTACGTAAAGTGACTTCTAATTCTCGCTGCAAAGGACATTGTTGAAGTTAGCCTAAGAACCAACACAAACATGACATACATGATATGTCACAAACATGACATATATGATGATTCTTAGCTTATTTTTTACGACATATAACAGTATATAGATTTTAGCGGACACTTTTAGATAAGTAACCAATAATAAAAAGATTTTTTGGACATTAATATTGAGTATAATTTTTTTTACTATGGGTTGGGTAATTTAGAGTTCAGTGCATTCAGCCAGTGAATTAAAGGTTTTTGACCAAAATATTTATAATATGTACAAACAAACCTAATAATATTATGCATGCATGGCTGACTCGATATACTTAGTGCCAAACACTCCAAGCATCATTATAATACGATACATCGCATTTTATTTCAAACTGAAAACGTTAGTCGACTTAAAATTCTTTTGCTTTTCCAATGAGCAGAATTTCACTAACCTGCGGTGCTGTGTCACTCACTGACTGACGTTACTGTAGTCTGCTATACACAGTGTTGCCATATATACGGATTTGTCCGTAAAATAATGTCAATGTTCAAATCAGACAGTGACACACGGATTTTTATACGGAGATTTCAGGCAAATGCTTTTAATGAGTAATAACTTTTAATAAGTAGTACCTACTAATAGCTTTTACTATTCCTAAGAAATATGTTACATTTTATTTGATTCTGCGTAAACTAGCGAGTCTTATTTAATTTTCATAGATTTTTACAGAACTGAACCAGCAATTACTGCGTAGTAAAAATTATGGCTTTGAGGATTCCCATTGAGATGTATATAAGTATTTTCTTGGTCGGCTAATGTGAGAGTGAGAGTTAATGGTGTGATTTAGTGTTAGTGCAAGCAGACGTAAAACACTTTGTTATGAATCATTTGTGTCTGTCTGACATCCATATTGTTTTAGTGTGTTTTTGCCGTTAATAATTATCTTATTACTTTCATTGATATAGTTATATATAGTTCTAAGTAAATACATACATACCTTAGAGCTTCAACTTAGAACTTAAATAAAATATTTTTTGTTTGTGTTTTACATGTCTATAACTTGTTTTGTGCATTACAATAAAATAAATACGGATTTCATACGGAATTTGGTAGTTATTACGGAATACTGGCTCTAAGATCTGGCAACACTAGTTGTGCAGTTTCTTTGGCAAATAAAACAAAACAGTGTAACATCACTTTTCAAATTCTCTCAAGAAGTCCGTGCGAGATCTCAGTAAAGTCTCACATCTTTACTCAAGGGGTTTTGGGGGGAATATCATTTAGCAATTAACGTTTACATTTATCATCACTCATCATTATCATCAGTTAGCATAATCAATGAACTCTAATAATACGACTGAAGGACTAGTATCCATGGTCAAGAAAAAAAAATGACGTTCTGGACTTCTTGGCGGAAAAGTGAAGCGTCATGTCTGCAGTTTTGTTTAACTTTCTATAATTTGTGTTTTGTCGAATATTAATGTGAAATAATGATGAATTATTTAATTGTTAGTGAACCTGCATGAGTGTTGGCAAATAAAACAAAACAGTGCAACAACACTTCTCAAATTCTTTAATTAAACATAACCTCAAAATAATTATAACATTTCCTTATATTTAGCTTCTCAGGAGTGTCCGTCAAAAATCTTTGTTTTTACAGTTATTTACTTGCAATTTCGAACCTAGAAAAGAATATTTCATAATTGTTGGTTCTTAGGCTAACAATGTATGGGCGCAGAACATTGTCCTTTGTAATCAAACGACGCCTCATGTGTGGTTCCGCCAATTGTAAGGCTAATTTTTTCAAATAACTGCTCCGGAACTTATTGGCTGGAGTGTTCGGATGTTTAGAGTCAATATAAAGCAAAAAAATCAAAGCCATTTTTACAGTGTTGCCAACTCAGCTACTTTGTAGCTACTTTTGAAAGCCAGGCAGCTACAATTTAATGAAACTTGTAGCTAAATCTTTTAGCTACTTTTTTTAGCTACTTCACGAAAAGTATTGCTTGGTCTTTGACTAACCCTACGGGGATAATAGTCGTGCACAATTTTTACTAAACAATTAATAAATTGTAATTAATATTTATTTATTTATTAGATTTTAATTTTTTTGTAAAATTACCAAGTAAACTGACTTATTGAACAGACTCTTATTATATTTTAATATCAAAAGAATACCTACTTGGGTTTAATTTCATTAAAAAAACCGATATTGTCATAAATTTATCGTTTAATTTTTTACCAAAGTATCATTTAGCAACTTCTAACACCTTTTGTTTCACAAGAAACTTTTAGCTACTTCAGGCGCCTTTTTGGGGTTAAAAAATCGAGCAATCTAGCTACTTTTTGCAACAGGTCTAGCTACTAGCTGGAGGTAACAGTTGGCAACACTGCATTTTTACCTAAAAATCAAACAATTAGTACAGCATCACAAAAAGAAATACTTACGTAAAAAGCAACAGGGGTGACAGACAAGTCACCCCAGCAATGGCAATATAACAAAATCAATAACTTACCGCAACACGTTGATGCGTGCGACTGATTGCATTGCAGTTTTAATTTTATTTTTTCTTGTGTTATTGCTTTAAAATGAACTAGATGCTCAAAGACTTATTTTTTATTTTTCTTATGATATTGCCTTAGATGAATGATTGGTCTCGCTGCGCTCGTCTAGATACCGCGCTACCTATAAACCACAGCTCCGTAAATGCGGCAACTCATTATTGTTGTGTGTTTATGACAATATGCAAAGATGCTAGTGTGCGTGAAAAATTTGTTGCCAGCTGCTCAACTGTTACTCGAGTTAATGGGAAAAATATTTTTGCTGTGATGTATTAGTTAAGTTGCTGGTTATATGTAGCTCAGAAAATATTTAAAAATTAACAATTAAAAGCGAATATGTATCAATATAATTGTATAAATTATTATGTAGGTTAGACGTAGGTTTCTTCTGTAGAAAAATGGTAGGTATGTATAGCAATGATTAGACCTCATTTTTTTAGTAATTTTTTTTTACTACCAACCCCTTTCTTCCCTTGGCTATCGTAAAAGGCGACTAACGGACTAAAGACTGCACATACATCCAAAAGCATAGAGCGGCGTTGGGCTCATCAAAATAATACTACCAACCCCTCTCTTCCCTTCGGTGTCGTAAAAGGCGACTAACAGACTAAAGATTGCACATACATCCAACAGCATAGAGCAATTATGGGCTCATCAAAATAATACTACCAACACCTCACTTTTCTTCGATGTTGTAAAAGGGGACTAACGGACTAAAGACTGCACATACATCCAACAGCATAGAGCGACGATGGGCTCATTAAAATAATACTACCAACCCCTCTCTTCTCTTCGGTGTCGTAAAAGGCGACTAATGGACTAAAGACTGCACATACATCCAACAGCATAGAGCGGCGATGGGCTCATCAAAATAATACTACCAAACCCTCCCTTCCATTGGGTCTCGTAAAAGGCGACTAATGAACTAAAGACTGCACATACATACAACAGCATAGAGCGGCGATGGGCTCATCAAAATAATATTACCAACCCCTCTCTTCCGTTTGGTGTCGTAGAAGCGACTAACGGGCTAAAACTCACCACCGAAGCACATGTGCAGACTGTGCAGTTGTTTCTTGCTGAAGCGTGGACTGTGTGGGCGTGGTCTGTGATAGATATATCTATCCATCCGTCCATAGATTCAAATGATTACTAATTTTACCATATATAAACTTTAATAATAACTATCTCAAAGTTGATCTAAGTAAACAGTAATAAGTCGAGTCTTTATTCATGATTATTCTACTTATGACTAAATACTTTTTCGTTTTTGTAGGCTCATTGTCATGTGACAGAACAAATTTTAAAAAAAGTACTTTTTCCCTTAGGACAAGAAAAGCTATTTTAGCCTTGCTTTACAACGCTACAATGACGTTATTTTTGAGCAAGAGGAGTGAAAATATTATTTCAAACATTATTTATGATTTTATTCAAAACGAATACGTCCGTGATTTGCCGGTGGCGGCACTGACACTGAGAGCATTATCACTGACAAGTGGGGATGCGTTCATAGAGAATGTATGAAAAACACTGTGCCGGTACTGTGTCGGAACTGTGGCTTCACTGATATGTGTGAAGCAACCTTTAACCAATAATATTACCCGAATCATAAGCTATACACCTGTTCTCAGTTTCATTAAAATCCGTCCAGCGGTTTTTGTGTGATGCGCGTCAAACAAACAGACAGACAAAAGTTCCAAAAATGATTCTAATGTTCACGTATCCTTCATTCATCCCCTAGATTATGTTTTTCGCAAATAATTGCAATTTAAGTACAGACACGAAAAGTTTACATTTCAGGAACATAGGTCAAAATAAAAAAAATAGCTTTTCTATACTTGAGTCAATCAGCTGATTGCGCATTTTGTATAGGTAAAAATAATACATTTTCGATCCATCATCGGTAGAATCCCCTTGATATAGTGTCAGCTAACATTTTTACACCTTATTATATATCACAAATATAAGTAAACATGAGATAACAATAGAACTAGGTTAAGTATATAGTAACTTTGTAAGACAAATTAAATAGGTTACCTATATAATAAAAGACAATAACAATAAATTCACATAATAACAATTTCAACCACGGGGACTTTATTCTTGTATAAGCGATAACACTGAATGGCGTTTATTGTTCATATTATTTTATGATGAAATTTCGAAATTATACGATACTTACTGATGGTATGTGATCCCAGTGTCCTTCTTATTTTTAGAAGTTATTATTTTTACACAGTTTTACTACGCAAACTGGCATTTTAGTTTGAATTAAGCCCAAAATTGAATAAAACATTCGGTACGTACACTTCACCCACAGCTGTCAGTGTGACTGGCTTGGGTACGCCGATTTCGGCGTAGTATTTGTTGCCGCATTTGACAAGTACGACGGAGTCGAGCGCAGCGAGACCAATCATTAATCTAAGGATATTACTATTGAATAGGTATGATATGATATTGATAAAAACACGAATTCCTTTTTGTCATTTTTGTCATGTTTAAAACACTTGACCGGACCAGCCCTTGAAGTTTCTTGCGGTTTCTAGCAGTCACCTTATATATCGTATAATGTATGTTAGTCCGAATGGTTAGTCCTAAGAATTATAATAGTAGGTCACGTGACGTGATGGGTTAGAAATGTAAGACAGTCGAGGTTTTTTTTATTAGACAACAGCAAAAGTAAAGGATTTTGGTTCAGGACTTATAAATATTATAGAAAAGCGTTTTATGTCTTCCAAATATTATGGATTATAATATTTTAGGGCATAAGTACTGTATTTAGGGATTTCAATTTTATGCCATGTGATATTATGTAACATTAAATTCGAGCAAGTTATCATTCGGACACAATGATGATTATGTCACAAAACATTATGACACGTTAGATTATATATAAAAGATTTTTAGGACAAAATAGAGAACCCCTAGGGGATAAAGTTTCCATAATTTCTGACTGATTTGACTAAAAAAAACCGTAACCTAAACTTATCCGTTCTCAAATTATAGTACTTTGAAGATTTTTTTATAAAAAATTGCCGTTTTTTTTGTCTAATGTCCTCTTTTTTTGTGTTTTGTGCCTCTAACATATTTAGTTAAGATATTTTTGTGTAGAAGATTAGTTGCTTAATTATTCTAAACACTAAAATTGCAAGTAGTTGTACGAACTGAGTCGTAATAGACGATGAACAGTATAAAAAAGAAATAAATTCGGAAAAAAATGTTATTTCTTTCTTCGATATAAAAAAGAAGTTTATGACATTTGTGCTGCACATAATCGTAAAAATATCTACGGTTCCTTAGCTTTCTATCAAGGTATAACAAGCTAGGGTATTATCAAGATTCTTAGAAAAAACTTTAATGAAAGAGTCCCAGGTAGTAATCAAAATAACGGTAATTACGTTAAGTTACTCCCTGCGCCTATTAATTGTCCTTTATGGAATTTGTGCGGTGGTTTGGGATACGGTGTTTCATAG
Source organism: Scoparia ambigualis (assembly GCA_963921215.1). NCBI lineage: Eukaryota > Metazoa > Arthropoda > Insecta > Lepidoptera > Crambidae > Scoparia > Scoparia ambigualis. The sequence goes on along the minus strand of OY992515.1, from coordinate 31,777,921 downwards.
GCAAATCAGTCAGAAATGATGGAAACCCTTTAAAGGATATAGGTCGACTTAACCTTTAACCCTGTATATAAAAATTCGTCGAGAATGGCTTAACCGATTTGGCTAATTTCGATATTGAAATATTTGTGGAAGCTCAGGGAAGCTATAAACGGTGAGAAACATAAATAATAATTAACGGAATATACTAAAAACAACAATTTAATTTTCCAATACAAAATGTTCCTAGCTGTGAAACATTTGATGTCTTTTGTCTTTTTAAAAATAAAAAATGTTACACTTGCTTGTCAAATTTATAGGTGTTTAGAAATTAGTCTGTTTCATAACAGGTGAGGTCCGATCTCTTACAGTTATGTTTCAGAAATAAAAAAAAGTCTAAGAGTAACAGTTGGTTGTCGAAAAAAGAAAATAATAAAAAATAATTCAAGATGATTAAAATCTATCATCAGTTTGTCAGTGCGCGAGAACTTTATATTGTCACTTGGTTGTCAAATATTTATAGGTACGATCAGAAATTTGTCTGTTTCATACTCGTAATATTTGGTCCGAGGTTTCATAGCTGTAGTATAAGGTCCGATCTTTTTGGTCTGTTTTGTTGGAATACAAAACAGTTCTGTTTCAGAAATAAAAAAGTGTAAAAGTGGACTTCTTGGCGGGAAAGTGAAGCGTCATGTCTGCAGTTTTTTTTTTATTTTCTTTAATTTATGTTTTGAGGAATATTAATCACTTAATGAGTAAAAATGGCGGATTGATAACGGTGAAGTGTTTGTGAGTGTATAAGTTTTGACAAATAAAACAAAACCGTGCAACATCACTTTTCAGATTTTCTCAAGAAGTCCGAGTAAGATCTCACTTAAGTCCCGCCGCTTTATTGAGCCTCAAGGGGTATGGGGGAATATCATTTACCATTATTCGTTATCTTATATCACTCATTATCATCTACTTTAAGCAATTACTTAACTTGACACTGGCTAAATGTGCTGACCGAAAAAATTTGTACTTATTAAGTTTTGACCATATTTTTCACAAAATAACATAAGTTGGTGATACGAAGTCTTTAGGTCATCTAGTAAATTCTAGTATACCTGTAAAATATCATCTAATTTGTCTATGCCATTACCAAACATTCTTCATAATTCGCTAGGAAATACGGAATCATGTTCATAAATTAGCTCTTATTTTTATAGTTTCAAAATTAGTATCAAATATCCTTGACTTGTAATATCATTTTTATTACTTTTAGCTTCGATCAACAATAAAACTGTTGATCGACGACTTTTAGTGTTTTATTAGAAGCTAATACGACAATTCACTTGCATTTTATTTCTGATAAACCTTGCTTGCATTTTACGTATACCTACCTACATTTCACATTTCTTTACATTCTGCATCCTGCATTACATTTTTTGAATGTAAAGTTATAACGTAACATTTTTAACACTGATAAAAGACGACAACCTCAGGCGGAAATCGAACCACGCACCTTCCGCATTCCGGGCGGCTGCCTTAACCACTTGGCTACCGAGGTCTGGTTTTCACCCGTCGAAATTTGTCAGTGCTTGATGCTTATGTTTTTAGTCAACATTGAAATTTGAGACATTGACATTAGAATGAACTTGATTTCAAAGATAGGGGCTTTTACTTTTACTTTTTATTTATTCTTGTATGTAAGAATTTAAACAAATTACTTATAACAATTTAATTTAAAAAATATATATTTCGTTAACGACAATTTGACACCATAAAAAATCACCTAAACCTTAAGGCACACAGTGGCGTATGATGGCCCACTGCCGGCCATCGTCATTGTGTAGACGGGGTAAATTGCGCGCCACTATCGACAAGTGCCCGCCACTGTACACCATTTACCCCGTCTACACAATGGCGATGGCCGAGCATGGCCCATCACACGCCACTGTGTACTGGGGCCTTTAGAATCCCGAATACAATTACTTACATAATGAAAAAAAATTAAGCAAATTATAACCAATTGTTTAAAAAAAATATTTTGTTTTTGACATTATAAAAAAATTATGCCTAAATTCTTTCTTATAAAAATAAAATAGATAGCATTGAATTTAAAAGACGTTTGATTTATCCCACATTTATTAATTTACTATAATTATGAGTGATATAAACTTTTCAGTAGCTGAGCTTTTGACCTAAAAAAAGAAAGTACAGCCTGTATACCGTCCTACTGCAGCGTAGAAGCCTGATACAGAGATACAAAGATGTAATCAAGTCTTCGCTATTGATGGGTATTGGCTTATTCAACCAACCTTGCTAAATGCGGGTTGGTGATCACAAACCCGGGCTATGAATCGACAATTCGAAACGCTCTTTGTCCGACATGGGAATTGAAACTGGGACCTCCGGATATCGAGCCAAGCACTTGACCAATCGGCCACCGAGGCGTTGACCTACATACTTTTAAATTCGGTGAAATGTTACATCGGTTAAATAATGTGTCGGTTATATTTAGGGTCGCTGAAATGAACTTCGGTAATTTGTTTTTCGGTGAATCGTTACATCGGTAAATTAAAGCTTCGTACAAATAAGGCATTGTTCAATTGAGTCATCGGTTAATAGTTTTCGTTGAAATGATAATCGGTAAAACGGCTTTCGGGATTATAGTAGCTAGGGCTAGCGGGGCCGCCGGAGTTTAGTGCTGTCGTTCATGTTGGGGGGAATGTTGCCATAATCGCCACGCTTGGCAAGCGGGTTCGGCGATCGCAGTGTGACGGTGTTAATCTCAAAGGATGCTGCTGCCCATCCTCTGGGTTGATCCCTCAGTCGCCTTCTACGACTCCCACGGGAAAATAGGGGGTGGTAGTATTCTTTCACCGCTACCGACACGGTTAACGACTACTTCTACTACTCTACGAGTAGTCTAGCTAGACCTTCTTGGTCGGAGTAACATACAATCGCTATGGGCTTCGTCCTTTATCTAACTAATACAACAACTAAACAATTAATTTAATAGTATCCTTACTTATATTAATATATTATAAACGCGAAAGTGAGTTTGTTTGTTTGTTATGCTTACACGCTTAAACCGCTACATCATTTTTCATGAATTTTGTTATAGAGATAGATATTTCTTCTCGCTGGCGATATTTTTTCCTGCGAGAAAATATCGCAAGCGAAACCACGGTCAAGAACTAGTAAGAAAATAAAGAAAAATTAAATAATCTATATCATACTATTATGACCTTTATAAACAAAAAGTCTTAAGCAATGCATTACATATTACTTACATTACAAAAAAGTTGTTTTGTGTCGTCGTATATTTTTTTGCGAATTCATTCATTATTGCGATAAAAACATCGATACAAATATTAAGTTCAATGCCTTTGCATACGTATCCAACATAAAACTCTCGCATATATTAATATACATTATGAACACTATTAATGCTTTGTTTAGTATTATATGAACCGGTTTAAAGAGCATAGATTAAGTAACGTAGACGGGGCAAATTATGCAAACATTGTAGAAGTAAAAAAAAAACGAATATCGGGAGAAGTTTGTCGTTGTTTCCGTCGCTAACAATCAAGTGAATACAAAAATACATTTTTTATGTACTAAAATCATAATTTAACGTTATTCAACATATCTCCGCACTCAGAATCAAATAAGTACCTACGTCTTTCGATCACATTTAAAAACTGGTTACACAAAGATAACAAAAAAAATATAGATAAACAATCGCATTCTAAATCGTAGCGCAAAAGTGGCAGCTTTGACTTAATTAATATACATTTGTCGTTTAAGTGTTTAGAAATAGAAGCTTCCAAAACACTTACCAAACGATATGCGTAGGTACCTACGCAATTCGCATTCTAATTAACTTAAAGACCAAACTCAAAATTTTGATTTAAGAAATATCGACTTTAGAGTCGTATTTACAGTTTACTCCAAAAATATGAAAATGTAGGTTAGGTTAGGTTAGGTTAGGTCTAGAATGCTGTCGCTAGGTACTCTTGTTGTGCGGACGTTTTGAGAGTGTTGATTGTGCATCTAGTTTTTACTTAGAGCATTAGTCGGTTTAATGTTTTAAGAGTTTATTTATGTGATCGAAGAATACGTCAAATAACGCATCACGCCTTAACACTTATGACTTTTCATTGTAAAATAGTGTATAGCAGAAAGTTACGTAGTACCGACGATCTCCATGGTCCAGTGGTTTCCGGTGGATAGATTCTGGTGTCGCTATCTCTGAGGTCTCGAGTTCGATTCCCGGTCGGGTCAATTTAGTTAGAACTGTTTTTCTTAATTGATTTCTGGTCTGGGTATTTTCTTTCTATATTAAATATGTATATCCGTTATCTAACCAATACAAATAAGTTTTAAAATAAGCTTAACTTGGGCTTAGATATGGTGGAAAAGTTATTTACTTATTAAATTTTTAAACAAATAATTTAACAAAAAAACTTAATTACTAAAATAAAATTAAACTACTTAGACTAAACTAAAGTACAAAAAAACCTATAAATAAAAGATGTCCTCCAACTGTGGGCTCATGGGTACAGCACCAAGAATGCTGGCTTTGGATTGCCAGGTTGATACGCTGGCAGAGGTAGCTGCCAGCCTTTTTGTCACCGGAGGCCTCAAAAACCGAATATCGGGTGCAGAAGTTTGTCGTTTTTTTGGCCTTTTTTTTAACTATATTTTGGAATGTCAAATTATAAGTAGTCGTATATGCTAATTTATTTGACGTTATAAAGGAAGAGAGAAAAGAAATGCCCTTGCTGAGTTCGTTGTCGGTTCTTCTCAGTCACTTCTCAGTACAAGATCTCCCGCCTATAGACTTACGTACGGATGACATAGCGAACGACATTTATAAGTGCAAAATTATTGTAGCTAAAATTGAATAGACGATATTGAATTGAGGAGCTGTGTGGTGGCGGGCGGCCCATTAAGGGGATCCTGCACGAAATTGTGAAAATTTACGTATTTTTAAGTGATTCGTACTATGCGCTGAATAAGTTAAATACATTTAAAAAACTTACGTAAGTTCACAAGGTCGTGGCCTTGTTGAAGTTTGAAACAAATTCTTTAAACAATAACAAACAATTCATAAATCTAATGACTCCTAAAAACATTTTTTTTCGACAACATTCTTAATTTTACGCATGAAACAATAATTCTTACATGAAAATATTTGTACTGATAATCCGCAGGTCACCCCCATCTTAAAAAAGTAAAGGACATTGTTGAATTTAGCCTAAGAACCAACACAAACATGACATACATGATAATTCTTAGCTTATATTTAGATATTCGCGGACACTTTTTGGTAAGTAACCAATAATAAAAAGAAATTTTTGGACATTAATATCAATATTAATGTCATGTATCATTTTTATATAATGGGTTGGGTATTGAGAGTTCAGTGCATTCAGCCAGTGAATTAAAGGTTTGTGACCAAATATTTATAATATGTACAAACAAACCTAATAATATTATGCATGCGTGGCTGACTCGATATACTTACTGCTAAATACTCCGAGCATCATTAGAATACGATACATCGCATTTTATTCCAAACTGTAAACGTTAGTCGACTTAAGTCGATCAATGAACTCTAATAATACGACTGAAGGACTAGTATCCATAGTCAAGAAAAAAAAGTTGACGTTCTAGACTTCTTGGCGGGAAAGTGAAACGTCATGTCTGCAGTTTTGTTTTATTTTCTTTAATTTGTGTTTTGTCGAATATTAATGTGAAATAATGATGGATTATTTATTTGTTAGTGAACGTGCATGAGTGTTGGCAAATAAAACAAAAGAGTTTAACATCACTTCTCAAATTCTGTAATTAAACATAACCTCAAGTTTTCCTGATATTTAGGTTCTCGGGAGTGTCCGTCAAAATTATTTGTTTTTACTGTTATTTACTTGCAATTTCGAACCTAGAAAAAAATATTTCATAATTGTTGGTTCTTAGGCTAACAATGTATGGGCGCAGAACATTGTCCTTTAATTTTTAACACAAGCGCGTGGTGGTGATGGTTTTGTACATTTCGCAGAATAAAAACATTGCTTTAATCAAATTACTGGATCTGAAACTTCAAAGAAGAATTGTTTTAATTTTGAATATCAATATGATTGATTTTGCTTTGAAGTTCATGAAGAGACTTGTGTCAGTTTTTGCGATCGCGCGGCACTCCCTTAATAGAATACTCTTAACCATCCCTTATTTGTGTTTTTTAAGAAAGACACCATGGTTAGTGGTTTTCTCGTAAATCTCTCTCAAGAAACAGTAAAAATCCGAGTAACTCTAGATATTTGCACAAAAAATCTATACTTAATTAAAAATGAATCGCAAAAGAATAATGTAAGTATTTTAATAATTTGGTCTTACTGTTGCGGGTGTCCCATCTACTTACCAATCTATGACGCTTCAGTTGCAAACAAGCTTCTAGATCGAGAATGACTATTTAAAAATATAAAAAAAACTTACACGTGGAAAACCGTGACCTACTTTGATGCGGTCTTATTTTTTACGAATGGCATCACTCTCGGTATTATCTTTTTTTGCTTCTGGCTACACGTGGACTTGTAACCGTTTTGGTTGTGATCCGTTTTTTTTTGGGTATAAAAGTTCGTTGAGCCGTGTGGCATGGCGGCTCACTAAAAGAATACTAGTATTAGCTACCAACATTTTTCTTCCTTTGGGTGTCGTAACAGGCGACTAACGGACTAGAGACATCCTACTAATATTTATTATAAACGCGAAAGTTTGTAAGTATGGATGGATGTTTGTTACTCTTTCACGTAAAAACTATTGAATGGATTTGGATGAAATTTGGCATACAGATAGTTTACAACCTGGATTAACACATAGAATACTTTTTATCCCGATATTCCCACGGGAACGCGTACCACGCGGGTGAAACCGCGAGCGGCCGCTAGTACATACATAATAGTCTCGACTCTATCCACGAAGGGTTAGTCAGAGACTAAGCAATAAGGACAGCAAAAGCTGTTCTCTACCATAGTCCACTTTTCACCAAATAGCGACTGCACATGTGCTCAGCGTGACGGTGAACCTATCGCCGCTCTATGCTGTTGGATGTTCATGCAGTGTTTAGTCCGTTAATCGCCTTCTACGACACCCAAGGGCAGAGAGGGGTGGTAGTATTCTTTCACCGATACGCGACACGGTTAAAGACGGACTAAAGACTGCTCGTATATCCAACAGCTGCTTCTGTGGTCCGCATTGCCTAGTCTCTGACTAACTCTTTGTGGATAATAATTGTCGTGAATGTATATATGTATTTATACATAACTAGCGGCCGCTCGCGGTTTCACCCGCGTGGTTTCCGTTTCCGTAGGAATATCGGGATAAAAAGTATCCTATGTGTTAATCCAGGTTATAAACTATATGTATGCCCAATCTCATCCAAATCCATTCAGTAGTTTTTACGTGAAAGAGTAACAAACATCCATCCATACTTACAAACTTTCGCGGTTATAATATTAGTAGGATTATTTAATCCTGACTGTCAAAACCTTTTTAAGGTCTGTGATATGATGAGATGACTGACTGACTGATGTTCGTCCCTAAATTATTGTATATTAGATGATTTAGTTAATTTTGTCAACAAACCATTAGCCTTATCAATATGACATTGAATCTAAGAGTCCGGTTCATTATATTTTTGGAATTTGATATCTACTAATTGTCTAACAACAAATAATGTAACATTTAATTGCGAATGTTATGTTGGCATTTCTGTAGATGTGTTTATCACAGAAACAACGTTTTTATTAACCTCTTCTTGAAAAGTTATAAACTAAAATTTGCTTCTTATTAAAACAGAGACAGACTATTTATATATTTAGTATGTTAGTAGGGCATTAATAGTTTGTATGATTTAACAAATAAAACATAAAAATTCTACTTATTTATTTCTTTTTTTGGAACGCCTGGTTTTCGTCTAACACTATGGTAAGTGAGATAAAAGCCACCCTAGTAGCGAAGAATTCCACTCAGGAACACGAGACGTTGCCTATTGCAAAGCTCTCCTTATCCCGTGGTTTAATTCCCTAGCAGACAAGTCCCAGGGTCTACACTTTAACGAATTGGCTGTTCTCCAGCGTTTAGTGGGTAAACTTCTATCCCTCTCATCCTTGATTGATTGCTACGCTTTCAGTGTGAAAAGGGGGATGGATGGAGGCCCACATGGTTATCTGGAATGCATGGGGATAGGGTATCCATTAGGCAGATTCACTGACGCAAAGGTCCTGTTCATACGTCTCGACCGCCTTCGCCTTCATTGTCAATATAATAATTTATAAGAATTTATCTGTTCTGTTTATATGTGTGATTTGATGAATATACTAACAAATAACCTCAATTGTCTACAGACCACAACCGAATGTAGAAGCCAAAGCAACCATCAACAATGGGACATAAACAGTACCTGGCCGTGAGCCAGACGGCTCGCAGCAGGCTGTTCGGGCTCTCCCCGCGGTTGCCAGGGGACAAGACCGTCCCCCTAAATATGCTGATCTCACAACAGGGCAAAATCAACCATGGTAAGTGTAGCAATAGTTGTGGACCTAATATTGATTCTTGTAGTACTCCATTTACAGCGAAAAACTTAATGCCCTTTTGTGCCCATTTTCGTTTTATGTACAACTAAAATACAACCTGGCCCTTGAATATAATATTTTGTTGATCTCGCAACATGGCAAAACCAACCATAGTAAATATAGTTGCAATAGTTGTGGACCTGGAGCTGCTCCTTGTGGTACTCTAAAGGCATTTTAACTGTTATTTTCTACCGTTTTCTTATTTATTAAGTTAGGAATTATGGTGGCTCTAAAATACAGTCCATTTGTACCATTTTCTATTTGTGTATGAACTAGTAAAGTTAAATACGGTGGCCTTAAAATGGAGTTGTGCAATTTCGTCCATGGTAAATTATTATAATAGTTATGGATCTAATACAGTTCCTTGAAGTATTAAGATTTATTAGAGATTAAGCTTACCCATACTTTTACACCTTTCCTATTTGTGTACGAGTTACTATAGTCATAAGTAAAACAAAGCTTTGTGACAATCGAATGAAAATTAGTTTTCACCCTAATTATTAATTAGTATTCTGCTGATTTTGTTTCTAATATAGTAAAAAGCTAGTGACATTAATTTCACATTTCCTGCATACTGCTTTAGTTTAATTTATTTATTTAATCAAAAAATTCTTAAATCATATAATTATTTATCTTTCATGGTCCAAAAATACAGCCTTGCGGCATGCATAATAATAAACATTTGTTCTGCGTAGAATAATTATTTGTCTTCGGCATTCTGCTCATGGCAATAATTTTGTTGTCTGGTTGGCTGCAGAAATCGCTTTAAAGAGATAAGACGGCCAAAGTGTAACTATGTATTTTTGCTCATTTTTATGTTTTAACTAAATATTTGTGGTTTTGCTATAAAAATAAATTCCTATCTACCTTTTTATCAAAGATCTCTAGTGTATTTCCAGTAGAGATATCTTTCACGCGCACGTAATCGGTTAACAAGTTCATTACCTTTCTATTAAATCATAATTAGAAAAAAAATAAGTCAAGAAGACTGCCTTGGATCACAAACTAGTTATCAAAATTGTGGAGGTTGATAGACAGGGTGTTCCACTGGTACCGAGAATCGGACGTGCCGTATGATAAAAACAAACAATCTATATTTTTACTTTACCTACCTTTTTTTCTATATACGAGTAAGTAACATAGCATCTTACAAAAAGGAGGGCCATGAAAATGAACTTGAAATTTTATTAAATAAAAAAAAATTTGTTTGACATTATTTTGTCTGACCTTAACAACTGGCATTATCATTTCAAAGTAAGTATAAGTTTTGCCTATTACAAGTTAGTTAACGAAATTATTATAAGTTTGTTACTGAATGGGTCACATTTTGGCATAATTATAATAAAATTAATAATGTTTGTAAGTTCCGTAGATACCTAATATCCACGACTATTTTCCCCGAAGGGTTAGTCAGAGACCAGGCAATGAGGAACGCAGAAGCAGTCCACTGCTAAATTTTTCTAAGTTTCAGTGAAACGTAATTATTTCAGTCTTCCTTTTACAAGATACTATGTTAACTAAAAAAGGAATATTTCTTTTGGTTGATCGTTTTGATCGGCATCGTACATAATGTCTTTGTCATCTGGCAAGTACGATTTCCAGTTTTGGAACGCAATTATCAAAAAAAAATGCAAATTAAATTGCTTTTAATATTAATATGACTATTCTTTCAATAAAACTATGTATCTACAATATTTAAGGTACTTTCCCTCCATAAGGAATAGCTGTGGATCACCCTGTATGTAAGCGCTTTATTTTTAATTCAATATCGCAAAAAGGTCAACATAATAAGGTCAACATTTGAGGTTTTTTTACATTAAAAAAACTCTTGTTTGCAATTTGAAAATGAATTAAAAAAATATTTTGCACTCAATCACTTGTCATATTAACTTATTATAGAGTTCAGGTAGGCTACTCTTGAAACAGAATTGCATTATTCAATTTCCAATCACAAATCTAAAAAATGTCTAGTGGCACTTTTGTAAGCGACAATAGCGCCACATTGGAATTCAATTGCGTGGAAATTGATTGAACAAATTATTATCGAGATGGCGTTCCGGAATTATCTTTACTTATCCCAATATCGATACATATTAATCGCATTGGAATTGTATTAAGATTGAGTTTGCGTTCGAGAGTAACCCTCCGATTACGGGTTTGGATTACGTTCGAATTATAATCAAACATTAAATCTAAATTGATAAAAATAGTATTTTATCTTTAAACTACCAACCATTCCAATATTTGTTATTAATTCAATATCGCAAAAACGTCAACATAATGAGGTCAACATTTGAGGTCTTTTTACATAAAAAAAACTCTTGTCTGCAATTTGTAAATGAATATAAAAATTATTTTGCACTCAATCACTTGTCATATTAACTTATTATAGGGTAACCTACCATAAATTCGAAACTTTCCTGTACGAATTTCAATTGTTCGAAAACGGTATGACGAAGTTTTAAATACCAGATCGTTGATGAATTTTTGATGTCGCGATTGCAGACGAGTGGGCCGGTGCATTATCCTGATGAAAAAGAATTTTTTTATTTGCTAGATGCGATCGTTTCTTGATCAACTTTTTATTGAATCTATCTAACAATGCAACATAGTAAGCTCCGGTTATTGTCTTGCCTTTATCCAAAAAATCGATGTAAATAACCCCTTGGCTGTCCCAAAAGACTGTGGCTCTTACTTTACCAGCCGAGCAAACAGTTTTTGCCTTCTTTGGGGCAAGTTCCCCGGTAGAAGTCCATTGCTTCGACTGTTGCTTAGTCTCTGGTGTATAATGATGGACCCACGTTTCGTCAACTGTTATGTACCGACGCAAAACTCACTCGGATTGCGATTATACATGGCTAGGCATTCCTCAGAAGCTGTTACACGATTTCGTTTCTGGTCGACTGTTAGTAAACGCGGCACCCATCTTGCAGAAAGATTTTTAATGCCCAGAATATCATGCAAAATATAAAAACTCGTTCAGTCGAGATGTGCACAGCATCACTTATTTCGCGTATCTTCACTCGACCGTCTGCCAAAAAAATATCATGTATTTAACCATGCCCTCCGTAGTGACCTCAATCGGCCTTCCTGGGCGCTCCGCGTCATTAGCGGTAGTACGTCCACAACGAAATTCAGTGAACCACTTATGTACCATCCCATGAGATAAGGCCCAGAATCACCATAATACTTTTTCAATATGCTTCGGTCTGCTTGATAGTTTTACCACGTAAAAAGTAGTGTTTAATTAGCACTCGAAACTCGCTTTTCTCCATTTTTAGAGAATACGTAGAAGTCGCCTAATTTTTGTGTTTCTAAAAAACTTGTTTTCGCACCAAATTTAAAAAAAGAACGGCATGCGCTTCTTAGTGAGTTTCCAAATATGAGACAAAAAAATATTAAATAAGTTTTTATTCAACCCTAAAGTCATTGAGTTGCCAAACTGCCCTCGTAAAGTCGCTATTTGGTAAAAAGTGGACGGTCCACGGTCCCCATTGCCTGGTCTCTAACTAACCTATCGGGGATAATAGTCGTGATTATATGTATGTACTTACTTAATAATAAAATCCTACTAATATTATAAACGCGAAAGTTTGTAAGAATGTTTGTAAGAATATTTGTTACTCTTTCACGTAAAAACTACTGAATGTATTTGGATGAAATTCGGCATGCAGATAGTTTATAACCTGGATTAACACATAGGATACTTTTTATCTGGATATTCCTACGGAAAACGGGAACCACGCGGGTGAAACCGCGAGCGGCCGCTTGTTTATTATAAAAGCAATGCAATGATTTGCTACAATGTATAATTACAATTTCAGTAACTAAAGAATGGATTATTTAATAAAATGAATAAAGATCCTTTATAAGATGCGTTTAAATTTGCAATAGGCTGTTGAATTTTTTTAAAGTAAAATACTGATTTATGAACTTTCTGTAGTTTATTGACACCCATTCTTTTCTACAACGAAAAGACGTTCCAAATAGGTATCTAGTACCTAATTTGGACGATTCATAAGTGCTTATAAATTAAGTTTGTTAGAATAAATAAATTAAAAGAAACTGCACAATGCACAACTTTATAATCAAGCAACGACATTAATTATAATAATTAAAAATACATTCACTTTTGATTTTTACTTATTTTATATAAACATGTTGGTTTGCGAGGCCAGCAATAGGCCTTGTCTCTACTTTCAGCACATATATAATTTATGCAATGTATATACATATATAGATTGTGTATGTATAGATATATTGACACCCGTATTTACAAACAATAGGTACTATGAGGTCTTACAGTGCGACGCACAGGGTCTCAATAACCTAAACAGTATTTGAGTGGCCACCGCCGCTATGCGTCCCTTAAAATGAACGCATAGCCAAGGTAGTAAGGTTTGTCATACGAAACGCACTGAGAAATGTCTTACTTTGCATAGAATTTCTACTTTTTTATATAAAAGAGGGAGGCAAACGAGCAGGCGGGTCACCTGATGGAGAGTAATCACCGCCGCCCATGGACACCCGCAAAACCAGAGGAAGTCTTTTATGGAAGGAATAGGGATAAGGAAGGAACAGGAATTGTGAACGGAGGGAGGGGGAGGGGCTCCGGAACCGTCATTGGCTGGACGAAACACAACAGCACCAGGTGCCATTATTTCTTTGTTTAGACAAGTAATGTTTGTGAAATCGGGTGATAGACTCACGACTATGAGCCCCAAAGGGTTATTCAGAGACTAGGACTATGAGGACCACAGAAGCAGTCTTTTGCTACGTTTCACCAAATAACTACTGCACATGTGCTCAGCGTGCGTGATAGATGGTGAGCCCACCGCCGCTCTATGCGAGTAAAGTTGTATGTGTAGTCTTGTAACGGTGCGTGTCATCACATCATCCAACCTCATTACTTTCATTTAACATACCATTTTTCATATTTTTAAAAAAGAATATTGTTTTTCGTTTTGACATTGTCATCATTACTTTTCCTCTCTCTATCAATCTGTTTTGTACTTTATTTTTTAGTAGTTTTGTTTCTGTTTGTATTTATACATACACATTATGTAATCACGACTATTACCCCCAAAGGCTTAGGCTGGCCTCACACAGCCGGAATCGCTTTCTGAATTAAGAATCTGAATTCAGATTCTGAATTTAGAAAGGCCGGAATACCATACAATATCAGTATGCTCCACACACATGCTGATTTTTTCAGAATCTGAATTTCTCAGATCGATCTGGAAGAATGAGCTGACGAGCGTCCGGAATTCCGTGTCTGAATATTTAAGATTCTGAATTCAGAACGCGCGTATTCCCATACATTTTATATGGAGCGGCACACACATGCTGGAATTCAGATTCTGAATTATTTCAGTGTTGCCATTTTTAGTAGGATCCTGCTATTTTAGCATTTTTAAAAGTAAATTTTAGATATTTAGTTTGTATGTTATCTTATTGATACCTTGCTCTAATAGTGTTTAATTTTCGATGTACTTCAATTCTCAAAAATTATAAAGGTAAATATAGCAGTTTTGGTGCATTTTTATAAACAACGCTTAGCAGTTTTAGCAGGATTTACCATAAATTTTTATTTTTATATTTTATTCTTATAAAATTTGATAGCAATATAAGCTTTTATTGAAACTCGTTAATATGGTTAAACTAGATAATGGATAAATATACATAAACATAGAAAAACACCCAGACCCGAAATCAATTAAGAAAATCAGTTTTCTCTAAATTGACTCGCCGACCGGGAATTGAACCCGGGAACTCAGAGATGGTGCGACGCCAGGCCCGGCGCGCTAACCACTTGACCACGGAGGACGTCAATTGGTAGGAACAGCGAAAAAAAATGGCAACCCTGGTTGAAACAGCAAGCGGTTAACATCTCGGAGACGTTTGCTTAGGCCGGGAGTCACAAGACTACTGATCAATCTGAATTTTTAAGAATGTGTGAGTCAAGGTGCCGGAATTCAGAATCTTAATTCAGCAAGCCATTCCGGCTGTGTGAGGCCAGCCTTAGTCAGAGACTAGGCAATGAGGACCGCAGAAGCAGTCTTCTACCATAGTCCACTTTTCACCAAAAAGCGACTGCACGTGTGCTTAGCGTGACAGGTGGCGGGCCCGTCGCCGCTCTATGCTGTTGGATATATGTGCAGTCTTTAGTCCGTTAGTCTCCTTTTACGACACCCAAGGGAAGAGAGAGGGTGGTGGTATTCTTTTAATGAGCCGCTACGCCACACGACTCTAGTTAACAAGTTGTTTAATCACTACTATTAATTATCACGAGTCGAAACCCGGAGGAGCACATATCAGAGGTACACAGCCGAACTACGAGACAGTATTAAGTCCGTTAGTCGCCTTTTACGACTTCCAAGGGAAGAGATGGGTTGGTAGTATACGTTTAGTGAACCGCTATTCCACACGGCTCTGAAAAATGTAGGATTATTATTCCACACAGCGCTACACAATGCAGGATTATTATTCCACACGGCTCTAAACAATGTAATAGGATTATTATTCATATTGAAATGTATGTAACCAACCACCATACCACATACCAACCGAAAATCATTTGAAAGAGAATGAGTTGTGTGGTAGCGGCTCTACCAACCATCTCTTCTTTTAAGTGTCGTAAAAGCGTAAAAGGCGACTAACGGACTAAAGACTACTACATCCAACGGCATAGAGCGCCGATGGGCTCATAATCTATCACGCTAAGCACATTTGAAGCTGTTATTATTTAGTGAAATGTAGACTATGGCAGTGTACTGCCACAGAATAACTAACACTGCTTCCGAGGTCCTGTTTGCCTAGTCTCTGACTAACCCTTAGGGGATAATAGCTGTGAGTGTATGAATGTATGTAGACTAGAATGATGAATGTATGGGGTCACATAAGTCATTAACTTAGAATTGGTATTTTTAAAAGTTATTACTTACATTTTAATTAATTTTATAAAATACATATTTTTTATTATAAAAAAAAAATACATTTAGCTATCTAATGAACATCATTCAGTATTTTGTAGCGAACTACAACGTGTCAATAAAATTAGTATTATTTATTTATTTATTTATTATATTGGCACACACAACAGGTAACAATCAAAAAAAAGTAGAAAAATAAATTACAATAGATTGAAACTAGATCGAGACCCTAAAAACGTGTATACATTAGAATTAGCTAAGTGTGTACTTTTTTATTAGTGGAATCGATTGCACTCTTAATTTTGAATTTAACTAATTTCAGATACTATATTTAATATAAAAATAATTAAATTCATTGTAATTTATTTAATTTATTGAAATTTTAATTTAATTTATTGTAATTTAATTTGATTTATTTATATGGTTTTAATATTTTTTAAATTTGTGTCTGTACATTACTTGTTTTTATTAATTTTTAATTCTATCGTGGTGACAAGTATGTTTGCGCCAAAAATAAAATCACGGAACATACTTCATGGGGTGATTTTGGTGCTCCTAGAGCTGCTCTAACTCTGGGCTTCCTCTCGACTAAATATCTTGGGACACCCTGTATTATTTTCAACACAATTTCCACTGCACTGAAAAGTTGTCACTTTTTACAGGAGGCACAGAATTTATATAAAAGTATAATAATGCTTTTATAATAAAATAAGTTAGGGTTTTTTAAGTTTTGATCTATATAATTAACTTCTGAGGTAGCGATCGAATAGGGCGAGCGTTCACCTAATATCTGTACACTTTGTCTACTAATTTATTATCGACTCAATAGAATCGATATTTATTTATTGATATGAAACGGTTGTCACTTGTCTAGCTACGGATCCTGGGATTCACCATCGCATACGTTGCTCCAACCCTAACCCGTATTGAGCCAGTGTGGTTGGTTTTAACCAATCTTCCCATGCGCTATTGTCCTTGTTGGCCTGTGCCCAGCCATGGGACGTTTATAGGCTGAAGATGAAGGTATATTAAGTTGCCCAATAAGAGTTGGGCTCTTACTAAGGGATAAGCGATGGACAATGTAGGATTATTGGTCAAGTTCATATCTCTGTAACGCTAACCAGTTTGGCGGCAGACACACACTAGTGTTGTACATTGATAATCCCATATTGATAGACTATCGATAGTCTTTCGATAGGCAAGGCATATTTATTAGTAACTGCATCCATCGGTTGTATTGCTACGTCTTTTCGTATTATCGATGCTATCGATTGATTTTATTTATGTATAAATTTAATTTACATCAATCATTACCCTCGATAGTATCGCCACTGTCAATATTAAAGCACTATCGATAGTATCGGTTGTCTATTTATTTTATTTTTTATTTTGCTCTGGAAGACCAACAGCACATGAAACATACTTACATTAAGAAATAGGTATCAGATGGCCAATAACAGGTCTCCACGTTTAAAATCAGATTAAACAATGCTTTGTGTGGACAAAAAAACCAAACATAAAATATTAAGAAATATAAAAAAAAAGTTATAGATTAATATTGAGAGTGGATTTAGTGAAACGTGGACTGTGACAGCGGACTGCTTTTGCGGTTATCATTACCCGGTATCTGACTAACCCTTCGAGGATTATAATCGTGAATATGTATGTATGTAGAAGTATTAGTCCCAAACATTGCCCCGCAACGGCATTGCATAAGTGTCTAGTCTGTATGGCTGTCTGTATCGATAGTATCGACACGTGGCGATAGTAATCGACAGTACTATCAATATCCCGAATAGTGTACAAACTATCGATAATCAAACCAGCGATAGTCCAACACTAGCACAGACACACAGACACACCGGCACAGACACAGCTGTTAGCCGGACAGTCGGTCAGTAGTGTTACGTGTTCCGTTATGTAACGCGAACGCGACTGACTGTCGCAACGGCTGTGGGATCGCAGCATCTTGTGTCATCGGGGCTAACTACGACGAGATAAACAAATATATTATATACATACATATATACATACATAAACTAACGCCTGATTCCCTTAAGGGTAGGCAGGGACTATGGACACCCACAGTCGCATTGCACGGTTTACAGAACGCTTACGAGATGGCCGGGTTGTCGAGTGGTCAGCGAGCTTGACTACGCAACCCACGGTCCCGGGTTCGAGTCCCTTTGTGTGGTGAGCACGAGCATTTGTGACCGAGACCGACATGGATGTTTATTAGTATTTAGATACATATAATCACGACTATTATCCCCGAAGGGTTAGTCAGAGACCAGGCAATGAGGACAGCAAAAGCACTCCTCTACCATAGTCCACTTTTCACCAAATAGCGACTGCACATGTGCTCAGCGTGACAGGTAGTGAGATATTAGTATTTATGTATGTTTATCCGTAATTCAGTCACCATAGTTCGGGCTATGCTTAGTTTGCGGCTGAACGATTGGTGTGACAGTTTGTGAAATTTAATTTAATTTAATTTAAGAAGTCTGGGAATAACCGTATCGCGTAGCGGTGAGCGAATACTACCACCCCCTCTCTTCCCTTGGGTGTCTTAGAAGGCGACTAACGAACTAAAGACTGCACATATCCAACAGCATAAAGCGGCGATGGGCTCTCCACCTGTCACGCTGAGCACATGTGCAGTCGCTATTTGGTGAAAAGTGGACTATGGCAGAGGACTGCTGCGGTCCTCATTGCCTGGTCTCTGACTAACCCTTCGGGGATAATAGTCGTGATTATATGTTTGTATGTAAGAAGTCTGGGGGTGCCCAAACTACGAGTATCCCGGGCATCCTCCCCATGGCGACCGCCACCTACGGGTGGTAATCTTCACCTACTCTTCGTGGTCCCAAGCCACCTCCGTCATCATCAGCCTATAAACGTCCCACTGCTGGGCGCAGGCCTCCCACGTGGACAATAGCACGTGGGGATATTGGCCCATAACCCACCACGCTGGCCCAATGCGGGTTGGTGGGTTTTAACGATACTGTCGTCTTACGACAACAACCGGGACCAACGGCTTAACGTGCCTCCCGGAGCTCCCTTGGGTGTCGTAAATGGCGACTAATGGACTAAAGACTGCACATTTATACAACAGCATAGTGCAGCGATGGGTTCACCATTCTGTCACGCTGAGCACATGTGCAGTCGTTATTTGGTGAAAAGTGAAGACTATGCTTTTGCTGTTCTCACTGCCTAGACTCAGACTAACGTTTCGGGAATAAAAGTCGTGATTATTATGTATGGATGTGGTAGATTTAGATCAATCATATTCAGTTACATTCACATCACTATCAATCGAATTAGACTTGTACCGATGCTATGTCCCTAACCTAACTTCTACTACCCTCATCATTTTTATCCTCGATCCTATGGGGGTAAACCAATATCGCGTCGTGTCGTGTCGACCATCTTCACTTCCGATCTAGCCTGCCTACGCGACAGGGCCTTTGAGTCGAGCTCTCGTGTTCCTCATTTATCGGTCAAGTCATACCATCTTCCAAGTGATCGCCGCGAGTTTACTACTGTGATCACGAACTTTTGCCGTGGAAAGTCAAGAAAGAGTGAGACGCGCGTCCACTACATCCAGCACGCGGGAGCAACGTCGAACCAGGTTAGCCCCCTAAAACCCCTCTTCTTTGATCGCCCATGTTTTGGTCCTTCGTCCCGATTCCCTTCATTTCCGTAAGCATCGGAACATAATTATTCAAAGTTCATCAATTGCATAAAAATCTATTTTTAGAAAATATTTTTTGCATACCTTCAATAGTTTTACAAAACTATCTTGGGGATTTCCATTTCGCATACTAGCAGCACTGAACATCGTTCAATCAATTAAGCTGTCAACTGTCAAGTGTCAGTCATCTGTCAACTGACAATAATAATAACTTCTAGGAGTTTGTTTTGTTTATTTTTACTTGCGAAATAAAATAACTTTAATTATGTCGAATGATTTGAAAATAGCCACTGTTAAATTTAACCTGGCTTATGATTTCGTATGCGAACTTTATAAACTGGCTACAGTGCTTGTGCAAACCATTCCTACAACACCGCAGGAATTGAGTAAATTTCGTGTTCGTTTCGTTGATCTAAATCAGATGCGTGAACAGTTTGATACTAATTTTACGTTGTTAGTTGCTGCTTCACAGCCCGATGAACAGAGAGGAACTATAGAATCTTGCTTTACAACGTTTTACGAGAAATATTACTCAATTCAAAGTATTTGGTCTGACTTAAGTGTATTGGATTCCAAAACAACTAATGCTCCTGTGACACAGGAAGTAGTTTCCAGGTCTAGTTGCGAATCAAGTCGTTTTCATTTACCTAAAATTACATTAACACATTTCAAAGGCATTCACACTGAATGGCCCAATTTTATATCAATATTTGACAGTTTAATTCATCAAAACAATGAAATATCTTCAATACAAAAATTCCATTATTTATTGAGTGTTTTAGAACAAGAACCTCTTAACTTAATTAAACATTTAAGCATAACTAGTGAAAACTATGGTGTGGCCTATAATCTCTTACAAGAACGTTATGAAAATAAGCGCTTGATAGCCGACAAACATTTAGATTTGTTACTATCAGTTTCATGTTCCAACTTAAAGAATTTAAAACGTTTTCTCAACACCTTAAAAGAAAACACACAAGCATTAAATACTCTTGGATTTGATGTCAATTCTTGGAGTTTTCTTTTATATCATATAATATCTAAAAAGTTACCGTTGGACTTAAGAACTAAATTTGAGTTTACTTTACAGCAAAATGAGATACCGCGTTTTGGAAACTTGTTGACATTTTTAGAACACAATTTAAGGGTTTCAGAAGCAACTAATTTCACATGTGTAAACAATAATCCCAAAGCGTTAATTCCTCATGCATCCACCTTACATGTAACTAATTCAACTTGTTATTATTGTAGTGGTGATCATGCAATCTATCAATGTTTAGAGTTTGAGAAACTGAAAGATAAGAAATTATTTTTAACTGAAAAAAGACTTTGTTACAACTGTTTAAGGCCACATAGTATTTCACAATGTTTATCTAAGCGGTGTTGTCAAGTATGCAAGAAACGTCATCATACAAAATTACATAATGAGTTTAGAGCAGCGGATTCCTTTGTGAAGCCCGAACCCTCCTCTTCGAAACAGGTGTTACTTAACATATTACCATTGTCTACCGGCCTCTTAGGTACTGCTCTTGTTGGAGTCCAGGATGTTGATGGTCAGGTACATGTTGTTCGTGCGTTAGTAGATCCTGGTGCTCAATCATCTCTTATAACTGAATCTTTAGCACAGCAACTTCGACTGCGACGTCGTAAGTCCTGCGATCTGTTCGGTGTCGGTGAACACCGGCAAGCTACCCATGGAAGGGTAGATTGTTCAATCTTGTCTCTCACAGACGATTCCGTTCCTGGTTTGTCCACTGAAGCCATTGTACTTAAGCGCATCACGGGATATCAACCTGCAGCAATGGTCAATCCGATTGTGCCAGAGAAATGTAGCGACCTTCAGCTTGCTGATAAGACTTTCAACATTCCGGGTAAAATCGATTTACTTTTGGGTGTTAATCTTTTCAGTGACATTTTTAGCGGTCCAAAGTTAAAATTAGGTAATGGTTTACCTACAGCTCATTCAACCATCTTTGGTTGGGTCATTATGGGTTCGACCCCAGTGACTACAACTCAGTATCAAAATATTAGCCTACTTACCAACGAGTCTAGGTTACAACTTACTATAACTAAATTCTGGGAATCAGAAGAGTCTCCTTTGCCGCCGATTCCAGATCCTGATGACATCATATGTGAAAAGCACTTTGTTAACACACACAATAGAGATCCCGATGGGAGGTTTGTAGTTAGGCTGCCGTTCAAGGTAGAGTCCTCTCAGCTTGGTGATACTCGGTTAATTGCGTTAAAACGGTTTCACAATTTAGAGCGTAAACTTATAAAAGAGCCTACACTTCGTGAGCTCTACATTCAATTTATGAAAGATTATGTAGAGTCTGGACATATGAAGTTAGTACCTTCTCATAGTGCGGTTGACAGATATTATATTCCTCATCACGGCGTGCTCAAGGAGAGCAGTAGCACTACAAAGTTGAGAGCTGTTTTCGATGCATCTCTACCCAGCTCTACCGGTGTTTCCCTCAATCAAATTTTGTTGTCAGGCCCTAAGCTACAACAGAATATACAGGATATCATTTTAAGGTTTAGAACTTATTTAGTGGTCTTCACTTGTGACATCAAACAATGTTATCGAATGGTCAGGTTACATGATGATGATCAGCGGTTCCAAACTATCTTCTGGCGCGAATCTCAAGATCAACCGTTGCAGGAGTTCGAGTTAACAACCGTCACCTACGGCGTCACTAGTTCTGCATACCAGGCTATCAGGGTGATTCATGAGTTGGCGAATCTTAACGACTCTACATATCCTGAGGCTGCACGTGTCCTACGGGAGGACACCTTCGTAGACGATATCGTGACTGGGTGTGACACGCTAGAGGGTGCTAAGACGCTACAGCACCAAGTCACTGACGTGTTGGCTCAAGGTCGTTTCCTTCTTAGGAAATGGTCTAGCAACTCTGGCGAGCTACTCAAGGGTTTACCTGCAGATCATTATGAAACACCTTATCGATTCGAGGATTCCGGTGACAATATTTTCAAAATCTTAGGTATTGAATGGAACCCCTCATCCGATAACTTTCTCTATCACGTCTCTAACATGAGTAAGACTCTAACCAAACGAGGTGTTCTATCGAACATCGCTCGTCTCTATGATCCTTGTGGCTTTATCACGCCGGTAACATTTTTCGCTAAATCTTTTATGCAGCGTTTGTGGCTTTTAGAGCTGGGTTGGGACGATACTCTCCCTTTCGATGTCCAGCAAACTTGGCTAAAATTTGTTGACGACTTCAAATCTTTAAATCAAATACGGATTCCACGCCACGTTATGGGTGATCCTCATTCTAAATATCAACTTCACGGTTTCAGCGACGCATCGGAGCGCGGATATGCCGCATGCGTCTATATACGCTGTGAAAGCGGTGACGGTGACAGCGTTCAAGTTCATTTGTTAATCGCTAAATCTAGAGTCGCTTCAGTCAGGCAAAGGCAAACGATCCCTAAGCTCGAGCTCTGTGGAGCAGTCCTGTTGGCTCGCCTTATGGACCATGTGTGTAAGGTCTTGCACTCCAAATTAAAATCCATACCAATAATTGCATGGTGCGACTCTAGCATAGTGCTAACTTGGTTACGAACTTCACCGCACAAGCTTCAAACTTTTGAAGGAAACAGAGTTTCCCAGGTTCAAGGCATCATTCCAAACGCTACCTGGCGGCACATTCCTTCACATCTCAATCCCGCGGATTGCGCGAGTCGAGGCTTGCTTCCTCGCGACTTAGTAGTTCATCCACTTTGGTGGAGTCCTTCTTGGCTCAAATCTGATTACAGTTCATGGCCTTCCACATGTCAACTGCTTGACCCTGTGGATTTGCCAGGCGTGAAAGTAGGTCCAGTTGCTGCACATGTCGTGCAAACTGTTGACACGAAAACCCACACGGACTCTACAATTATATTTACTCCTCCTGTTGCTGCACACTTAGTGCAAACAGCAGAGACGGGTCCGGATAAGCACTCTACATCGGCTGTTGCACCTTCCTCAGACGAAGTTGTCCAACACGTCATTGTAAAATACAGCTCTCTATCCAAAGTTACACGAGTACTCGGTTGGTGGCTTCGTTATATGCATAATGTTCGCTCACCAAAGGATAAACGAGTAGGTAATTTGACGATATACGAATTAAAATCGGTGTTGTCAACTTGTATCAAATCGGTTCAATCTACAGCGTTTGCCGATACTATAAAATTGTTGCGTCAACGTAAGCCTATCAAGGGCAGCCTACGTCGCCTCCATCCCTTTCTCGATGATCTAGGTTTTCTTCGAGTTGGTGGGCGACTGGTCAACGCCAACTTGCCTTTCGATAGTAAACATCCATTTTTGTTACCTCAGTCGCATCCTTTCACAAATCTTCTCATCGATCATTATCATCAGCTCTACGGTCATCCAGGTCCTGCTATTTTAATGGCTATCCTATTGCGTAGGTATTGGATTGTGTCAGCTCGACGTGTAGTGCGGCACAGGATTTTTCAATGTCAACGCTGCTACAGACTAAAGGCGAAACCTATGAATCCATTCATGGGCAACTTACCTGCCGATAGAGTCACTCAAGCTAGGCCCTTCCAAAGGGTTGGGTTAGATTTCGCCGGACCGTTCAACGTCAAGGATTCCAGTGCTCGCAAACCTAAAATCTTTAAGGCTTACCTATGTGTGTTCATATGCTTTGCAACCAAAGCGATGCATTTGGAAGTAGTCTCCACCTTGTCTACTGACGCGTTTTTGACATGTTTAGATAGATTTGTTTCGAGAAGAGGGTTACCTTCTGACATATATTCCGACTGTGGCACAAACTTTTTAGGCGCACGCAACTATCTTAAGGATATTTATCTGCTTAAAGCTCAAATCGATAGAGACTCAGATAAAGTTCAATCTCATCTAGCATCTCATGAAATTCATTGGCATCTTAACGTTCCCTCGGGACCACATCTTGGTGGCCTCTGGGAGAATGCAGTGAAGTCTTCTAAAACATTACTCAAGCGTATCATAGGCGAACGTGTATTAACGTTTGAAGAACTAAGTACAGTGTTCTGCAAAATCGAATCTATACTAAATTCACGACCTATCTGTCCAATTGGTAGCGACCCAAACGATTTAGAAACTCTGACGCCGGGTCATTTTTTGATTGGACAACCGCTTCTTGCCTTACCGGAGCACGATCTAGAGCACATTGCTACTCATCGTCTGAATCGTTGGCAATTGCTACAGCAAATCACCCAACATTTTTGGAAACGCTGGCACAGCGAATATTTACACACGCTGCAGCAACGTGATCGTTGGCTAAAGCCTGAACGTAATTTACAGATGGGTGACTTGGTGTTGTTGATGGAGCCTAATACACCTCAGTTACTCTGGAAAAAGGCTAGAATTACCAAACTTTATCCGGGGAATGACGGTATTGTCCGGGTCGTAGACATTAAAACAACCAAAGGAGTTCTCAAGCGTCCTGTAGCCAAGTTATGTCGCTTAATTCCCGAAACCTAGATATGTCAACATTGATCAATTAATTTAGCATGTAAGTAACTAGAGTAAGATAACATTTACACTTTTTCAATCAGCTTTCAGTTAACTTATTATCAATTTGTCTGTTTCAATTAAAAGAGCTAAGCCGCTCTTTGGGGGGCGGTATGGTAGATTTAGATCAATCATATTCAGTTACATTCACATCACTATCAATCGAATTAGACTTGTACCGATGCTATGTCCCTAACCTAACTTCTACTACCCTCATCATTTTTATCCTCGATCCTATGGGGGTAAACCAATATCGCGTCGTGTCGTGTCGACCATCTTCACTTCCGATCTAGCCTGCCTACGCGACAGGGCCTTTGAGTCGAGCTCTCGTGTTCCTCATTTATCGGTCAAGTCATACCATCTTCCAAGTGATCGCCGCGAGTTTACTACTGTGATCACGAACTTTTGCCGTGGAAAGTCAAGAAAGAGTGAGACGCGCGTCCACTACATCCAGCACGCGGGAGCAACGTCGAACCAGGTTAGCCCCCTAAAACCCCTCTTCTTTGATCGCCCGCTTTGAATATAAATTTGATATAGGGCAAAGGTCGGCATAGAGCTCATCTGTCGTAAAACCAGACACAAAAGAAATTATATAATATAATTAATAGGTGTCTTCGTGACAGACAAGGAGGTTATCCCCTTGTCTTTTAACAATACAATTTCAATTGTGTCTGGCTCTCGGACCAAATATTATACGTGGTCTGGCTAGACGACAGCTGATCTATTGACATTCTGCATCATTCGTTGACGCATCCCAACAAGGAATTATTGTGAATTTGTTTTGTCTGCCATATTTTGTTAGAGGTCTTAAATTAAGATACATAACTAAGTTTTTCAGAAACTGCCGTATCCGCATGTGTTCACAGTTCTTTCTATGTCCGTGCCTCTTATTTTAGATGAGCAATGTTGTATACTTTGGTGCGTACAAGACAGGTGCTATCGAGTATGGAGTATTGTTCCCATCTATGGGACGGCTCCGCTAAATACCTCCTCGATGCACTTGATAGACTGCAAAGACGAGCTGTACGCATTATTGGAGATGCTGAGGTTACAGCCTCTCTTGAGGACCTCCAGCTGCGTAGAGACATTGCTTATCTCAGTGTCTTCTACCGAAATTAGAAGAACTTTTTGAACTAATCCCGCCCTCTCCTTTCCTGTCCCGGACTACACGGGCTGGTCTTAGGAACCACCATCATACTGTGAGAATATCATCACACGTACCAAAAAAATTGGCAAGTCGTTCCTCTGTAAAACCATTCGGCTTTGGAATTCTCTGCCGGCGCATGTGTTTCCCAGCTCCTATAATCCCGGGTCTTTTAAACGGGGCGTGAAACGGCATTTATGCAGGCCGTCATGAATGGGTGCGTTTGTTACCGTGCTTCTTCCACGGTGGGGAGCGCTCTCATTATTTTGGACTACATCGGCTGCTTACCATCAGGCAGGATGTAGTCACTATGACGTGTCACATTAAAAAAAATACCTTAAATTATTTCTCCCTATAGCCCTTGAGTTATACATAAGTATACTTACGTAAATTTACGACTATTAGCCCCAAAGGGTTAGTCAGAGAGGCAATGAGGGCCGCAGAAGCATCAGTCACCAAATTACAACTGCACATGTGCTCAGCGTGATAGGTGGTGAATCGACGCTATATTCTCTTGGATGTATGTGCACAGTCTTTAGTCCGTTAGTTTCCTGTTACGACACCCAAAGGAAGAGTACACGTTTTACTATCCTACTAATATTATAAACGCGAAAGTTTGTATGTATGGATATTTGTTACTCTTTCACGTAAAACTACTGAATAGATTTGGATGAAATTCGGCATACAGATAGTTTATAACCTGGATTAACACATAGGATATTTTTTATCTCGATATTCCCACGGGAACGGGAACCACGCAGGTGAAAACGCGAGCGGCCGCTTGTACTATAAAAGTTTTACTATACTTTGAATAAAGTTAAATCATTGTCCTTATACAAGCCACCTAATTCATAATAGATACCTAATTTTAAACACTGAAAAAAGACGACAACCTCAGGCGGGAATCGAACCACGCACCTTCCGCATTCCGGGCGGCTGCCTTAACCACTTGGCTACCGAGGTCTGGCTTTCAACCGTCGAAATTTGTCAGTGCTTGATGCTTACGTTTTTAGTCAACATTGCTTCATCAAATCTTAGAAATTTTCACCTTTCGAGATCCGAAAGAAATATTTTTACAAATATTTAAACATTCGGTTACGATGATCTGCGTTTATAGATTAATGTTTTATATTTTAGCGTTTTATTAACGCTTAAATATACTCAAGTAAAATTTTAAACACTGAAAAAAGACTACAACCTCAGGCGGGAATCGAACCACGCACCTTCCGCATTCCGGGCGGCTGCCTTAACCACTTGGCTACCGAGGTCTGGCTTTCAACCGTCGAAATTTGTCAGTGCTTGATGCTTACGTTTTTAGTCAACATTGCTTCATCAAATCTTAGAAATTTTCACCTCTGAGATCCGAAAGAAATATTTTTACAAATATTTAAACATTCGGTTACGATGAAGCTGCGTTTATAGATTAATGTTTTATATTTTAGCGTTTTATTAACGCTTAAATATACTCAAGTAAAATTTTAAACACTGAAAAAAGACGACAACCTCAGGCGGGAATCGAACCACGCACCTTCCGCATTCCGGGCGGCTGCCTTAACCACTTGGCTACCGAGGTCTGGCTTTCAACCGTCGAAATTTGTCAGTGCTTGATGCTTACGTTTTTAGTCAACATTGCTTCATCAAATCTTAGAAATTTTCACCTTTCGAGATCCGAAAGAAATATTTTTACAAATATTTAAACATTCGGTTACGATGATCTGCGTTTATAGATTAATGTTTTATATTTTAGCGTTTTATTAACGCTTAAATATACTCAAGTAAAATTTTAAATACTGAAAAAAGACGACAACCTCAGGCGGGAATGGAACCACGCACCTTCCGCATTCCGGGCGGCTGCCTTAACCACTTGGCTACCGAGGTCTGGCTTTCAACCGTCGAAATTTGTCAGTGCTTGATGCTTACGTTTTTAGTCAACATTGCTTCATCAAATCTTAGAAATTTTCACCTCTGAGATCCGAAAGAAATATTTTTACAAATATTTAAACATTCGGTTACGATAAGGCTGCGTTTATAGATTAATGTTTTATATTTTAGCGTTTTATTAACGCTTAAATATACTCAAGTAAAATTTTAAACACTGAAAAAAGACGACAACCTCAGGCGGGAATCGAACCACGCACCTTCCGCATTCCGGGCGGCTGCCTTAACCACTTGGCTACCGAGGTCTGGCTTTCAACCGTCGAAATTTGTCAGTGCTTGATGCTTACGTACTTACGTACTTAATGTTGACTAAAAACGTAAGCATCAAGCACTGACAAATTTCGACGGTTGAAAGCCAGACCTCGGTAGCCAAGTGGTTAAGGCAGCCGCCCGGAATGCGGAAGGTGCGTGGTTCGATTCCCGCCTGAGGTTGTCGTCTTTTTTCAGTGTTTAAAATTTTACTTGAGTATATTTAAGCGTTAATAAAACGCTAAAATATAAAACATTAAGATACCTAATTGTTCAGTGAAATAGTTTATAATTTTTTACCGTTTTAGTTTTATAGTTTTTTTTGTCATTGCTATTTTTTATTATGCTATTACCTTATTTGCATGCAGTTCTCACCTATAATGAAGCTTACATTTACAAATTGTATCCCTATCATTTTGTAACTGTATCTTCATTCAATGTAATCTTGTTGGTGATCTAATAAATAAATAAAGAGAGTGGTAGTATTCTTTCACCGCCACGCGACAAGTTTAATTTGGGATTGTACTGCGTTTTGAGTGGGTACTCCGTGCATACTGTCGGACTCAGGAGTTGGGTGGGATGTAATGTAACGGGGAGAGCCCCACATAAGCCGCTAGTTGCCCCAGACCCACGAATATTTTAATTCTGACATTATCGGACTTCTAAACGGAGGGAGGGCTTTCATCTCTATGTTGTCGATATTCCACCCGCCCGGACGAAGCGATTTGCTTCTAGTTTCCTCATTAGGACAGCTAGGATGTGGAATGACCTCCCTGCGTCCGTTTTTCCTGAACGCTACAACTTTGGCGTCTTTAAGGCTAGAGTAAACAGGCATTTACTGACTGCGCGTGCTCCATCTTAGTCCTCATTATCACTTTCCAATAGGTGAAATCGGGGACAAACGCGCAATCTGTATCCAATAAAAAATAAAAAAAATAATATTCAACTTAAGAGGGTTTACGCTATTCGGTTTCCCATACAATCTTCTAAGTAGAAATTTTTCAAGACCAATAAGACTTAAAAAGTTTAATATCGCAATAACTTAGTTAAATAAACGTTTTTTTTAAATGTTTTTAACAAACTATTTAGATCTCTTTATTTTACTTCAGCTTGCAGAGTTTCATAAAAATGGGCCTCTCTACTCTGTCGTAAAAGGCGACTAACAGACTAAAGACTACACATATATTCTACAACATAGAGCGGCGTTGTGATCACTACCTGTCTTGTAATTTGGTTAAAAGTGAACTATGGATGGCTGTGGACTGCTATGCGGTCCTCATTGCCTAGTCCCGGACTAACCCTTAGGGGATAATAGTCGTGTATGTAAGTAAGTACATATGTACGATAACATTGATACAGGGCCAAGGTCGGCGTGTGAGCCAATGTCAATAGTACATTATCGTAGCATCCTCCATCATTCGTTGACGCGTCCCAACAAGGAATTGTGCTTTTGTTTTGTCTGCCATCTTTTGTTTGAGCTCGTAAATTAAGATAAGTTTATCAGGAACTGCCGTATCCGCAAGTGTTCGCTGTTATTTTTATGTCCGTGTCCGTCTTATTTTTGATGGGCAATGTTGTAGTTTTAATTATATTTCTCCCTAGCCCTTAAGGTACTAAATAGACTCACGACTATTACCCCAAAGGGTTAGTCAGAGACTAGGCAATAAGGACTAAGGACTAAAGTCATAGTCAAAGTCAAAATATATTTATTTAATAAACTCAATTAATAAGTGCTACTTGTGAGGACCTATAATTGGCTGTTTGGTGTTATTTTAAGTTTTATTATGTATATCAGCTGTTGGTCTTCCAAATAAATAATAAGTAAAAATAAATAAATAAGTACTTTGAATCGTCCAAATGTTTTTTAACTGTGGCAAAGAACGGGCGCAAGAAACCACAGCACAAAGAAGCAACGACATTTACAAAAAAAAACACAGAAGCAGTCCACGTTTCACCAAATTACATCTGCACATGTGCTCAGGTGGTATATAAAAAAAAAATTAAAAAATCTTTTTTTTACTTTAGCCGCTGATATTTAAGCACAAAATATTGCGGTCTTTTGCATTGACACCTGGTTGACCTGTAGTTCAATAATATTTATTAAGTTATAGTTAACAACTATAATTTACTGTATTTATTACAGTAAATTATAGTTTTTTTTGCCATAGTCGAATATGGTATTGACACCCACCCACAAACAGTAGTAAGTAAGTAGTAGTAGTAAGTAGTTCAATAAAACAAAAATACTGTAAACCACGTTGCATGCCGTGGCAGCCTCTAATTGAGACGACAATTAGTTTTAAGTAAATTCTTACTCTCACACCAATTATCTAGCCCAAGAGAAGCTTCTTTTGTGAAACTCATTAAATGGTTACTAGACAACGGATAAACATACTTAAAATACTTAAATACATACTTATTATACATATAAAACACCCAGACCCGAGACAATTTAGAAAAACAATAATTTCTAAATGAACCTGACCGGGGATCGAACCCGGGACCTCAGAGATGGCGACACCTTGAAAACCGGTGTACAAACCACTCGACCAAGGAGGTCGTCTAAGTCCATAATATGTTATACCTTATTATTGCTTGTATTTGTGTTTGTCTTGTTGGTTGTCGTAAATAAATAATTAAATAAATAAATATATAAATATATAAATAAAATAAATAAATAAATTACGCACAGATACATATAGAAAAATCTTAAAGTTGCAGACAACAGTTATTTATCTATCTATGAGACTGGTTTCTGCGCTAGGTGACGACGCTCTATGCTCTTGGATGTATGTGCAGTATTTAGTTTTTCAGTTTTTAGTCCGTTAGTCGCCTTTTACGATACCCAACCAAGGGAAGAGAGGGGGTGGTAGTATTCTTTCACCGCTACGGGACACCGTTAACACTTTTCCGCATGATTAAGCATATACCTATACAGAGATCGCCCCATTATACTTTTTAAGCCGTCACCCAACCCAGTCCTGCAAACAGAGCTTAACTTTTACAATCGCAGGATGCGCCAGCAGCTACGCGCGGCGTGTTTCTTATTTTTAAAAATTAACAAAATAGTAATAAACACAATGTAAATACGAAGGCGGGAGACAGAAAATGAAAGTGTTAATATAAAATCCTTATTACGTAAGTATATGGTATGTAAGAGTTTCCTAATTATCATCTATAATAATTAGGAACCGCATAAGTGTTTTAAATCTCAGCATTTAAACGATTCAGCCTGATAATTTTAGAATGCTGAACGTTAATACATTATTACGTTAGTTATTATTATGTTACTTCAGCACTTTTTATATCGTTTTTTATGTTACTAAGCGAGCGCTGCCAACCCTGAAGCCTTAGTTATTCGAGGGTAGCAGCATCTGACTATAGACATCCCACTCATGGGCATAGGCCTGAACTCATGTACTTACAGTCGAGTACAGTACAGTTCCACCTTCGGTCTTATCTTCACTTACCATCAGGTGAGAAGGACAAGTGCTTACCCGTTGAAGAATAAAAAAAAAAGTTCCCGGTCTAGAATAAATGAATGATTACTGTACGGGCGGGTCTCAGTAGTAGCATAACACTTTAATACATGGTCATATCAACTGATGCGTTCATACATAATAGTTCTGAACGAATAGGTATGATATTTATTTATAAGGCACGGCTACACAAACCAAAACATGCAAAGACAAATACATTGACAAAATCAAACTAAGTCTGAGCCCCGATGACAGACGGGCACAGCATTTACCAAAAAAAAAACAATAATAAAGGGTCTAAGTTTAAACAATTAATTAAAAATAGAAAACAATCAGTTCACTTAAGTCGTGCATATTATGCGCAAGTAAGTATACAATGTCAGACTGAACAGGTCAAGGTTCTTACACAAATTATTGTACGATCTGCACATGCGATAAATTGGATCATTGTATGTAACATTGTTATTAAGAGCTTTTCTATGAACCAGCTATCATAGTGGCTGGTTCATAGAAAAGCTCTTTGTTTCTGGTTCTTCGAACTCTGAACGAGAAACAGCTCAATAACTCGGTGGTGTCCCATTTTAACATTTATGATCTACAATATAGTACAGTACAGTCTAGGAAGTT
This sequence comes from Scoparia ambigualis, assembly GCA_963921215.1. Classification (NCBI taxonomy): domain Eukaryota; kingdom Metazoa; phylum Arthropoda; class Insecta; order Lepidoptera; family Crambidae; genus Scoparia; species Scoparia ambigualis. The sequence goes on along the minus strand of OY992515.1, from coordinate 31,745,737 downwards.
CCCGGTCGACCACTCTTCGGCGATATTGCTTGCCTCCATTCCGACGCGCGTACGTAGTTACATTAGCGTCCGCGTAGGTCGTGTGCAAGCTAATATCGCAGGAAAATGGTCAACCGGGAACTTCCTCGATCGTATGTACTCCAGTCACCCAACATCAACTGCAGCAGGACAATTCCAACTTTTCTATACAATGTGATAGGGGTGGCATCTAACCCGTTTTTTTATTTACCCGACCTGGTAAAAGAACCGACACCTGCCTTCAGGAACGCGACGCGGCGCCGCGGTACCGTATTACACGCCCCGCGAAACGCCGCCCGCTACGGACCCAGTTTTACCTGGGTCCCCCGCGCCAGGGAGGAGCAGTCTGGCAGGTGCAGACTGCTCCCAAGCGGGTGACTTCTAACCCGTTAAGGCTAAGTACTACATCTAAATTAATCGACAAAAAAATATGGGAGGTCCAACCCCCTCCCCCTATAATTTATGGCCATTTTTACTTTATGCGATATGAAAATTTCATACATCGGCGAAACATGAAAAAAATGGCAAACGGTAGCTAATGACACTGGCTAACTAATAAATTACTTTGTTTTGTATGTTTGAGATTATTTTGGTGAGAAAAAAATCATTACTTAATTATTTTGTGATTTAAAATCACTTTTTTTATATCCATATTATTTTTTTTGTCGATGAAATTAGATGTAGTACTTAGCCTTAACAGGTTAGAAGTATCACATTGTATATTTTGTAACCGTGTCGCGTAGCGGTGAAAGAATACTACCACCCCCTTTCTTCCTTTAGGTGTCGTAAAAGGCGGCTATGGACTAAAGACTGCACATACATCCAACACCATAGATCGCGGTCGACCACTTTTCGGCGATAACCGCTTGCGCTCCATTCCAACCGCGCGTATGAACCGTAGCGTGCGCGTACATAGGGTCGTCCATTAATCATGTGAGCCTCCAAGGGGGGGGGGGGGTGTAGTGTGATTGACTCGCCGTTGAAAAAAAAAACAATCTGCAACCTTTCTCTCTAGACATTTTTATCATGCGGTCCTTCATTTTGTATTCTAATCTACTTTTTCTTACTTTATACCTACCTTAATAAAAAATTTTTAGATTCTTTGTAGGTACCTACCTACTAAAAAATACACGTGATTTTGAGTGGGGGGGGGGTACTCTTAAACCTCACCACCCAAAATCACTACCACGTATCACCAAGGGGGAGGGAGGGGTTAAAAAAGTGGTCGGCCGGGAACTTCCTCGCCTGTACAACAGTAAATGGGGAAATTGGGCCTTAACTAAACCTTAACGTTTTTTAAAAATGTTTTCAACAAACTATTTAGATTTCTAGATTTTACTTCAGCCGGGTTTCAACAAAATAGGCTTACTGGTTTTTAAAAATTTCAACTTTTTAATTTGTATGGGAAACCGAAATGCGTAAACCCTCTTAAGGAAAACCCCAGCTCTAATTTTGTAATTAGATCTTTTTGCTGAAGACTTCTCGCGAACTGTAAATGAGGTCACATCACAACTGCCATCAATTATAATATAACAAATAAAACGATTAGCTTTTGTTTATTCTTACCTAATGGTAAGTCACGACAAGGTGGAAGCGCACGAACCCGGAACTCAACCGCTGAGGTAAACATTAAAGCAAAGTACAGCCTGTGTACTGTCCCACAGCTGGGCAAAGGCCTCCACCATTGCAATCAAGCCATCGCTGCAATAGATGGGCAATGCGGGTTGGGGATCGCAAATCCGGTCGCAGCATCGGAAAACCCGAAAACACACTTTGGCGACCAGGGAATTAAACCCGTCCGTTTGTTTATACTTAGCTCTCTCACTAAAACTATTTGGATTAATGGTTTATCGTACATTTCATAACAAAAAGATCGAGATATTGATATATTTTTTTAATTGATTTGGTTCTTAGGGCTATCTTAGGGCTAACAGTTCCCTTTAGGGTCCAGTATAGAACATAGAAGTCCTTTACGTGACATCAGGCGATTCCTCTGGGACTGGACGACCCTGAGATAGGACAAGATGGGATTCGTGGGAACAAAGTTAGGATTAGGGCTTATTTAGGAAATTTTAGGGGTATTTCGAGACATCGGGAATAACGAAATTCTTAATACTACTTAAATTTACCTAACTAAATTTTACTTTTAAAATTAATTGCGGGACAGATATTGATATTTGGTGACCACACCTTGTCATCATTGGGAGACATTGCCAAGTCATTGTAACGGTTTGAATAGAGACGCACAAAGTGGCTATCGAAAAATCCAAAAGATCCGAAAGCACATTTTGCCGACCAGGGAATCAAACCCGTCCCTTCTGATATCGAACCGAGCGCTTGACCACTCGACCACTGAGGCGTTAACCAGAGATGTACAACTGGCTATCTCAATACTCATCAAAACCTGTCGGAAAACAACAATGCAATCTAAAAGATTTGTTGGTAGAAGATTTTTCAAAAGTACCTACTCCGGGAGACGGGCTTCCGGTACTTTCACTCACCGGACGAAACATAACCGCAACGAGTGACTAACTGACGTTTCGGACACATTATATTGGGACACAGTGTCCGAATTGACACTTTTTAATTTTATTACTTTTTGACTGAAGATTCGGACATTATTAAATTATTGGAGCTCTTCAGTACAGTCAGATAAATCAAGTTGTTGTTTTTTACTATTGTATATTAGATGACTGCTAGAAACCGCAAGAAACTTCAAGGGCTGGTCAGGTCAAGTGTTTTAAACATGACATAATGACAAAAAAGGGATTCGTGTTTTTTTCATTTTTAATGAAATAATTCATTTTGGGAATTTTAATAGGTTAGTCTTTGAGTGTCTAATTTATTTTAAAGCATACGGCCGTCTGTTGACCCGTCCGCGCCAGCTGGGCGATAAGTACCTACATTGACGGGTCAACAGATCGCCGGCGCCGGCCGGCTAGCCGTTACCCCCGTCAGCTGGGCCCTAAGTACCTACGAAAAATTTTTTTTGTCATTTTTGTCATGTATAAAACACTTGACCTGACCAGCCCTTGAAGTTTCTTGCGGTTTCTAGCAGTCATCTTATATTTTCTTAAAATTAATGTAAATTTTATTGGTGGTGTGTTGGAATCGTCAGTGAAAATAATAATAAAATTAAAAAGTGTCAATTCGGACACTGTGTCCGAATATAATGAGTCCGAAACGTCAGCGAGTCCAACGAGCAACGAGTGCCATTGTTTCACGCCGCTAAAGTGAGAGGGTGGTATTACGCCGGGCGAGCCGACCCCAATGCGCGTGGCTCAACCACGACACACACACCTTGAGAATTGAACCCTGGACCTCGGTCTAAGACCAGTGGTTTGCCTACTCATTAAGGAAAACGTACATTTTAATTTACCTATTATGCCTTTAACCCGACATTGCGAACTATAGTACGTCACATCACAACTGTCATTAGTTACAACTAATTACCATTGTAATGACGTCACTAAGGATCTGTTGACATATAGCAAGATTAAGGCGCTGCGCAAACGTGTTGCCTATTCTGGATACTATCACAGTAAAGACAAAGTCGCCGGTCGCCTGTTACACCGCACACCTTAGGAAACCGTAGCTGCTACGGTACGTCATGTAGATGTCACAGCGCTGTACAATTTTGTACAAAGATATTTTTTAACTCTTAGTCAGGCAAAGTGATCTTATAGCGACCACCATATTTTGAACTTTATTCCCTGAACATAAGATCGACAACCAATGAAAATTTTTAACATGCTGTGCCTGGCTAAGGGTTTTTGCTTGAGTCGGACACTGACGACTTAGATGCCAGTCGCCTAACCGAACACTTTTTGAATCGCGATCTCTATGTCATAGTTTGCAGCGACTGGATTCAAAAAGTGTCTCTACGTCCGTCTGTGCGGTTGGTGGTCTATATCATATTGTACATATAACCTACAGGCTGGTGACTCTCTCAGAGAGAGATTTAAAGATATAAGTATAATGACAGTTGTATCACAATATATTTATGAAAATCTTGTGTATGTTCATAAAAATATTGAAATGTTTTCAAAAAACAGTGATATTCACAAATTAAATACTAGAAGTAAGAACAAATTAGCAGTGCCTTATACTAGGCTCCATAAAATAAATAATTCTTTTAAGGGTCTGTGTGTACGATTATACAACAAAGTACCAAATGATATTCAGAAATTAGATCTTGATAAATTTAAAATCATAATCAAAGAAAAGCTTTATAAAAAAGCTTATTATAAAGTGTCGGATTATACAGAAGACAAAATAGCTTGGGTCTGAAATGCTCCAAGTACCTACTCCAACAGCTATTTCTAATTGCCTATAATTAATTTATATAGAGCACCATATTTAATTAAACTATTTACATTAAAATTCATATTTTGTATTTTGTGACCTGGTAACGACATATAATATATATATTTTTTGTAAATGTCGTTGCTTCTGTGCGCTGTGGTTTCTTGCGCCCGTTCTTTGCCACAGTTAAAAAATGATGTTCTGAATGTTAAGTAGGTTAAAAAATATTTGGACGTTTCAAAGTACTTATTAATTGAGTTTATTGAATAAATATATTTTGACTATTGACTATTGACTACGACTATTATCCCCGAGAGCTAAGTCAGAGACTAGGCAATAAGTACCGCAAAAGCAAGCAAGTCCTCTGGTAAAGGCCATGGTCCACTTTTCCCGAAATAGCGACTGCACATGTACTCAGACAGGTGGTGAGCCCATCGCCGCTCTAAGCTGTTAGATGTATGGGCAATCTTTAGTCCGTTAGTAGCCTTTACATTAAATATAAAGGCGCCATATAGTATGAAAATAAAATATTCACTGGTAGGTATCCAACAGCCTCCAAAAGTATCCTCGTTTGCGAAGCGCCAAAAGGTGCTTCTAAGCGGACTCGACTGTTTAATAAAGCATTATCATATAGGTAACTCAAGTGAGGCAGCCCTACTGCGTCTTTACGTGCGGCCGTAGGTATTTATTTCAACGACACAGCCAAGTCCATCTACTGCTCACTTTTTTATTCTGTGTCAATACACCAATCGCTTTGCATAGGATCTTAAAGCGAGGACAAAATTCCACCGCACGCATCTGCTGAGCCGTAAATTAATATATAGAAAGGAGCGTTAATGTTTGCATCTGAAAATACTAAATACGTTCTTTAGATGGCTTGCACAAGATACGAAGGTTACATAGCGGGGGGCATCTAATAATAACGAAATTATTTATAAGGATCTAATGTCAGTACCTAGTCTAATATAGTTTTAAATTTAATTCTTGTTGCTGTATGTTTTCGTACGATAACACTTTAGCTATGTGCAATGGCAAACATCATCATTTTTGCAATAAAGAGCAATTAAGAATTAGTCAAGTTGTATTTATAAATATTTTTATTAACAAATTTTGTTGCGTACCTACAAAAATGTATGAAAATAATATCCACGAGCAGGATATGAAACTTTATGCAATTCCGAGTCAAGTGCAATACTAACTACGCTAAAAAACACTATTAATTGGTAGACAAGGTGTAAAGATGATTGACGAATGCTCTGTCTTTAATTCGATTCAATCGTAGCGAGCGACCACAGAATATTGAATCGCTACGAAAGGCCGTAATTGGGCAATTTTTAATTTGTTGTGTTTTTAATTGGTAGGACAAGCTTGTTTGAATGAAACCTTTTGAAAATTCGTCACGGGCTACGGGGCGGTCACGCGGACAAAGTCGCAGGCGGGAAACTTGTATCATTGAAGTAGGTATTAGAAATAAACTAGAGACGTCACCGCGAAGCAATTTTTTGCGGACGGATTTGCGGCCGCAAGCTCCATAATTACTTGTATCACTCACAGTTACTGAGGCTTTTGAAGCCTTCGATCACATATAAAATTTAGATGCACAATCAACTCTCTTAAAAAGTCTGCACAAAAATAGTACCTAGCGAGATGTTTGGAGTGTTGTGGGGTGGGTGGGTGCCTTGCCTACCCATCCCTATATAGAAAAAAATATATATTTTGTAAGACGATTCAAAAAAGCTTTAATAATAAGTTTACTTCAATAAAGAGATTATATATGACTTGATTTGATTTGATTTGTTTAGTTACTCAGTCAGTTTAGTATGCGAGCTAAGTGTCAAGTGTGTATGTAACTGCCAAAACACAAATACGTCAAATGGATATGGAGCTGCCACTATTTCGCTACGATTTAGTAGGTATATTAATGTATAGTTTTTTGTATGTGATCGAAGTTTGCAAACATAGGCCGAGCTCAGTGCCCAAAAACGTCTTTGCGGTGACTTCTCTAGTTATAATACCGCAATGGCTAGCATACTATAAAATGTAATACAATCAAGTTGATTGTTTACCGGTAAAGTGGTGGATTGCTTAATTCTCCTATTGTCTATTTATCGCTGTATTTATAAGCTTGTTAGTACTCGTATAATTATTGTGGTATAGGTATAACTGTTTACACGTGCAGAAGTGAGAACTTTTTGGTTGAGCGGTTATTCCCAGAGGTTGCACATTCGATTCCCAGCGTACACATAGTTTAGTTATATTTTCGGGGCTACATACTTTTGTTGGGCTTCTGAGAACCCCATTCCTCGAGGATCCTATCCCGGAGGATCCCGAATACGATAAATGTGATTACATTGACTTTTGTTATTTTTTCTATTGTGTTTAACTTGTACCGTTAACAAAAAATATATTAATTTATAAATATATATAATTGTAATTAGTATATAAAATAATTGTTAGAATATAGTTTTAAAAACACAATTTACACAAAAATTTAAAAAAACTACAAGATGACCAAATAATTCTTAACAAATTACATTTTGCAATTTTTTACTACAATACCTATTTCAAATTCTGCAAACACAGTCAGGCGAGACAGACTAACTTTAAAAACAATTATCTCTGTTTTAAACGTCATTTTTTAAATAATGTTCATTTTACATGTTCTGAAAAGACTGATTGAAAAGTTACAATTGTATTTTTTATATCGCAAAAAGAAATATTGTGATAATAAATCAACCTGTAATTACTACAAGACGTAGCAGACTTTTATTTTATTTCAATATTACAATAAGTATATCAAAATTTGATTGACTACTTTTTCTGCTGAAATGACGGTTTTTTAAGCTAGTTCATGAAGATAAAAACAAATCGGGATCCTTCGGGACAGGATCCTCGGGGAATGGGATTCTCAGGGAATAACTCCGTTGTTTTCAGTTTGTTAAAGCTGGATTTAAGTCCGCCTGGTTCCCATCATAATTTTATCTATAGACGCTTCGCATTTGAAATATTACGTTAGATAAGTATACTCGTAAACGAGTTTATTGACCTCTACGATGCCGAAATTGAAATGACAACATAAAAAACTATAGCATACACACGGTACGTGCTAACACCTTACAGAGTTATGCTTGCCTGGTACTTTGAAGTTGTAACATTGTCAATATTTATTTATAACTTAATTAAATAAGTGTCACCCAATTACTAAATTATAAAGAGTCAAGTGTTTTAGAAGCAAAAGTAGTAAGTATAGTTAAGCACTAATCCTCAAGTAGATTCACTAATTGCAACTGGGCAGGTAGCACGCTGGTAATAGGTATACCGTGTAGACCACCCTCAACAAATAAGGCTTTGGGTCGGCAAAGCGAGCGATAACCCATAGTACCTAAAGCAAAGTGTAGACTTTCAGTTGGTCGTAATATCTTGTGGAGTTATGATTGCCTGGTACTTTTTGTCGAAATATTATCATTAACATACTTTACTAGGTCCCGCTGGAACAAACATGTCTGGGTCTCTACCATAAAGTTACTATACCTAGCGGAATAGAGAAACAAAGGGCTGAGGGAGCGGGATGTCATTAGCAACAACACTGTGGGATAAAAAGAGATGCATGATGCTACGTAACAGAACCGTTTTTGGCTACTGTTTGACAGTTGGCCGCACTTATCAGCACACTGAGAATTTGGATTTTGTGATTTTTTCTGATTTTACGTGAAATCTTGAATATTTTTGAGAAATAGTGCTTTAGAAACATGGTGACTTTTTCAGTGATTGATTGTTGTACAACACAGCGAAATAATCCCATAAAATGTTCATTTCACAGGTAAATTATTACAAACCGACACCTTCTTACCTAGGATTTATTTATGGCAATGCGCTTCGAATTTTAACCACGAAATGTGACAATTCTCTTCTATAAACATTTATTTATGTAAGAAGCAAAGATAGAATATACATAATGCAGAATTTACGAATAATTTGTGTAAAGAAATAATTTTCGTTTTACACTAGGGCTGTATCAAGTTATCGATATTTCGTGTCCACTGTCTATCACGTAAACGAATATGTATTATTGTTATTAAAGTACCTATATGACGTTTTGATATGAATTACCTGGAAATGTAATCACATTTAAGATACTTAGCCGATCCATAGGTATCAGTTTTTGACTGTTAGAATAGGTAATAACATTAGTAGGTAATTTATGTATCTTTTAGATTTCCTACTAACTTGGATACCTACTAGAAATACATGGCTTAGGCTAATTGATCGTCCAAACTGAATTCCCAAGAAAAGTTCATGTTTTCAAAAGTTCCAGTTCATGTAAGCATTTTGAAGAAACATATTTACAGACGCGAGGAGCGAAACGAATTTTGATGAAATCTGCAATTTCAACTAAGTTAGTTTCGGTAAGCTTAAATTTTACTATTCTTCTGCTGATGTTTCATTAGATAGTAATGTCTACTTAGCACCATGTACCTACATTCAATCCCACCGTCGCTGAATAGCATAAAAGCAAAACATGATGTTCGCAAAATATCATAATAGCAATACACCATATTCGCAAAAAATCATAATCTCAAATCACCACATTCTTACAATATCATATTCTTGAAACATCATATTAGCAAAATAACATATTAGCAGGTTACTACATTTTTAGTACAATTAATGTAATAATGTTTAGGTAAATACTTTTCAAGAAATAAAACAAGCCGATAGCATGTAATAACCGTTTATTGATATCGAAGTCAAAATGATTCTTGTAATTAACAATTTCTTCGCTATTTTCTTACTTTTTTTAAATTTATCGAGCCTATTCCTTTCTTAAAGGCCGGCAACGCGTCTGCGATTCCTCTGGTTTTGCGGGTGTCCATGAGCGGCAGTGATTACTTTCCATCAGGTGACCCGCTTGCTCGTTTGCTTCCTTATTTAATAAAAAATGGACAAGGTCTGTGTGAAAGAAAAACTTTGGAAATTCCTTACGAGGCACGGGGTCGACGCGGACGAAGCCGAAGTCGCGGGCGGGTCGCTAGTTATTAACCGGTTCACTGTCCTGCAGACAACATAATATGGTCCATAACAATTGATTAGCCTATTGTTTTATTTTTTAGACAGTAAACCTGTTAATAATATATTTTACCTTTATTTAATATTTTATATGATCCACGTTAGCCCGGATGCCTGAAATCTAGGTTTCAGTTTCTTAAAGCCTCTCATCAGGGTGACCTTTGCTTCAGTAGCAACCTTACTCTCCAAATTCCTGCTCATCATACTGGCTTCCTCTTCAACTCTTTCACTTTAAACGCTATCCGTCTCTGGAATGCTCTGCCATTGCATAGCCGTCGTGCACAGAGCAAAGTAGTGTTTAAAAGACTAGTGCATGAGCAGTTTTATATGTAAAGAAGATTAAATAAATAATAAAATTGACGACCTCCTTGGTCGAGTGGTTTGTACACCGGTTTTCATGGTGTCGCCATCTCTGAGGTCCCGGGTTCGATCCCCGGTCGGGTCAATTTAGAAATTGTTGTTTTTCTAAATTGTCTCGGGTCTGGGTGTTTTCTATGTATAATAAGTATGTATTTAAGTATTTTAAGTAAGTTTATCCGTTGTCTAGTAACCATTTAACGAGTTTCTTCGAAGCTTCTCTTGGGCTAGATAATTGGTGTGATTGTAGGAAAGATTTATTTATTTATTGAAAATATAAAAGAAAAACACTATTTTTATCATAATTGTACTTTTTGTTAAGAACATGTTGTTAACCCCTTGAGGATCGTACAACCAGACACACCGCCGGCGGTCTTATGATCCTTGACCTATTTCACGAATAGGATGATAATCGAATATGTTAGTTTGCTAATATGATGTTTCAAGAATATGATATTGTAATAATGTGGTGAATAATTGAGATTATGATTTTTTGCGAATATGGTGTTTTGCTAATATGATATTTTGCGAACATCATGTTTTGCTTTTATGCTATGCAGCGACGGAGGGATCTCATCCTATTTTTTTTAGTTCTATTAATGCTATTAGGTACTGTTAGTAATTAATGTTATCGATATCGATATTAATGTGAAAAGCGACATGACGTACATCACTGAACGCATTTTTAAACAATTTGACATACACAAATGCCATCCTATTTCGGTTTCGTTTGACAGCTCATGTTTGTTGCTCTATTCCGTTAGGTATAGTAACTTTATGGTCTCTACCGCTCTTAACAAATAATGTTTCAGGGTCGGCAACGCGTGCAATAACAAGGCAAATAACCCATAATTATGCCTTCGATCAACAAAACAACTTGTTGAACGAAGAGTATAGCAAACTTTTATATAGGCTTTCTGCGGGTCGTACATACCTATACTCCTTTGTGCGTTCTGTAATAATATCTTATGGAGTTATACTCTACTACTACTACTTTTGGGTCGTAACATTATCATACTAGGTCCCACTAAAACATGGATGGGTCTATACCGCTCTAAACAAATAAGGCTTCCTCTAAAGTACACTAGGTATCTTGGCGGGAAAGTGAAGCGTCATGTGTGCAGCTTTGTTTGTCAATTAATATAACACTAGCGCTCGCGATTTGCTCCACGTGGACCCCGCACCCCGTGACAAAACTCCAAAAATTTTCTTTTATACGAAGATTCAAACATGTTGTGTTTTGTTGAAAAAGGAATTAGCCAAATAGGTGCTGCTGTTTTAAAGTGATGCGCGAACATTATATTCGTAGAAATTGATCAATGCGCAAACCGCACTATATCAGAAAGAATTATAAAAATAAGTTTTCTAAATCTATTTTTAGCTTGAAGCATATCAATAAAATTAAATGTTAAACTATTGTGGCAACATCATTAATACTCAAAGGCATTATACGATAACCTACTTTCAAATGAAACCTGCTTTGCAGTAAAAGGTGACCGTACAATATGAGCCTTATCTCTCTAGCAATAAGGCAACAAAAAAACGTCGAATCATCGTTTATTAAAAAAAGAGACGCTGACAATTATGTTAGTATCACATTTCGATCACGAATCATTGAAGGCATTTAATATTGTTCGACTGGTGATTAATCGTGCGATTTAAGCGACTTTCGCAATGCCAGGCATGAGATGGGTGACCGCATACAAATATATTTAGTTTTCTCGTTTTTAATCGCGTCATCAGTGTCCAAAAGTCCTATTGCTGAGCAGAGACTTTTAAAATTAAACAATATCACACTTTACATAACCCACCAAGCCATGTGCGTGGTGGCGGCTCCTAATTTACCAACCCATCTCTTCCCTTAGGTGTCGTATAAGGCGACTAACGGACTAAAAATTTGCTCATTGCTAGTCTCTGACTAACCCTTCGGGGATAATAGTCGCGAGTATATTAATATTTGTCTTGTGTTTTTACAAATTAAGTAAGCTCATATTTATGTTGATAACACATTGTAACACGATACTTAATTTGCCACTCAAATGTAGTAAAAGCAAGGTTACTACACTCGTAGTATTTGAACTTGGGCAGTAAAGAAATATGGTGAAATCATTGTTGGTCTTGGTCAATGATTTGAACGTAGACGAATGTCGTCCATACATAATACAAAATTGAACATTTTCATTTACTGAAATATCGACTTTAAAGGGGCAGAGCTTTCATCTTATAAATTGGTTCTTTAAAGTTTTAAAATTATAATTTGAATAGTAATTTTTATTTATTTCTTTAGCTACTTATACAAAGTTACACATTTTTGAATGTATACATAAATTAAAGAAGTGCTCCCAGTCTCAGTACACTGCATATACTCGTACAAATCGTCAGGGCCCAATGATGTTGAGTAAACGTACCGTTCCGGTAATAGTCAACAGTAGGTACACAAACAAAATACTTACAAACATAAAAATTACAGAAATTCACATTAAAACCAAAACCAAATCATACATACATGTAATCACGACTATTATCCCCGAAGGGTTAGAGACTAGGCAATGAGGACAGCAAAAGCAGTCCTCTGCCATAGTCCACTTTTCACGAAATAGCCACTGCACATGTCCTCAGCGTGACAGGTGGTGAGCCCATCGCCGCTCTATGCTTTAAAGTATGTGCAGTCTTTAGTCCGTTAGTCGCCTTTTACGACCCAAGGGAAAAGAGGGGGTGTGGTGTGGTAGTATTCTTTCACCGCTACGCGATACGGAAAACCAAATCGGGAAGTACGCAAAGTACAGAAAAAAAATAACAATAACAACATGACAAATACACAATCACGCCAATCTAACCGTTACGTATAACGTATCGTTGTTAAAAACTGTTTTACGTCAAAGTCGCTTAAGATAAAGCATTCACATTTAAAATCTAAATGCACACCAACGCTCTCAAAAACGTCTCCAAAAGCGTACCTAGCGAGATGTTTAGCTACGCATTTCGTTTGGTACATGTGTGCTAACTAAGTGTCCACACATCATGACGAAGAGCTTCTTCAAAAATTGCTATTACATCAAAAAAACATATATTTTCGCCATTCTGTAGCTTAACTACTACCCTAGGACCTCTTTTTAATTATTTTTTTTGAGTCTACTTTTTTTCTAAATATTTACAATTTAGTAAACAAGCACACGATTAAAAAACAAGATTTTTTTACATTTTTCAAAATAAGTTACCAGCTGATTTTTAATACGTCAAATATGTATGTCAAAGTTGCCACTATTCCGCTACGATTTAGTTTAGGATTCTAACCGCCGTACTCAGAGACGTCAATTAAGTTTTAATGACAATTAAGTCTCTTGCTGTCACTTTCGTATGTATAGTGATAAATAGAGAAGGAAAGACATTTAATTGTCATTAAACTTAATTGACGTCTCTGAGTACGGCGGTAATCTATCTATCTAGTATCGATCTTAAACATTATAAAGCCTCGATGACACTTATTCAATGTTTGTGTTAAAGAAAAAAATGTTTAACAATGAGCACAGAGTACTGAAGCAAAGAGTTCGTACATTCTCGAGCGCAAAAAATAATATCGGTCAACAGAGCACGCGGCCTGAGTTCACACGCGCTTGTCAGTCGCTGACGACAAGGCCTAGTCAAGTGGTAAGATTGAACGATCGCAGAATAGAATTTTGAATGTTTGCGTTTTTTTATGTGTTTTAAATTTTAATTTTTGAAGTAGGGGAATTGCAATTCATGTATGTATATAAAAATCATGTTTATAATTATCACGACAAGGATTGTATGAAAGAAATTTCTTAGAATTGGCTATTTGACAGTTGTTACAATAAAATATGAAATATGTCGGAAATGGTAGTTTATAATATAACGATAATATCTAATAGTTCTTATATTAATATTAAGATACTTTGTATTTATTTTATTTTTCAAAATAAATTTGCAATTTTTTTATTTGTGGATTACAAGACCCGAAGGAAACACGGGCGGCCATGATTGAGCTTCATGTGACGTCACATTTCACAAAATTATCAAAACTATATGTTCAGATTTCAAGATAAGTTTCTATATTTATTTAAGTGTGACGTCACAGAGCAAAATGTCACGTGCATGACCAACCGTTTTCGCACGAAATTTGAAATCAATAAAGAAAAATATGTTTTTTTAGATTAATATTTTATATTTTAGCGTTTTATTAACGCTTAAATATACTTAAGTAAAATTTTAAACACTGAAAAAAGACGACTACCTCAGGTGGGAATCGAACCACGCACCTTCCGCATTCCGGGCGGCTGCCTTAACCACTTGGCTACCGAGGTCTGGCTTTTAACCGTCGAAATTTGTCAGTGCTTGATGCTTATGTTTTTAGTCAACATTGCTTAAATATGTTTTTTTTCTATTAAAATAAAGCTTTTTCGAGAATGAAAATATTGCACGGGGTATACAATAAACGTTTGTAATTTTTAAAATACTATTTCGAAAACTGTCAAGTAGCCAATTTCGTCACGGGGCACGGGGTGTTAGATGCGTTGCCGGCCTTGAGAAGCAGGACCTTTGACTAATGATTAGGAATTGTGAGGCGGCCTCCGGTGCTTTTACTCACCGGACGAAACACAACAGCAACGAGTGCCATTGTTTCACGGCGATGCTCCGTGAGAAGGTGGTTAAGGTGGGTTAGGCGGTCAGCCAAAATTCGACTAACTGACGTTTCGGACACATTATATTGGGACACAGTGTCCGAATTGACACTATTTAATTTTATTATTTATTCCCTGACGATTCGGACACTATTAAATTATTGAAGCTGTTCAGCACATTCAGATAAATCAAGTTGTTGTTTTTTATTATTGTATATTTTCTTAAAAATAATGTAAATTTTTATTGATGTCCGAATCGTCAGTAAAAAAAATTAAAAAGTGTCGGACACTGTGTCCGAATATAATGTGTCTGAAACGTCAGCGAGTCGAAAACTCCGGGCGCTCGCGGGTGTTGCGCGGTGCGGGGTCTGCGGTAATTCGTCAGCGCCATTCATATTTTTATCAAAAAGTTATAATAAAAAAGTTTAGGTAGTTTTTTGGAAATCCAAATCAGTCAAGAAATCGAAAAGGTAAACCTACGTGATTATGATTTTATAGGAATTATTATTGTAAAACACGGTCGTAATGTGCATTTTATGAAATTTTAGAGGTAATAGGTATCAGGATTTTTTTTTTATCGAGCAAAATGTTCCCAATCGTGTTTTAGAAACAGTCATCCCCTCACACATACGTTATGTAATACATATATTATAAATTTCAATGCGAAACATTGAGTTACAATAAACTAGTGATGACACCGCGAAGCAAGTTTGTGCGCGCTAAGGTGCAGCCCTTGGGCTGCAAACGCCTCAGGATTCAAGCGATTGTGGACCTTGCGGCTGCACCGTAGTTGCGCACGAACTTGTTTCGCGGTGTCTTCTCTAGTTTATTGTACCTTAATGATGCGAAATATCTCATGCCGGCACTTCACATGGCGTATCGTGTTCGCGTATTTGCATTATTTGTCCGAACACGGCAATGTGTAGACGGCCTATTTGAATATATTTGCTTTATTTGCACGAATATGGCAAACAACGCAAATAGCGAATATGCGTTTCCGTCCACTTGTCGGTTTTTGATCACACATCAAAGGAATCAAATACGGCAAATATTTGCGTCGGCCGTCCACACTTGGTTCTGTTTAGAAGCGCGCGTGGCGGCTGTCCTGTTCAGACGTGTTCAGTTTTTTATACGTAAACATAGTAAAATGGATTGGACAAACGAAACCGTATTGCGATTTTTGGAATTATACCAAATGCATCCTAGTATTTGGGATCCCAAAAATGCCTCTCATAAAAACAAAACCGACAACGTTGCATGGATCGATATTCAAAATAGCTTAGAAGAACCCGGTTCAATAAAAAAACCGGTGTTGGCAAGCCGCATTCAGGTAAATGTAATAAGCTGCTGCCACTGACACGTCCATCACTGTTACATACAATTTGTTTGTGAACAAGCAAATATTGTGAATATTTGCGTTATTTGCCCGTATAGTCCATGTGCCAGATTATTTGGGCAAACACAACGATATCGCCACACGAACACGATACGCCATGTGAAGTGCCGGCATAAAATATTAGAAAACAGCCATTTTTTCCGTTTTCACCGCGGGTGGCCCTTTACGTGTTGCATTGCAAGATTGTAACGCATCGTGGCTCTACCACTCCGAAAACAGTATTTGCAGTTGTGCCTTTATTGAATAAATTGTTGATAGTTAAAGCCATTAGCCATTTTGTCAATTGAACTCCAAACTTCACTATGAAGATGGCACCCAATGATTATGATGAGTTAAATCAGTATACGTAACCGTATCGCATAGCGGTGAAAGAAAACTACCACCCCCCCTCTTCCCTTGGGTCTCGTAAAGGCGACTAACGGGCTAAAGATGCTGCATATACATCCAACAGCGTTGAGCGGCGATGGGCTCACCAGCAGTCACGCTGAGCAAATGTACAGTCGCTATTTGGTAAAAAGTGGACTACGGCAGAGGGCTGCTTTTGCGGTCATCATTGCCTGGTCTCTGACTAACCCTTCGGAGATAATAGTCGTGATTATAATATGTTATAGTGTAACAGGGGAGGCGAGAGCCTTGGCGCGGAGACAGATCTTTTTGATAAAAGATAATAGCAAAAGGATCATCATAATCAGCCTATAAACGTCCCACTGCTAGGCACAGAGCTTCCCACATTGGCAGCAATGCACAGGAAGAATTATTTACTTATTGTTTATTTGTTATATTAAACAGTCATAATTATTGAAGGTGTATAATCGGTATTCAAATTGTTTGGCTGGTAGCCATCCATGATATTGTCATTGTTTGGGACTTCCTTGTCTCGGTGACAAAGGTAGTGTGATGGACTGATGGATGACAAACAAATAAGAAATTCGCGTCCACATCTTTTTAATTTGCAAATAATAGGCTACATACATATAAACACGACTGTTATCCCGAAAGGTTAGTCAGAGACTAAGCCATGAGGACCGCAAAAGTAGTCCTCTGCCATAGTCCACTTTTCACCAAAAAGCGACTGCTCATTTATTTATTTAATTAAAACGGTTACATAACCAAATACAATAATTAAACATATGATTAAAATTCAAATTAAATGAAATAAGGTACATATTAGCATTACATTAACATACATTACACAATATGTGCTCAGAGTGACAGGTGGTGAATCCATCGCCGCTCTAAGTTGTTGAATGTATGTGCAATCTTTAGTCCGTTAGTCGCCTTTTACGACACCCAAGTAGGGTTACTATCCGTCCGGATTAGTCTGGACATGTCCGGACTTTGTCCGGCTCTTTAATTTGTCCGGATTTTGGAATATGAGTAACAAAACTACATATAAAGTAATATCAAATAATTAAGTCTTTAATCTTTATTAACTTCTGATTTATTTAAATATATATATACATATAAAAAGTGAGTAATGTTTCCACTTTGTGACTAAAAAGTCCGGACTTTCATCGAAATATCAGTCTTTTTGTCAGGACTTTTCAAATTCCTAAATGGTAACCCTAAAGGGAAGAGAGGGGGTGGTAATATTCTTTCACCGCTACGCTACACAATTATAATAATAGGTTAAATTTTTTTTCGTCTCAACTGTTCTCATACACTGCAGTTTTTTTGTAAGTCTTTACATAATAAACATACATAGGTACAAACACTTACGAGTCACGAGTCCGACTATGAACCCCAAAGGGCTGGGCCCTTATTCTGTAACGATTCCTTGTTTCAAAACCACGTTAATTCCTTAAAAAGTTACGATATCTTCCCAAAAACGTATGCATATTTCGGTGGTTTAAGCTCATATTTATACTGTGGTTTAGGTGTGGAATCTATAGATTGCGATACATAATCAGGGCCCTGCCCCCTTACTCTTGAAACCGATCGTTGTTAGATCGGATTGGTCTTGTGAATTTTCCTATTTTTAAGTTACGAGCACCAGCGCTATTTTGGATTCATATTGGGAGAACTAAATGGCATTGAGTTTTGTATTTTTTTCACTCAATATCCACTCAATATGAATCCATATTAGCTCTGGTGTCATAACTTAGGAGTACGAAAATTCACAATACCAATCCGATCCAATAGCGACCGGTTTCAGAGTAAGGGGGCTGGTCTGAGACTAGGCATTGAGGACCGCGAAACACAGTGCACACATCAAATAACTACTGCACATGTGATACGTGTGCAGTTATAGTAGGTGGTGAGCCCATCGCCGCTCTATATATGCTGTTGGATGTCTGTGCTGTTTTCAGGTATATTTACGAAGGTAATTTTATCGCACCCCTCAAACCCCAAGCGGTCGCATGAGACCGCACCTACAAAAACACACTTGACTTTGTACCGTGTTTTCATAGACTTACAGACTACTTTAGTATGAACAAGTTGGTTATTTCGGTTCTGTGGTTTTGTGCAGGGAATGTGGAAAGAAAAGGTGTCCATGCAACACTTACCTATATGTTGTAAATGTCACTCTCTTGCCAGAAAAATAATGAATCTCCTTGGATCGGTCTAACCGAAACCAGAGAACATTTTAGGCTCCTCGCTCTAAAAATTAAATGTTCGGTGCAGCCACAGAAATAGATCTAAATATTAAAAGCCACATGTTAGCTCCATTGTCTGAAAACCAAGCGTGTCTCTTTTTCTGTGTCAATTTAATAACAAAATTACATACCGAAAGGAAACTTGTTGATTATTTCGGTTAACATATCTTGTACAGTTTTACGGTTCGATACGACGCAAGTAGTAATCTTTTTAAAGCTCCACTTCATGTCCGGTGCTGTCAACGGCTCAGTGAAACACGGTCGAAAGATGGGATTTTACCACCCTTTTGTCACACACGCAAAGTAACTCGTATATTTGGGTTAGTGGCGTTTTCCCCCAGTTTCATTTTACCCGAGAACATTACAAATTTTAATTACTATGAATCAGTTTCGTTTTCACCCGAATATTTACGTGTGCCATTCTCATAGATCTGCCTAACTAAACTCATGGGTTGCTGTTGGATGTCTGTGCTGTCTTCAGTCCGTTAATCGCTTTTTACGACACCCAAGGGGAGTTGGTTATAGGTAGTATTTCTTTTAATGCCTTTTACGACGCCCAAGAGAAGAGATGGATTGGTAGTATTCTTTTAACAATGAGCTGCCACCACAGCTCAAATAACCCTTTTTTGCTAACCGACTCAGCACTTAAACGACGCAATGTGTCCTTGGCTCACGTCTGAATCAATATTGGTGTAACAATGCCTACGCGGCCGAAGCAAATATTGTACATAATACCATTGAGGTGTTATAACGAGAGTTGTTAAGCGGAGCAAGTCTTTGCGCTCTAATTTGGGGACGCAAGGCTTCGATCACATTCATTTGTAAACTAGTTACACAATCCCATATGAAATCGTAGCCGAATATTGGCAGCGTTGACATATATGTCGCAGTCATACGATAAAAACAGAGATTTGATCAATTCCCTAAGTAATTTGATCAAATCACGGAGGATGTTAAAATAACAACACGATTTTATAATTTCCCTAAACAAATCTAGGGATTTGAACACCACTAGAACATAAATTGCCCTACTCCTGTAGGTCACGTGATACGTTAGAAATTCAAGACAATCGCTAAGCGCAGCGTAGCGATTGTCTTGAATTTCAAGGTTATTTTTTTTAAACAACAGAAATAGCTGCCCTCTACTCCTGTAGGGGACATGTTTTTGGTAATTTCACGGAACCTGTTCTGGTGTTTCTTCAAATCCCTAGATTTTGGGATTGGGAATTGACCCAATCTCTGTTTTTTATCATATCCTTGCGGCATATACATTTGACGTAGGTATATGCGTTTTAGAAGAAAAGTAATTTTTGAAGGAGGTCTTTGTCAGGTTGACACTTAGCACTATTATGTATTCTATGACTTAGCTCGCACACTACCAAACGCAATGCGTACCTCAACATCTCACTAATACTCTTTTTGAGCGGACGCTTTGAGAGCGTTATTTGTGAATCCATGGCCCGCAACTCAGTGCGTATAAACTTGTATCGCGTTGTCATCTCTAGTTATAATACCTCATTGCTTAAAACCGATTCTTTAATGCTATACCACTTGGAGCAATTAAATGAATCAATACCAGTTTACTAATGATATTCTTTTTGAGATCCTCCTTTTAAATTAAGAGTAAAATTTAAAGAAAATGTAAAAAATCAAAACAAGTTTTCGCTTTCCCGCCAGAATGTCACTTTATAAAATTATTTTTATATTTAGTTATATTTCTGTGGGTGCAGCCATTTTCAAGGAGGAGGTAGAGTGAACTGTGTGGTGGCCACTCATTGATAGAATACCGCCCCATCTGTAGCAAGAAAGGGGGGTAGTATTCTATTAATGAGCGGCAATACTTAATAATATTTTTAAGATTTTACTTCATTTCAATGAAATCGAACTTGTTGAGAGAATTTTAAAGAGTAACGCACTCTTGATTGTATTCATGTGTACAATACCTAGGAGCTCGATGGCGCAGCGGTCAGCGCGTTCGGCTTGAAATCTTGCTCGATAAGCAACTTTCGCAATGCCGGTCGCTGGATGGGAGACCAAATTTAAAACATCTCGAGCTCCTCCGTGCTTCGGAAGGCACGTTAAGCCGTTGGTCCCGGTTGTTGTCGTAAGATGACAGTCGTTACAACCCACTAACCCGCATTGTGCCAGCGCGGTGGGTTATGGCCCAATATCTAGTATCCAGCAGTGGGACGTTTATAGGCTGATGATGATGATGATGTACCAATACCAACACATACTTTGCCCGACCTGGAAATTGAACCCGCGACGTCCGGTTACCGAGGCGAGCGCTTAGCCACCGCTCCAGTGTTACGTCAATATCGTAAAATATCCAGTGTCGAAATTGGGTCCTGATCGTAAGAAGTCCATATCTCACAGCGTCTACTAAGTAATGCCACGTCTAAGTATCCTACGGTCCAAATCGTGACATGTCTAAGTCGTAAAATGTCCAGTATATACTAATGTCTAACTGCCGTACTCAGAGACGTCAATTAAGTTTTAATGACAATTAAATGTCTTGCCTTCTCTATTTAGCACTTAACTTACATAAGAAAGTGACAGCATGGAACTTAATTGTCATTAAAACTTAATTGAGTCTCTGAGTACGGCAGTAAGTCTCGGGCGGTCCAAATCGTGACATGTTAAGTTATAAAAACTTGTAGATAAGAAAAAGAAGCATGTCTCTCGTAAGTCTCCTATTTCTTCTTCAGCGTCTTCAACTGTTTCTTTAGCCACTCAGTCTTTATAATGATGATGATGATATAAAATATGTGTGCATGGATGTGTGTGTGATAGAATTACGAAATAAAAGTTAAACCTCTCGACGGGGAAATGAAAAAAAAGCATAAAATTTAAATTTTATAATTTGATAGTTATATGTACAATTCCATTGTATACGATTCTGGTTTCTGTTTTTTTTTGCTTGTTATTTTAATTTGTTTAGGTTTGTTTCTGTTTTTGGCTTCTTAAGTGGTTTTTTTGTTAAATTCATTGTATGCCTATCATACATGTCATACATATCTTATTTATAACTATAAACAAATCTTTGTATGTTAAGTTGTGTGAACATTGTTGGTGTACCTTACCTTTCAAAATAACTAAATTAATTAATGAAAAGCAGTTCACCCATTAGCAATTTTTACATACAATCATCTTATTTGCACAACCGTATGCAATGTGTAGAGTAGAGATAACACAAGTTGAAAATGATCCTGATACCACTTTTACGTGTACATAAGTCAGATTATAAAGTTAATGGCCTTGGTGTCCCACAGGGAAGTATCCTGGGTCCTTTATTATTTTTATTATATATAAAAGACCTCCCAAATGTGATCGACCAAAAGTGTGTTCTTTTCGCTGACGATATCTCAATTATTATACCTGACAATAAAAATGATAACGATCCTGACACATCTTATGAAACAATTGTAAATAACACATTAGACAAAGTGATAAAATGGCTAAATTTCAATGATCTTGACATTAATATTTCAAAAACAAAATATATCCAATTTTGCAATTATAGGTCCACAAATAAGTCACTTGACATTAAATACAACGATACTCCCCTTTCGGAAACTAAGAGACTTAAGTTCTTGGGCCTGATGCTAGATAAAAACTGTAATTGGAAAAGTCATATAAATTACGTATGTAGCAGATTAAACAGATTCGTCCATGCTCTAAGGCAAACGCGTAAAACAACCAATCATCAAGCAGCACTTACTGCCTATCACGGCTATGTCGCATCAGTGCTCAGGTATGGTCTCTTGCTGTGGGGAAAATCTACTGATATTAAAAGAGCTTTCCTGGTACAAAAAAAATGTATCCGAGCTGTGTGTGGTGTCGGACCACTGACCTCGTGCAGGCCTTTATTTAAACAGTTGGGAACTCTCACCCTAACCTGCTTATATATTTTAGAAGCAAGAAATTTTGTGAGAGGCCATCCTCATCTTTTTAAAAAAATATCTCAGGAAAGCAAATTTCAACGCCGAGATGTTACAAAGTTAAGAAATCCTTTATGTAAGGGCTCTCTTTGCGATAGGAACTGCGCTGTTTTTACCGTGAGGATCTATAATCACATTCCAAGGATCATTCGGAAACTGCCGGTGCGTTACTTCAACAAAAAATTAAAAGAATGGCTCCTTGAAAAGTCATTCTATACGTTTGATGAGTTTCTTTCTCAGTAAAGGTATTGCTTTGGGTTGACATTGTGTTATTGTTTACTAACAACTGACTATTGTTACTAACTTTTATAATTATGGTTTTTTTTTCTTACTGTTATTTGATTAATTATTATTATTTTAGTATCATTATTTTTTATTTAATTTAATTGACCCTAACAAATTTAATCTTTTATTTTAATGTAAGTAATTGAATGCGTCTTAGATATTGTGTCGATTACGATTATTCTGCAATCAACTTAAATTAATTTGCATACTCTTATGGGAGTGGAACATGTAGTACATAATATAATTCTAACAACTGTAACATACTATGTTCTTGGCAAATAAAGAATCATTTCATTTCATTTCATTTCATTTCATACATATACATACATACATACATACATACATACATACATACATACATAGCTAATAAGCTCAGCGTGACAGGTGGTGAGCCCATCGCCGCTCTATGCTATTGGATGTATGTGCAGTCTTTAGTCCGTTAGTCGCCTTTACGACACCCAAGGATGAGAGGGTAGTAGTATTCTTGCACCGCTACGCGCCCGATTAAGCAATTGTTTTTAAATAATAATAACAAGCATCAAAAGAATACATCAACAAGATGGCTAGACCATAATTGATGAGATAAAATTGCACCGTCTCACCTCAATTATAAGTGGGCAATTTTCCATAATCTCTGTTTCATTGGATATTTATGTGTAATAATAACAATGACGGATTGTTTTACGCTAAGTGTTCGTAGACACGCGTGACTGTTGGTCATCAGCATCAGCCTACAAACGTCCCACTGCTGGGCACAGACCTTCCCGCAGACAACAGTAACGATTGGACCATAAGGGCGCTTTCACATTAGGCGTTTTAGTCGCGCAGCTGCAGCGCTGCACATCGAATCCCTTCATACTACAGCGGCTATAGCGCGGTCACAATATGAGTAAACATGTGGCGCGCGCGGCTAAGTCGCGACGCCGGCGCTAGCGACAGCCGCGCTTCACAGCCGCGCTGCAGACGCGCGTTGAACGTGGGGGTAACTAGCTCATTTCCAATATGGATTCCAACGGTATTTCATCATTCTTCTTCGTTTATTATTTTGGTAGCAAACATGCTATGACGTAGGTAATTTGCAACTTGCTACAGATGCGCTCGCAACACTGATTTAACGCCAACTGATCGCACGCGCGCGGCTACGCGGCGTATCCGCCACTCGCGCTTCTGTCGCGCTGCAGCATACCCAGTCGTGCTACTGCAGCGCTACTTAGAAGCGCTGCAGTCGCGCGACTAAAACGCCTATATGTGAAAGCGCCCTTAGCCGCGCTACAGCCGCTGTAGTATGAAGAGATTCGATGTGCAGCGCTGCAACCGCGCGACTAAAACGCCTATATGTGAAAGCGATCTAACCCGCTGGCCCAATGCGGGTTGATGGGTTTTAAGGGGGCTTAGGCGGTGAAAACGGAAAAGTTGCCTGTTTCCTATTAGCTGTTATTCAAAATATATTAGATATTTCGCAGTGTTCAATGTGTAAGTATTACAGAACGTATGTGTGAGAGGATGAACGAAGCCAAAACATGATTGAAAACATTTTGCTCGATAGAAAAAAATCCTGAAGTTACCTCTAAAATTTCATATAAATGCACATTACGGCCGTGGTTAACAAAAACAATTAATATAAAATCATAAACACATAGATATTTACCTTTTCGATTTCATGACTGATTTGGATTTACAAAAAACTTTATTTTTATTAACTTTTTGATAAAAATGTGAATGGCGCTTACGAACTACAACGGATCCCGCACCGCGCAACACCCGCGTGGCCCCGCGCAACATCCAAATTTTCGCAGACCGCCTAACCCCCCTTTCGTTATACAAAATAGTGTCTTTGACACATAGATAACATTGTTTATGTTGCAGTAAATAAGTTATATCCCTAGGAATATAATTATATACCGTAATATATATATCTGACTAAACTAATCTAGTTGAATAGTTATAAATCTACCATAGAATAAAATAAGACAATTTATTAACAAGTAAAATAGGTAATAATATCACTAAACTTAAACCGTATATTATAATTATATTCCTAGTAAGATAACAATGAATCGCTTTCGTATAAGTAACTAAGTTACGGTATGTAATTATATCCCTAGGGATTTATCTTTAATACCTACGGCTTTATCTATAATACTGCGACATAAACTATGCTTTGACATGTTTTTTTGACTAGAGCATTTGACGTATGTGTTTTGGCAGAATAGGAATGTCTTCATGTTGACACTCAGGGTTCTATCAGACAGAGAGGGTTCCGCGTTCGCAGCGTTTGCCAGTTGTTTAGGCCTGACTCTTCAACGCTTGCTTGAACGCGTGCCCGCTCTCTGTCTGATAGAACCCTTAGCTCGCACACTAAAACGAAATGAGTTTTTAACGTCTCGCTTGGTACCCTTTTTGTTCAAACGTTTTGAGAGCGTTCTTCTAATTCTTTCGTGTCGTTGGTTCGTACAACAAAGATACAACTGTGATTGGCCCAAAAAGTAGCCAGATCTATCGCTGCACCCGTGGCTGCCATGAGCTCATCCGTGCTGCATGCATGACCGCATGTGAAGTTAGAGAGCGTTGATAGTGCATCTAGTTCTTACATGCAGTGACTAATAAAATCCGCACTCTCAAAATTTTCAACTCTACACAAACGCCTCAATCACTTTTAATCGGAATGAGTGTCGAAGTGAGCGGCGAGATCACGATCTAGCTGTACAGAATCTACATGGAGGAGTTGGAAAACCCGAGGGTCTACCAAGTTAGCAACAGCGCCATCCGTCCGTCCGTCCGTCGCCTTCAGCATGCCTTGCTCTAAAAGGGTTGAGTATTACTTAATCAAGCGAAGCAAGGAAAACCGGTACAGCGGAAACATACGGACTCGTAGCACGCGCGGGACCGCTGGTTATTGAGCATGCAACACTCACGACTATTATCCCCAAAGGGTTAGTCAGTAACTCGTAACTCGAATAAACAAATGAATATCGAATTGCCGCTTTCCCGCTGTTGTATTTTGTTTTTTTTTCTGTGGCCGGCCAGCTATTCTGCCCTTAGTTTTCATTTTCATCATTGAAAAAATGGTAAATATTTTGCCCAAATCTATGTTATGTATTTTTTTTATAATGCTAATACCTCCTTTAGGATGACCGGAGCCATTCTATGTTTTTTATCTCTTTTATTCTAGTTCTTGCATTGCATCTCGCACTTAAATTCCTCATAGGTACCACTCTTGCATACATCACGCTTATGCTCTTTCTGCGGTTGGGAGTTCCGCCTACACCTGCTCGGCTAATCGATCCTTCTATTTATTACTTATTCTTTATTTCATGTCCTTATTCTTATTGTTTATGGGAGAAATGAGTTTCTTCAGTTGCAACTTTTCTTGTAAGTATGCTGACTTACGCTGTTTCTTAATCTATTACAATCTTTCTTCCTGAAAGGTATTACTTCAGCCCTTTTCCGAGTATGAGGAATGAAAACTATATTATGTAGCTCGTGCAGGACATATATACACTCACAACTATTATACCTAAAGGGTTAGTCAGAAAACTCACGACTAAAGCTGTGTGGTGGCGGATTATTAATTGAATACTACTGACCCATCTCTTCCCTCGGGTGTCGTGAAAGTAACGGACTTAACTAATTAACTATTTATGTGGTTAGTTTGTACTTTGTACATACATACATAACACCCGTTTCCCGGAGGGGATCAATTATTTTGCGATTCCAATGTATTTTGGAATTCATTACTATATTAAAACTAATTAACTTAATTTTTCTGTTTTTTGGATACTACCTGTTAAATTATTGAGAAAGACTGTCTGTACAGATAAACCGACTATTGGATTTCGCGAGACTTTTCTATAATTATTTTAGTTTTGTGCATAAATAATAATTTGCTACGGTCCTAACACAAATTATAAATAAAATTGCCAAAGTAATTTGAGTCGCGCGCGCGCCTCCATTTCTCGGCGGTGTGTTTCCGTGTTTTATCAACTCTTTTTAATAATTACCTATCAATATTACTAGGTCACCGCAAATTACTCAGGCCATTGCAAAACGTCCTGACTCACTGCAGAACTGTTGGACACAAACAATATTATTATTGCCATTACCCAGCAGTGAGACACAAACAAAACGCAAGGCAACGTAAAAAAAGTTTTTGAAAAAACGTTTTTATGAGCTGTATGGTATAGGGGCTCACTTAAAGAATTCTAATTACCCCTCTTTTCCCTTGGGTGTGATAAAAGGCGACTAACGGAAATCATACTGAACATATAAGTACTTACTAGCATTATGGTCGCCTGATATACAGGATTTTCCTAGTTCGGGCTAAAATTTAATATGTTTTATCTATAAGAATATATCTGTTCTGTTTATATGTGTGATTTTATATGAAAAATAAAATAAATAAATATGATATGATATATATATATATCCAACAGGATAGAAAGGCGAACAAGTCACCACTTTTCACGCGGGCTCATTGTGTAGTTGTTAAGAGGCCTGTTTAATTACATCTCGACTGTGATTTTTGCGTAAAATGCCCATTTTCGTATTTTGTAGTAACTAATTTTGCAGTTGTATTTACAGTTTTTATCGAAATATCATGAAGTAACAACTATTGTGGTATAAATTTTGCTGAATAATATTATCGTAGATAGACGAAATTCACAATTAACTTATAGCGATTTTTGAAGTTTTTTGGCTTAAAATAAGATTTAATTCAATTCAAAGGCCGCTACGAACTACTTATACGACTATATAACATTCTTATTTTTTTATTTCGTTTGTTTAGAACAGCTGTTTAATCTGGGAGCTCAAAAAGTGCCTTCCCGCATTTTATGAATAATTTTCTCTGCAATTTTGGGTTTAAGCGAGGCCGCTACAAACTCTGCCAATAGCTATTGTACACTATTCAATAAGTCAAAATTGTTAATGTATTTTTGTTTGAGATCAAGAAC
The DNA here is from genome assembly GCA_963921215.1 of Scoparia ambigualis. Classification (NCBI taxonomy): domain Eukaryota; kingdom Metazoa; phylum Arthropoda; class Insecta; order Lepidoptera; family Crambidae; genus Scoparia; species Scoparia ambigualis. The sequence goes on along the minus strand of OY992515.1, from coordinate 31,718,179 downwards.
GCCAAAATTGGCCATTTTACGCAAAAATAACAGTCAGGATGTAATATGGCTCTTAATTCGTGAAACGTGAACTATAGCGGTGGAGTACTTCTGCGGAAGCTATTCACGATTTTTCACGATTATGACCACTTCTTTTTTGGTCACCCATCCTAATTCAACCTCTGAGAAAGCCGTTTGACCCCGCCAAAGTCGTTGACACGAGCACTCTCATTTAGCTGTAAGAACGAAAGCTTCAAGAAAGTGACAATTACATAGCGAAAGCGCAATCATTGCTATAATAATTACCTTTGCTTATGGTGCGTGTATCGTCCATAATAATATTGTACCATAATGAATGTCAAGCTACTCACATGATGGCTTGGAACCACCTAAGATGATCATATTAAATGTATATCGAGGCACTTTAGTTGGCGTATTAATAATATTTGGACATGAGAATCTTCTGTAAGAATGTTCCTATACTAAATTGTAGCGGAAAAGTGGCAGCGTTGACTATACATTTGACGGCTTACTCCCAAAGATCCACGACCCTATTGTTCTTGAATTTCCAATGGGTCCATGAAATTTTTTAAATAATTTCCTAAAGGAGAACCGGCACATTCCATAGAAAAAAATGCTTAACTTGGATACAATAGAATTTGGTCATAAAGTAAAGCTAATATTTTTTGCTACCTAAACCAAGTTTTGTCTTATTTTTATCGAATCGCGGATGAGATTTATTTAATTATTAATATTTTTTAATATGGAAACACTGAGTCTTCGAAAATAGACATGTTACTTTAAAAATGTCTAACGTGGCTGCATAAACCATAATTCTTTTGCTTTTAAAAAAGGGAAATGTCTACAATACAGTCACGTCATGTTTGATTTAACAGCTAGCGGCTGTAAAACTGTCATTTGTTGATAGTTATTGCGAGATAGATATTGAATTACAGATTAAAAAATAAAAAGTATACAATCCAAGCATAAAACGCAGGGTCACCTTTCATAATTGAATTCCCAACGGGTCCACGAGACTCATCCGATGTACAATCAACAAAAACGATACAAGAGGGTTGTGGACATTGTCATTTACCTGCTGGGAAAGAAAATGTTTTTTATTTTAATGTCGTGGACCCGTTGGGAATCAAAGTATAAACTTACAATTTTTGAAGACAATAGAGTCGTGGACCTTTGGGAATAAGTTCATTATGTGTCTTAGAATTATAAGCAATTTTGGAGGAGCTACTTGTCATGTTAACACTTAGATCACACACATACTATACGAAATGAGTGCCTGAACATCTCCCTAGGTAAGTACTCATTTTGTGCGGACATTTTCAGAGCTATGATTGTGCAACTATGTAGATTTTATATGAAAGAAGGATAATATATGTATGCGTGGCAACTCACAGGATGGATTGGAACTAGATGGGTGATCAAGTGCAAGTAAACGCGCGCGGATCCAAAACCTTTTACGACACCCAAGGGAAGATGGCTTGGTAGTATTATTTTATTCACTCAGCTCATCACACTTGACAACAATATTATGATATTGTTTTGCTTACAACACATGGCATGTTACGTGCCAACAATTACCTCATAAGCCGAGTAGTCAAACCAATAATAGGCAATCCAGTGTCATTCCATATAATAAGTTAGCGTTTTGCAGTTACTCAACACTTACGTAAGTAAATCATGATAATATGCGGCAGAAGCATAAAACGATTTGGTTTACTGGAAAAATGATGATGCATTCTCGATGTGTTTTCAAGATTATAATAGAATATCATTTATTGCCAATACTGGCGACTACGTGGCGACTACGTGGCGACTAACGAACTAAAGACTGCATATACATCCAACAGCAAAGAGCGGCGATCGATGGGCTCACCACCTGTCACGCTGTACATATGTGCAGTTTTTATTTTGTGGGACTATGGCAGAGGACTACTTCTGCGGTCCTCATTGCCTAGTCTCTCACTAACCCTTCGGGGTAAATAGTCGTGATTCGTGATTATATGTATACACAATATTTATGTATGTATACTATACTCTGGGAATCGTAACACCTCCGGGTCAAAAGCTAAACCGCAGTTGCGGCCGTAGTTCTATGCAATTGTTCGGTACAAAACCGTTTACGACAAAATTATACGAGAGTACCAAGAAAAGGTGCTTCCACCGCGGTTTTTCCTACATAAAAATCGTTTATACTGAAGGATTAACCGCAACGATTACTCTGCTTATATAAACCGTCACAGCATGACCTATAACCCTGCCTTATTATAAGTATAAACGTTAAACTGACTTCCTGTTTGTCAACGTAAGTAACCATGGTTAATTGTCTATTAAAACATCCATACAATACATATCATGACTATTTTACCCGAAGGGTTGGTCAGAGACCAGGCAATGAGGACCGCAGAAGCAGTCCACTCCACAGTCCACATTTTACCAAATATAATAATAATAATAATCAATAATAAACTTTCCTACACTCACACCAATTATCTAGCCCAAGAGAAGCTTCGTTATGAAACTCATTAAATGGTTACTAGACAACGGATAAACATACTTAAATACATACTTATTATACTTAGAAAACACCCAGACCCAAGACAATTTAGAAAAACGATAATTTCTAAATTGACCCGGCCGGGGATCGAACCCGGGACGTCAGAGTTGGCGACACCATGAAAACCGGTCTACAAACCACTCGACCAAGGAGGTCGTCAATATCAACTGCACATGTGCTCAGCGGGATAGGTGATGAATCCATCGCCGCTATAAGCTGTGTTTATGTACACGTCAAGACGGATATTTAGTCCGTTAGTCACCTTTTACTACACTCAAGAGATGCGGCGGAAGTATTCTATTAGTGAGCCGCCATACAGCTCTCAAAATCAGAAATTGTAAAAAAAACAGCTGCTTCAATACAAAACTGAACACGCTATATGTATGAAACAGCTGATTCTATTACCAAACACCCTTTATAGCATAGTATACAGCTGAGTTGAAGAACGGATGTGTGGTTTCAATTCGAAGGAAAAGGTAGATTACTGACGATTACTGAGTGTGTAGTGCAAGACACAAGAGATGGATTCTAAAAGCTGTTTTTATTTGAACACATACATGCATTACCTACTAATTGGAAAAAAATCCACGAGCAGTATTCGAACCTGCGAAATTTCGGCGGGCTACTACCACAGAATCAGTAATAGTACTAGGTCTACTACTAAACTAAAAAGAAAAAAAGTAAACTAAAAAAAAAGAGCCAAGGTAATTTACAGTAGCCTTTTTTTTCTTTTATGCTGGTGGAAATGCGTTACGCATACCCGGGGTATTGGGGGCCCCGGGTTATGTGGGACGCTCCCCCCAACTCCCACCTCCCCGTCCAGGCCCTGCGCCCTCGACGGGGATTCGGGGATAGGGGGGCATACCCACTAAAACTACCAGTACATCCTCTCCAATCCGCTTGAGCGGCTCGAGATCATGGTGACACTACCGAGCCGCTCGCGGTTTGCCGCTGGGGAGAGGAAATGCCCGAGGATGTTTGGGCATTTTCTCACAGACGCGCACTTGCCGTGCAATGTGGTCCAGAGGCCCCACCACTGGACCGCTGGCAGTGCTATGGAGGCATGGGGTGTGCCAACCGGCGACTCCTTCCTTCCGTCCGTCTTCTACAGATGGGGTCCGCCTTCGCGCTGTTCTTACGAACCCTCTCCGCAGCCTCCTTGTGAGTCATAACTTCCTCACAGAAGGAGGCTACCTGCCGTCCAGGATCTCTCGCTGCTCAGCATGGCGTTGACCACACTGGGCAGCGAAATATCGCCCCCAAGTTTACAGTTGCCTGGAATGTCAGAAGGATGCTGAACCTGCATCCTTCACCAAGGTTCGAACCCTACTCGTGGAATTATTTTTAACATTAAACAATTTGTAATTTTTTAAACATTATTTGCGTTAAAATTTTACAAAAAATATTAATCTCATTGCCTAGTCTCTGACTAACCCTTTGAGGATAATAGTCGTGACTATATATTTTTTTTTTTTATAGCAGAAGGAGGCAAACGAGCAAGCGGGTCACCTGATGGAAAGTAATCACCGCCGCCCATGGACACCCGCAAAACCAGAGGAATCGCAGGCGCGTTGCCGGCCTTTAAGGAAGGAATAGGCTCGTTTCTTGAAGATCCCTAAGTCGTAACGGTCCGGAAATACCGCCGCCGAGAGCTGGTTCCACAACACTGTAGTTCGAGGCAAGAAATTTCTTGAAAAACGCACAGTAGTAGACCGCCATCCATCAAGGTGATGTGGATGGAATGACAGTCGATTGCGTGTAGTGCGGTGAAGGAAATTAGCGGCAGGGATCAAGCCGAACAATTCCTCAGAACACTCCCCATGATATATACGGTACAATATACAGAGAGACGCAACGTCTCTCCGAAGAGCCAGTGGATCGAGCCGACCTGAAATAACCACGTCGCCGACAATTCGAGCAGCTCTGCGTTGAATGCGGTCAAATGGAAGGAGTTGGTATTGGGGTGCTCCAGCCCAGAGATAAGAGCAGTATTCCATATGCGGCCTGACCTGTGCTTTATACAGTTGTAAACGGTGGGCCGGCGTGAAATACTGACCCGCTCTATTAAGCACACCCAGCTTTTTCGAAGCTAATATGTATGTATTTATCTCATACATGCATTTACGACTGTGTGCTCAGACTGCTCTGTTGGATGTATCAGTCTTTAGTCCGCTAGTCGCCTTTAGGCTTTTTAATAATAATTAAAGAAAAAAAATCTAAAACTACTTTGGCACTTAGTAGAACGAAATCGCTCGCCCCTTTAAAACAGACCACGTTTCAGAACAAGGTCTATATCTTTATCATTGATTTAATTATAGCGAATCTTTGCTTCTGCGTATTGCTGTCACGGTATACTACGCTCACGTGGCGTCGCTTGCGAACTGGTATCATTGAACCGGGGTGGTAAGATTTATCATGAGCCTATAAACGTCCCACTGCTGAGCCTGTGGCCGTCCCACATGGACAACAGCACGTTGGAAGGTTGGGCTAAACCCCCCCCCCCCCCCCCCCCACGCTGGCCCTATGCGGGTCCGTGGGTTTTAGCGACTGCCACTACAGCAGTAGTTGATTGTGGTAGCGGTCCAGAGGTATTCTATGCGAGATCTAACCTAATCATCAGCTTAAAAACGTCCCACTGCTGGACACAGGCCTCCCACGTGGAAAATAGTACGTGGGGATATTGGGCCATAACCCACCGCGCTGTCCCAATGAGGGTTGGTGGGTTAGATGTAACCTATCTGCTGGTAATGTTATGATGTTAACTGTACCAGGCTAACATAACTCCAAAGGAGGTATCCTTATATTGGTAATATAAATAAAAAAATTACACCGTAACGTGATTTGTTAGTTGTGTTCCTGATTCGTCTTATTCCAGATTCGTCGTAATACGTGTACAGTCGAGTTGGCATATTTTACCTACAATAGCATTTTTTTTATTTACTGAAATACTTTTTTAATTAGCTTTGCGATTTGAGATAAATATTTTAAATCTGTGGCTGAATCTTCCTCTTTCGAAAACATTTGCTAATTTGTCATATCCTAAACGTGTGCTTTGCATGCCAATGGTTTCTCAAAGGCTCTTTGTTAGTACATACATACATACCTACATACGGCGGGGTAGGCAGAGATCATATCTTTCCATTTGCTGCTATCCTGATACAACTTCTTTCGCATTATTTGCACAATGAACATGTCGGTGGCCGAGTGGTCGAGAAGTCAGTTCGATATGCAGAGGGTTTGATTCCCCGGTCTGGCAAAGCGCGTTTTCGGATTTTTCGATGCATATTCCGGGGTCACATGTGCTCAGCGTGACATGTGATGAGATCATCGCCGCTCTATGTTGTTGGATGCATGTGCAGTCTTTAGTCCGTTAGTCGCCTTTTACGACACCCAAGGCAAGAAGGTGGTAGTATCTTACTTAAGTGGGGCCTGACGAGATCTTTCTCTCACAATAACATGCCAACCCATTATTGGGATCTTGTTTGCATCCCCCTTGGTTAGTGGGACGGCATGCTTTAAGTCCGCCTGGCTAGCAACCACCATCTAAATATTATTAATTATAATAATAAAAACAATTTTACTAGCAGTGTTATATTCTGACAGTTAGAGTTAAGATAGCCAGTTATCATCACCTAACATCAGGTGAAGTGAAGGCCAAAGTTAATAAATAAAATATGCATTTTACTTTTTGTCTTTATCTTATATTGTTAGTAGCATTTCATTCAAGTCGCAACAAATTGTATGTATGTGTGTATGAATGAGTAAATAAATTGCAGCAATTGTTATATGTTTATTGAAGTGGACATCTCATGATCGCACTGGTGACCTTCGCCAGTCTGATGATGAGGCGGAAGTGGAATGACGATGTGCAATCATGTGTCGGAGGCTTAGAGGTTGTGTCATAAAAACTTATTTCTTCTAAAACGTTCGTGACAATCATTAAAGAACCTTGAACAGTAGGACTTTTTTATTTATCCACTACGGATTAGCGCTTGGCCTTCATCTCACCTGATAGTAAGTGACGATTAGGCTGAATGAGAAACTGGCTATCTTATCTATAAACTATCTGAACAAAACAATGTTAATAAACAACATTTTAAACTTTCATGGTTACTACAATTATTTTTATGAAAACACGGGTTTTTACCATGTTTGAGTTGAGATGTGTGTATCGGAGACTCAAAATCTACAACTCACCGTTTTTTCATAAAAATAAATGGTAAATAAGATGGAGGTAGCTATCCAGGCGGACTTACAAGCCCAACCAATAACCAAAACAAGTGTAGGTACAAAGATGTACCCAGTGCTGGCTGGGATTCGAACCCGAAACCGAGCCCTCAGGGTCTAAGACCGTTGGCTTAGCCACTAGACCACAAGGGTTTGTTCTAATACGGTCTGCGTTTGTCTGTGACAGGATAGTGGAGTCGTAAGACTATTAACTCTTTATCTAGTACAGCATTAAATATTTTTTATTGGTTTTCCATTCTATTACAACTGAAAAAGGTTCAAATTATGGTGGCATGTATATTGCCACTACCAGATATAGGACTAACATCCCACTGCTGGGCCCTGGCCTTCCTACATGGACCACATTACGTGGGGAGATAGGGCCAAAACTTCCTTTGCTGGCTCTATGTGGGTAAAAGTTAAACAAGTTGGAAGGAGCCGTAAGTGTGGTATAGCAGAAGCATATTACCAGCCCCTCTCTTCCCTTGGGTGTCGTAAAACGCGACTAACGGATTAAAGACTGCACATACATCCAACAGCATAAAGCGGCGATGGGCTCACCACCTATCACACTGAGCGCATGTGCAGTTAAAAAGTGGACTATGGCCTTGACTGCTTCTGCGGTCCTCATTGTCTAGTCTCTGACTAACACTGGGGATAATAGTCGTGACTATATGTATATACGAGTATATGTAAGTAGGAAGGCAGAAAAAGTGCCATAGTCAGACAAAGTCACCGTTTCTCACGCCCTCTAGCGAGTATTTGATGAAAAAAAACTACCACTGCAGAGCAAAGTCATCGCTAAAATTGATGGGTATAGTTTTAATCATCACGCCTGCCAAATTCGAGGAATTCGGGTAGCAAGTGGAAAGCTGTGGTCTCTGCCTACCCCGCCGGGAAACAAACGTGATGTGTGCATGTATGTATAGATGTTTGTATGTATATGCTTATTTTATTTATCTATGTATAAACGTACTTACGTATTACAAAATTGCCCCGCATTGTCGTGTAATTACAAAATGGCTGTTACGTTTCGCAAGAAACCTCCACGTCGGGAAGTTATTTTTCCCCCCATCTGATCCTTAGACTTTGCGATGACTGCTGATGACCCATTATCTCACGATCTGATACAGGATACTGTTAATTGTCACGCGATAACATGAATCATAATTATTGAGGTATTGGTACTTTTTTGTATGATAATTGTACTTCAACAATTGGCCTTCATTTATCGATGATATCTGATGATAAGGTCGAAGGAAGATCTCTTCATCCTCTAAGAGGGTTTACGCATTTCGGTTTTCCATACATTTTTTAATGCGATTTAAAGTTTACTACAGAAAGTTAAAAATCGCAATAACTCAGTTAAATATACACTTTTTTTTAAATGTTTTCAACAAACTATTTAGATCCTGTGTTTTACTTCAGCATGCAAAGTTTCAATAAAATAGGCTTATTGGTTTTTAAAAAGTTCGACTTGGAAGTTTGTACGGGAAATCGAAATGCGTAATTACCCTCTTAAATGACACTTCTCCGAATATGTGGTAGAATCTTATATATTAAATAATAAAGCCTCTTGGCTATTGTTATTTTATTTATGTATGTTCAGAACTGCTGCACGTATTCGGCTAATTCTTTTTTGTTTGTAATTGTTAGGACAAGTTTCATTATGAAAACAATCTGGAAACCTGTCACGGGATGTTGAGGGTGTTCACGCGGACGAAGTCGCGGGCGGTGGGTAGCTAGTAATTTATTTATGATTAAAACGAGCTTAATTTACAAACTTTTAACTTTATATGTTAGGTACTAGTACAATTGCATACAGCATGGAATCCCGTGGATTTCCTAAGAAAATGCTTATAAAAAACCTTGTCCTGAAAATTACGAATACTACAAAGAAGAAATCAGTCAACTCAGTCGAGCCGCTTTAAAGTGATGGTCCGTCGTCGTCATACATGACTGTGGAATTAGCTATTGTAATGTAAGAAATTGACATAAATTATAATGTCTATCAGTGGCACTGAGATTCTTTTAGTATCAACGTAGCGCCATCTGTTATCGAGTAGCTAAACTATTAAATTAAATATATATTTCTATTTGGTTTCAGGACGCCTGGCGGTGATCACGTTCAGCATATTCACGGTGGCATTAGGTATCATACTATCTTTCGTGCCATGGTTGGATTATATTATTTTTAGGGTAAGTAAAATTTGCATTATTTTTTAAGCCATATTGAAAGTTTGCGCAAACTGCTGCCATCTAGCGATAGTTAGTTTAAAGTTCCTATTTTGCTGAAACTTTTATCCACAACTGTGAGCATTTGCATTATGCATTGGCAAATAATAATAATTTATTTAAATCTTATAACAAAGTGAGACTTATTTTTATAAAAGAACTTTACCCATATAACTAAGACACCAACACAAAAAGTGAACAACAAACCTAGATATCAGATTTCATCATAGGAAAACAGGCACTTAGAAGCGATACGCACAATAAGTCATGCCAAGTCAAGTCAAATAAATCAAATACAAGATAAATGCACAGTCAGAATCTAATGGCATTAAATTAAATTTGTTTACGCTCACACCAATTACCTAGCTAGACCGAGATGAGTATTCTTTTGAAACTCGTTAATATGGTAAGATAACGGTTAAATATACATAAACACCAAAAAACACCCAGACCTGAAATCAATTTAGAAAAACAGTTTTTCTCGAAATTGACCCGACCGGGAATTGAACCCGGGACCTCAGACATGCACGCGACGCCAGACCCGGCGTGCTAACCACTCGACCAAGGAGATCTAGATGAGGAGGATGAGGAGGAAATCTAAATGATCGATGATATGTGATCAAAGTTAACGAAATCGTGGAAAAAAGCTGTATAAATATTTCCACTCTAAACTCTTGATACAAATTCAAAAAGAGGTTTCTTGAGACACTGTTGCTATAAAAAACATAAGTGAAAAGCGTTGAAGATTTTCTACAGGTCTAACTTTAAAGTATAGAATATTGATTGTCTTACTCTTAAGGGTCTAACAAATACCTCAGTGCTGAGTATCCTCAACGCTGCCGCGTGAAGCCGTCGTTTTTTCTACGTTTCATTACTGTAATATACGAGTACCTATATTTGAGCGTTGTTAACGCGAAATAAATGAAAATTCATGACAAAATTCATGTTACAACCACTATAAATCCCCGTCAGTAGGATCCCCGTAGATCGTTAATGACATGAACCTATTCCTGACACGTGTCAAGAAAAGGTTCTTCTAGGATAACATCGTTAGCCTTATAAAAGTCCCACCGTTGAGCACAGGCTTTCCACCACCACATGGTCAACACCACATGATAAACTGGGCCATAACCCACCACGGTGGCCCAACGCGCTGGTGGGTTAACACATATAGGGGTTACCAGAATAATATATTAGCTTCATAGAGGGGTTACCAGAAAACTGTTGGTGTTGCTGAACAAGAGCTCTCCATATCTTCTCTTGGATGTCGTAAAAGGCGACTAACGTACTAAAGACTGGTCTAACATCGAACAGGCGATGAGCACACCACCTATCACGCTGAGCACATGTGCAGTTTTTATTTGGTGTGCCGTTAACTGTGACAGTGCACTGCTGTTGCGGTCCTCATTGCCTAGTCTCAGCCTCTAGTCTAGTCTCTGTCTAGTTAAGATAAGATAAAAAAGATAAAAATGATTTATTTCTACAAATCACAATTCAACTACAAAGAAGGTATTAAAAAAACATATTACAATCTAAAACCTAATACTAAGTTATAACCATGTAGGTACTATTGTGGACAATGAGTAACATAATGCTGAAATAGGTTCAGCGCCGATTTTCAGTCTGTCCCCGTTGAGGGTAGGTCGGATTTGGATATGGTCCAAGTTGCTCGCGTCCGTAGGTTTACCCTTGAGACCCTACACGTGATCCCTGGGCGGTGCTAAATGAGTGACACTGACTGAGTGGTAGAGCCACGCTGTGCAGCACGCATTGGGCCGGCTCGCCCGGCGTAATACCACCCTCTCACGAATGTTCGGCGTGAAATAATGGCACTTGGTGCTGTTGTGTTTCGTCCGACCAGTGAGGGTTCCGGAGGCCTTCCCCCTCCCCCCCCCCCCCCTCTCCTCCCATTCCTATTCCTTCCTTAAACCTATTCCTCCCTTAAAGGCCGGCAACGCGCCTGCGATTCCTCTGGTTTTGCGGGTGTCCATGGGCGGCGGTGATTACTCTCCATCAGGTGACCCGCCTGCTCGTTTGCCTCCCTCTTTTATAAAAAAAAAAAAAAAAAAATGGTGTTAAAAAATGACTAGACATTATTCATCTTTAGTCGTAGTAGTCTAGACTATATTAGACAGAGACTAGTATAGATATAGAAATAGTAAAGATATAGGATAGAGACCAATTATAACCAACTAACCTTTTAGGGATATAATAGTCCTGATTGTGTATAACTTTGTTAACAGGAATTAAAGATATGGAACGGCTCGTTGAGCTACAGTTACTGGCAACGTCCCGGAGTGATGAGGCTCACCAAGGTGTACATCTTCAACGTGACCAACCCCCAGGGGTTTCTGGAGCACGGCGAGAAACCGAAGCTGGTGGAAGTGGGACCTTTCGTTTATAGGTAAGTCAAGATTTATAAAATCGGCGGGCGTTGATGAAGGGCCATCATAACCAATGATTACGTACGGTAGGGGTCACCGTCGCTTTACCACTTTGCAGCGATTTTCGTATGAAGCGCACCGACCGCCCGGGTACGTGCCCGTACCAAATAGACGACGCGATGTGCAAGGGATTTTGACCTTTAGACTGGTAAAGCGACGGAGATTACACACACCTCACGCCCTTTTCCCGGAGGAGTATGCAGATGCCACAGCATCCATTTGCTACGGTCCCATATCCAGCATCCAACAAGACCAGTAGCGGTGGAGATCCATAGACTTGTCCAGCTATGCGATTCTCTAAGCGACACAGACGCTGCGTGTATGGCTGTGATCATAAATGTTACAGCCGTCACATCGTTCGCTGCACTCTCGGCTGTGGTCAACGTGAGGCTGTTTCAAGATTCAAGATTCAATATCATTTATTCAGGTTAGGCCATGTTTAGGTTACAGCACTTATGAATGTCATTATGCCATCGGTTCGCAAGTCTAACTATGGGGCGGAGCCTTGTACTCAGAAGAACCGGCAAGAAACTCAGCAAGGGCATTTCTTTTCTCCCTTTCTTTTACAGCGTCAATAAGAATTGAAAAATGCCCTCCTTATCATAGAAGGGCACTTTCCATTACAAAAATAAAAAAACATAAAACAACTACAAGGATATAAAAATAAAAAATGTATTTATAAAAATAAAAAGTTCAGGTATTCATAAATATAAAATAATCAATGTAATCAATGTCTTACAGTACAGAAAAATAAAAGTAAGATTACTCGAGCAACTTCAATGAAGCAAGCAAGAAATCATTCAGGGAACGTTTTACCACAGTATTTACGCTCGCTCGGCCAGTGGACAAACGGAGAGACTCGCGAGTCGCGACGGCGCGTTGTATTAAGCTTTGTCTCTGTTCCGTTTCTTTACTCATGTGGTATGGTTACAAAAGACAAAGATATACTTTCATTGACATGTTGTTTTCTTGGAAAAACCGTAACACGGGCCAATCCTTGACGGCCGTGAATTAAAACGATTTAGCATTCCATCTCGTGTTGATTACTCACGAAACTGCGGCGAGTTGCGAAACCGCCGCCGTTCGTCGATTAAATATGAGTGTGCCACTGCCACTGTCGAAATCATTGAGCTATTATTACTAGAGACCGTCATGTCACTTTTTAAGTAATTCACGACTTAATCCGCCAAAGGGTTAGTCAGAGACTAGGCAATTAGGACCGCAGAAGCAGCTATAGTCAACGTTCCACCAAATGACAAATGCACTTGGGCCCATCGCCGCTCTATGCTGTTGGATGTATGCAGTCTTTAGTCCGTTAGCCGCCTTTCACGACACCCAAGTGAAGATGAGCTCGATGGAGCAGCGACTAGCGCGTTCCTTGCGATCTTGCCAGCTAAGCAACTTTCGCAATGAGTCGCCTGATGGGTGACCATTAAAAACATCACGAGCTCCTCCGTGCTTCGGAAGGCACGTTAAGCCGTTGGTCCCGGTTGTTGTCGTAAGATGGCAGTCGTTAAAATCCACCAACCCGCATTGGGCCAGCGTGGTGGGTTATGGCCCAATATTCCCACGTGCTATTGTTCACGTGTGAGGCCTGTGCCCAGCATTGGGACGTTTATAGGCTGATGATGACGATGATGAAGTGTGAAGAGAGGTGTTGGTAGTATTCTTTGAGCGAGCCGCCACACACACAGCTCCAGTTCAGTGCGCAATAAATTGTTTCGCGGTGTCATCTCTAGATATAATACTTCAATGGCTGATAGTATTATTTTTTTATAATGGGCGCCGCCACACACTGTAAAATCAACATATTATTATAAAAAAAAAAACAATGTATTCCATACTACTTAACTGTTTATAAGGTAAGATACACTTCGGTGTAATTTCGTATTACTTGAGCAATACTACGAACGGCTTATGATTGGCTCAGTTCTAGTCAGCAGAGCGCTTTTGACTTGTATCGCGCGATCTGTTTAGTAATCACTAATCACTAGACGTAGTACAGACGCGGGCAAACTGGCAAGTCAACCTCTCAAAATGTTAAATCTATATAAATATGTAACCATGTCGCGTAGCGGTGAAAGAATACTACAACCCTCTCTCTTCCCTTGGATGTCGTAAAAGGCGACTAACGGACTAAAGTCTGCACATACACCCAACAGTACGCTATAGGTAATCCCCGAATCGTTAGTCAGAGACTAGGCAATGAGGACCGCAAAAGCAGTCCTCTACCATAGTCCACTTTTCACCAAATACAACTGCACATATGCGAGTCCATCGCCTCTATGCTGTTGGATGTATGTGCAGTCTTTCTTCCGTTAGTCGCCTTTTACGACACCCAAGGGAAGGGAGGGGGTGGTAGTATTCTATTCTTTCACCCCTGCGCGACACGGTTAATTAATTTAGTGATTAATTTAAGTATAGGTACTACTTAATAAATTACTGGCTGTGGCGCTTCGTCGGCGCTAGCCGCGGCGGAAGGGTTGGCAGAAATTATATAAGGTATAAAAAGGGTATAAAATAATAAAAAATGTAATTATATAAAAAAATATATACATTTAAGATGTCTAGGTATCATCTGAATCCGTTTCGGAAGAACTTACAGCACTCGAGCTACACGAACGAAGATGTATGCGTGCGACTTCGTGGGGAATTCTTTAAAATTTATTTTTAATTGATTTTTGAAGGCAAGAATTATGTAAGGGTCTGAAAAAACATCTAATAAATTTAACTACCGCGAACACTTTCTCGAAAAATTTTCCCTATATTTAGGTACAACCAAAACTCAAACAACCGCAACTTAAAGCAATTTTTTTTAACTGATTCGCATAATAGAAGTTCCGTGCTTAGGTATATATGCTACAAATAAACTACCATATAGAAATGCACAGAAACTTACCATGATTGAAGTTTTTTTTTAAGAAATTAAGTCACCTTTATTTAACACCTTCTATAAAAATACGCAAATCAAAAAAACACGAATATTATTATTATTACATTACGTACGTACCTTCAGCTTCACTATTCATATTGAATATTACTAAGTTAGTAGGTACTTAAAACTACAATTAAAAATAAACAGCGTAAACGATACAGCGACTTATTTTAACGATCGCATCAATGGCGCGCAAAGAAAACATACTATCGGATATATTTGTTACAATTACCTTCTTATAGCAAAAATAAGTGCGTCAACTATTTGGCTCACTAATTATAAAGAAAAATGTGGGTAGTAATCATATTCATATTTACAAAATCATATTTACAAATTCGATTTTCTGCCAACCCATACATAGAAAAATACTGTGACTGCAAGCACTCGCTCTGCTCGCTCCTTGTTTTAGTTTAGGTAATTAAAAACAATGATAACTAGAATCTAGTATCGCCCGATTCTTTACTGTTTCTAGAAAGAAAGGCACCATTATTAGTGTTTCTTTTTGTATATCCTATGCATAAAAAAATGTGTATTATTTGTTTATCCTACGAGTATCGAAGCATTATTCATCTTTGACTTTAGTAGAGTTTGGGTGTGAGTCTTTATGATAATTTGTAGACAACAATGATGTCAATAAATAAATTATAATAGTAATAGGCCCAGTGGGTAGTGAAGGCTGAAATGATTATTATTATTATTCTTTTCCTTGCAGGGAAGACATGGAGAAAGTGAACATAAAGTTCCACGACAACGACACGGTCACCTTCCAGCACAATAAGATTCTGCGATTCGTGCCTGAACTGTCCGTGGACAAGCACCAGAAGCTGGTGGTGCCCAACATCCCATTGCTGGTGAGATATCAAACATACATTCATACGTACAGCCGCGGCAGTCCCGGGCGACCTTTTTCGGCAATTTTCGCTTGCGAACTTCGATCAATAAAACCAACTAGATAACGCGTCACGTACAAAATCAAAGCTAAATTCTGTCCACGTGAGTAAATACTTTTTCAAAGCAATAAATTACTCCTGCCACTTAAAAATGAAAAGACGTCAATAACATTTAGTGGTGAAATCAACCATAAGAGGCAACAAATAAAGTACTTTTTCCTTTTTTTTACGGGTAACGGGTAAGCGCTTGGCCTTCATCTCATCTGATGGTAAGTGAAAGTGACGATAAGGCCGAAGCTGGAAGCGCGTTTCACCCGGAATCCTCAACCACTGAGGAACTGGCTATCTTATCTCAAACAACACAACTGTTCTGTACAACACAACAATGCCATAAACATCGTTGTTATGGCGACAGACTTAGATAAGATGGTGGTAGCTAGCCAGGCGGACTTGACAGCCCTACCACCAACCAAACCGAGCACACAAAGATGTACCCCCCGCTGGGAATCGAATCCGGGACTTTTAGGTCTGAATCCGGTGGCTTAGCCACTAGACCACGGAGCCGGTTGAGTTCCTGTTATGCCTTGCGAGAAAATAAGAGCGATTTTTAGCGCCGCCGACCAGACATCTAGTGTATTAAGCTTGCAAAATCTATCCACGCGCACGCTACTGCACGCACGCGCGCGGGTAATGGAGCCCAAGTAGGGTTGCCATCCGTTCGAATTAGTCCGGAGTCCGGACATCTTTGGACTTTTAGACTTTAGTCCGGACTTTGTCCGGATCTTTAATGTGTCCGGATTTTGGAATATGAATAACTAAACTACATATTATGTAATATGAAATAAGTCTTTAATCTTTATTAACTTCTCATTTATTAAAAAACAAAATATACAAAGTGGGTAATGTTTCCATGACTAAAAAGTCCGAACTTTTATTGAAATGGAAGGCTTTTTGTCAAAGGGGTTACTCTTGGACGTAAACTCAATCTCAATACAATTCCAATGCGATTAATATGTATTGATATTGGAATAAGTAAAGATAATTCCGGAACGCCATCTCGATAATAATTTGTTCAATTAATTTCCACGCAATTTAATTCCAATGTGGCGCTATTGTCGCTTACAAAAGTGCCATTTGACAATTTTTAAATTTGTGATTGGAAATTGATTAATGCAATTGTGTTTCAAGAGTAAGCCTACAGGACTTTTCATATTCCTAAATGGTAACCTTAAGCGCAAGCGAATTTAGCCGAAAAGTTGTCAACCGGGAACTTCCTCGACTGTAGGTACATACAGATGTACTTACATAAATACATACTTATATATATATACTGCACCTCGTGCTGTCCTTAGACGAGCGCCAGTAGCTGGTGGTGCCCAACATACCGCTGCTGGTGAGATTACATATACATATAATCACGACTATTATTCTCGAAAGGTTAGTCAGAGACTAGGCAATCAGGACCGCAGAAGCGGTGCACTGACACACTCCATGAAACATCAAATTACAACTGCACATGTGCTCAGCGTGAGAGGTGGATGGATAGCCATCCGTTGTGCTTTACTCTCCGATCAACAATACAACTAGATGTCAGGTCGGCGCTAAAAATGTGTCTCGGTAAATAAGAGCGCACTTGAGAAGTGAGCTCTTATTTTCGCACAAGGCATAACAGGAAAAAGTACTTTATTTGTTGCCCCTTAAGGTTGATTTCACCACTAAATGTTAGTGACGTCTTTTCTTTTTTAAGTGACAGGAGTAATTTATTGCTTTGAAAAACTATTTATTCACGTTATCAGAATTTAGCTATGATTTTGTATGTGACGCGTTATCTAATTGGTATTGTTGATCGAAGGCTTTACTCCACAGTAAGGTGTGCGCCCTGCTGTAAAAATCACTTCAATGGCAAATAAAAATTAAACGTAGGTTGGTATTGCGTTCTTTCCATTTCCGTTGACTAAAACAGCCGTGTATAGAAGCGAGATGAACTAGGAAATCGCTGGACGCGTCAAAACGCAATGCTCTTCACTGCCTCTGTGGTCTACTGGCTATGCCGCCAGTATTAGAGCCAGAGGTGCCGGGTTCGATTCCCGGAGCGAGGGACTAACTGTGACTTTGGCTCTATTTTAAATAACCATACAAGAGGTTCTGTGTTAAATAAATGTATGCCTGGGGCAACGCGGCAACAGATTGAAACAGAGGTATGTTCTGCAAATGTAAACAGTAATACATCGATAGTTCTGCTTGTATATAGGGGACAGTTTAGCCTTGCAAACAAAACACAAAACATATTAAGCCAGCCAGATAGACTGTAAGAAACTAACATGGTGTACGTTTCCATATTCAAAGTCATTGAATGACAATCAAAATAATAAAATTTATAAACTTAACAGTATGTTACATCACATCTTTGGGTAGGGTACTTGGTTTGGTTTGTTAAGTCCGCCTGGCTAGATACCACCTACGGCTAGTTACGCCTCGTTTGAAAGACCCAGTTGCCATCGACTAGTCAGTATTTGACAAAATATCATTGACTACGCTATATAAAGGAATAGACACATAACGGCACGGACGGTTTGCCACTCGTCTACGGGGGCAGGTTAATTAATGCTGTTCTCTCATACTTTACCTTCGATTACATTATATAACAATAATAATTTATTTATATCTGATAACAAAGATTCATTTTTGTTAGTAACAATTTTACTTATAAATATGTTAGTACTTACTGTAAGTTACAGTATTCTTATATTAAATATAAAATTACAATTAATTTAAAACAATTACAATATTATATTATATAATAACTAGATGCAAACAATCAACGCTCTCAATACATCTGCACAAAAAGAGTACCTAACTAGCGAGATGTTTAGGCACTCACTGCGTTTAGTGTGTTTATCATCGTATCAACGTAAACATGACTATCACAAATTTCAATTCTGCCAAAACCTCAGAATAATAGTAAAATAATAGGTAACTATTATTCTGAGGTCAAAACACATACGTATTTAACTAAGTCAAATATTAACCGTGTCGGGTAGCGGTGAAAGAATACTACCACCCCTACTCTTCCCATGGTGTCAACGGCGAATAACGGACTGAAGACTGCACATACATCCAACAGCATAGAGCGGCGATGGGCTCACCACCTGTCACTCTGAGCAAATGTGCAGTCGCCATTTTGTGAAAAGTGAACAATGTTAGAGGACTGCTTTTGCTGTCCTCATCTCCTATGTGATCGAAGTTATTCACCTCTCTTGTCTATAGGACCGAAGGAGGCTGGTTAATAAATGTTTTCTCTCTTTCTTTCACTCTTTACCTCTCTTTCCAGACGGTCACCTCGTTCTCCCCCAACCTGGCTGGTTTCCTCTTCAACCTTCTGGTCTCCGGCTTAGCGATCACGTACAAGGAACGGGCTAAGCCATTCGTCCACGTCACTGCTGAGGAGCTGGTGTTTGGGTAAACAGCCATTCGTCATCAGCCTATAAACGTTCCACAGCTGGACTGGGTACAGGCCTTACACGTGCACACCATCACCCGGGGACTCTCCTGGTTCTGCGGGTGTCCATGGGCGGCGGTGATTACTCTATCAGGTGACCTGCCTGTTCGTTTGCCTTTCACATAATAAAATATTAAAGTTTTGTAAAGGTGCAGCAACTTAGTAAGAATAGGGTATCATCGTGATTGTCAAGACAGAAGAGCAGACAGCAGCAGGACGACCTCCGTGGTCAAATGGTTAGCACGCGCCGTGTCGGTGTCGCGCCATCTCTGAGGTCCCGATCGGGTCAACTTAGAGAAAAAAGTGTTTTTCTGATTGGATTGGATGTCTGGGTGTTATTTCTATGTGTATATATTTATACATTATCTTATCATATTAACGGGTTTCGAAAAAATACTTATCTTCGATAATTGGTGTGAGCGTAAACAAATTTATTTATTACTATTTATTAAGCTTTGTATATTATTCGAACTCTAAGAGACTGGTGGTGATCAGCTCTTGCAAAATACCCACGACCCCTCCATAGGCGAGTGGATAGCACGCCAGTTCTGGTATCACCATCTCCAAGATCATTGCCCGATGCCCGATCAATTTAGAAATAATTGTTTTTGTAAATAATAGGGTCTAGGTTTTTTTTTTATAATAAGTATGTTTATCCGTTATCTATCCATTTTAAACAAGTTGCAAAAGATGCTTAATTTAGGCTCGATAATTAGTGTGAGAGTGGAAATGTTTTTTTATTTATTATCATCCTAAAAACGTCCCACTGCTGGGCAGAGGATTACCCACATGGAAGACCCACGGGGATATTGGGCCATAACCTTCTACACTGGCCCAATGCTGACTGGGCAAACAGCCCTTGATGGAGGGCAAGTGTGTTAAAATAGAGCAACATTTTTAACATGGGGCTACATAGTTAATATCGGGCAACATTTTGTAAAATGCTTACATACATAATAATTACATATAATCACGACAAATATCCTCGAAGGGTTATTTTTTTTTTTTTTTATAAAAGAGGGAGGCAAACGAGCAGGCGGGTCACCTGATGGAGAGTAATCACCGCCGCCCATGGACACCCGCAACACCAGAGGATCGCAGACGCGTTGCCGGCCTTTAAGAGAGGAATAGGTTTAAGGAAGGAATAGGAATTGGGAGGAGAGGTGGGGGGAGGAAGGGGCCTCCGGAACCCTCACTGGTCGGACGAAACACAACAGCACCAAGTGCCATTATTTCACGCCGAATATTAGAGAGAGGGTGGTATTACGCCGGGCGAGCCGGCCCAACGTGTGCTGCAACGCAGCGTGGCTCTACCACTCAGTTGGTGTCACTCATTTAGCACCACCCAGGGATCACGTGTAGGGTCTCAAGGGTAAACCTACGGACGCGAGCAACTTTGACCCCCAAAAGCTAAAGGTTAGTCAGAGACTAGGCAATGAGGATAGCAAAAACAGTCTTCTACTATAGTCTACTATTCATCAAATAGCGACTGCACATGTGCTCAGCGTGGCAGGTGGTAAGCCCGTCGCCGCTCTATGCACTCTATTGGATGTGCAGTCTTTAGTCCGTTAGTCGCCTTTTACAACATCTCTAGCATCTTTTTTTAAAGTGGGTTTAGTTTTCCATCCCATGAGAGACCCATCTACCAACTACAACTTCGAATACTACCAACCCCTCTCTTCTCTTGAGTGTCGTTAAAGGCGACTATCGTACCAAAGGCGGTACACATACATTCTATCGCAGTTGTAGTTTGGTGTGCCGTGGACTATGGCAGTGGACTGCTTTTGCTGTCCTCATTGCCTAGTCTCGTGACTAATCCTTAGGGGATAAATAGTCGTGTGTATGTATTAAGTTATTTTTTATTGGATGTTGCAGTTACGACGACCCGCTGGTGACCTTGGCGCATTACTTCTACCCCAAAGGAAAGAGACCGAACAGTCAGATGGGACTGCTACTGGCAGTGAGTATTTTTGAAGATACGATAAAAAAAACATGTATTTAGTAAGTAGGTACTGTCGAGCAAGTTCTCGGTCGACCACTTTTCGGCGACATTCGCTTGCACACGATACACGCGCAAGGAATGGGCGCAAGCAGGGTTGCCAGACCAAATTTATAAAATTACCGAACATGGCCTGGCGAAGATACTTGCTAGAAAATTTAACTTTTATTCTAATGAAAAACGATTATATTTATCGAAATTTGTTTGAAATTATTTATAAATAATTATAGCCAACCTTCCCATACAAGAAAAAACAGTGTGCGCCAGCCCAGTTATTAGCAACCGGCGCCTCGTCGCGCGCCTACTCTTTGTTGATTTGAGTTTGCAAATTAATTAATAAATAAACTAATAATATGCAAGGCTTCAAAAATACCGAACCATTCATAATTCGGTATATTTGTTATACCGAACACCGAACACGCACTTGAAATACCGAACAGTTCGGTAAAAAACCGAACACATGGCAAGCCTGGGCGCAAGTAGGGTAACCATCCGTCCGTATTAGTCCGGAGTTTGTCCGGCTCTTATAATACGTCCGGATTTTCAAATAATAATATGAGTAGGTAACAAAACTACATTTTAAGTAATATGAAATAAGTCTTTAATCTTTATTAACTACTCATTTATCTAAAAACAAAATATAAAAATTACGTAATGGTTCCATTTTGTGACTAAAAAGTCCGGTTTTTATCGAAATATCAGGCTTTTGGTCAGGACTTTTCAAATTCCTAAATGGTAACCCTAGGCAGAAGCGAATATCGTAGAAATGTGGTCGACCGGGAACTTGCTCGACTGTACACAGGGTAACAACATGATAACCGCCTCTGTGTTTTAGTGGATAAGCCACCGGCACCAGAGGTCCCAGGTTCGATTCCCAGCGAGAGGTACATCTTTGTGTACTTACTTAGTTTGGCTGGTGGTGGGGCTTGTTAAGTCCACCTGGCTAGCTACCACCATGTCCACCATGTTATCAAGTCTGGCGCCAAAAAAAAAAATATCTATAATGTAAGTAGATATAAAATGTTGTGTAATATTTCCACGAGCAGGATTCGAACCTGTCGGACATTAATGTTCAAGTCCCGGAAAAGGTGTTGATCAGCCTCAGAAAAGTGTAGGTTCGAATCCTGCTCTTGGGAAATTATTCAACGTTTTCCAAATTCGAAGATAATGAAAGAAAGCTACATCATGTTGAAATCGCAATAATTTTTGCCAAACGACCACCAAACTTGAAGATAACGTGGAAAAATGTGGAAAAAAATTACTACCTACTACCTACCTGAGGTGGAAATCAAACACACGTAATTTTTTTTAATGTTTCGTTATCTTTGTGTTTGAGCGTTAATTAACGTAAAAACACAAATAAGTAAGTATTACAATTTTCCAAATTGAAAATTGTTTTTTTTTGTTTTCGTCTCAATATTTTTACTAAAAATATAATTTTTTCTCAGAGAAACGGCACCCTAGAAGAGGTGTCCACGATTTACACGGGACAGAAAGCCATGGACCGCTTCGGGTACATTGACAAGATCAACGGGTTGGACCATTTGCCGCATTGGAAAGAGCGGCCATGCAACAGCATAAGGTATATTATACATTTATACATCATAAATATATTCACGACTAATATCCCCAAAAGGTTAGGGGACGGACGGGCAGGAAGGATATGTTAATTTAAAAAATAATAAAAGAATATTTATCGGAATCATACTTGTAATTGACTATTCTGGTTACAATCTTTGTTAATTAAACTATTATTAGAAACTTAAAAAATCAACAAAAAATAAATTCCCTTTTTATAAAATTTGAACCATTATCCATTTTGCCTACCCATGGCGGGCAAAATGATACACCAGTCGCGCAAAACGAATAATGTAAGCTAATCGAATCGCAGTAATAAGACCCTCTTCCAGAATATGACGAGCATGCTTCATGGGTCTATTCTAGACAATCATTGCACTGTATCCAATCTTCGATTGAGGGATAAATAGGTAGGTATTCTTTGCATACAGTGCAAATGAAGTCTCTTTTTGGTTTTCTTTGTCTCTGGATTTACCTGCTTTAGCGCGTGCCTTCCATTTCTTAACATTTGATGGACCAGGGCAATCGAAGGAAACTTTCATTCTCGCTGCGGCAGCATCATGTTTCTTTCTCACATGTTTCTCTCATCTTCAACACCATCCCTTTTACCCGGCTCCGTTTTGCCCGCTATGTACTTTTCGAAATAAGTAACCTAAACAAATAAAAACAGTGTTGGCGTTGCACTGACCACCGCTTAAGTGTGACGCGACAAGTAAAACTATACTTGTATTTTCTATCATAGAAGCGGTAAACTAGAAGAAGTATTCCTTATGCCCGCCCTCTCCATCATGCCCGTCCGTCCCCTAGTCAGACACTATCAGTCTTCTGCCAAAGTCCACGTTTCAACAAATAACAACTGCGCATGTGTTTAGCGTGGGTGGTGAGTCCATCGGCGCTCTATGCTGTTTATATGCATGTGCTGTCTTTATTCCGTTAGTCGCCTTTTAGCAGAAACAAATTTATTTAATTAATTTATGTTCTTTCTCAACAAATACATGCATACATTAGGGGAATTCTGTCTTAAAAGGTACCAGGAAAACATGACATGCAAAGAGTCTTTCAGTCACGCCAATGAAACGATAAAACAACGTGACACAAATACACATTATTTTTCAAGTGAAACGCTATGTTTGCTTTGTCATCATCATAAGTCAGTCGTATCTTTACTTAGTTGTAAGTTTTCCCGCATGTTTACTTTAAAATATAAATACTGTCTTGTGTATCTGCAAATAAATAAACGGAACCCTTAATTACGACTACAGAAAGTTTATGCATTGTTCGTAGGACAAATGTCACCATGCTGTTATAAAACACCGAATTATACATAAATACATATATTCTTAGCTATTATCCCCAAAGGGTTAGTCAGAGACTAGGCAATGAGGACTGCAAAAGCAGAGCACTGCCATAGTCCATATTTCACCAAATAGCGACTGCACATGTGCTCAGCGTGACAGGTGGTGAGCCGATCGGCGCTTTATGCTGTTGGGTTGTGTGCAGTCTTCAGTCCATTAGTTGACCTTTACGACACCCAAGGGAAAGCGGTTGGTAGTGTCTTTAGGTGAGCCGCTAGTTCACACGACTCTGTGTATGAAAAATGCTACTCGGAAATTTACTGCAACTAAAAAAGTAGATCACGAAATTCATCAAATAATAAATTATAGGAACTTAAATAAAGCTTTCGCTAAAAAATGTCATTCTAAAATTCGCTGCAACTGAATAATGCGTTTGCGAAATTCTCCTAACAAACCTAAACAGCAATGTACGACGAATTACGAATAGACAGGGGATGAGCGTTTGTCACTTGTCTAGGGGGTTAACTGTCTATGAAACTCCGAACACTATCGCATTGCATTGCATTAAAACTGTTTTAACGGGAATAAACACGATTAATTTTAAGACTTTAAACTATCGCGTTGCATTGCATTAAAACTATTTTAACGGCACCTAACACGATTAATTTTTGTAAGTAAGTACATATCTACTTACTGCTTGACGTTCGCTTGTGACCACGGCCGCAGCATCGCGGCCGAAACGTCAAGCAGTAAGTAGATATGTACTTACTTACCAAAATTAATCGTGTTAGGTGCCGTTAAAATAGTTTTAACGATTAATTTTGTAAGTAAGTACATAGCCGACGACGCCGCGCACCGCCCGTTCCTTTTATTTACTTGCATAATTTTATCATGCAACATCCCAATTCCTAGCGAGCAAACAAGAGTTCAAAGGTAACCTCATAATTTTTTCCCTCAATACTGCTATTTTGTAATAATTAATACCTAAGTACAATATACATACATACATACCATTTAAACATAACCGTGTCGCGAAGCGGTGAAAGAACACTACCACCCCCTCTTTTCCCTTGGGTGTCGTAAAAGGTAATTAACGGACTAATACTGCACATACAGCCAACAGCATAGAGCCGTGATGGGCTTACCAGCTGTCTCGCTAAGCACGTGCGCAGTCGCTAGTTGGTGAAAAGTGGACTATGGTATAGGACTGCTTCTGCTGTCCTCATTTTTTAATAATAATAATAAATTTTTATTATTAACAACAAGCATACACAATATTTCACAAACAACATAATTTGCAAAGAAAATGCAAAATGCACGGAAATGATTAATAAAAATGAAGGTAGAACTAGAAATCTATGTACGAGCAGTAGGACAATGACATTGCCTAGTCTCTGACTAACCCTTCGGGGATAATAGCCGTGATACACACATCACGGCTGCTTCCCGGCGGGGTAGGCAGAGACAACAGTTTCCCATTTGCGACGGTCCTGTCACATATCCTTTGCTTCACTTACTCTTATAACATTTTAGGTGCTTGGGGTACTCTAGACCGACCTTTAACGAGACGTCACCGATCTGATCTAAGTACGTTCGCCGAGGTCTTCCCCTTTCAACTAACCCGTTCACTCTCGCCTTTCGAACCTTTTTTGTAATTCTATCTAATAAATTGTGTTGAACATTGCAGAGCCTCCGAAGGATCATTCTTCCCACCGCGAGCTGTCACCAAGTCTGACCTGGTGTATGTGTACGACAAAGACCTGTGCAGGATACTGCCGCTGCAGTACACGAAGGAGGTGTACAAAGATGGTGAGTGTGATAAGTTTGCTTAGCACATCTCCAAAAGTCCAAAAGAATGTTATACTAATAGGTATGTCACTTCGCAACTTATATAAAATTTTCACATACTGTATTGTAGAAGTTTTTCACATCCACCACATAAATAAATAAAATAACTTTTGTTAATTTACTTTATACCTACCTCTAGATAAATACTTACAATAAATATTGTACTTTTGTTCATCACATTTTTATAATAAAAAGCAAACACGGGTAGCTGCCGGCTGCGATTTAATATTAAGTCAATAAAACAGGTAGGACTTGTTTTATATTTGTTGATGGCCGAAATGGAGCCGCTCCCATCTCTTGCAGTCTGCTAGTAGCTTCCTAACCGCGATCGCCGCGACAGCTTTCCGTATGCTCTGGATCTAAAATCGGTGTACTTATTCTCCTTTATAAAGAGTATTAATGTTTTCTTAGAACATGTTTTTGTAGACTGCGTGCCCTACAAAATAAATAAATAAAAATATGAAAAAGTAAAGAACAGCCTGTATACTGTCCCGCTGCAGGGCGAATACCTTCACCATTGAAGTCACGTTATCGTTACAATAGATGGGTATTGGCTCTTTTTATTATAATATCATTGGGTATTGGCTAAGTCAATATGCGTGTAAGTCAAAATGCGTGTAAGTCAATTTGCGTGTAAGAAGTTAATCGTTATGCGAGTAACCCGGCTAAATCACCACACTTGCCAAATGGTGATTGCCAAGTGGCTCTAAAATAATGTTTCCAACCCATCTCTTTACTTGGGTGTCGTAAAAGACAAATAACGGACTAAAGACCAATGACCTTTATATATATCATTGCTAAAGACTGCATACACATCCAACTGCATAGAGCGGCGAGGGCTCACCACTGAGAATATGCGCAGTTGTAATTTGGTGTGGCGTGGACTGCTTCTGCGGTCATCATTGCCTAGTCTCTGCCTTAATCTTTTGGCGATAATAGTATCTCCGAACCTTCACCAAGTTCAGAACCACCGAATTCACCAAATTACAACTGCAAATGTGCTCAGCGTGACAGGTAATGAGCCCTTCTCTGCTTTATGCTGTTGGGTGTTTAAGCATCTTTTTCTTTAGTCGCCTTTTACGACGTGGTTGAGAATTCCGGTTTCGTACGCTGCCACCTTCGGCCTTATCGTCATTTACTATCAGGTGAGATTCATCTGACCTGATGCTAATGCCTTCAGACTAAGCGCTTAAACGTAGTATAAAATAATCATTGCTGGGCCAGGGGGGGCTATTCTGTATCTCAGTCAGCGCTGACTGAGATACTGAATTGGCCCTCAGGACCGCTTAGCAGTGGGAGTAGGACAGTACATAGCTATATTTCGTTTCATAAATATAAATGAAGTTTATAATCGAAATACGCCTCGGCAGCCGAGTGGTCAAACGCTCGGCTCAATATCTGGAGGTCCCTATTCAAGAAGGATCAACTCTCAAGTCGGGCTAAGCGTGTTTACGGATTTTTGATTCCCAACCATTCAAGTAGGTTTGTGATCACCAACCCGCAGTTGGCAAGCGTGGTGATTAACACTTTAACAGCCGATCACGTACTGGGTACGGGTGGATTGGATTGTCTCAGGACGCTGATACGTCACGTCCTCTGTACGGCATTGACTTTCTTAGCGTTTGTTTTAAAATGATGTCCGTGGTACGTGATTTACAAAATTTTACGTGATTTTGCGCTTTAAAATAGGTAGTCGGCTGAATATATTGGCTTACCTATTAATTGTAGCGATGGCTTGATTTCATTGATGGAGGCCTTTGCCCAGCAGTGGGACAGTACACAGGCTGTACTTTTTTATGATCGATATAGTGCTTGTTGCAAGTCTTTTCTTTCTCCAGGCATCCAGACGGGCCTATACACCCCGCCCAGTTCTACCTTCGAATGCGCCGACATCAACCATGACAACCGGTGCTACTGTGACGGGGAGAAATGCCCGCCTAAAGGACTACAGAACATTAGCCCCTGCCAATACAGTGAGTAGAAATCGTAAATTGAAATGTAACACTTTTTACGGATTAACTCGCGTTTAATTTACTATTTACATAGTTTTTTTATATTATCCTGACGTTTCGAACCCTTTACAGGGTCCGTGGTCACAGGGAGACTGAGGTGTTGGTCGTCTCATAGTTAGAAGTTATTTGCCTACCGTCAATCATTTTTATATTTAACCGGGTGCGTTCAGGTTTACACAATACGAGCTAACAATATTTATAGGTCCAGACCTATAAATATCTGGCAATGTGTTGCTGTTTTATTTAGACTTTTATTGCCTACAGTACAGCAAATGGCGGACTTAATGCCATAAGGCATTCTCTACCAGTCAACCAAATAAGATGTACAGAATTTTTTATAGGCGGTGACATCTAGAGACTACTTGATTAAATTAAAAAATATATTAATTTTTAAACCATAAATTTACATACAAAAATTATACACAAAAATAAATTACATATACTAACTTCGATCAACAATACCAACTAGATATCAGGTCGGCGCTAAAAATGTGGCTCGGTAAATAACAGCTCACTTCAGAAGTGAGCGTTTATTTTGTTTAGTTTGCTTGGAACACGGCCAATGTAAACACGTTCACAACGCCGCAATGTGTTTTTAAAAGTTGCATAAATAATGCCCGAAAAAGCAATTTAACGCCCGGAGTATCTTACTTTCGGTAAGTACATGTAGAATAAATTATATTATAAGCTTTAAACTAACAAATAACATTAAATTTTGAAAACAATTACCGATTTCAACCCACGCTACAAATGTTTGGCCAACGTTGACCAATAGACGCGCGCGCCAACATTTGTGTAACAGAGCAGTGGACGCATGGAGTGAGCGAGAGAGAAATACTTAGAAGATTTGTGACTTTATTACTGGGTGCCATGGTTGTAATAAATAGGTTGAACTTAAAACTGTTTGAAATTTTTGTCTCAGTTCGTTAGTAAAGAAATGTAGCTGTATAAGTATATATTCACGTGGACAGAATTGAGCTTTGATTTTGTACGTGACGCGTTATCTAGTTGGTATTGTTGATCGAAGTATACTAATAACTAATATAATATAACATTTATAAATAAACCCAAGTGATATATTTGTCAGTTTAAGACTACTGGACAGATTTGAGAGCGTCTCTGACGTCAAAAGGCAGTGCATTCCAGAGTCGAATAGCAGTAACAGTGAATGAGTGAGAAACAAACTTAGAGCTATAAGAAGGAGTTTGGAGTACCAGATTATTGCTGGAGCAAAGATAACGTTGGTAAGAAGCACCCAAGAATTTTCTGTTGGGGCTAGGATTTGATCAACTTGATGACCTGTATGATGGGGTCACTGGCAGGTGGTAAATTCCAACCATCCTCTCTATTGAAATTTTGTTGTTTTTTTAATTTCAATAGCCTCGCGTATCATCCTAGAAATGAATCGTTGTTCTTTGGCGAGTATTTGAGGTTTGTCAAATCTGATGTTGGTTGGTTGGGTCCCTCGAGAGCATGTTAAGTCGGAAATACTAAGCTACGTGATATTAGGTGGTGAGCCCATCGCCACACTAAGCTGGTAAATGTATGTTTCCTTTTTTAATCTGAGAAGGAGGGAAACGAGCCAGCCGGTTACCTGATGGGAAGTAATCACCGCCCATGGGCACCCGCAAAACCATAGGAGTCGCAGATGCGTTGGAGGTGTTGAGGAAGTTGGATCTTTGAGGAGAAGTAGGAATTGTGGGGGGGGGGGGGGGGAAAGAAATGGGCCTGCGGTACTTTCACGCACCGGATGAAACACAACAGCAACTAATGCCATTGTTTCACGCCGATGTTCTGTGAGAGGGTGGTAAGTATTACCGCGGGCTAGCTGGCCCAATTCGTGCTGCAACACAGCGTGGCTCTACCACTCAGAAAAGCAGTCTTTAGTCCGTTTGTCGCCTTTTACAACACTCGAAGGAAGAGAGGGGTTGGTAGTATTCTTTGAGCGAGGCTCATTTTTAACAAAGAAATTTAACGAAGTAACGTTTTATTCGCAGACGCACCTGTGTACCTCTCGTACCCTCACTTCTACGACGCAGAGCCCTCGCTGCTGGACGGCTTCGAGGGTCTGAAGCCGGACGAGAAGAAGCACCGCACCTACTTCCTGATACAACCGGTCAGTTCTGACTGCATTGACGCTGTTTAGTTGTTTATTTATTTATCTATGAAAGTACAAACAACAAATTATACAGGTAAAAATTTAGCATTTACAAAAATTTCCTAAGCGTCCTAACATTTTTCGGGGGACAGTTTTTCATGACCTGGACCTTGGCCTGAGGTTTGGTGCCTTCGTTGCCAAATACACACTTCAAGGTGATTACTAGGATACCATACTACTGCATCCTCTTAAACAGCTGCTGCAGGTGATTCTCATACAGGGCCTAATCCAGAGAGAACACAAGAAAATTTACACTTTTAAACTTTCCCGTCCAATTATAAACAAACATTTAGACGAGGAACGAGACGGGGATTAACGCTAACTACTTATTAAATTAGTGCAACTCGGTCAAAAGGTCGTCGGGTACCTATAAAAAGGTATGCATATTACACCAGAAAATCATCAAGATAGTAATAACAGTCCAGCCCTTTAGTAATCTCATCCACAAGCCTTTGGAAAGTTTGGCCTGCGTTCATTAAGCCAAAAGGCATAAATGTGAACTCGAACAGGCCAAAAGGGGTAGTATTGATGGTCTTCTGAGTATCCTCGTCGAAGACCAGGATCTGAATACGCTTATAATAGGTCGATTGTGGAGAACATACCTCGCAGCCCGCGATGCTGTGAGCGAAGCTTATGACGTATGGGGTACCTATATAGTACTTGCCTCTCTGGAATGATACGTGCGTTCAATGCACGGTAATCTCGCCAGCTATTGTCCTGTTCCTTTTGTGTAAATGTTATGTCCTGCTTGTGCGCTAATGCAATGCTGATGCCAAAGAACTCTCCGAAGAATGCGCGGTGCTTTTGTAAACAAAAGCACCGCGCATTCTTCTTCACATCAACTGGAACGCGTTACGCGTCATCTTTAACTTGTCAGGAGCTAACTGGCGAGGGGTACAAAAGAACAAGGGGTCTGGAATAGTGCGGATATGATGCAATGTATTGTGTCGTGTGATGTGTGGTGTACCAAGCGGGCGAGTACAATTTTGGGTATTCCCTTAAAATAGAATGGTACCGCGAACCTCCAGTCAAAACCTTGACTGACAACACTTAATTCAAAACATTATTTACATTATCCACAGTACATAACAAGGTTGTATTGTCTATCAAGCGGTGATTACAGACATCAACAATTAAATCATGCCAATTATGGCTTGAGTATGTTACTTATTTCTATAGCAATAACAAAATTCCAAGCAAATCTTGTTTCTCTATTATCGAATCTAGATTTAGTTGTTGTTAATTTTAGGTGCCCAACCACCCTTATCCTGTGATGGTTTCGCTGTGAATTTTCCAAATTTCACACAAACCTTATTTGTTAACCGACTTCAAAAAATAGGAGGAGGTTCTCAATTCGGTTGTACCTATGTTTTTTGTAACAATTTATTTGTTAGTAACAAGTCCAAAATCAGTTATAGATTGTCCAATATTATCATGATATTTGGAATGCTACGAAATGTTTTTATTTTAATTTCATTTCTATTTACAGTGATGCATACCTACACATGTTTGGTGTTGTTTTACGTCTACCCCCATTACAGAAGCTGGGCGTGCCCATCGAGGGGTTCGTGCGCGTGCAGCTCAACCTGAAGGTGGACCGCGCGCCCGACATCGCGGTGAACTCCATCAACAAGTTCCCCGACACCATATTCCCTGTTATGTGGGTGGAGGAGGTAACTATTAACTTAACTATACAATTAATTTTAAGCTAGATGAGAACCTCTTGGGAGGATAAAAGCCTCTGGGTGTCCCAAGAAATAAAATCAAGGGGTAGAACAGCTCCATAAGCAAATCACCCAGTGTATGCTCCGCAATTTTTAATAGTTTTCAAACTATGGTGCTGTGCTGGTCATTAAAAGAATACTACCGCCCTTATGACCCCATCTCTTCCCTTGGGTGCCGTGAAAGGCGACAAACTGACTGCTAAAGACTGCTCATACATCGAACAGCATAGAGCGGCGATGGGCTCACCACCTGTCACGCTGAGCACATGTGCAGTTGTTATTTAGTGAAACATGCACTATGGCAGAGGTCTACTTTTGAGGTTCTCATTGCCTAGTCTCTGACTAACCCTTCGGGGATAATTTTGGTAAGCTTGATAACACTAGAAAAACTTTATCGCATTACTGTCACATTTTCGATTGCTAGTTTACATTGCATTTCATCATTAGCCCATAAACGCCCCACTGCTGGGCACAGCCCTTTGGAAGGTTGGGCCATAATCCACCACTTTGGCCCCATGCGGATAAGTGGGTTTTAACGACTGCCATCTTTCGACGTCAACCAAACCAACTTCATCAAACAATACAAACAACACAAAACATAATGCAACACCAGCTAATTGTCCCTTTTTACCCTACTTCATGCACTTGTGAAACTATTTTCTGCCCATCCCTAGTCAAAATGTACAAATAATTAAAAATCCTGAATTATAATTGTAAATTTGTTACAGGGCATCCACGAAGTGACCACACCTATATGGAGATGGATTTACCTCGCCACCACCGTCGGTCCTATCGCGGCACCATTGCTCTCATACTCTATGATATTTCTCGGCCTCTTGGTGCTTGCCATCATTTTTATCAGAGCCTACAAGAGCTTCGTGATCGGCCAAAACTCTATGGAGATCGTTGAGATCGGTCGCGAAACCCTACGCAGGGGATCGACGTTGATAATCCACGGATCACATAAGATACTGACGGGAAAAGAAGCTTCATACCAACCGCTGAATCCGCGTCGCGAAGACTGTATTGACAGCAAGTTGCATGAACTGAAACATGTGAGAGCAGATCTCACCCAGAGTCTGGACGAGTTGAAGTCAAAATTGAAACCGGAGTTCGTGAAAAGTAATTTCAACGACGCCGAGAGGGAGTCGCTAATAAGTTCGGATAACTCTTTCATTCTGTCGGAGCATGCGATGTGCAACATCTTTAGGTTGCCAGAGACTGTGTGTTAATTTTGTGCGTTCTCATGACTTTGGGGCGTTTTATAGGCCGTTTTGCATTATATGCAGTGGTGTGAGATTAACTCCGAAAGCGTATTTAGTACTTACGAGAGTTCAAATTGAAACGTGGTAATTGATAAAAGCCATGATTTAAGTCTACTTTTCATGTAACAAGTCTGACACGTGAATTTTTAATTTAAGACTTTAATAATAATTATTATACTTACATACCTGGCTTATGATGCAATTTTAAAGGAATATGAAATTTTAAGTTGACATTTATTAAGTTATCTAATTTTAATTGATAACATATTTTTTTGGTAATGTCTTATTTTAGAATTTGTTAGTTAGGTATTAATTATTATGGATGAAAATGAAGCCATTCACGTTTGAAAATTCTTTATTTTGAGACGAATATTTGCTCGTATGTGTTGAAATGTATGTGGTTGTGTGACTTATGATGACTGAATGAGTGAGTTCATTAATGAAGTGGACTCTCTTATATTAAAAAGAACGATTTGCTCATGATTATGACGTAGCTAGTACTGGATTAAATTGGAAATACGTCATATTGTGTTATCTAAACAGTAGTTAACCAACGTGTTCATAAGACTGTATAAGGAAATTTGACCAGTAAAATATTATGAATTTATCACTGTTAATAGTTATTAATACATCAACGATACAATTGATCAATGAACTGATATTGGCATTGAGTAAACTAAGCATTTTAAATTCGAAAATATAATTATTAGACCAAAATGCTAGTCGTTTTATATTTAAAGTAAAAGAGATTTAACGAATATTAGCTTACTACTTAAGCCTTCGTCAGACCTACAGTGGAGATTATGTTATGATACACGATATGGTTTACAGGGACAGGGACCACAGATTTCCATTTGCTAAAACCCTGACACACATCCTTTGCTTCACTTACTCTCCATAGCGATATGGTTTAGCAAACAAAATATTAAGTAGGTAAAGAAGCATGTGGTCCCGGGCGAACTGGATTATATTTGAAATGGCTGTATGAAGTAGTAATCTCCATAATTTCGCCTCTGCTACGCGTCTGGTCTGGTGAAGACTGAAACTGAAGTACTCAGAGACGTCAATTAATGTCTTTCCTTCTCTATTTAGCACTATACATGAGAAAATAACAGCAAGATACTTAATTGTCATTGAAACTTAATTGACGTCTCTGAGTACGGCAGTAAGAGTAGCTAACTATTGAATTTAAATCGCAGCTAATACCAAAATGATTGGAAATTTATCATTCGTGTCGTTTGTTTAATTCGATATATGTTTACTAAGGGAAATTAAATATGTTTTTTGTTTTAGTAAATAAAGAAAACTAACTTTGATAATTGCACAGATGCTGTGTTTGATAATATATACTATGATTGTATCAAAACACTCAACTGGTTTTGTGTTTAGGTGAAGTTATTTACTAATTTAATACAACTGTCAACGATTTTATAAGTTAGTTTATCTCACTTATAGGTGACCTAAATTTAGATGGAGATAAACTTATTTATAGATATCATTATAATGAAGTATAATGACAAGAGTATGTTAAATATATATATAAATATATTGCCACAATGAGCCACAAATGAGCAATAAAGTTTTGAGCTACTTAATTGTCAATTTGTGACATTCGACAAATTCCGATAAAATGATACGTTAAATAGGTATATATATATACCTACTAATAAGAATAGTAATTTTAAACACTGAAAAAAAGACGACAACCTCAAGCGGGAAACTTCTAAGATTTGATGAAGCAATGTTGACTAAAACATAAGCATCAAGCACTGACAAATTTCGACGGTTGAAAGCCAGACCTCGGTAGCCAAGTGGTTAAGGCAGCCGCCCGGAATGCGGAAGGTGCGTGGTTCGATTACCGCCTGAGTTTGTCGTCTTTTTTCAGTGTTTAAAATTTTACTTAAGTATATTTAAGCGTTAATAAAACGCTAAAATATAAAGCATTAAAGAATAGTAATGTTTGCCAACTCTAAGGAAAGTTTCGAATTGTTATTTCAACTTGAGCGAAATTTTTCTCCTCTCGAACTTAATATTTATTCTTAATTTCTACTTTGCAGGTCCTATTTGTTTTAAGACTAACGGTGGTACAATTAAGGTAACAACATAGGCAAAAACAACTAATATTAATTGACGTCTGTTAGTAAGGCAGTTACTAACTTTAGATGACAGGGAGAGCCATTTCGGGATACATTATGCATGGAAATATATTAATGTAAATATATAAAAAAGGCTGCGTATCTTCGTAACATAATTTATAATGTCCATTATAAAAGAAACTGAATCATAAAAAAAACAACAATAATAATAATGCCAACAAACGTTTACAAGTAACAATAACTTAAAGATAATAGTATATCACTTATATTCCTGAAATAATTGCAAATTAAATAATTATGTATTATTTTTCAATTCTATCTACATTTTTATTTAATGTTGCAAACGAGCAGATACTGACTTACCGTTATTTTTTTATATTCCGTTAATTTCAGACTATTCAATCGAGTTTAAGTTAATTTCAGCGTATGAGAACAAAGCAGCATTCAGTGACAAATTAGTTTATCAAGGCACAAGATGCTTGCTCCGGTCGCAGAAGCAAACTCGAATTCTGTACGCATTTTTTACAAAATAAACAAAAATGTATAAATATGGTAACGTAAGTTTTTCTTTTTATACAGCAATTTCCTTGGACGGCGACCACATTTTATCGTAAGTTTTTTAATAATTATGTGATATAATAGATAAGTACTTTAAGTGCCTTGTAAACTGGGTCTATATTTTGGTAATTATATTATATTATTATCTATAAAAAATATTTAAATTTGCTCAATATACTTTGTAAACTGACTAACTTAATTTATATGACTGATGTGTGAGATCGTGGACACGGTTATTCTGGCCAGATGGAAATATATCAGATGGGTTTCATTTTTTCTAATACGTTTCTGATTAGGATTTAAGATAATCATTCTTACAACCGATTTGTGTTTTAAAAGTTATGAATCGCGCTATTTATTAACGCGGCATCCGCTGCGTTATACTTACTATGGTTATACGCACTGCGATTTTTCTGTTCTAACATTTTTCTATTGTCATTGATTAATTTAGCAAAACGAAGATAAAATATTTTTTAATATAGTTGCTCAAAAAGTGGCGTATTCTTTATTAAATTGCTTCATTTTTTCGCAACTGTATTAAAAATAGTTGTTCAGTACACGTGCGGAACCATCATTGCAACTTGTTCCGACTGTCAACCCTCACCTTCGGCTGCGCCTCGGCTCGGGTACACATTTGTCGGAACTCTTTGCAATGACAGGCTTTCCGCACTCGTAATGAAATATACTATTAACGTTCCGTTTTTCTTTAAGTTTATTTGAATGATATGAATGCAAATACTCAAACATAATGAATCTTAATTTATCTTTCTATTGCCATTGATTTTATTCTATTCTAAATTGCAACCAGTAACTTACTCGATTCCCACGGAGTATCTAGTACACACACTTGTTTTGCGTTATACCATCTCCCCCTAAAAACCTCCATGGTTCATTCGCTCACCTGATGGGACTTTAAGTTCGGTTAAGGATGCTAAAGTTTCTCGCTGCCCCCAAAATCTGGTAACGTTCTAAAAGTCATAGGAAGCCAACAGCAATTTTTAAATAAAAAAAAACACAAAATGTTACCTAGATACTCAATGCGTTTAACGCAGCGAATGCCACATTAAGAAATCGTACGCTTTTAACTAATGCATATCTACGAAGCTCCATTGAGGTATTATGACTAGAGCAGCTGTCCCATAAAAAAAATGTGCTCAGCGAGATGACAGCGGGCAACGCGCGAGGCGTCAACCGTTTGAAGCCCATGTGCCGAGGGTTGCCACAGATTCGTATTTAGCCGGACATTTCACCTGACATTGGCACTGACATTTTACTGAAATATTGGAAATTTAAAGAAAAAGAAATGGTACTATTATTATTAGTTTACCCGCGAGATTGTAAATTACGCATAACTCGCTGGTGCGCTTATGTTCGGCATCTTTTGTCCAGCGCAAGCTTTTGGGTTGACTAAAAGCCTAACAAAAGCCGGACAGGCCGGACTTGTTTATACTTGGTCGAACACGATTATAAAAAGAAAACATAAAATTTGCAGGCCGCAACTCAGCGCGACAAAACTTGCTTCGCGGTGTCGTCTCTAGTAATAATACCTCAATGGTAGCTTTTCAATTCACAAGGGTGAATGTTGTAAACGTTGTATGAATACAGTAAAAATGTAAGGCAACGGTCATAGCCACGGAGCAGATTTAATTGCTCCGCGGTCATAAACTAGACTTAAAACTATTTAAGCGGTGAATTATTATGTAAGTGAACAATGCAATGTAACAAATCATAATCTGTCTTATAATTTAATATTAAACTTATTTTATCCGATAGATTATTTGGTGGAGTAACAGGTACTTTTTGTCTAGACAATACCTATATAACTAGCGGTCAGCGAACACCCTTTACCCCGTGTTAGCGACGCGCTCTTAAAGAGTTTTTATTACCTACGAGTATTTAAGTTATTCTTTTAAAAGGATAATGCGGCTGTCAGTTCAATCATCTGTCAATTGTTTTTCTCTGAGTGACACCGCAATACGCCCTAGCGAATTTAAATTTTATTGTGATACTATTTTTACTTTATTAAATACTCACTTAAAAATCTAAAGGCGTACTTACTGAGATTCCACCGGCAC
Source organism: Scoparia ambigualis (assembly GCA_963921215.1). Classification (NCBI taxonomy): domain Eukaryota; kingdom Metazoa; phylum Arthropoda; class Insecta; order Lepidoptera; family Crambidae; genus Scoparia; species Scoparia ambigualis. Next base: position 31,680,787 of record OY992515.1, on the reverse strand, counting down.
CCGTAAAAACTGGTCCTTCGAGCCGGATTTGAAGTCACGGTATGGTACGCCACCAACTTCATCAAAAATCAGTTGTTACGGGTGCCGGTGGAATCTCAGTAAGTACGCCTTTAGATTTTTAAGTAAGTATTGAATAAAGTAAAAATGGTATCACAATAAAATTAAAATTCGGTAGGGCATAATGCGGTGTCACTCAGAGAAAAACAATTGACAGATGATTGAACTGACAGCCGCATTATCCTTTAGAAAAGAATAACTTAAATACTCGTACACCGTGATGAATACAAAACCAAATCCTTCATTCAAACCTAGACCTTTGCAAACTATTACCCTGTATACCATTTTACTATTGAAAATAGAGTAGACATCAAAATTGGAGCGTTTGCAGTGTGTCTAGGGGGCAAGCGGCGACCAATGTTTTCACTCCATTCAATAAAAAAAATTAAAAATATTTTTTTAAATAATTCGTTTCAAAGGCTCTACTCTCGAAGCGCTTCCGAGCTTCGCTGGTCCGTAATTTGTCGTATTAAACAAGGAAACACTTCTCGCGGACCGATCGAGCTATTGGTATACTTACGTAACTTCGATGACGATATAATAATATGGCACCATGGAGCTGGTCTGATGATACAATCGGAAGATAGTCATAGGAACTCTGCAAAGAAACACTATAAACCCCACCATGTTTGTTTTACTATTAAATAGAACCTTAAAATGGATTTACTGAGATATTAAAAACTAAACTTTATACTTAGTAAAAAAAAAAGTTTTTTACTTTTAATGTTTCCTAGCAATCGGATCGTGGCAAATGGAAAGCTGTGGTCTCAGCTTATATACCCACTAGCGATTGGCACAGTACATACACACACAGCAGTGTACGACGAATTACGGGCCAGTCTCGGATACGCAATAATAGTAGGCCTTTTGCTCACTTCAAGCTTTAATTATATTTCGAGTAAACAAATCATTCCACTTTGTACTCTACGCCTCGGGTAACAAGAACTATTTTTATATGCGACTGTAGTTTGAAACTTGTAAATAGTATTTTGTAAGGTTTTACTTTTGTATCTGAAAAATTATGTTTGTAATAAAAAATATTATTGGAATTAAAATTTTGTGTTTATTTTTTATTCACTTATCCAACCACCTTTTTGATACCACCCATAGCTAGCTAATAATAGGTCAAGTATCATAAGACCGCCGGCGGTCGCGAAACAATTGATTTTCAATTGTGACTGGTTTTACGGTGCTCAATGGAGCTAGCTTGAACACAATAAATTGTCTGTCTGTCTACAGATGGCAGTTTAATTCCCTCCACCACGCAAAATACAGCGAGGTACTTTAATAAAACAATGTAATGAGCCTAGGATGTATTTTATTGACTAGCAAAATATTATGCCATAATTATAATATTATTACAGTATACTCAAACTTACGTCTATCAAGCGTTGATGTTAAGACTATTGTATACTATACGTGGACAATTTTCTTCACTATACCTATGTATCTTGGAATAAAAAGTCTATACTTATATATAAAATAAAAAAGTCAAAAAGCATATAAAGCACAAACAATAAGCATTTATTCCAAGTATACAATAATTAAAATGTAGTTTAACAACTACAAGGTATACTTTTACATTAATACTAGGAGACATAAAAAAATCTTCATATTTTTTAAATTACTTCACCTTTCATTTACGTATATCCGTTGCACCGTATAACACATAGTTATCGATAATTATATATACATAGTATTACAAATAATCATAGCTATGGTAAGTAGATTTTTAATAAAAAATACAATAAATTTTTTTTCCGTCATAATAACTATAAGTATTTGGAAGATTTCATAACTATTAATAATACTTACGAAGAAGTGAATTTGCGGATTTATTAAAACCTATTTTATTAACAGGATATGGTAAATTAAAATTTACATTTAATATTGCATTTTTAATACGCGTTTGATAATTTTTCAGAATATATGTTTCTGTTTATTTTATAATACGTCATGTAACAAAAAGCTTAACGAACGACGAAGTTTCGAAATAGAATCATAAAAATGTAAAGAGGTATTAAGATATGCCAGTTTAAAAATTTGTTTTTTTGAAATATATTTGTTTTAACAAATTAAATAATTTTTCAATATTTTTTTTGTTTAGGTATATTATAGCTTTTTTTAAAATAGTTTAGGTTTTCTTCACTTTAAACGCACCACCAACGTTCCCTCAAGATTTTTGTTACATACTGTATATTCATAGTCTTTCTACGTGCTGTATATAATGTAAAAATAACAAATACTTCACAATAGCGTAATAAAACCAACCAGTAACTTTTAATGGAAGACATTTAGCAATTACATTTTTTACACATAGTTAAAAAATAAAATTAATGTAGTTTTTACTAACTTTTTAATTTCGTATTAAATAAATTTAATATTAAAATTTCAGATTATACCATAGCTAGGACTATTGTTACAAAAAAGTGCCCTTTCGCATTACTTTCATTTAGGAACTGTGAAAAAAACTGTTAAAATTTGTTCTGATAAAACGGGTAATACTATTAGTTAATCTATGGTAAAACTCAGTTAATTTTAAAAGTGTAAAATAAAACAGAAACAAACTAGGTGGTATCCATGGTAAAAGAGCGTAAATTACAAAAGGGCACTTTCCACCTCACATTTTTGTCGACATCACTTATTTTTTGTCAAAAAATATTAAAATCACTTTTTTGTCATTCAAATATAGGTTATAACTTATAAGTAAGTACCTATAGAGTCAGGTCAGAAGGTGTAATAAACTATTTCGTATAAAAAACCAGTGACGTCATCAAAATTCATCTTTACATATCATTAAAATGTACACCTAATATAAAATGTTTCCGATTATTCATCTTACAACTGCGTATACAAATTTTTGAATCGAACAGTTCTTAGTTTCAATGAGTATACATTTTTTTTTAAACTTGAATCGTATAATTATTTCGTATAATCGTTTCGAAAAGAGAGACGGAAGATAATACTTAGCTATTATATAAGAAAAAAAAACAAATTAAATTATAGGTAGTATTTTTATATAAAAAAACTTAGGTAATTAAGTTGCATAAAAACAATAATATAAAAAAGTGTAGGTATGTTTATTTCAAAAAAAATACAACTAGCAAGTATTTCTTACGTCTCAATGGCAAATACGCTAAACATCTAAAATCTAATATGGCTTGTCATAAAACAAATAAGAATAAAATTAATTACATACAATGAGTATAATAATATCATTAATTTTAAAACTTATCATTTTTTTACAATTTAAACAAATACAATCTTGTTCTATGGACGGTATTATAGTACTTTTTTCGTGGTAAAAAATATCCTTACACTATTTCATTATCTTCAGTCGGCAAATGTGTGGGAGTAAAATTAAAACAAAAACTACTATTATTTTTCACAACCGGTTCAAGAAATTGACCACCACTTCACTTCTCGCCAAAAGCAATACTTTACTTTATATCTCTATGAGTCGTGGCTCTAATTTACGGACCCATGGGAGTGGTTATTAATTTACGCAAGAAATTAAACACGTCACACTGATAAAGAAGATGTTTCTTTAGTTTATTCTAGCGGCCCGCCCGCGCCTTCGTCCACGCTAACTTAGAAACACCGCCGGACTTCAGCCATTTTGTACAAATTATAAACAAAAACCATTCTCAGCGTAATCCACAGATAAAAAAATCACAGATTTAACGCTCTATCTTTTAGTAAGAACCGCATAAAAATTCATTGCGTGGTTTAGAAGAATAGTGCGGTGCCACAGACAGAGGAATACAGCGACTTTATAATATGTAATGATGATGATACTATATGTAGTATCATCATCATTACTACTCGTACATATAGTATCATCATCATTACATATTATAAAGTCGTGTTTTTTTGTGAATTTGGTTCTAAATTCATTATAATAATGGAAAAACTCAATAAGATTTATAATTCATTATCTTTGAGAAAAATAATTGATACCATTTTAGAATATTCATTATGTGGACAAATTTTTATATTGGTTTGTTCGAAAGACTCCATATTTTTTTATACCAGCTTGTTAAACTAGCATGAAAATTAGTGATGATCTAAAATAGATTGAGGTATATTTAGTCAATGTCATGTAATAGGTCAAGGAACATAAGACCGCCGGCGGTCGCGAAACAATTGATTTTCAATTGTGTCTGGTTTTACGGTGCTCAAGAATAGCAGTAGAAAACTGAAACTAACTGCATTGATAGAGCTGTCTTAATAGTATGTCTAATAGATTTTATTAATATTATAATTTAAAAACCAAAGTATCCCTAATAGACCCTAGACGCCCGCCCGCAATATTGTCGAAGATCCTGCACAGAGGTCGCTAGTGTTAATTGAATAAGTAAAAAATCAAGATGGCGTATATTATTATATTTCAATAACCAATCCCAAGGATTTAAAACCATTATTATTAATCAACAAACTTTTTGAGTGTTCACATTGATGTAATCGCTTATAAAAGGCTGATTCTTTTGCAAAATTATGGTTTTACATATTTTATTAAACATTATAAGTTGCTGATATAATAAATAGATAATTAAAGTAATGTGCAACAAATGTTTATTAATACAAAAATTATTACAGAGTATAATTTTTTATAATTAAATTAATAAAGAATCAGCCTCCATGCAAAAGTTTGTATATTTTGTTATTTCCTTTAGTACAATTATAAATATATTTTTTTTAAATATCTGAGGTATGGATTACGTATACGCGGTTTACGAGCAATAACTATTACAATATTCGGGAATAAATATTACGTTCTTTTATTTAACATTCATAAAAGCAGTACTTATCGTATTACACTCGAGATGCTGATAATAATATACTTAACTATTATTACATAAAAGATGACTACTTCTTAAAAATAAACTTCCAAAACATAGTACTTATTCATTGGGTGCTAGTTTAATATTCTCATCATTAGTCAATAAAGTATATTTTACTAAATAATTTTTAGTTAAATATACTTTATTTTACAAAAAGTCAAAATGTATTTTATAAGTTAATATACCTACTATATTGCTTAGTAATAATGATATAATTGTAAATACAAAAGTAATAATAATAAATCCTACTATCATCATAGTTATTGCTCGTCTCATACTATGCTAAATATAAAGATTTCTTACACATATGGTATACTGTTCGTATAAGTATGTCTTTTGCGATAAAACTTTAGATAAATGACAATACGTCTTGTCATGAGATAGTAACTGAGAAATACACACACATTCTGTATGAAAATTATTACGGTAGGTACCTATGTTAAAAATGCAACGGGCGTGATGTATGAACCTTTGTATTGTTGGAGGAAAATTAGGTAACCGCGTCGCCTAGCGGTGAAAGAATACTACCACCCCATCTCTTCCTTGGAGTTAGGACCCTTGTGCCGACTTTCCCTGTTTGTCGATTTTACTGAAATATCATACAACGATTAATTTTTTTTTATGTAAGTAATGGTAGGTATTTCTATTTTTGTTCTGTAAAAAAGGATCAAATTTTTTGTTATTTTATATAAAAGCACATTAACACTTTTTGTTTATACTATTTACAAGACACTACTGCACACGCCTGTGCAAAAAGTCGGCATTGCGGTTCTTAAACCGTAGATATTTATTGTTTCGGCATTCTAAACCTAAATATGGATTAATTATAAAAGTCAGCATCAAGTGAAAGTCGGCATAAAGGAACCAAACTCAAAGAAACTTGAAAATTCGGCATAAGGGTAATCGTTGTATGATATTTCAGTAAAGTCGACAAACAGGGAAAGTCGGCACAAGGGTCCTAACTCCTTCCTTGGGTGTCAAAGGCGAATAACGGACTACAGACTGCACATACTACAATTACAGCATAGAGCGGGTATGGGCTCACCGCCTGTCACACTGAGCACATGTGCAGTCGCTATTTGGTGAAAAGTGGACTATGGTAGAGGACTGCTTTTGCTGTCCTCATTGCCTTTTTGCCTCAGGGTTAGCAGTCAGCAGGGGATAACAGTCATAATTATATGTATGTATGTTTGTAAAATTAGATAATCTATTAGCACATCCGTAATATCACCGTGCACCACCAATAGTTGCCAAAGTTTGACTTAAAAATGTCGACATAAAAATAATCTTATTAAATTATAATTTCCAAGACATAATCTCGAATACTAATTTAAAAAATCAACACAATTATGCCATTTACATATTATTTGCCATACATACATATAACATTGTTTATTATTTTTAAAGTAAATATTTAATATTGTATTAATTTTCGCGAACAGAGATGTGTGTGTATATACTCTATTAAAAACTTAATTTAAGACCATCGTATATCATAGTACGTTTTACAATTTAATCAACGAATGCAAATTGAACGCAATAAAAAGTACTTATTAAAAATGCATGTACTGTGCACATCATATCAAGCATAACATATTCAAAGGACAGTTTTTTTTTTTTAACTTAACGCGGGTTGTACATTTTGCCAGTGTAAAGAAGATATACTTAATCCAAGTATATAATTTATACAACAAATAATTGCTGTTCGTTATTCTGGAGAATTTTAATAGATATTCTTTGGTTTTGTTTGCTTTAACAGGGGTGGTTTAAAAATAAATATATATAATAAGGAAAATTTATTAAAAGAAACCGTAAGTAAGTACTAAAATAAGTAAGTCTTTCGGTAAATATATCTATTTTTACCGAAAGATTTAGTACTTACAGCCTAATAGCTCAATAACGGCGTTTAAATTAAGATTTTTGTATTTTAATACCTATTGCTTACGTGTAAACTCAAATATATTTATGCTTGATATGTTGCGTTCCTACCGTAATCAGCCGGTTCACTATGGTAATTTATAAAAACCGACGACGGCCATTTTGTTGTGTGTTACAATATGTCAGTTTAGCACAAGATGGTGACAAAAGGACGTAGTGCACCAAACGTTAGTAGATGGAGCCACTAGTCGACTCCGTAAACAAAGAAACAAATTGAAACGTCATTTTTGAAGATGACACACGTTAAAAAAACATGTGTATAGTCTCATATTTACGTAATATGATAAGTTATGAGCACTGGAAGTCAAAACTTTTATCAAACAAAATGTATACAAGCAATTACTTCTTGATATTATAATTTATATTATTTTATATTATAATTTATATTGTAAGTAAGTACTTGTTTATTATATTTCGCGTCACTATTTCACCTTGTGCTAAAATCATACCATAGATCGGAAAAGGTAGAGTGTAAGTAGTACTTTTTAGTATTTTTATTGTTTTTTGAAAGAAAGACACCATTATTGTTAGTTGTTTTCTCGTGATTCTCTCTCAAGATAATGTTCAAATCCGTGTGACACTAGATATTTGCACAAAGAAACATTCTTTATCGCATTCGGCGGCAGTATAGGTATACCGATCTAGGTATTGCAACAACATAATATTTTTGACTTAGACACGTTATCTTATCTTATAATATTACATTTAAAACCGTTTCGCGTAGCAGTGAAAGAATACTACCACCCTCGCTCTTCCCTTGGGTGTCGTAAAAGGCGACTAACGGACTAAACACTGCACATACATCCAACAGCATAGAGCGGCGATGGGCTCACCACTGTCACGCTGAGCATATGTGCAGTCAATATTTAGTGAAAAGTGGACTATGGCAGAGGAGTACTTCTGCGGTCCTCATTGCCTGGTCTCTGACTAACCCTTCGGGGATAATAGTCGTGATTATATACATGTATGTATGTATGTTTATCTTATAATATGTTAAAAGATAAGATAGACACGGTAGGTATATGGAGATAGTGTACCTAGGTATTCCGATCTAGGTATTGCAACAACATTAATATGTTTGACTTAGACATGGTACCTTTTCTTATAAGACGTCTTATAACATATTTGTTATAAGATAAGATAGACATGGTAGGTATGGAGAAAATGTACGTAGGTATTCCGATCTAGGTATTGCAACAACATAATATTTGTGCCTTAGACATGGTATCTTATCTTATAATATATCTTATAATATATGTTATAAGATAAGATAGTCATGGTAGGGATGGAGACAGTGTACCTAGGTCCGATCTAGGTATTGCAACAAAACCTACTTGAGTGTGCCAGTTAGTGCATAGGCTGTTGTAGCGGGGTGAAGGTTGTTGGCTCGCGGCTCTCGTCCGATCGGGCCTCGGGTTCGTTGTCGGATTGCTCGCCATCTTGGTCTTCGTCCTCGGACGAGGATAGTAGACCTGGGTGACAAAAAAAAAGTTAAGTAAATAAATTGTTTAATTTAATTAAAACTTGTTTTTATGTAAGTAACAAGAATGGTTCTATACAAAGTTTAGTTCTCATGCAGCCCAATAGATGGCGGTGTACGGTACTGAATCGCGCTATCGCTTATTGATTGATTGGTAGCGGCTCATACACTCGTAGAAAGAATAGGAGTGCGTAGACCCGGTCCCCCCCCCCCCCCTTACGGTTAACCCGAGCCCGAGGTACCGTGCCTCTTAGAGGCGCCCCCGGGTTACCCATTCTCGAACCGACTCGAACCCCCAGACAATCTGGGGGGGGGGGGGGGGGATCAGATACTCGCTTGCGGACTTCGGGATATGTTGGGCCAATTGTCAGAATGTCCAGTGTGTCAAAATGACAAGGCAATAATGCCCAATTGTTAAAATGACCAAAACAACAAATTGCTAAAACGTCTAATGGCCATAATGTCCAACAACAATACACCCAATTGCCAAAACGTCTAGTAGACATAATGGCCAATTACCAAAACAACAAATCGTTTTTGCCATTTTGGTAAAGGAACCCTAACACGAGTACCAAAAAGGACACATGGTAATGGTCTTTATAACATCAGCTGCCCGGCTAGCACGATCATGTTTATTCGCCCCTCGTCCCTGTCATACTCGTACTCACTTAATTGCCAGTACGGGCCGAATGCTTTATGTCGGTAAAAACGTGATTTCCCCGTGTGGTGCCGGGTCAGAATTGCACCACCTCCTCCCCTGTATCTTAGCGGGTGTCGTGAGAGGCGACTAAAGGGATTTTGCTGGTGGGACAGCTTTGCTCGTCCGGCGCTACCACCATGCGGACTCGTAAAACCCGCCAAGTGTTCGGTGCTCGACACAGGACGCGTTCCGGGTTCAGAGCCGTAATACCGGAGTTTGGGGAGGTGCGGTGGCGGCAGGGTCAAGGTCCGGTGGGAGTCTTTGTGGACGCATTATTCGGTTGACTTGGGTCGATTCGCCGGCCAGGGAGACCACCCTAGAAGGCTGCTCCACCAGGTCGCGCATAATCCCGAAGTGGCTCGACGTGCCGGTTGGTGACCGGATTGGTGGGACCCGGCGACTACTTTCGGGGGGGTACGGGGGCCCTTCCGTCCGGCGGGTCGATTAACGTCTTACCGAACAACTACATGCACCAGTTCATGTTAGTCTCCCACACTTTGTCTTTTCCCCCTTGCCGCCACAGCATATCCTTTTACTCACGCCCCCATCCAACCACCATGTCAGTGTCTAAAAACAATGCAGGTCAGACAGCGGCATCCCACTTCCCCACCACCAAGTCGCTTTTTGAGGTGGAGTTCATTAACATCCGTGGACTCCATTCAAACCTCAACGCCGTCCACCAACACCTTGAGACGGCCCGACCTGCATTACTCTATCTAACGGAGACACAGATCCGCCGTCCTGCCGACATTGCATATCTGCACTACCCCGGCTACGTGCTTGAGGAATGCTTCCTCGCGAAAGCCGGAGTATGCCTTTTCGTCAGGACGGACGTTTGCTGTCGACGTTTGCGCTGCTTGGAGGACCCCTCCTTCTCCATCCTATGGGTACACGTGGATCTTGGTTCCGAGAGACATGTCTACGCTTGCCTGTACCGTTCCACTCCGGAGACCACGAGACAACTCGGTTATTCGACTACCTGAGCCAAGCAGTTGACGACGTACAGGAGCGGTTTCCGTCTGCCGATGTGGTACTTTTGGGAGATTTTAATACCCACCATGAGACCTGGTTGGGCTCTTCCAAAACAGATCACGCAGGCCGAACTGCCCACGCATTCGCTCTCACGCATGATCTGACTCAACTGGTTCTCCAGCCCACCAGGATTCCAGATATATCGGGTCAAGCGCCTTCCCTGCTAGACTTACTGGTGACGAGTCGACCAGCCGGGTACAGAGTGTCGATAAGTGCTCCGTTGGGCACTTCTGACCATTGCCTGGTTGGTGCCACCGTACTGCGCCGTAAAAGCTCTCCCTCAGTGGAGTCTAAACGGCGTTTATGGCACTACTCGTCCGCAGATTGGGATGGTATGCGCGACTATTTTGCGTCCATCCCGTGGGGCCAGCGCTGCTTTGTGGGTAGGGACCCATCAGAGAGTGCCTCTGCTGTCGCTGGCGAGATCATGTTGGGGATGGAATATTACATTCCCTACACTGATGTCGTCAGCGGAAGTAAGGCGCGCCCTTGGTTCAATCGCGAATGCGCCAAAGCTGTTGAACTTAAACAGGCGGCGTATCGCGCTTGGACCAAGGCTCGCACGCTCAACGATCGTAACATCTCTTCCCTCAAGGTAGTCTTCAACAAGGCTACCAAAGTCTGCAAGAGAGCTCTCTCGAGAGCGAATGCCCAGCGCGTTGCTCGCGTTGGCCAAGAGCTTTTGTCGCACCCAACTGGTAGCCGAAGTTATTGGCGACTGGCCAAAGCGGTGCAAGTGAACTTTTGCGCGCCTTCTCTGCCCCCACTGCGGTACCCTGATGGCTCGTTGGCCCATCGGCCGCTAGACAAGGCTAACCTCTTAGCGAAGCTCTTTGCGGCAAATTCGCGAGCCGATGACTGCGGCGCGGAACCACCTACCATCCCTCACTGTGGTTCCTCAATGCCTGACGTCCAAATCAGACAACGTGACGTCCGTGCCGTGCTGCAGTCACTTGATGTGCGGAAGGCTAGCGGTCCTGACGGTATACCGGCAGTCGTCCTTAAAAAATGTGCTCCCGAGTTGTCTCCAGTACTGACACGCCCATACCACCTCTCGTACTCTACTGAAATTGTGCCGGAGGCTTGGAGAAAGGCGAACGTCCAGCCGGTCCCCAAAAAAGGGGATAGGTCTGACCCAGCCAACTATCGACCTATTGCTGTCACCTCTGTCCTTTGCAAGGTTTTTGAGCGAATCATAAACAGACAACTCATTCGCTACCTAGAAGATCACTCCCTGATTCCAGCCAACTATCGACAATACGGGTTCAGACCGAAACGATCAACGGGTGATCTCCTGGCGTTCATAACACACCTGTGGGGTGAAGCAATGGACAAGCACGGAGAAGCACTGGCTGTTAGCCTGGACATCTCCAAGGCTTTCGATCGAGTTTGGCATCGTTCGCTTCTCTCCAAGCTTTCGTCATACGGCTTGCCACCTCGCCTATGCGATTGGGTCGCCGGGTTCCTGCATGAGCGCAGCATTCGCGTACTCTGCGAAAGCAGTGCCTCACAGTCTCTGCAGGTGAACGCCAGAGTGCCGCAGGGTTCTATAATATCGCCCACGCTGTTCCTTCTGCATATCAATGATATGTTATCCTTGGGTAACATTCATCATAACATTTATGCAGGCCGCCATAGTGAGAGCGTTCGGCATAGCGTGGTAGCGCTGTGATGAACGCTTTCACTTCTTGGGCTTCACTGGCTGCTTTTCATCAGGCAGAGTGAAGCCATTATGGCGTGCCACAAATAAAAAAAAAGTGATCGTGCTACCCGGTCTGGACGTTATGACTTCTTGGACATTCAGAGACTTGTACATATTGACCAACGGTATTTATAACATCTGGACATTCTGACAATTGGCCCAACATACCCCGGAGTTGCGGCGAGATGCCATCCCCGCCACAAACCCTCTGGGGAATTTCCGTCACACGGCTTGAGGAATCTGTAAGTTTCACTTCGCCCCTAAACGAGCCCGGTTAAGCTTTAAAGGTCATCTGCGACCGACAGCAAGCACACTCTAAAAAAATCCAACAGCACAGAGCGGCGATGAGCTCACCACGTATCACGCTGAGCACATAATAATATGCAGCAGTTGTAACTTGGTGTGCGTGGACTATGGCAGAGCAATGCTTCTGCGGTCCTCATTGCCTAGTCACTGACTAGCCACAGATAAAAGGTTAATAAGGAATAAGTTACAATGGAATTGTTTTGTCAGCTGCAGCTTTAGTGGCTCGATTCCGAAATTTTGCCTAACATCCAAATATCAAAATAATGCCACTGACTGACTGTTATGCTCATCAGCTACCCTATCGGCTAAAAAATATGAATATGGACATGGGCGTCATTTGACATTTGAAGCCCATAATAATATTATGCCCATATAAGGACAAAATATGGGTTTCAAATGTCAAATGAAGCCCAATACAATTACCTGCAGTGAACTGTGGATTAGATAGTGCGTCCGGCCAATACCGCTTGTTTATGGAAGATCCATTTTTACTTTTCTTGCCTCCTGCAAAAGAAATTAATACAATTATTATCTTGTTCACAAAAGCCGTTGATGATAAATAAATAAGTAAGGTGACAGTCGTTAGAAAACACCAACCCGCATTGGGCCAGCGTGGTGGGTTGTGGTGTCTAAGGCAGTTGTCCCACCAACGGCGAGGAAACGACTAACTATCGGCTATATTGTCGCTCAAGAAACGTGCAATAGATATACATTCCGTGTTAACAAACGAGACGCATATATAAATAGTTGATCACTGACTGTTCAAACTGCCGGCGAGGACTCGCTTCGCTAGTTCGTCGCTGAGCGACAAGATCTATCAAAGATAATTATCGCTTAGCGTTCTAAATAAAAACAGGCGCAAAGATTGGAAAAAACAAATAGTTTTAATTTGTAAATATTATTATGTATCAATCAGTTAGCTTATTTCATTACGAACACGTAGACTTATGATATGATACATGCATATTCCCTTCTCCTAACTTCTGAGATATTACTCACAACGTAACTCGACACCCAAAACGCTGACGGGAGGGGGGGGGGGGGGGGGGGGGCTGACACTTTGCGCCATATTGGTTTGTAATCTCGAAATAGATGTTGTATTCGAAATCAGCATCCCGGAAAACTATGGAAGTAATACCCATAATTATTTTACATAAAAGAGTCACTTCCGCCATCTTGGATCTCGAAATAGATGTTGTATTCGAAAGTGGCACCCCCGAAAACCATAAAAATAATATCCATATTGATTTTACATCAAAAAGTCCATTTTTGATCTCGATTTTAATAGCTTATTAAATCTTGCCTAAATACTAGCGAATTCTAAAATGGCTTTTATCCATAAAAAAAACATATTGAAAAAGACCTTACGCATTTATAATGTATGTGTTGTGCATTAAATATTACCCTTCAATTGTCATTAAAAAATTAATTAAAATTGACTACACGCGTTTTCAATTTAATACAATGCACCACTCCTGACGCGTGTCCCGAGTGAAGTGTATGGAGACGCCCCGCCCGCCCCGCACACCCACGATTGCCCTGACACGTGCCCGTTGGCTGACTGTAAAGCTTGATTCACACATATCAGTGAAGTCACAGTTCCGGTACAGTACCGGCACAGTGCGAAATATTCTTTCATACATTCTCTATGAACGCACTAAAAGCACTGTGTCGTCACTGACACTGACAAGTGGGGATGCGCTCATAGAGAACGAATGAAAGAATATTTCGGCACTGTGTCGGAACTGTGACTTTACTAATATGTGTGAAGCGACCTTAGAATTATAATTTAAACTGTGGTAATACTGTGCCTATAGTGTAGCAGCGCCATCTATTATGCGGTAACAAAGTTACTACACGCCACTAGCCCTAACGCCATCTGTCATGTGGTAGTGCAGTTACATGGCACTAACGACAGCGCCATCTGTTATGGGGCAGTGTAGTTATATGCCAAACCCAAGAGCGCTGTGGCAGCGCCATCCCATAGTTACACGCCATTAGCTACAGCGCCATCTCTCGAGCTATACCGCGCAACTTACCCGGCTTGTCTGCGCACTCCAGCATCGGCTGCAGGATGCGCCGGCGCGCGTTGATGAACCAGTTGTTGACCTGCAGCAGGGTGAGTCGCGTCTGCGCCGCTAGGGAGCGCTTTTCCTCCTCGGTGGGGTACGGGTGCTGCGGGCAGAGCGGGCTGTTGGCGAGTTAGGCTAGACAAATGGGGTGGACGCTCGGAGTATAGAAACGAAAATTCAAAGATTTTTGTGTTTGTAACAAAATGTGAGATTTCATTGAACTCTTTTTTCCATCGTTGTATGTATACATCTTATTCAATGCAAATAAATATTACTATGTAAACTACTACTCTAACGAATATTTTCGGTTCAATATGACGTATGTAAAATAGTCAACGCTAGTTACGTCATGTATCATTCCTCTGGTTCCTATGTGTGGTTCCCCTGTTCCTATACCTGGTTCCCCTGTTTCCAATTCTTGTACCCCAGTTTCTTTTTTCGTTCTCTTGTCCTATACCTGGTTTTCCTGGTCAAGTGCCTGGATACCCTGTTTCCTATGCATGATTTCCCTGATTCCTATGAATATTTCCCATAATTTCCCTGGCATGCACTCCCTGATGGAACAGCCATGATCATATGTCCTGAACTACCCTAGTATTCCTCTAGTTCCTTGGCCTGTACCCCAGTTTCTTTTTTCGTTCTCTTGTCCTATACCTGGTTTTCCTGGTCAAGTGCCTGGATACCCTGTTTCCTATGCATGATTTCCCTGATTCCTATGAATATTTCCCCTAATTTCCCTGGCATGCACTCCCTGATGATGGAACAGCCATGATCATATGTCCTGAACTACCCTAGTATTCCTCTAGTTCCTTGGCCTTTACCCCAGTTTCTTTTTTCGTTCTCTTGTCCTATACCTGGTTTTCCTGGTCAAGTGCCTGGATACCCTGTTTCCTATGCATGATTTCCCTGATTCCTATGAATATTTCCCCTAATTTCCCTGGCATGCACTCCCTGATGATGGAACAGCCATGATCATATGTCCTGAACTACCCTAGTATTCCTCTAGTTCCTTGGCCTGTACCCCAGTTTCTTTTTTCGTTCTCTTGTCCTATACCTGGTTTTCCTGGTCAAGTGCCTGGATACCCTGTTTCATATGCATGATTTCCCTGATTCCTATGAATATTTCCCCTAATTTCCCTGGCATGCACTCCCTGATGATGGAACAGTCATGATCATATGTCCTGAACTACCCTAGTATTCCTCTAGTTCCTTGGCCTTTACCCCAGTTTCTTTTTTCGTTCTCTTGTCCTATACCTGGTTTTCCTGGTCAAGTGCCTGGATACCCTGTTTCCTATGCATGATTTCCCTGATTCCTATGAATATTTCCCCTAATTTCCCTGGCATGCACTCCCTGATAATGGAACAGCCATGATCATATGTCCTGAACTACCCTAGTATTCCTCTAGTTCCTTGGCCTAGTACTCCTAGTATAATTATTTCCCCTGTTTCCTTTACATGTTTCCCCTGTTTCCTATGGCTGGTTCCCTAGTCCTATACCTGATTCCCCTGTTTCCTTGGTAAATACTCCTGGTAACCCTGGTCCTACACCTGGTTTCCCTGATTTCTATGCCTGGTACCCTTGTTTCTTATGCCTATATTCTCTGGTTCCAATGCATATTCCCCCCTGTCTTGTGCACTCACCACGAGATGCTGGAACAACCACGCCCGCATGGCCTGAGCGGCGTGCCGCAATAGCACGCTGCGCTTGGCCTGGTTGTCGCAGTATCATTTCATCTGGTTTCTATTTGCCCTAGTATAACTGTTTCCCCTGGTTCTTATGTATGGTTCCCATGTTTCCTATGCCTCTTTCCGCTGGTTTCCCTGCCCGGTTCACCTGGCGCGCGCACTCACCACCAGATGCTGGTACAGCCAGGTGCGCATAACCTGAATTCACCTAGTATCACTCCTCAGGTAGCTATACCTAGTTCCCCTGGTGCCTAGTTGTGGTTAATACTCCCGGTTTCTGTTCGTGAGCACTCACCACGAGATGCTGGAATAGCCACGCCCGCATGGCCTGCGTGGCGTGGCGCGGCAGCACGCCGCGCTTGGCCTGGTCGTCGCAGTCGTCGTCGGGCGGCGGCGAGCCGGACACGGACGAGCACGAGTGGTTGGAGTTGGTGCCTGCGGGTGGGAGAAGTATTAGGTACTATTACATTACATACTCATTTTAAAGGCCAAGGTATTTAAAACAACGCTGTGGTTTAACTGTTCACCAAAGCAGTAATATTATGTTCATTCGCCAAAATAATATAAATTGCTAACCTTACCTAACGTCCTTTGATGCAAATTATACTTTTTTTGGTGAAAATTTAGTCTATTTTAGTAAGAACAAATATTTTGTTCCCTAAAAAAAGGGAATGGGTGAATAAAAGTATAACTATATCGTCCTTGCTATTACATAAGTACTAATTTTATAACCTAATAATGACTTAAAAAGTATTCAAGCTACAGTTTAGCAAAAATTCACATTTCAAAAACTAGGTAGGTATTATTGAAAATCGCTTGAGGTAAAAATTGCAGGATTATCTCCTATTTCAATGTAAGTATTATTAATGGTTGTGACATAATGTTATGACATTCCATAGAATGTTACTAAAATGTACAGACGCCAGCCCTTCGACTTACCACAAAATGACAAATTTCTACAATAAATTTTGAACTTTGTCACTAGAGAATACGGATCAATATAGATTGGACAAAATTTTACAGTTTCGGATAGGTTGGTCAGCGGGCGTGTGTACATAGATACATATACATATAACCACGACCTTTTATCCCGAAGGGTTCGTCAGAGACTAAGCAATGAGGACCGCTACAGCAGTGCACTGCCATAGTCCACGGCACACCAAATAGCGACTGCACATGTGCTCAGCGTGACAGTGGTGAGCCCATCGCCGCTCTATGCTGTTAGATGTATGTGCAGTCTTTAGTCCGTTAGTCGCCATTGACGACTCCCAAGGGAAGAAATAGGATGGTAATATTATTTTGATGAGCCCATCGCCGCTCTATGCTGTTGGATGTATGTGCAGTCTTTAGTCCGTTAGTCGTCTTTACGACACCCAAGGGAAGAGAGGGGGTGGTAGTATATTTTCACCGCTACGCGACCCGTGGTACATTAGATGATTATCGATTTATTTGGCTATTCCTTCGTTTGAATAACATATAATTTGCAATCAAAATACGTACTTATTAATTAAAAAATACATACCAGTGAAAGAGTCCGTTGGTAGCAGTGCTGCGCCAATCTGGCTTATGGGAGTCGAACCTTGCACCACCAGCGACGCTGAAGGAATTATTGGTTATTAATATTTATTTAATATAATAATACTTATTGTAGGAAGAATTGTAATAGCTTGTGTAGACTTAATAAATAATAGAGTTTGTAATAAGTAGCCTGTTTTTAGAAAAAAAAATCTACACTATTTTGTACTCTTGAAGCCAATAAGAGTTATAACCCGCGCCAAACTTCTAGCTCACTATGAACACGCAGCGCAGGGGTGGGCGGGGCACACCCCCGCGCACCCCTGCGCCGTACCGCGCTTGCCTTGGGTATTCGTTTGTTTTGGTTAAGCAGGGGAAAGTACAGTCACGTGTATGCATATTTTATTTGGTCGCGTCACGATATAAGGTTTTGTTTTATTGTTTGTTGTTACGTTACTGTTTTAAGTTGTCGAATTATAAAAGGTTTTAGTTTAGTTTTTGAAAGGCTGTTAAAATGCCTAGACGTTATACCGTTTTACGTTGGCAAGCTAGAAAAGAAAACACCGTTTCCACAGCTTCTTAAAAAAAATTTTTTTTTAAATATATGTATGCTTATAATTTAATTGTTGTTATTAACTTATCTTGGTTAATTTGGGTATTAAAAAAGTCATAAAACGCCTAATTTATAAATTATTTTGTTATGTTATCATATAATTATTATAACGCTTCAATTATAATGTTGCTAACTGTACACTTGCGCGTCGCAACTTCAGAGCGAGCTAGAAGTTTGGCACTACCTATACCCATGAGAGTTCATTTCCAAAGAAACGAGCGACCCGAGCGAAACGAGCATACAAAATACCTACTTACAAATTATAATAATAGAAAAACCATGGCAGAATCATCTCAATAACTTCATATTTATAAATTATGTATTGTATGTTTATATATATATTTATATTATATTTATATATGCATATATTTAAAGTGATGTGTACCTACTTTCAAAATATAGTGTTTATAGATTTTACTACTTATATGTTTTTGTATTAAGTATGTTTAAAATATTTAAAAGTATACCTACGCTTCCACTTTTATTATCGCACCTAAATGCACCTACCATGTTATCTCTGCACCACCCTATGGTTGACTGGTAGAGAATGCCTCAGGCATTAAGTCCGCCATGTAATGTTATGTTGCAAAAGTTTAAATAAATAAATAAATAAATAAAATAAATAATATGAAAAACCTTCATAGATCTTTCTGTCAGTGAATACTGCGTGTAAAATCCATTGCGTGGTTAAGAAGGAGATAGCGAAGCCACAGACAGAAATATACGGCGAATTTACTTTGCACTAAAACATGTAAGTAATGATAATGGTGGGGTTCAGCCTTCGATAAGAGCGATTTCGATAAGATTCGAATAAGAGCGCACTTGAGAAGGGAGCTCTTATTTTCTCGCAAGGCATAACAGGAAAAAGTACTTTATTTGTTGCCACATAAGGTTGATTTCACCACTAAATGTTAGTGACGTCTTTTCTTTTTTAAGTGACAGGAGTAATTTATTGCTTTGAAAAAGTATTTATTCACGTTAACAGAATTTAGCTTTGATTTTGTACGTGACGCGTTATCTAGTTGGTATTGTTGATCGAAGGGTTCAGCTGTATCCAGTAGGCGTAGCATGCGCAACACGAGAAAATTTTCTCGACCCGTTTTCTCGTGTTATGTCTATACACGTTTATGTCAAAAATAGACATAATAGTAGTTTTTGCTTGTCTGTGGTATTTTTGTCTACAAACTCTAACATGCAACATAATTTCATCGAGTTTTGACAACTGTAACCGAGATAGTTTGTCGTTCCCGCCGTCGAAGGAAGGGAGAATATCGTCCGCGACGTATCTCGTCTTACACATGCTAGGCCCACTGGACTGCGTTTCATTTATGGGTATCGGCTTCGATCAACAATACCAACTAGATAACGCGTCACGTACAAAATCACAGCTAAATTCTGTCCACGTGAATAAATACTTTTTCAAAGCAATAAATTACTCCTGTCACTTAAAACAGAAAAGACGTCAATAACATTTAGTGGTGAAATCAACCTTAAGGGCCAACAAATAAAGTACTTTTTCCTGTTATGCCTTGCGAGAAAATAAGAGCTCACTTCTCAAGTGCGCTCTTATTTACCGACACACATTTTTAGCGCCGACCTGACCTAGTTGTATTGTTGATCGAAGGGTATGGTCTAACTTTTTATGGGTACCTATCGGTTTAACTACCTGCCTTTATGTCAAATGCGCCCGCATTTAGGCAAGTATATACCTAGTGTAGGCAGGCACCCGGATGTAACCAAATCAGGGTTATGTATCGAAAAATCCGAATACACTTTACCCGATCAGGGAATTGAACCCTGGGCCTCCAGTTATTGGGCCGACCGGTTTGTTTCGGAGGTGTTTTTCCGTTGCAGCACGCATTGGGCCGGCTCGCCCGGCGTAATACCTCCAGGAATATCGGTTTCGTCCGGTGAGTGAAACTCCCGGAGGATCTCTTTTGCCCTCACAATTCCCACTCCTTCCTCAAAAACCCTAGTGCTTCCTCAAGGTCGCAAAAGTATCTAGGACTCTTCTGGTTTTGCGGGTGTCCATGGGCGGCAAAGATGGGCGATTGTTACTGATTCGAACAATCGAATGATTTGATACAACTAATATTAACAATCGAATACAAAAACAATCGATCACAAGTTCGCAAATTCGAATGAAACCGCTAGTTCACCTATTCACTATGCCATTCAAAATTGGTCTTTATCTATCGTAACATAAAGTCTACTTTTATTTGATATTCGAAGGAACAATCGAATAATGCAATGGCGCGATTGGCGGAAATGCAAAAAGAGCAAACGCTATGATTGTTTATACTTCTTTCTTTCTCTGCTACACACTTGTTTCGTTTATCTTTTTATTCCCTCGTACAAGTTAGTTCGATGGTTTGAATATTCGACTAGATAAACTAGTAGTAATGAAATTTGAATCGGAAGGAATGAGACGACACTATACATTCTTATTCGCTTCTCGCTTATATTCAAAATCGAATGATTTGTAAAGTTATTCGAATAATTCGAATGACTTCACAATCGCCCATCACTAATGGGCGGCGGTGATTACTTTCATCAGATGACCCGCTTGCTCGTTTGCCTCCATAACATACTTATAAAAAAAGTAGTGAAACACTTACGCGGTTCCCTCTGGTGCGGTGTGAAAGGCAGCTCAGGGTGCGGCGGGAACACCGCGGGGTACGCCGGCGGCGCGGGCGGCGACTGCAACAATCGCTAATGTTAAGGGGCGCGGCCAATGGTCAGGGCGGGATGGGTGACCGGAATTTAACACTGACTTTAACATAAAGCGCCATGGGGGACACCGGTGACCGACAAACAATTAAATTTCAATTGACTATTATCCCCGAAGGTTTAGTCAGAGACAAGGCAATGAGGACAGCAAAAGTAGTCCTCTACCATAGTCCACTTTTCACCAAATAGTTTCTGCACATGTGCTCAGCGTGACAGGTGGTGAGCCCATCGCCGCTCTATGCTGTTGGATGTATGTGCAGTTTTTAGTCCGTTAGTCGCCTTTTACGACACCCAAGGGGCTAAGGGAAGCGACTACGGGCTACACGTCACGCCTGTTTCATTGAGGGGTAGGCAGAGTCCACAGCTTTCTATTTGCTACGACCCAGGCAGACTTCATGTGCTTTATTCACTCCACTACTCTATATTTTCATACTTGGCGTCGGTTTATGGTTTTCTTGAGCTGGACTCTCAGGAACACATTTCCGATCTGAGTACATCGACACTCTTCCCTTCCAACTGTCCCATTTAGCTTCTCTCTCTATGGGCCTGTTATTTTAACTTTGTAGTTATTGATTGTTCATAGTTTATGAACAATTAAATGACATTGGATTAACGCCATCTGTTGACATAATTGTAATACTAACTTGTCAGTACGCACAAGAATAATGTTTGAACAAATTCGAACGAGATTAGAGATGGGCATTTACCCGGTAAATACCAGACTTGTGGGTAAATACCTATTTTTACCTATTTTTACCCATCATCATCATCAGCCAGAAGACGTCCACTGCTGGACAAAGGCCTCCCCCAAGGATCTCCACCACGACCGGTCCTGTGCTGCTTGCATCCAGCGGCTACGCGCGACCTTCACCAGATCGTCGGACCACCTTGTTGGAGGCCTGCCCACACTGCGTCTTCCGGTGCGCGGTCGCCACTCGAGAACCGTTCTGCCCCAACGGCCATCGGTTCTACGGGCGATGTGCCCTGCCCATTGCCACTTGAGCTTGGCGACTCTTTTGGCTATGTCGGTTACTTTAGTTCGTCTACGAATCTCCTCATTTCTGATTCGATCACGTAGAGAAACCCCGAGCATAGCCCTCTCCATTGCTCTTTGCGTGACTTTGAGCCTGCTAAGAAGGCCCATAGTGAGCGACCACGATTCGGTACCGTATGTCATCACTGGCAACACACACTGGTCGAAGACTTTCGTCTTGAGACACTGCGGTATTTTGGACGAGAAGATATTTCGTAGCTTACTGAACGCTGCCCAGCCGAGTTGGATTCGACGCTTGACCTCTTTCTTAAAGTTGGACCTACCTAGCTGGACTGTTTGTCCCAGGTATACATAATTGTCAACAACTTTAAGAGCAGAGTCTTCAACCTTCAGAGGAGTGGGTACGACACGTGAGTTAGACATGATTTTCATCTTCTCCATGTTCATTTTAAGGCCCACTTGTTGAGAGACTCTGTTGAGATCACCGAGCATTGTGCCGAGTTCTTCCAGGGTCTCAGCCATGACTACTATATCGTCGGCAAATCGAAGGTGACTGATGTACACGCCGTTAATATTGATGCCGAGTCCTCTCAGTCCAGAAGCTTAAACACGTCCGCCAGTGCAGCAGTGAAGAGTTTCGGAGAAATGACATCTCCTTGTCTCACTCCACGCTGCAGCTGGACTGGCTTCGAGCTCTGGTCTTGAAGACGAACTGTCATAGTGGCGTTTTCGTACAAACACTTCAACACTTCGATGTACCGGTAGTCAATTTGGCACCGCTGGAGAGACTGTAGCACGGCCCATGTTTCGATCGAATCAAAGGCTTTCTCATAGTCCACAAACGCTAAGCAAAGAGGCCGGTTATACTCTTCGGTCTTCTGTATAACCTGCCGCAGCGTATGTATGTGGTCTATGGTGCTAAAGCCTTTTCGGAATCCGGCTTGTTCGATAGGCTGGAAGTCATCAAACCTGCGTGCGAGACGATTAGTTATAACTCTCGAGAACAGCTTATAAACGTGACTTAGAAGTGATATGGGTCTGTAGTTCCTCAGTAGGGCCTTGTTGCCCTTCTTAAAGAATAACACAACCTTTCATGCCACGCTTCTGGCGTTCTACCTCCGAGTATGACGGAATTAAATAGTCTCTGAAGAGCTGCGAGTACTGGTCTTCCGCCTGCTTTCAGAAGATTAGCCGTAATTCCGTCAGCACCCGATGAATTGCTGTTCTTAAGCTGCTTGAGAGCCATACCAATCTCGTACAGGCTGATGTCCGGGATATCTTCGGTGTAATGTCGGTTTTTTAATTTTTTTTTTATTTAAACTTTTGCAACATTACATTACATGGCGGACTTAATGCCTGAGGCATTCTCTACCAGTCAACCATAGGGTGGTGCAGAGATGACATGGTAGGTGCAATTATCTGCGGTGACCAAAGTTTGATGAGACCATTAAATATTAAAACATACAATACTAATAGTTATTTGAGGATCTGAGATTCCGGTCGTGAGAGGAGCAAAGATATTGGAAATGGGGAGTAAGGTAAGATGGAGCATTTGGAGAATTTAGAAGAGAGAAGAGTGTGGAAAGGGCGCGCCAACATCTCCGCTGACGAATGGGCAACCATTTCAGCTCAGACCTATGCTGTGAGATATGGTCATACTTCCTCAGATTGTAGATGAATCTGATACTGTTATTGAGCAATCTGTCAAGCTTATCAAGCAAGACTGAGTTTAGGTCGTAATAACACACGTCACCATAGTCGATCATAGGAAGGATTAAAGTTTGCGCAAGCATCACCTTCGTCTTGAACGGTAAAAAGTTCCTCAGGCGATTTAAAGAGCGCAGAGTCCAGGTTACTTTTTTGCTAACATTAGCAACCTGAGAATGCCAGCTAAGTGTAGTGTCGATATGTAAGCCGAGATTTTTAACGGTCGTGCTGAATGGTATGACTGTTCCGTCAAACACTACAGGAGTAATAGAGCTAATCCCCACTTTATTTATCAATCTCAAGCTGCCAACAAGTATCGTCTGACATTTTGTAGGATTTACAGCCACACCAAACCTACGCGACCAGTCGTTAACAGCTTCCAAGTCCCGATTTATTTTTACAATAGCGTCTGATAAGTCATCTACGCGTGCATGAGTGTAAAGCTGAAGGTCATCGGCGTACAGATGATACGCACACTGAAGGTGGTGGGTGATAAAGTTGATAAATATTGAAAATAATAATGGAGAAAGAATACCGCCTTGTGGAACACCAGCATTCAGGCTACGCCAATTTGATGATATCTCATCAATGCGGACTGACTGCTGACGCTCTTGAAGATAAGAAGAGAACCATTCCTGTACCTCAGATGAAACCATAAGATGGGAAAGGATAGATAGGAGGATGTCATGACTGACGGCATTGAAGGCGTTTGAGAAGTCTATGAGTACTAAAACTGTGACTTTTGTATCCTCCATGCCTTGTCTAATGTCACCGGTAACTTTCAGGAGTGCGGAAACAGTGCTGTGGCCAGGTCTGAAGCCAGATTGCAGAGGAACAACGAGGTTATTTAGATAAATGAATCTTGCAAGCTGCTTATGGACACAGACCTCGATTGCCTTGGACAGAAACGGAAGTATAGATATGGGTCGAAAATGGGTTGGATGGGATGGACTGGAGATCTTGGGTAAGGGACGCACATAGGCTTTACGCCATTGGGTAGGGAATTGGCCAGAGTCAAAGAAAAAGTTGATGATGTGGGTAATCGGAAGAAGAACGTGGTCTAGGATAGAAACAATCATACGACGACTAATGCCATCATGTCCCAGGGCTCCAGATTTGATGGAGAGGATAATCTTTTTGATTTCATCTACAGTAACAGGAGAAAAATGAAAAGTGTCAATATTGGGGCGAGGCAAACCTGCAATGTAATCTACCGTTTGACAAATGGTTGAACGATCTATACAAGCAGTAGTGGAGAAATGACAATTTAAACCATCCAACATAATTGTGTTAGGCAGAACATCACTACGCGCCTTGCCGATGACAAGGGTTCCAAGGAATTTCCAAATATCAGCGGGGGAGGACGATGAGATATTTTCGAGGATGTGTCGGCGTTTAGCATTGCGTATCATCTGATAGCATAGGTTTCTTGCAGACTAGTACAGACACCAATTCCCCTCAGAAGGCTCTCGTTTAAATTTACGAAAAGCCCGATTTCTTCGTTTCATAGCCATACGAATCCCTCTGGTCAGCCATGGGGCAGGTGGACGCTTTACTTTAACTGTCTTAACTGGCGCATGCTCATCATAAAGGGAGAGGATTGCCTGGTTCATAATGCTAACCTTCGGGTTAGCTTAGCTCTAGGGTCTGTAGCTAAGCTTTGTACAGGTGGCCGCGTAGATGTGTATAGCTGTCCATAGAACTTCTCGACCTCTCCCATAACTTCGGACCTGGACGTGACAGTTCTGCCGTCATCGGTTTTCAGTGTCGTCAGTTGGCTCTGCCCAATACCCAAATCTCTTGCAAACACTTTTGAACCTTTGTTTCGCTCGATAGCCTCTTTAATACGGTCGGTATTAAATCGGCGAGTGTCGCGAGTCAAAGACTTCGAGATCTGCCTATTGAGCCGCCGAAGCTGAGACGATTCGTCCGAAGAACGCAGAATCATCACGCGCCGCTCTTCCATCAGTTTGAGAGTATGGTCCGAGAGCTTTTTAGGTCCTCTTATACGGTGGGTTTTGAAGAACTTAGACCCAACCGCATGGACAGTTTTTACAAACCTGTTGTTGTAATCGTCCACGTCTACGCAATCCTTCAGGCATTCGAAGCGATTTTTCAGTTCGAGCTGGAAGCTTTCGGGGATTTGGATGGGTGCAGGGCGGAGCGTAGACTTCATCAATCGACGTCTTTCCAGCTTGATATTAATGTTCAATGTGCCTCTTATTAACCGGTGATCACTGCCAGTTTTAAACGCGTTGATCACAGAGACATCATTGAATATTTGCTTTCTCGTCGACATGATAAAGTCAATCTCATTTTTTGTTGCACCATCGGGACTTAGCCAGGTCCACTTGCGGTGTTCAGATTTCCTAAAAAAGGAGTTTATCATGAAGAGTCCCTCCTTTTCTGGAAACTCCGCCAGCAGTTGGCCCCGGTGGTTCCGAATTCCAACTCCAAATCGTCCCACTTTCAGCTCATCGCCGCTTCGTTTGCCCAGTTTTGCGTTAAAGTCTCCCATGACAACGGTGTAATGAGTTTTGGAGACTTGTATGGCTCTAGAGATGTCCTCATACGTAGCCTCCACCTCATCGTCGGGGTGTGCCGTAGTCGGAGCGTATACCTGTATAACCTTCAACGAACACCGTTTGGTTATTCTGAGTATAAGGTACGCTACCCTCGACGACACACTTCCGGTCTTAACAACGTTGTTCACGAGAGAGCTGTGGACGATAAACCCGACACCACCCTGGGACAGTTGTTCGCCCTCCCGGAAATAGAACAAGTTACCAGACTTCAAGATTATCGAGTCCTCCCCCTCTCTTCGGACCTCAGATAATCCCAGAATGCCCCACCGTATCTTGCTCAACTCTTCCTCCAGTTCGCAAACCTTCTCGTCGGTTCGCAGTGTACGCGTGTTGTAGTTGCCAGGGCCAAAGTTCGTTGCTGGCAGTAGCCAGGTCTCTGCCGGAGATTCTTAGCACCCCCTGCCCCGTCGCTGCCTTGGCCGCTACCGTAGCTAGGGCGAGCGGGGCCGCCGGGGACTAGGGGCCGGAGTTTAGTGCTGTCGTTCATGTTGGCGGGAATGTTGCCATAATCGCCTCGCTTGGCAGGCGAGTTGGCGATCGCAGTATGACGGTGTTAATCTCAGAGGATGCTGCTGCCCATCCTCTTGGGTTGATCCCTCAGTCGCCTTCTACGACTCCCACAGGAAGATAGGGGGTGGTAGTATTCTTTCACCGCTACCGACACGGTTTTTACCCACCCAATTTTAATTTATACCGGGTAAAAATTAAACTCAGTTTAATTTAAACCAATTATTGAATTTGGTTATAGATACTATTACATACCGACTAAAGCATATTTTTAAGTCATTCTAAATCTAATACTTAGTAGAATTCTATTCATTTTCGAGCTGAGGCACGACTTTTGTTTATTAAGATATTCAAAATGTTCATACTTCTGTTGTTAAATTTCTGTTTTAATTATATTATCATGTCTGGGACATGCACCCTGGTATTCCTTGTTCTTTTAGGTATTTGACATACGAATTACGAAGTCAACCTATTCCCGGTTCCTTAAAAACTACTTTTTTATAATAGATGGGCTTGCTCTTGGCAACGAATAGCGCTTGGTGCGTATGAGTGGAATATCAAAAGGGTGGTAAGTAACCCGCCGTACGTCTGGACTCCCGATACTAGAAAGGGGACGGTGGAATGAGCTCGTGTAGCTCAAAAGCACACTCTTAGAAGTACAACCTGTAAAATACCGACAAGCATGCAACTGAGCGACGGACGGTGAGCGAGACTGTGAAGCTTGGTTTTCACAAGCTTATCGTCACCTATAAGTTTCCTGGCTTTGCGTTCTACTGAATCGAGCGCGGCAAGTTGATATTTTGCTTAGCCGTCCCAAAGGTGGCAGCAATACTCCACGAACGGCCAGACTTGTGCTTTATATAGAGATAGAAGCTGTCCCGGCGTGAAATATCGCTTAACCTTATTTAGAACACCTTGCGTTTTCGCTGCAGTTTGAGCCTTGATTTCGATGTTGTCGCCTAAGTTGAGATTGGAAGTTAACTTCATGCCGAAGTTGTCGGTAATTAGTACATCTACAGTCCGGAAAGTAGGAGCCAGGTTAAAAGGACTCCTTTTAACCGAGAACAAACACGCCCGCGTTTTGGTGGCGTTAAAACTGACCAAATGGTTGTTACCCCATTGGGAGACAAGACTTAAAGTCAAGCTTGTCCGCTCAACCATGGCCTCTCTTAAGAAACGAGCTTCCTCTCCGCCGACCCTTGCGCTAGACAGATACCTCTTTGTGGCCGTGCTGTCGTCTGCATACCAAGCAATTCCCGGCTTGAGTAGATCGTTATTAAACACCAAGAAAAGGATAGCAGAGAGAACGGAACCCTGAGGGACCCCGGCATCGATAGCCATGAGGTCGGAGGAACTGCCATCAATGACTACTCTGATTGACCGTTCACTTGAAGTCCAAAATCCAGACACTGGAAGCTTGCTCAGCAAGCCAGCGTGCCAGACCCGGTCAAAGACTTTCGATATGTCAAGCGACACCGCAAGCGCTTCGCCATGCTTCTCGGTTGCCTTGCCCCAGCAATGAGTTACGTACACCAGAAGGTCCCCCGTTGAACGGCCCCATCGAAAGCCATATTGGCATTTGCAAGCTTCCAGGACGGACGCTTCAAAGGCGGTACAGACGCGTTAGAACCGGAGACAATTCAGCCGCACAGACCCTAAGTAGTCTAGCTGGAATGCCGTCCGGGCCGCTGGCCTTATTTATTTTATTTCATAAAAATCACATAATTCAAATGACGCTGTATAAAGTGGGTAATGTAATTATTATTCTCCCTGTTACTGCAAGCTGGCAACGTCGCACGCGCAAAATATAAGATGACTACTAGAAACCGCAAGAAACTTCAAGGGCTGGTCAGGTCGTGTTTTAAAAATGACAAAAAAGGAATTCGTGTTTTTTTCATTTTTAATCTAACACTTAACATAATAATAATTACAGTTAAAAAGGGGCCCGATCGGGGGGCCATTGACCCATCATCATCATTTTTCTTTGATCTTGTAACTCATGCTCCTGTCCCTTTGGGGAGTAGGTCTAGGAGAGGCAGGGCCTTTGGAGGCGACAATCGGCCTGCAGCGGGCGGGTGCCATTGGGCACCGACAACCTACGCTAGGGTGGTTCGGTCACCACCCTGTATGCGCCCATGCTCATGGCAGGGATCGGGTGAACTCCTCACCTTCGTCGCCACCCCCTTACTCATCGGCTCGGCTATCCCCTCCACTTATAGTGGTGCTTGGGATCCGTTGGCGCAAGGCCATCTCCCGCCTCGTGCCAGTAGGAGGGGAGGGGGAAATTGTTGCTCACCTGCGCGTTGCTCCCAAACCAGAGACTGTTTCCTACACCCACCCTCTGTTTGCGTTTGGAGCCTTGATGGCAGCGCTCGCCAGGCTCGCGCCCGGTTGGACTCAGGGCTGTATTGTGTTGAGTTGGCTTGCGAGTTGGTTGGGCAACATCATTAATAATTAATATGTTAATAATAATATTTTCATTTTATGCGCGTTATCGGAACCATATCATAACTTGATGCTATCGATAGTCGTTGGACTTAACTGCAGCTTAAACACGCACATTTAATTTCAGTTATAAAATGCAAATAAATGGGGTCTTATTGCACTTTGCAGACTAACGTAGGTACTTATCGCCCAGCTGACGCGAACGGGTCAACAGACGATGGTCGGTAGGCCGGCCGTCCGTCGTTGCCCGCGCGTTGTAAATAATCGTTATTTTTAATTTTTTTATTTCATTTCTCTTATGTTATTGCTTTAAAATAAATTTGGTACTCAAAGACTATCCAATTAAAATTCACAAAATGAATTATTTAATTAAAAATTTCAAAAACACCAATTCCTTTTGTCATGTTTAAAACACTTGACCTGACCAGCCTTTGAAGTTTCTTGCGGTTTCTAGCAGTCCCCATAATACCGCACGCAGCCTCTCGCCCCCCACTCCAAGTGGTATTTTTCGTACGCGAACATGTTCATTCGAAGTGCATTTCAACTAGCTAGATCTGCGCCATTTTGTTGTGTTTAGTTGAAAATAGATGTTGATTAAAGATTTAAAATATAATCAACTGTGTTTTATTTGGAATCAATATTTTATCTTCAATGGTCAAGATCGAAACTAACATCGTAGATCGTTTTAAGGATAGTAAAGCCAATTAAATATTTTTATAGACAGTATTAAATTTTTACCCGGTATTTAATAAAAATACCCGGTATAAATGGGTAAATATCCTTTTTTACCTTTCCTCCCAATTTTACCCACCCCAATTTTTACCCACCCGCCCATCTGTAAACGAGATTGAATCAGCGCCATCTGTTAACAAATCTGTAAAACTAACATGACAATGACGTAGTTTCATTATCTAAGGCCGAGTTTTCATTCCTCGGATAAAATTTAACAATCTGTTATAGTATTACGCAATCAATCTAAAACATTACCTCCAAAAAAAGAAAAGACATCATATGACAACACATTCTAACAATTGAAAAATTGGACATAAGCAAACGAAATATGATGTGTAATGTAATACATAGTAATAGGACGTACATTTCATACCTGGTACTGAGGTGAATTGGACGTGCTGGAGTGGTCGTCCAGCGAACCGGACAGGTTGTTATTGCTCTCCACGCCTCCTGCAAACATGTCACCATTACATGAAAACGTAAAAAAGTCAAATACAGCTTGTATACTGTGTGCTGTGCTGGAGCGGCCCAACCTCCGAGGGACGGGTAGGTATTTATTTGTATGACTGTATGGCATGTATTAATGCCATGCCGTCCTTTAGGAGAAAATAATACTACCGACCCTTGGGTGTCGTAAAAGGCGACTAACGGACTAAAGACTGCTCATACATCCAACAGCATAGAGCGGCGATGGGCTCACCACCTGTCACGTTGAGAACATGTGCCGTCACAATTTGGTGAAAAGTGGACTATGGCAGAGGACTGATTTTGCTGTCTTTATTGCCTAGTCTCTGACTAACCATTCGGGGATAATAGTCGTGATTATATGTATGTATGTATGTTAACCCACCAACCCGCATTGGGCCAGCGTGGTAAGATATGGCCAATCTCCCCATGTGTTGCGGTCCACAGCTGTGTGGTGGCAGCAAAATAATAGAATACTACCTACCCTTTTTTTCCCTTGTGTGTCTTAAAAGACTAACGGACTAAAGACCCCACATGCATCTGACAGCATAGAACGGCAATAGGGTCCCAAGTAACACATCAAAGCAGTATGACAGCCTACTTATAGCATTTTTGTATAGTTTTCGCATTTTAATTTTGTTCTATAGTAGCATTACAAACGTTTATACGGCTACTGCAATGCTTATACTTACGGCTTTAAATGCTAAATAGGTTCACAATAGTTGTTTAATTGCATCACAGAGGCATTATATTAGCATTATTGTGATCAAGAAAGGTAACAATAACGTTAAAGAAGCATTATTATGGTCAATGATGTTGCTTGTCGCATTACAGAAGTACTAAGCTAGCAATATCTTTGATATTATAGATGTTAGTTGCATTAGAAAAGCATTAGAGGAGCTATTTAAGTGTTCACAGTTACAACTTAATAAATCCTGCATCATTGCAAAAACATCTCTAACACTACAGTACTAATGTTTATAATACATTGACGTTGGAATTAAACTACATTGTCTCGCAATATAATAATGGACGAAGACATGTCAAAACGCTTGATTGCAAAAACAAATTTTATAATACTGGGTTACTTTGTGACTCTTTGTTATTTCAGCCATCAAATATTAATGCACAATATAGTTTACTGTAAATGTTTATATTTGTTTCATTGAAAATTTTAAAGCGCCTTCGATATTTTGTGGTTTTGATTTAAAATGTTATACAATAAAGATATGTGTGGAATACTAGTATAGAAAGTATTTTGTATTAATAGTATTGGTTTGGCACTACATTCAATTAGGTTTTATCCTTGTTTTATAGGTTAATTGCTTTTATAAATAGGTTCGAATGATAATATTTTAGGTTATATAATATTTACAAAATGGTGTCTGTCTATAGCAGCCCGGTGAGATGAGACTTAAAAAATCTAATTAATGCTGCCAGCAGTAATAGCTGGCCATACGCATTACAATAAGTCACGTGTATTTTATTAAAGAGCTGTTAGCTGTACAACAGAACTCAGTTGATCATTAAAAATGCAAGTATTACATTGATTCACGTTTATGCTGTTCAGCAGTACTAGGCTTTTACTTACCACTTAAAAGTGCTATTATACAACAAAAGGCACTAAAAACAGCTAAAAGCTGTATAGCTGATTTACGTTGCTCAATAATGCTTTATGATAATACTATTAAACAGAATTAAGCATTTAACTATTATTTATGAATGAGATTGTATATCCAAACGCACTAAAACAGCTAAAAGATGTTTAGCTGCGTTTAGGTGTGCTGTACTACAACTAAAGGCTTTACAAAAGCATTTTGATATGCCATTATCCAACCATTAAACAGTGTAAAGCATCATAATGGTTTTGAGATGCCAATATGAGGCGTCAAGATGCTCGGTGAACTTATAAATGAGTTTATACGGACCTTAAGTTCTACTTATGTTTAGTACATATTCGTTTCTTTTAAAATGCTTTCTGTGTTACTTGGGGGCACACCTATCACGCTGAGCAATTAAGAGCACCTATCATTCAAAGAGCCTTGTTTGACAACTGCAAAGTCAGTGTTTTTGGCTGGGTGTTTGCTTTTCTTGTAAAAAAATATCTTTGGGACTACTCTTGAAGAGGTTTGATGACAGAAACTTCATATTTTATCAATTTATCATGCCAGAAATACAATTTAGTGAACGAATCGATAGTTTTAGAACTGTAGACAAATATTCAAAGGGTGGTGATTCTGAGACTTATATTCTTGTGACTTTTACGAAATGTATAACATAGGGTAGATTATTTTACAAGGAATCCGAAAATATATAGTTTTTACATCATATTTAACAAAAAACGGCTCAATTCATAGTATATAGCACCCGGCGCAAAATTTTTTGGCGGCCATTTTGAGCTGGCAGTATCAGTCAATGTCAAAATAGTGCCTGGCAGGTGAGAGGCTATTCTATTATTTTTGTTCTATTGTAAAATAATATATACCGCTAGAGTAATCCGTCCTCAGCAGGTTTTCGCTCTGCATCTTCGTCTTGAGGCAGGCGATGTATCGGCCGCAGAAGTCGCGGCACAACTCCTGCACCTTCTCCAGCTCAAGCAGGTGGATCCTGAGGACCTGGAGAGGAAATAGCGTTTTAGACAAATACTAAAAACTTGAGTAAAATGGACCTTATGACATGGAGTTACGAACTTTTGCTATCAGACAAACCCAACTTCAACTGAGACATGGCGGAAATGTATGAATCCGAACGCATGCAACGTCTGACCCGCCGTAAAAAATAAGGAGGTAATTTTTGAGACGCTTTCCCTCCCCCACAAGGTTATCATAATATCTTTATTTGCAAAAATACAGGTACAGGTACAGTTGTTCATTTTCACATTCGAGCCAATACATTCTACCAATTTATTGGTGTGCAAATATTTAAAAATTTAATTTCACAATATTAATAAGAAATTGTCGCTATAGCGATTACTAATTAAAATTGTCTATTTTAAAAATCATAAAAACAACAAATGTCAAATAAAAAATTAATAATAATAATAATAACAACAATAAAGAACGAATCTAAACAAAAAATAATCATTAAGACAATCACAATAATAATGAAATAGTAAATTACACAAATAGGTACCTATATTAATTAAATCATACCGCATCTATAATATTGAATTACATTACATTATTTATTAATGTCCATTAATCCGTAATATGTTTTTAATTATTAAATTCATTTATAAAAACAATTTTCAAGGAGCCATTTGGTTAATTTATTTTTAAAAGTGACAAGAGTCTTTAAATGTATTTGGTAGCTTATTATAAACATGAATAGCCATAAGGTAAGCGTTTCTTTCATATATCTCTGATTTGCATACAGGTATATACAGTTTATGTACATGTCTTGTGTTCCGGGAAATGGCATCAGACTGTTTTTTAAAATAATTTGGATGTAGTTTAACAAATATACACAATTCCTTGACATACATGCAAGTCAACGGAAGTATCTTTAGTCTTTTAAATAATGGCCTACAACTTTCCATGAACCATGCACCACATATGGCTCTGACGCATTTCTTTTGAACAATAAATACTTAATTTGCTTAGACTTAATTGCCCCATAGCAATCCCTATCCCTATCTACCGACCTCAATAGATAGGGTATCGCAACTGGAACTACGGGTCCGGTTGTGTTTTCAGAGGTACTACGGGGTTCCGGTTCAAGCCCCCCGCTAGTCGTGCCTTTAACCAGGCGCCTCCGGCGGGATCCGGACATGGGTTGGACTCGTAGTGGCATGTGGTTAGCTGTAGAGCTTGGGAATGTTCGTTTGTCCTGGTATTGTGTGCCAGGACTTCCAAACTCGTGCACAGCGAGCGGGGCCTAGTAGCGGTCTCTGAGGGGCCAGAAGCGAAAAGTCCTGCGGGGAACGTGAGTTTCCCTTATAGTGGCAGCTTTGTCCGGTGGTTTTCATTGGACATTGGTGTTGACATCTCCGGTACTAGTCTGGATAACTAGTAGAGACGGCCTCCTAGATGCCGTAGGTCTCCGGTCCAGCCAGCCGCGTAGGACGTGGGAACTGGCTAGGCTCCCGGATGGGTTCCGAGAAGTGAGTGTGCTTACTACTCCGCTACCAAGGTGGACACTTGGGAGTCGACTTTAGAGTCGACGACCCTAGCAGTGGCAACTGCGAGTTGTGCCCTTCGTGCAACGAGAAGTGAGCGAGCTCGACAGCTCCGGCTACCTATCTGGACAATAGGCAGTGAACTACACGTGTTCACGGGGATACTCTCCCGAGACACTAGTCTTATGAGTACCGAATGAAGAGCGCGCTGCAGCGGGCACTAATTTGGCGTCAAGACCTAACGTTGGTGGTCTCCTGCGCGAGTGTTCTACTGGCGCAGGGACGTCTGGCACTTCTTGCATAACCTAACGGTTGGTCTCGAGGTGCCAGTACAAATAAACTTAGTGAATTAAGGAGAGGGGATGCCCCATAGCAATGACTGAGGCAGATGGCCCCCGCCAACTTGAAAATCGCGGACCCAAAAGTCAGACAGCCGAGAATCGCGCTGCGCTACCTGCGGGCGGACCTCACAGACACGGAGATAGTCGAGAATCTCCACCAGGTGAACCTTAGCGACGACCCAGACTGGCCTCTTGATAAGGTTAAGAGCTGCTGTAAAGTAGCTGTTAAGAAGCAGATCGGCCAGAAATACCTGGTGGTCCTGGAGTGCTCGATGAAGCTTCGAGACAAGCTGGTGGGTCTGGGCCATGTCTACATTGGCTGGGACGCAGCTGAAGTTAGCGACCACGTAAGGGCAACCTGTACTACTGCAGGTCAAAGATATGGTCTGCGGCAAGTGCGGCGACATCGGTCACAAATCTGGCGAATGCCAAGCAAAGACCCAGTGTTGCGCGACTTGCCGTAGATTCAAACGCAAGGACGCAGACACTCATGCTACTGCAGCAGCCAATTGCCCCGCCAGGCAGTTTGCCGAACAGCAGGCCGTAAATGCACTTCAGTATGGATAGTACACCCTCTATCCATCTTCGCGTAGGGCAGCTCAACCTTAACGGGTCCCAATCTGCCACGGCGGAGCTACCAGTGATTGCACGTACGCAAAAGCTTGACTTTGTTCTTGTCCAAGAACAATTTGGAAGCACCCCTGGCCTCCTGCATTGTGGCGCGACCCCCATGGCTGGCGTCCTCGTCATCAACAGCGACATAGCGTTTACTATTCTGGAACATCTTAGTACAGAGCACTGCATAGTCGCCCACGTTGCGCACGGTGGTACCGGCATCTACATCGTATCAGCATACTTCCAGTACAGCCATGATATCAGCCGTCACATCCAACACTTGGAGTTTGTGTTGCTACAGTTCGCAGGGAAACCGGTAGTCATTGGTGTCGATAGCAATGCGCATTCGCCAATGTGGTTCTGCGAAGAAAGGCAATACGTAGGTCGAGGAAGGGACACGGACTACAGGAGGAACCACTTGGAGGGATTCATACTCGGTAGGGACCTTCTTGTGTACAATGCTCCCGACCAACCACCTACGTTCAGTGGCCCGAATGGAATGTCTAATGTAGATTTGACACTGTCAACGAGAGGTATTGATGTGCGTAACTGGACCGTTCACGAGGGCGTCAGCCTCAGCGACCATCAGTTGATTACCATCGAGATCGCTTTCGACCGTCAACCGTTATTACGCGCAAAGGAAGATCAGTTGTTGGCTCCGTTCCGGATGAGAGGGGTAGACTGGACTAGGTTTTGCTCGGCACTCCATGCTCGTGTAGGAAGTTTGCATTCCGGCCTTCCAGCTCACACGTATTGCGAACGTTTCACAGACATCCTGCTGCGCACCGCCCGAGAGGTCCTCGGTCGCTGTGCACGCAAGGATGATGGCAAATATGAATGGTGGTCACCTGAATTAGATCAGCTACGCCGTGGAGTTGGCCGAGCCCGCCGTGACTGGCGGCGATCACGTCGCGCGGGAGGAATACAGGAAGAGCTACTTCGAGAGTCATTCCGCAGTCTTAGGACTACGTACAAACACGCCATGAAGCAGGCAGAGTTGGATTTCTACCGTGCAATCGCTGATTCAGGTAACGATGACCCGTGGGGTAAGGCATATCGGGCAGCGAGCGGACGTTTTCGTCCACCATCAAACGTCATTAACGCTTCGAAACTCATAGAGGGGCACACTGATTCTACTAGTGACACCATGTCCGCGTTGCTCACTTCGCTGTACCCAGACGATCGACCAGAGGCCGATACCTCCTACCACCGCGACGTTCGTGTGGCTGCTGCGTTCATCCCTTCAGGGTGCGACTCTCCAGACCCAAGCAAACACTCGCTTGAAAACATCATCCGCGCCCTACCGAACACTGCCGCAGGTACGGACGGTATAACCGCTAAAATCGTCAAGTGGGCTTGGAAGGCTGCGTCCGACGAGATGTGGAACATGTATCGTTTGTGCATTGCTCAGGGTATCTTCCCAGATATCTGGAAAACCGGTAAGCTTTTGGTACTGCCTAAGGGCAACGGTAAGCCTCTCTCGGACCCGAAGGCGTATAGGCCTATAACTTTTACCCATTTTAGGTAAAATATTGGAACGCGTCATTATTTCCTGCGCTCCCTGCCTGCACAGTCACATTTCAGATGCTCAGCACGGTTTCACCCGCGGCCGTTCTACGGTCACGGCGCTCAAATTTATTAACTCAGTAACAGAGTCCAGTGCAGCATCTTACGTGCAGTTATCTTTCTGGACATATCTGGTGCTTTCGACAATGCGTGGTGGCCAATGATTCTTTTAAAATGTAAACAGGCGGGTAGCCCGCCTAATATCTACAGCATTTTGGTCAGTTACTTCACGAACCGGCGTGTGGGGCTCTTTGTTGGGAACCAGACGTCGTGGAAACACAACACCATGGGATGTCCACAAGGGTCAGTACTAGGCCCGACACTTTGGAACCTCCTCCTCAACGACCTCCTGCTGCTGCCGAAACCTGACGGAGTCCACGTTGTTGCGTATGCCGATGACGTGACGATCGTCGTCGAGGCCTCATCGCGTTCCGATATCGAGCGTAAGTCTACGTCGGTGTTAAGTGCCATATCCGATTGGGGCACCCGTAATCGTCTTGGTTTCTCCCCGGGAAAGTCACTTACGATGTACAAAGGCAAATTCCAGCGTTCGCCGATCATCCGGCTCGGTGGGTCCTCGATCGCGAGCGTCACTCAGGCAAAGCTGTTGGGAGTGACTCTGGACGTGGCTAGGTCCTACGCGCCGCATGCTAAGTTGATTGGTGAAGCGGCCTCCAACTGCTTCGGCAAAGTGTCACGCATCTCCGCGTCGACCTGGGGCGTGAAGTACCGTGCCCTTAGGGTCCTGTTTTCAGGGACCTATGTGGCCACTTTGACATACGCTGCGGCCGTATGGTACCGACGCACGTCTGTTTTTATCGTTAGAAGGGCGTTACATAGCACGCAAAGACCGGCACTTATATTGTTAACGAAGGCCTACAGAACGTGCAGCACCGCGGCGTTACCTGTGCTTGCGGGCGTGCTGCCGGCCGATCTGGAGGTTCTTCCTGCGGGACGTCTTGCAGAGGAGGGACTCCAACTGGCCACCAGGGAGCGCCGCAAATTGAGACGTAAAATCAGAGAGGAGATCGTCGCCATTTGGCAAGAACGATAGAAGTCCAGCGAGGATGGCCGCGAGTTATTTAGCTTCTGCCCAGACGTTGCTGTGAGACTCTCTCATGACTGGGTTGAGCCCGATTACGTTGTCTCTCAGTTGCTCACGGGGCACGGTTGTTTCAGACAGCGCCTACACAAACTTGCGCTGTGCGAGTCTGCCACGTGTCCCTGCGGCGAGTCTAGTGAGAGTCGAGATCACGCACTATGGGAGTGTAGCTTATACTCCGAGATTAGGGTCAGGTTGTTGGATAGGTTACGCAGTCAGGATTTCGGTCCAGTCTACCACCAGGACCTCATCAGTAGCCGAAGCAATTGGGAAGCACTGCGCGAGTTCGCGCACTCCTGGCACACGATTCGACGAACATTCGAATAAGAGGTTTAGGTATAACAACGAGAGCAGCCCGACGCGAAGTCACGTACTGTGGTGTCCACGCCCCAGAAGGGGGAGAGGTGGTAACAGAAGGGACGGAATAAGATTTGTAGGGAGCGAAGTGAAAAGCGCCGCTGGGGAAAAGAGCCTATGCAGTACCCACGCGCTCTCCCGAGATTCGGTCCTTATGCCGCAAGGTAGGCAGGACCATGGGCTGGTGGAGGGTTTGCCCCATAGCAATAATCCATACGCAACCACAGATGAGACATAACCATGATATGCACTGAGCGCCACTTCGGCAGAAACGGTAACACGTAAACGCCTTATTGCAAAGACAAATTTGTTTAATTTGTCACAAGTATGCTCAACATGCGCTTTCCAATCACAGTGTTCATCCATAATTATACCTAAGAATTTATTAGTTTTTACTTGTTCAATTGTGTTTGTGCCGTATTTTATATTGAGGTTTATTTATTTTGCTGAATTAGTTTGAAATTGAATCATTTTTGTTTTATTTACATTAATTTTGAAATTATTAGCATTTAGCCATTTAACGACACTATTTAAAGCATTATTTATATCATTCTCATAATCATCTATCGAATTGCATTTTATAAGTAGTGTTGTATCATCAGCGAATAATATAGTTCTATGATGAGTGGCATTAGGAAGATCATTAATGTACATCAAAAACAGGAATGGTCCTAGTACGCTTCCTTGTGGTACACCAAAAAAGTTTTGTTTATTTGACGAACGAATGGTAGTTTTTATACCATTGACAATTTTTGTTATCTCTGTACATTGCTTTCGATCTTGTAAATAGTTATAGAGCCACGTATGTGCGTTTCCTCTTATGCCATATCTTTCCAATTTATATAGTAGAAGCTTGTGGTCCACAAAATCGAATGCCTTGCTCATATCAAGGAACAAAGCTGTAATTGGTAATTTAATATTAATTGCTTCTGTAATGACCCTTACTAAATTAAAACAAGCAAGAGATGTAGTGTTATTTTCACGAAATCCATAGTGGTCATGCTGAAGTAAGTCGTGTTTTTTTACAAAATTCCAGTCTTTTTAGAATAGCCTTTTCAAATATTTTAGCTATAACTGGGATAAGAGTTACAGGTCGATAGTTGTGGACATCAGTAGGGTCACCTTTTTTTAGTAAGGGTTTGACAATTGAGTTCTTTAACACATTTGGAAACATTCCTTGTTCAAATGATAGATTAATATTATAGCTTAATGGTTTACATATGTGCTGTGCTGATAATTTGATAATTTTTGTACAAATTCCATCTGGTCCTGTAGAATTTGTATTATTCAAAGATCTAATAATTCCCAAAATTTCATTTTCGTCAGTAGGTTGTAAAAATATAGTATGATTATTGTTTATATTCGTAGTTTTATTAATGTCATTCTGATTATATTGAAATGTATTTGTCAAATTAATAAAAAAATCATTTAAAATATTACTTATATGTTGCGGATTATCATATGTCTTATTATTAATATTAATTGATTCAATTTGATTAACTGACGTAGTATTATTAATATTTTCCTGAATAAGATGCCAAGACGCCCTACATTTATTCCTGTTTTTATCAAGAAACTTTTTATTTTGTATTTGTTGTGATTTATGTATGCATTTTTTAATACACTATTATATGCTTTATAATGCTTAGCATTACCAAATTTATTAGATCCAGATTTTAAGTAAAGGTATCTTTTACGTACAGTCACGAGCACCAATATGTATACACTTTGACTCTTATTCCATTGTATTAAGAGTTACAATTGTTTACATATTTTTGCTCGTGACTGTACACAAGACAATTTAAGACCTCTTGTTATCCAATTTATTTTACGTTTGCGGTTTGTTCCTTTAATTCTTATCTCGGGAAAACATAGGTTATAAAATAATGAAAATGATTGGTGGAATGTTTCAAAGGCACCGTTTAAAGTTAAGTTTTCGTACACTTCAGAAAATGTAAGGGCTGATATACAATTAAGAAACTTTTTCATATTGTCATCACTAAAATCTCTTTTTGTTTCCAACCACTGTAGTAATTTATATTTTTTATTAACTTTAACTGTTAGTATTTGTCCAGTTTCGTGATCAGATAAAGCAAGATGGTGGAAATTGGACTAAACTTGTTTGAAATTACTAGCAAACTGGTCACGACAAGCAAATTGTCTTGTAGGTGACTTGATATGTACTGTCATATTATAATTTTTTTAATACTGAAAAGTTCTTGTGATATTTTGTTTATTTTTAAAGTGTCAATATTCCAATCTCCGCATAAAATTCTTTTTATTTTTTGTAGTTAGCTCTGTAAGAAGAATGTTAAGTTTGGTAAAAAATATATCTGGATTACTACCTGGTATCCTATATATACAAACTATTATTATTTTATGAGTCAAAAGCTCCAGTACATTCGAAATGATATTGACAAGATATTTCACTAATGCAATCAATATTTTTATATTCCATACAATTCTTTATTAGAACGCAAGTGCCTCCACGTCTTTTATCACGTGAGTTAGATGCGACTAACCTATAATTAGGAATTTGTAACAAATCTTCCGTTCCATTTTTAATAAAAGTTTCACTGAGACATATCACATCAATTTCATTATTTTGTTGACTTAACTCTATCAATGCTAATGTAATTTGCTCTGATTTATTTATAGCTCCCACAATATTTTCATGTAGTATTTTTAATGTTTCTGAACTCTGGTTATTAATTTTATGGACGAAAAAAGTGTTGGCTTTTATTTTGTTCACATATTAAATTATTGTTACTCCTATAGAGGCATTATTCTTTGTCACACTTCGTTTCTTATAATAGTATGGTATAGTACCTTTTTTTGGAGTCACGCTGGTAAGTTTGGTTAAACTAGAAGTTTGCCTTAGCGGTGCAATAATATCATTTTCATTTATGTTATTACGAAATATATAATTATTATTAAATTCAATGTCCTTAATTAATTTAGAGATGTCATGAATTATTGTTCGTAGTCCAAAGTTACTTAAATTACCAGTGTGTCTATAAAACATTTTGAAATCGTAGATTAAATTTAAATTTGAATCTAAGAGGTATGCATGCATGTGTGTCATTATGTCTCGATATAATAAATTATTAAAATTTTCAACTCTCCAATTAAACGTCCCGTCACCCTAGCCGAAGTCACAGCCTACGGCATCTTCATTTTTTTCTGCCTCTGTCTTTGCCTGCCCTGGAGTATTGTTTCGCTGAGGCTTGAGATTCCTTGAGTTTTTCTCCGTATAAATACCTTTGCCACCTATAAACCTTGGCTCTAAAAGTTACACAAACCTGTATGTTCTTAATCATCAGCCATCAATCTAAGGGTCATCATCAAGGAAAACCTCCCGTACCTACCGCTAATGCTGCGGTTCTGAACTCCCGCACTCAATCAGCTACACCAACTCCCGCACTC
Source organism: Scoparia ambigualis (assembly GCA_963921215.1). Classification (NCBI taxonomy): domain Eukaryota; kingdom Metazoa; phylum Arthropoda; class Insecta; order Lepidoptera; family Crambidae; genus Scoparia; species Scoparia ambigualis. The sequence continues at coordinate 31,639,153 of OY992515.1, read as the reverse complement.
AATCAGCTACACCAACCCGTATGTTCTTAATCATGAAGCCGTATCTCAGAGTCGTCCACTAGGAACGGCCTCCGGTCTGAGGAAGATCTGCGCTGTTAGTTGGCCAGCAGCTCTTGAACAGAGCAGACACTTCGCAGTCTTTCCGCTGCTTCTAGCTTCCTTTATCTTTATATTGCTTGAATCTGAGGAAATTTAATAGCTACACCAATTTGTATGCTCTTAGCAATATCGATCTCGGGGTCGTCCACCATGAACTGCCTCATGTCCCGGCGCTGGTGCTGCCTTCCCTCCCCACCACAAGGTCAACCGTAGCCTTTGGCACCGGGTTTTCTGCACTCTGCCGCTCTAGTTGCCTCTTTAGTTGAGGCTTGAGAGATTTTTATGCTGAATAAAAACCTTTGCCACCTATAAAACTGGCTCTAAAAGCTACACAAACCTGTATGCTTTAAATCAGGAGGCCGTCGATCACAAAATCGTCTACAGGGAAGACCTACTGTCCACCACCGATTTTGCATTCTTAAAGCGGTTAGTTGGCTAGCAGGTCTCCAGCAGAGCAAACGAGTCGCAGCTTCTTTTTTTTTATACTAAGCCCGGCAAACGACCCCACTCCACCTGATGTTAAGTGGAAATGAGGTCCAGGCGCGAGGACAACTGGTGCAGCGTAAGAGACGTAGCATCAGTCATACTCACTCTGCCGGCCCACAAAGTGCCTCTTCACGCCTCGTTTGAAGGACCCTATGTCATAGGTAGGAGGGAATACGTGTGCTGGTAGACTATTCCATCTTTTGGAAGTGCGGCAAAGAAACGAGTCACCAAATTTCTTTGTGCGTGATGGAATGTTAGAGACTGTAAATTGGTGACTCCGGAGAACAGCACGCGTACTCCTATGGAGGAAGGGAGAAGGAGGGATGAGGTTAAAGAGTTCTTCAGAGCACTCGCCATGGTATAAACGGTAAAAGACGCTAAGTGACGCAATATCTCTACGCAATTGCAAAGGCTCGAGAGTTTTAGTGACCTCTGCATTGCCGATAATACGCACAGCGCGTCGCTGCAATCTGTCCAAGGCATCGAGAAGGTACTTTGCGGAGCCGTCCCAAAGGTGAGAGCAATACTCCACGCAAGACCGCACCTGTGTCTTGTATAATAGACACAACTGATCAGGCGTGAAGAATCGCCGCACCTTGTTCAGGACACCGAGTTTACGTGATGCATTTTTAATCACGGTTTCGATGTAGTCCTTTTGGTTCAGATCGCAGTGGATATCCATACCGAGCATGTTAATACTGCTCTGCAGGCCTAGAGATGTACTCTGAAGAGAGGGAAGGGGAAGGAATGGCGACTTTTTCGCTGTGAACGCGCACACCTGTGTTTTCTTGGCATTGAACTCCACCAGATTATCGGAGCCCCATTTAGAAATGAGGTCCAACACCCGATCGAGCTCAATGACAAGATTTGCTCGCTTCATTTCGGTGTCTACCCGCCCAGCCGTTGGGTGCCCGTTATATCCCCCATGCACTGTGCTATCATCTGCATAGCAATGAATGTTTCCAAGAGGAAGCATGTCATTGATATGCAGAAGGAACAGCGTGGGGGATAGAACGGAGCCTTGAGGAACACCAGCGTTCACTGGCATGAACCGCGAAGCGCATCCATCCGAAAGGACACGGATTCTACGCTTATGCAGGAAGCTTGCAATCCAGGTACAGAACTGAGCGGGCAAACCGTATGCCTGGAGCTTGGAGAGAAGAGCTTTGTGCCAGACCCGATCAAAAGCCTTGGCTATGTCAAGGCTAACTGCCAGTGACTCGCCACGCTTGTCGATAGCCTCACCCCAGAGATGTGTGACGTACGCTAGAAGATCACCCGTTGACCGTTTTGGCCGAAACCCATATTGACGATCGTGAATTAGGGAGTGATCTTCTAGGTATCGAATAAGCTGTTGTTTCAATATTCGTTCTAGGATCTTACACAACACTGAAGTTACGGCTATAGGGCGGTAATTAGTCTACTACTAAATTAGTTCTACGCTGCTTGTGGCTTTTAAACACCGACCTCGCTGCTTCTGGCTACCTTTTAGTGTTTGAATACCAACCTGTATGCTCTTAATCTACACGAAGATATGCGCTGTTAGTTGGCCAACAGGTGTTAAAGAGAGCAGACGCGTCGCAGTCTCATCGCTGCTTTTGGCTTGCTTTATCTTTCTCTTGCTTGAATATGAGAAGTTTTAATAGCTACCAACCTGTATGCTCTTAATCATGAGCCCATCGATCTCCGGGTCGTCCACTAGGAACGGCCTCCGGTCCCGCCGCTGATGCTGCACAAACGCCTGCAGGTCGGCGCCGAACGCGTCCGCGGCGGGCGCCTCCGCCCCCGCCGTCGCTTGCTCGCATCGCTCGAGGAGGAGCGCTAGCAGCGGGAATAGCGGGTGTCTGGAAGCATATGTTATACACGTCACCGTAAAATTGTAAATTGTTAACTAAAACCGTCGAAAAGTTGTGACCTGTAAAATGCAGTTTACAGTTTAACACATTATTTTTCGATAGATACATTCATATAATCACGACTTTTATCACCGAAGGGTTAATCAGAGACAAGGCAATGAGGACAGCAAAAGCAGTCTTCTGCCATAGTCCACTGTTCACCAAATAGCGACGGCACATGTGCTCAGTGTGACAGGTGGTGTCCATCGCTGCTCCAAGCTGTTGGATGTATGTGCAGCAGTCTTTAGTCCGTTAATCGCCTTTTACGACACCCAAGGGAAGAGAGGGAGTGGTAGTATTCTTTTACCGCTACGCGACACAGTTCCTTAATTTATCGATTATAATGATATATTTGAATGGTAGAGCCACGCTGCGTTGCAGCACGAATTGGGCCGACTCGCCTCTCACGGCATATCGGTTTGAAACAATAGAACTCGTTGCTGTTGTGTTTTGTCCGGTGAGTAAAAGTACCGGAAGACCATCAAAAGTTCTTTCTCGAGGCACAGAATAAATAATAGTACTACGCGTCGAGGCCCCGGCAACGCCTCTATCTGCGACTCGTCTGGTTTAGCGGGTGTCTATGGGCGGCGGTGATTACTTCCCATCAAGTAACCCACCAGCTCGTTTGCCTCCTTTTACAAAAAAGACCCTTAGGGGATAACAGTTGTAAGTGTATAAATAATCACGACTTATATTATACCCAAAGGATGTACGTCAGAGACTACTTATAGGTAACGGGGACGCAAAGGCAGTCCTGCCATAGCCACACTCCACGTTTCACAAGTTACAACTGCACATGTGCTCAGCATGACAGGTGGTGAAGCCCATCGCTACCCTAAGTATTCTGTTGGATGTACCTACGTGGAGTCTTTAGTCCGTTAGTCGCCTTTCACGACACCCAAGAGCAGAGGGGCTGGTAGTATTCTTTCACCGCTTTTGCTTTCGACACGCCGGTTAGTTAGTAAGTAAGAAAGTACGAGTATGTATGCCTCACTTGTACACGGCCCTTTTGTCGGCCTCGAACTGCGCCTGGTCGCCGTCGGCCGCGGGCGCGCCGCCGCCCTGCATCCCGGCGCTCACCACTTGTGCCGCATCTGGGGGGGACACGACGACATCAGCAACAACAACAATAAGAACAACGACCTATAATTATTCAATTCAATTAATCTTAATTAATTGTGATGTTTCATTATATTTCACAAGCGGCCACTCGCGGTTTCACCCGCATGGTTCCCGTTCCCGTGGTAATATAGGGATAAAAAGTATCCTATGTGTTAATCCAGGTTATAAACTATCTGTATGCCGAATTTCATCCAAAACCATTCAGTAGTTTTTACGTGAAAGAGTAACAAACATCCATCCATACTTACAAACTTTCGCGTTTATAATATTAGTAGGATATTAGTAGCATTGTGATATTATGTAAGTATTTTATTTACTTATGTAATTTTATTATTTATTATAAGTACTTAAATCAATAAAGTATTAATTTATATTAGTTTTCATTCACACGTTCGAATTTTATTAAGTATGCTATTTTTTAATGTTGTTTTATTTTTCGGGTTCAATTCCCGCCTGAGGTAGAAATTTTTTTCAACGTTTCGTTATCTTTGAGTTTATTTGAGCGTTTGTTATCGAAAATAATCAAATATTACGAATGTTGTTTTATTTTACATACATACATCCATATAATCGCGACTATCATCCCCGAAGGGTATAGTCAGAGACTAGGCAATGAGCACGTGCTCAACGTGACAGGGGCATGGCGAGCCCATCGCCGCTCTATGATGTTGGATGTATATGCAGTCTTTAGTCCGTTAGTAACCTTTTACGACACCCAAGCGAAGGGTTGTAAGTAGTATTCTTTCACCGCTACGGGACACGGTTTTATTTTCCATGATATGAATAATCCGTTTCCGCTGTGTGCTTTGTTCTTTGAGCAAATTTATAACTGATTTATTGCCCGTTCATGAATGTTTTTATTAAAATTTGTAAATACCTAAGCAGAAGCCTTTTTTTATGCAAATAAATCACTTATCTATCTATCGAAATGAAAATAGCACTTGATAAAAAGACGACTAAGTACCTAAGGTGGAAAGTGGCATCTGTGGATAAAAGCAACATCATAACAATTGTTGTTGTTACTGTTAGGCTTTTTTTATAATAGATGGGATTGCTCTTAAGCCGACGATGGAGCGAGCTTGCCCAGAAGCAGCCTATTCACTCGGGCTTTAAAGATGTTGGGGCTATATGCACTCGGGAACACAGACGCCGGCAGGGAATTCCACACCTTGACTGTACGCATTATGAATGAAGACGAATAGCGCTTGGTGCGTATGAGTGGAATATCAACCAAGTAAGGATGGTAACCCGCCGTACGTCTTATAGCCTGTTGGCTATAACCATACTTACGGAAAAGAAGAAAGAGATCTTCTGTTCTGTGTTTATACTCGTAAAATGTAACACACAAAAATGAAAACAGCACTAAATTCAGGTATATAAAATAATGAGGAACTTCCGAAGTACGAGGCAGAACTTGAGGAATCCTCATCAACCCTAACTTAAACCAACGAACAGCTCTTCCATATTGGGTTACCGAACGTGAAATTAACAAACGGGCAGGGCAATTATCTATGATTTTATTATGGTAAACTAGCAGCCATCCAGCGACTTCGTCCGCGAAAACACCCCGTGACGAGGTTCCAATTTTTTTTAATATAAAACTTAATAATAAATTTCACAACTATGACACCAATCATTCAACCACAAACAAGGCATTAGCTTGAATTATGGTGACTGAATAACGGATAACATACAAATACTAATAAATATCCATAACTCGGTCACAAACGGTCGTGCTTATCACACAAACCTTTTGTCCCTATATACCTGGATTCGAACCCGGGACCGAAGGTTTCGCAGTCAGGGTCGTTAACCACTCGACCACCCGACCGCTATTAAACCTTGTCTTGACAATAACAGACATAAAAAAAGAGTTAGCCAAATAGGTGCAGCTATTCAAAATGATGCGCGAACATACATTCAAGGCAATCGATCTTTGTCATTACATATTATAAAGTAAAGTCGCCGTTTTCCTGTCTGTGGCTCCGCTTTATTCGTCTGAACCACGTGTCACGAGCAACAATATGTATACACTTTGACTCTTATTCCACTGCAATAAGAGTTACAATTGTTTACATATTTTTGATCGTGACTGAACTACGCGTAATGTATTTCATGCGGGTTTCACTAACAGAAAGAGCGATAACTGAGGATGGTTTTTGTTTATAATTTGTAAATATTTTGTACAAAATGGCTGAAGTAGATGGTGTTTTGACTTAGCGTGGACGAAGGCGCGGGCGGGTCTCTAATAAAAAAGGAAATAAAAATAGGTATCACCCGATGACTTGATTTCATTGATGCCCATCAGCGGGTCTTTATACAGGCTATTTCCCCCATACTACCTACATAATAATTATAAAAAAGAAATCTTCAAAATGACGAACACAGAAGAAGTTACAACATTTAATAAAACCATCAAACAACAGAACAACGAAAAACTAACCGCAATACTGGTAGAATATAAGTTGGCAACACAGCCATAACTCCGCTCACGGACTCGCGGGCAATAAAAACAGATATTAAAAGCACAACGCGTCTCGAGAGCGCATTCATCACAAGTGTTGCCAGTAGATTGATATAAAATACCCCTGGTTTCTTGGCCTTGCGCTTTTTTGGGGTGTATACGGAATTAATTTCGTAGAATTGGCTTTTAAAGAGGGCATCCGAGGGGAGGGAATTAGGTGCCACTATTTAGTTGTATTAATTGCGACGCCCTTATTACGTTATGTACGCGCATTAAGTTTCGATAATATTTATTTTAATTGCAATGACTATTAAGTAAGTAAATAAGTTAATTGGCTACACATGATAAATTTTCAACAATATTACAATTATTAATAGTTTAGTCAAAGTCCAAAAGCAAATGCAAACAGCTAAGTTAAATAAATCAAATCAAAGCGTATCAATATGAATATAGGTACAAGTATAGCAAAAATTACCAAGATAAAACGACCACTCATCTATAAGTAAAAAAAACATGGTAAAGATGTTTTGTAATGACTTTTTGCATTAATAACGCTCAATAAACTCGAAGATAACGAAAGGTTGAAAAAAAGATTAGGTACCGCAGGCGGGAATCGAACCCACGTCCTATGCAATCCGGGCGGCTGCTTAGATTACTCCTACCGAGGTATTGTTTAGACATGTCGAAATTCTCCAACATACATCCAACATCTTATTAAGCATAAGGCGTCGCACAGTGTTGCAGTTACTTGCCAAAATAAAAAAATCAAAAAGTAGAGAAGCCAAAAAAGAACGGTTGTTTTATCAACTATGATAGATTCTATAAACGGTAAGATATGATTCGAAGGTACTTGAGAGACGGACTCATTTAAACATTGACGATTTCTTATTAGTATTTTTAACTACTAAAATAGCTGAACTTCCATCAAAGTGTTCTGTAACAAGTTTTTAGATATTCTTAAAATAATTTTATCAATTAAAAGAGGGATACTTCTATATTGTGAATACATAATTAGTGGCTAAAAATAATGTATCAACTAGCAGAAAAAAAATATTTAAAAAGAAGCTCCAAATGATACCACTTTTTTAAAATACTGAGGGTTATTATAGTTTAGTTCTCCACATTTCTCCGTGTGCGTTACCCCAGCAGGAAAGTAGCTCCTAGAGTGTTACGAGTGGAATGTATAATTAGTGCGTAATCTGATGTAAAAGTGCGCGGCGTAAAAAAAATGTGCGTGTTGTCGTTTTGTAGAAAAACGAAAAAAACGGTTCCTGCTGCAGTAACGCCGTTCCAGCAGGAAAATTTTAAACGAATGATCAGAGAGAGAAAGTTGTGCATGGGCAGTGCGTCTTTAGGTTTTCGAGATATTGCATTTCCTGCTGGAGTAACGTTTTGCAGAATCGTATATCTCTAAAGCCATTGTATGTGCGCTTGTAGACTCAAACATACGAGTAGCTCTTAAATTGTGCGTATTTGTGACAGAATTAGATTTACGAAAATATTCATAAACTTCAAGTAATCGCGCTTTTTTTTCAATCCTTAAAAAAATCGCAGCGCCTAAACGAGGGAATGTATAAGCTCACTGAAAACTGTATTCGATCCTTCTCGATACATATAATAACCATAAAAAGTTTCAAAAGTGTACATACATGCGTTATCGAATAATAATACTAAAAGTCAAAACGACGGTGTCATAACTTTGACGTCAACATACAAGAAACTGGCTCAACCCAAGATGAGCAGGTTTAAACCAAAATTAGTGCGTTTAGTCAAAGAACATAGTGAAAATTATCAGCCTGGAATGTTTCGCATTTAAATAGATATAAAAAAAAAAACATGTAAACAACGGCTGGTTATCCGACCAAATTCGAATGACTACAAAAAAGCGATGGATTCGTACATGTCAATGACCTTTTTTTATTGAACGTATTATACATAAGCTGTTTTCCGTACAGTCGCGTTCAAACGTTTGTTGACAATTATAAGACCTAATTTTGGGGCCTAATTAAAAAAAAATCTAATGCACCTTGTGACCATATCAAATGAAAGAGCTTGTTGATGTGGAAATAATTATTTTTACAAGATTTTATTTACTTTCACCTGTCCGGTGTCTGTAATGAAATCTTGCAACTTTAATTGACCCACTTTCTGGTTTCCGATTGAGCTGAAATTTTGCATGCATATGTATATCGCGTGACAATGCAATATTACGATGACATGGAGCTGATCTGATGCTGGAGCTAGAAGGTGGCCATAGGAACTCCGCAATGTAACGATAAAACCCCATCGAGTTTGGGCTCGTTTGATTCCATTCCTTAAAGTGATTTTGATGAACTGATTTTAAGCATGCCAAATCGCTGCGATTGTGTGATTCATGTTCATGGTTGAAACACAGGTTATATTGTTATTTTTATATTGTAATTTTAATTTCTATTAATTTGCCTTTTTTGCCACTTAATTGATGCCGTTAACTTTTTCTTTTTTATCTTGTTAACTTAAACACTTTCAATTAACTTCATAAAATTATCAATAAACAAACAATAACAGTGCAACTGCGTGACTCAACGCGACCGTGTCCTTGACGTGATAACTACAACTGTTTGTTTACGATTTTACGAAGTGATAACCCATACATGAAGTGCGTATGCACTTCCTAGTAAAAAAACACTTCCAACTACAAATAATAAGCAACGTTTATGTATCTGTCTCTGTCCCACTAATACCGTACGCTTACTAGCTGTCTCACTTTCTCCAAACTAGACAAAGCGACTCCTTGTGACGTCAGCGGGTGCTGCGGGGTCAGGAGCACAAGGTCTTCCAGAAGAAACAAGTTTATGTTTGCGTACATAAGGGTGCGTCCACATCTGGCGAATGCGCGGCGAATGCGCCGCTTGCGAGCCGCGCGCGCGCATTTTAAGCTCGCGCGCCGCTCCCGCGCCGCCTGCGCGCCGGCCGCGCGCCCACGAAGATATAGGGAATACTGGAAGCCAAACTCAGTACTTTAAGTTGAAGCCTAGTAGGTATAACCTCTATTGACCTATCGCTGGACTACTGGGTGGCCATCTCATAAATCTTAATTTGCCCGTGTTTCATAAAAGTTAGGTACCTACTGATATTGTGAGCTATGTTTATTTGACTAAAACGGAACGGTAAGCACGCGAACTGGACGCGCGCAGATCGCGCACAGATCGCGCGCAGCACGCGCGCACTATACAAGCATTTCATGAGTTGCGCGCCAAACAACGGCAACAACGGCACGTGTGCAGCGCGCGCGCGGCGCGCGAGCTGCGCATTCGCCGCGCATTCGCCAGATGTGGACGCACCCTTAGAAAAATGGAACCTAAAAATGGTTTATACCTATTTAAAAAATAACGTACTTAATCATTTGCAAGGTCACGGAAACAGCTAGAGTCTGGCTATTAAAAGTAGTCCCTGGACATTTTAACAAACTTTTTACATGGTAATGCTAATGCTAAATGCAAATGTCAACATCAATTTTCCAAGTTGTCAGTTGGTCGTCAATAATTTTACGTGATCTTGTTTTAACGATTTACGGGTGTAAAAATGAATAAAATTGGAGTGCAGAGATGTTGTTTTGCATGATTTCAAAGTTTCAAGAAAAACAACAGGAGAAAGACGCCAAATTCAATCAAAAACAAGATGGTTTACGTGTGGTGCTTGATTTGTTATGTAGTATCTATGACGCAATTTCTTTGATACTGATTTTATTAAAATTTTGATTTCAGTGAATAAAAAAAAAATGGAATATTGTCATTTTGTTTAACCATTCTTAAGATATAAGATGACAGGCGTTACATTCATCTTAATATTTGTAATTAAATGATAATAATTTTAACCTGTGCTCTGGCTGATTAAAGTAGGTATCCCGGCGATTCGCCCCAGCTTCGCACGGACGCAATCTTTGATCATTCCGTCATAATTTTTTTTCATAACAAATTTTATCTTCATAAATTACGAACACAGCAAAACGAACATTATTAATGCGACAATTATTGAATTATTATTGCGTCTTAACCTATATTAGATATGAGCTCGCACCTTTTTAAAAATAAAATTGAATTAATTTTGATTTCATATTTAAAAATAATAGTATCAGCTTCGTTTATTCAGTGTATAGCCAGTATTACCAGAAGCAGATTTTTTGAAATTGCCGCCGTTTTTCAGGGACTGCTTTCATTAGCTAGACTCTAGTAGAATATAATCCAATGGCCGATTTTCTGACAGTTCAAATCAAAGAAGTAAAAATTAGTTCAAAAACACTCGATAGATGTCGTTTTATGAAAGCCGGCCACCAGCCGTACCTACCTAAGGGCTGTTATAAATTCTACACTTTTACTTGTCTACCAAAAGAATAAAAAAATAGTAAGTACTTACCTATTTATATTCAGGACATCCAGAACCTATTTCTATTTTGGAATAGAATAAATATTACGCAGCCATACACGAAGAGAGCTCTTTATGAACTCGCCTTTTACCAAGCGCCATACTAATCTATGCTAAGCGACATCTATGAAGTCATTTACGAACTAATTTCTTTTTTTTTTGATCTCGGAAAATCGCCCATTACAAGTTTTTTTTACTTATTGTTTTCTACTTCAGTGTACTTAGGCACAACACGTTTCAACCGGTTCATAAATAAAGTTAAGAAGGTCATTGATATGTACGAATTCGTCGCTTTGTTGTAGTCATTCTAATTTGGTCGGATAACCAGCCGTTGTTTACATGTTTTGGTTTTGTTTATATCTATTTAAATGCAAAACATTCCAGGCTGAAAATTTTCACTATGTTATTTGACTAGGATTAAAAAAAGAAATATTTTTGTAAATCTAATTCTGTCACAAATACGCACAAATTAAGAGCTACTCGTATGTTTAGTCTACAGGCGCACATACAATGGATTTAGAGATACACGATTCTGCAAAACGTTACTCCAGCAGGAAATGCAATATCTCGAAAACCTAAAGACGCACAAATTTTATTTTTGGCGCACATTTTTGCACTAATGTAAGCTCTCTGCCCATGCACAATTTTTCTCTCTCCGATCATTCGTTTAAAATGTTCCTGCTGGAACGGCGTTACTGCAGCAGGAACCGTTTTTTTCGTTTTTCCTCAAAACGACAACACGCACAATTTTTTTATGCCGCGCACATTTACAGCAGATTACGCACTAATTATACATTCCACTCATAACACTCTAGGAGCTACTTTCGTGCTGGGGTAACGCACATCATTTCTCCACTGTAAAAATAATATGTAGGTATGTGTTATAGAGACCTTATATTTAAACAAGAATCATAAAAATCTTGCGATTTTATGCACTTTTTTTTAAATACTATTTTTTAGTTTTGGTTTACGACATTTACCTATTTCTGTGAATACGACACATCGGATTGAAATGTAGCATAGAATACTATTTAAAAAGTATGTATTAAAAAGTTACATACTTAAATTAATAGTTTGATGCTTATTTATTGATATAATAGGTCAAGGATCATAAGACCGCCCGCCGGCGCACAGTGGGACGTTTGTATGGGAAAAACGGCAAAACCTATAACTTCTATAGTATAATTCTAGGCTCGTTACTTTTTTTTGTGTCATCTTTTTATATACTAAACATTCATTATTATTGATCTAAAACAGGATTATAATAAATTTAAAATAAATTATGCATGTTTTACTTTTATAATTGCCAATAATCATTAATAAAAATAAAAATATGCACTTTCACTCTGAATACTGAATGACTAATGTACTGGAACTAGGAGACTTCAGGGTTAAATTAAATTAAACCAAGAAGTTGATCTAAAAAAGTGTGTAATAAAAAAAAGGTATGGCCGCCTTATTACGGTTTCGACAAAACACAACGATACCGCGATTCAGGTTAGAGCGCTATCCACGCCATCTATCCGTAACTTTTTGAACTATTCTTTACTATCGACGTAAACACACTCATAGTAACACACAAATAATAGTAATGGTATGTGAACTCACTCATCTGAAATGTCAGAATCTGGGCTGAGGTCGAAGAGGGTTGGTATGCCTAAGGAAAGACGTAAAGAAGACTCTGACGACTCTGAGCCAGTAAATATTCTTTAATGTCTTCATCACTCTCAAAAGACTTATTTGTGGTGATGTTCCATAGGCTAGCCACATAGGGATCTGAAGAAACTAACATTCATTAGGTTTTCATTTGTATTTATACGAAAGGTCTTTCTAGTATGAAAAAAATATTTTTCCGAAATTCCTTGTTTCGCTTCTAATGCCTCCTCCGATAATGTTCCTATAGGCAAGTCAAAAAATGAAAATATATCAATCCCGTGAATTAATAATTTATGTTATGTGCTTGGCATATAATACCAACTGTAATTTTGTAGATTATATTGTTTCGTATTTTCTATTAGGTGTTTCAGCTTGAAAAACAGTCTTTATGCAACGAGTTTGCCACTGATTTTAAAATATTATACTTTATTTTAGATAAATCATAGTATTTGGATAAATCTAAGTCTAAGTAAAGTGCAAGAGTTTGTTGAAGTGTCAGTCTTGTTCTCTTTCGATGGTGACCCTGAAAGGCGGTTAGACAAATTGGACGCCAAATTTAGTTTCTTGCATAACTAACGTTTTGAACCAATTCTTTAAACTAGTCTTTAAAAATTTTCTGCGGTTTCCACCTTTACTTGTACTTGGCATGGGTGTTGGTTGAACAAATTCACGCATGTAATATACTATATTATCTGGTAATATCAAATTCTGACTAAGCTACTCTTAATTTTTTGTTATAAAGTAGTCTTAAGGAATAAACTCTGATGACTTTGACGTTTGTAGACGAACATCATCTGGACACTCAGTTAATCCTAACAATTCCCCAATAAGAGTCACTACTGATGTCTTTTTTTTCACTCTTCGGGCTGGAAACCCAAGTTTCGAAAAAATAGGGACATTTTTTATTATTGCGAGGGGCTCCGAAAAATGCAAATTACGGCTAAGTTTGCAAGTAGTTGCAAAAAAAGTTAATGAATAATCAAAGTACAGACATAGATTGACTTAACAAAACAAATATCCCAGAGAGGGTTTTTGAGATATTTTAGTAAACCATCGATATATCTTGGCAATCGAATTAATTTTGAATATAAATTTATGTAACACTTTAAAGTTCTTAAAATACACTAATGTATCCAAATTAAAATCACTTACGGTCGGTTGTACTATCCATGACAATATTTGAATGCAAAATCGAACCAATATTCAATTAATAAGCCGTAATAAATTAATAATGCAACGTACTTTTTAATAAAAATAATAGCAGGTTGTTTGCTTGTCACAGTTCACAAAGCAATAACTCGTTATTGGCGTTGACGAATACGATATTATTTTGATATATAAGAAGAGTAGACATTTAGGAATACTTACATGTGTTTGAAAACTACCCTTGTCTATTTCAATAATTTAGGTTTTTAGGTTGACAAGCAAAACAGCCTTTGTGTATATCTCGGCTTTCATAAAACGCCATCTATCGAGTGTTTTTGAACTAATTTTATTTTTTAATTTGGGCTGTCACAAAATTGAAAAATTACATTTATTTTAAATATTTAGATGCTATTCAAATCATATACAAGCAATTAAAACCGTGAAATCATTTTGTCATGTCTTTTGTGAAAAACCGAATTTGAATTTTCATATCGATCAGAGCCAAAGATCATAAAATTTGGAGTCCCACAGGGCAGCGTCCTTGGCCCCCTACTACTCCTCGTTTATAATGACTAGCCTAAATCTATTAAAGATCACAACATACGCCGATGATAGCACCTCTACAATTAAATCAGATTGTAATAATACAAACTTACATACGAAGAACATGAATGATGCCCTTACTCAAAAATTAATTGACTTGAAGAAAACCATTTAAAAATAAATTTAGAAAAAACAAATATTATGCATTTTTACTTGTTGTTAATAATCTAAAAATAGAATATCAAGGGCAAAAGGTGAAAGAGGTGCATGTGATTAAATTCTTAGGATCCCTAAGGATCCCTTAGGATCAATACCCATATCTCCGATAGACTACTGACTTGAACCCAATCCTACACAGTAATTTTAGATTAACAAATTAACAGGATGGGTTAACAGGACTATTATTAATGTGACGTGGAGTACGGCAGTGTTTTAGAGGTCCTCATGTCTAGTCCTCTAGTCTCTGACTCGAGTTGCAATTTCGTTATCGTATGTTGATATTATCTATATAAATAAATATCAATTGCTACTTATGTATGTTCGCGAATATTTGGCTAATTCTTTTTTGTTGCGTTTGTAGTTGTAAGCACAAGGATGGTATGAACTTTTTTTTTAAATTCGTCACGGGATACGAGACCCAAGGTGTTAACGCGGACGAAGTCGCGGGCGGGCTGCTAGTGATGAATAAAATTCGCAATATACACTCCTACGTCATATCCGCAGGCCACCATTTTGGTGCCAACTAACAAAACAAAACGCGCGCCAATAAATCGGCAACTTCGCGCTTGTCTATGCTCCACGGTACGTGTGTATTGTTGTAAATATTCGAAATTCGAACGGCTGTTTACGGACGCGCGCGGCATCGAAATGGTCGAGTTATCTGCGTTCGACATTAGGAGGGGGTCGTAATCGTTGTGTCGATAGATAGATACGTTAGTTACTTTTTCATTTTACTAATTGTTAGCAGAAACAGTAGCCCATAAACGTTTCCAGGGCCTCATCGAACTCTACACCAAAATTCATTAAAATCGGTAGCAGAAACTGCGTATCAAACAAACAAAGTTACTTTCGTATTTATAATATTAAGTTATGGTTCGATAATCGATGTATGTATGGATGAGAACAACCCACAACTACAACAAGAGGCAAGAGAGGCGACACACCACACTAAATAACGACTGCACATGTGATCAGCGTAATAGGTGGTAGTTCATCGCCGCTATAGGCTGTTGAAGCATGAGCAGTATTCAGTCCATGAGTCGCCTTTTACGACACCTAATCACCTATAGGAAGAGATGGGTTAGTACTTAGTAGCATTCATTAATGAACCACGACACATTTAAATTTCTAGCCAAATAAAAATATGTTTTATTTGAAATGGTCAGTACAGCGAAAAACGGCTACCTATATCATAGTCATGGGGTAAAGGCTTAGTACATCTCTCAAAAAAATCTCGATACACTAAAACAAAACACATCACTAGCAGTTGTCTCACAACACTTCGTCTAGAAAAATGGACATATTTCTAGATGCTGTTAGAGTGGCGCGTGAATTATTTAGATTTCAGCCTGGTGTTGGCGCCTTTGACTTTTGTCAAAGCATGCAAAGCAGACTGCGTTAGGTAGGTGTGAGTATATTTGCCTTACAGAAAAAGAGTACAGAGTACAGACTCTAGCAGGGCAACCAACCACCAAATCCAAATTTCTTCAATGCATCTTGACCTTTGCTGTTTGGGTATAAAGACCAATATATCACTTTTGAGTCGAAAGCGCGCGGGTGACCGGTCTTATTTCCGCCTGGCTAGCGTTACCTACTTAGCTCCATACATACTTACTCATATATATTGGATCGCCGAATCTTTTGTACTCCTTCCTGTCAATGGCATACAAACTTTAACGCTAAATTAAGCCTATTTTTACTTTGTCTAACCCGGCGATAAACGCCGTATTTAAACTTCCCAATTGCGACATGAGGCGGAATATTCATTATACCTACTATTTACAATTATTACTAAATTGTAAACGTAATTATTGTAATTGTATACGCCTAATCACCCCAGCACGGGGGGGGGGGGGGCGTTTATCCTCCTATCCCCTATTATTAATCCACCTGATCTAATTCGCGGTTAGTCCGATTCGCGGTTGGTCCAATTCGTGGTTGGTCCAATTATTTGTCCAATTCGCGGTTTGTGACCTCCTATCGGTTTGAGTGCTGGACTACTATGCCGAAGATCATGGGTTTGAATCCTACACAGGACAAATATATACTTATGTGATGAACATAGATATTTGTCTTGGGCCGGGATGTTAAAATGTGCCATTTTATGTATGTATTTATATTTAAATAAACATGATTATAACACAAGCAATAAATTGCTTCCTTTTGGAATAGATGGCGCTGTATAAATCATCCAAGAATATTATTTCTATCCGATTAAAGATAAAAAGAACTAATAAAAACAAATACGATGAAAATAAACTGAATATAAATTGTTTACTTATTGTATGAGTTGATTTAAAATATTCCGCCAACAACAACAATTTAATTAAATTATTAAACGCAAACATAAAATTTCCAGAACTTACTTTTTCCATAAATAATTATATACTTACTATTGACCACGTGGAAGGCCTGTGCCCATCAGTGGGTGGGACGTTTATAGGCTGATGATAATGATGATGACCAATATGTCGTTTTATTTATAACAAATAATACTATAACACTAAATTGAACCGATCGCAAATTGGCAAAACCGCGAATTGGACGAACCGCGAATTGGACCAACTGCGAATTGACCAAACGCGAATTGGACCAAATGAGAATTGGACCAATAGCGAATTAGACCAAACGCGAATTGGTCCAACCGCGAATTGGACCTTTTTTTGAAAATTGGACCAAACGCGAATTGGACCAAACGCGCCTAAACGGCATGTAGTAAGCAAGCATACAGCAAGTTTATTACAGCAGCATAGTTTTATCACGGCTCCGGCGCTGCGGGGCTCCGGGCGGTCCCACACGAGCTTATCGTCACAGATGGCTTTTGCTTACCACCGCCATAGCTTCTGCTTGCTGGCGCGGTTGGGCTTGGGGCGGAGCGCGGTGGCTTCAGCGGCAGCGACCGAGGTGGACGTATTTAGAAATAAGTAACTAAATCTAAAGTGGCTCATCTCTGTTTTGAAAGCAGTTCGAATTTTAGGAACCATAATCTTGAATTCGAATAAGGGGTGCGCGAAATAAATAAGGAGCGGTAAAAAAAAAATGTGAATACGTAATTCATATAAACAATATAAAAGAATCGCTATTAGGTGAAAAGTGGACTATAGCAGAGGACTGCTTTTGCGGTCTCATTGCCCAGTCTCTGACTAACCCTTCGGGGATAATAGGTAGTCGTGATTATATATTATAATTGTATGTCATATAAAATATACGAACAAATTACACACGATCACGCGAAACATGAGTAGACACGAATGAGCGAAGAAACGTTTGATTAAATTCATCAAAAAATAGTACCTAAATGCTTCCGTATTCATTCTAAGCCGCAAAATCGTCTATAATATTTTGTTCGCTAAGCCGCCACTCAGTACGACTAATAATTTGGTAGACAAGTATACTAATACTTTGCTAATGCTAACTGCAGGGCAAAGCCCTCTATCATTGAAGTCAAATCATCGCCACCTCGTAGTAGGGCAACGAAAAATACTGTCTCTCATTAAACTTGCTCATTTGAACCGCTCCAATCGACAGATACTCAAGGCCGTCACTCGATAATGAAAGAGGAAAGTCACTGCTCCTTTTCTGGGCACGTTTCGACACTCGAGCGTCTCGCAATTAGTCCAATTCCGGTGTTGCCAGCAGCGGGGGCGGATCGCGTTTTTGACAAATTTTCTCGAGTGGCGATTAGGCCGGGAGCGGGGATAATTGAGTGTCTTTCGATTGATGAGATGAGATTTAAAAAGACATACTTACACGGTATTTAGGTACTTATAACTTTCTTTTTCGGATAAAGTTTTCAAAAATGTGCTATTATCTAACATTATAGTCCTGCGGTTAAGACGAATGGCAATCGCTCCATGTCGATTCGTTAAAGTTTGTCGATAGGCAATTGGTAGACAGTAAGTTAGGTTAGCAGTCAATCATCAACATCAGAGGGCCTAGACAACTGGCAAACGCTCATCCCCCTGTCTATTCGTAATTCGTCGTACATTGCTGTGTCCAGTGCCAACTGTTAGTGAAAAATACAACAGCGCGCGTGCATTGTACGACGAATTACGAATAGACAGGGCATGAGCGCTTGCCAGTTGTCTAGGAGGGCAACACAACACAATGTAGAGCTTGGAACTTAAGCGCAACCCACCAAGCTGGCCTAACGCGGGTTGGTGGGTCAAAAAGTAAATAAACGTGATCGAATGCATTGAGCTATTATTACTACGTATAGAGTAGACACCGCTCACCACTGCTGTGTTCCGTTCAAGTGCGGCCTACTGGCCGCACTTGGGCTGCAAACGCCTCGGTGATTGCGCGTAATTCAAGCAATTGTGGACCTTGCGGCTGCACCTTAGTTGCGCACAAACTTGCTTCGCGGTGTCTTCTCTAGTTTATTGTAGCTCAATGATCGAATGCTCCTTTTCAGGGTACGTTGCGACACTCGAGCGTCTCGCAATTAGTCCAATTCCAGTGTTGCCAGCAGCGGATAGTTTTTGACATATTTTCTCGAGTGGCAATTGGCCCGGGAGCGGAAACAATTTGAGCGTCTCTCGCTTTTCTAAATTAACGTTGTTTTTTTAATAGAGTTTTAATAAATACTTCGATATTAATTATAGTCCTGCGGCTTAGACAAGTGAAAAACGCTCCATGTCGATTCAGTAGTTTGTCAATAGTCGATTGATAAACAAGTTTACCTAAGTAAGGTTGGTTTTAACAGTCATTCATCATTATCAGCCTTGCAATCTGGACGCCGTAACAACCATTTTAATAGCATGATTGTGTTCCGTAAGTTTAGACATAAGATAGCCAGTTCCTCAGGGGCTTTATCGACACTTACCATCAGGGCCCTGATTCTGTATCGCAATCTAAAGATTCCACACCTAAACCTTACCGCACTCAAACGTCAAACGCATACGTTTTTGGGAAGATATCGTAACTTTTTAAGGAATTAACGTGGTTTTGAAACAAGGAATCGTTACAGAATAAGGGCCCTGGTGGGATAAAGGCCTAGTGCCCACCAGTAGTGGATTTTAAAAAACAGCATTTCTCATGTTTTTATATTACTTAATTGTCGGTGTTACCTTTAATATTATTCAAACGAAATTTTTAGTTTTCCACATACCACAGTGAACTAACTTTCTAAAGTACATATTCTTGAATAAAAGCTATAGCTTCGATGGCTAAGAGCTTCACAGCTTTTATAGCCATTTCAAAGGGTTAGGCGTTACTTACTGTTGTCAGACAAGTTTTAAAAAAACCTAAGACCTATTTGGACCTCAATCAATAGGCTCAAATAGGTCTAACCTAAAAGGCTATTTAGACTTTTAGGCTGTCAAAAGCATAAGTTACGATAATAGCCATAAAAAAGGCTAAAAGCCTATAGACCTCGGGAACACCGGCCGCAACCCACCACGCTGGCTCAACGCGAGGTGGGTCAAAAAGCAAGTGAACGTGATCGTATAGTGAACAAAAATCGCACTCAGCAGCAGTGTAGTATTTGAAACACGCAGCCGTGTCGTTATTGCTTATTTATGCTAAGCGTTTGATTTGTAAGCGGGTAGGTGCGTGCTTATATAATGTCTTTATAGCGTAGCGTCACATTAGTAGCTACGCCACTATTGAACTATTATGTATCAACAGAGAGATTCGAATCTGCCTTCTATTTGTTTACCGAATTGTTTGTAGTTTGTTATCAGCGTCAGTCGCAGCAACAAATGGCGGTAAAATAAAGAAAACAGACTTATTTTTTATCCTCTTGTCTGTCACAAAGACTCCTAGCGGTTTCCAACATCCCCTCTTCGTACATCAATAATTTAATTTGTACTAGCACATCGAGACCAACCCTCAGATTATACAAGAAGTACCAGACGTCCCTGCGCCAGTAAACCAACTCGCGCAGGAGACCATTTGCGTTAGGTCTTGACGCCAAATCAGAACCCGCCGAAGCGCGTTCCTCATTCGGTAGGTACTCATAAGACTAATGTCTCGGGAGAGTTTCTGCTTCTTAGTTCACTGCCTATTTTCCAGATAGGTAACCGGAGCTCGACAGCTCCGGTTACCTATCTCGCGCGCTCACTTCTCGTTGTACTAAGAGTACAACTCGCAGTTGCCACTGCTCGGGTCGTCAGCTCTAAAGTCAACTTCAAAATGGTAGCGAAGTAGTACCTAAGCACAATCACTTCTCGGAACCCATCCGGGAGCCTAGCCAGTTCCCACGTCCTACGCGACTGGCTGGACCGGAGGCTACGGCATTTAGGGGGCCGCCGCCTCTACTTGTTATCCAGACTAGTACCGGCGATGTCAACAGCAATGTCCAATGATATCATCGAACAAAGCTCTAAAGGGAAACTCACGTTCCCGGCAGGACTTTTCGCTTCAGGCCCCACTAGGGCATGCTCCCGGAAAAGCCCGATCTCGAAAATACCGGGATTTTTAAAACTACGGGGCTCCGCCATGTCTACTCCCGTGGGGGCTGTTTCTTGAAGAACGAATACATCAAGAAAAGTCCCTCCCGCTTGAGGAAGTTGACAAGCATCTGCCCCCCATAATTCCTGCTGCCAAAACCATAAGATCCTACTACCGATTCGTCGCGATTCTGTACTTCCACTTTAGCGTTGAAGTCCCCCATGACAACGTTGTAGTGGGCCTTCGTGGTGAAGTGTAAGGCTTTGGATATGTCTTTAAAGATATCTTCCACTTCTTCGTCCGAGTGTGTTGAGGTCGATGTGTAAACCTGCACAACCTTAAGGCAATACCTCTCGGTAACCTTGATTACGAGGTACGCAACCCAGCTTAACACACTTGACACTTCCACAACGTTGTCACAGAAGGCTTTATTCACCAGGAACCCTACACCACCTTGGGATAGCTGGTCTCCCTCTCAGAAGTACATGAGGTGACCCAATCCAAGGGTTAGTGTCCTCCCCCTCTCTTCGGACTTCGCATCACCCAAGGATATGCCACCTAATTCTCCTGAGTTCCTCTTCGAGTTGCGCCAGGTGCTCTTCGAGCCGTAATGTGCGTCCGTTATACGTTGCCAGGGTCAGCTGTTTATGGCGGCCTTCTGTACGCACCCCCTATCTTGCCGTTACCCGGACCGCCGCCGTTATCAGGAATAGCAGGGCGGCCGGGAACTGGGGGCCGTGGTCTTTTTTGTGTCGCCATGGAGGGTTTGCCCATAATTGCCACGCTGGGCATGCGGGTTGGCAATCGCAGTGCGTAGCTTATCGCACCGTGTCGCTGCTGCCCGACATCCGTCTGTGCACTTATTAAGCTACATATATATGGGCTGTGATGGTTATCCCGCCATCGATCGGTCGCCAGAACCTAGTTCGTTGTTCGGCAGGATGCACCACGAGTAGGGAAGGGTGACTTGGGCTCCGTTTGGTCTAAGATAGAGCCCTGTTACACCCAATAAATTAATAACGAGCAACATTTAAAAAAGTACCGAAAGTGCCGAATTTCCCGGTAAATCCCGGTTCCAAGAACAGTACCGAAAATCCAGTCCCGGTTCTTGAGAGGGAACCGGTACTGCATCCCCTAGGCCCCACCAAGACCGCTACTAAGCCCCGCTCGCTACGCACGAGTTTGGAAGCCCTGGCACATAATACCAGGACAAAACGAACATTCCCAAGCTCTACAGCTAACCACGAGCCACTACGAGTCCAACCCACGTTCGGATCCCGCTGGAGGCGCCGGCGCCGGTGACGGCACACCCAGCGCGGGGCGAGAACCGGAACCCCGTAGTACCATTAAGCAACAAACAGCCGGACCCTTAGTTCCAGCTGCGAAGCCTTATTCACAATGGTGAGTAGATAGGGACAAAGAAAAAACAGGCTTATTTTCTTTCCTCTTGTCTGTCACGAAGACTCCTAGCGGTTTCCAACATCCCCTCTCTTTACATCACTAATTTTTAATTGTACTGGCACCTCGAGACCAACAGTCAGGTTGTGCAAGAAGTGCCAGACGTCCCTGCGCCAGTAAACCAACTCGTGCAAGAGACCATCTGCGTTAGGTCTTGACGCCAAATCAGTGCCCGCCGCAACGCGCTCTTCATTCGGTACTCATAAGACTAGTGTCTCGGGAGAGTCTCCCCGTGAAAACGTGTAGTTCACTGCCTATTGTACAGATAGGTAACCGGAGCTGTCGAGCTCGCTCACTTCTCGTAGCACGAAGGGCACAACTCGCAGTTGCCACTGCTCCAACAATTGAATTTCTATTGTGTCTGGTATTACGACAGCTGAGCTCATATACAGGTAAAGAAGACACTAAATTGATAGGTACAGACGACAGCCAGGTCAACCTACTTACCAAAAATTACAAAGGAGATCATTCCGGCTCCATACACTTTTGGGGATTTCCTAAAGGTGCCGACCAACAAAAAAAAATAGTACCTACGTATTGTTAGAACTAGCCATTTGGAGTAATAGTTAATATGGCACAAAAGTTGTAGGATTGCTCTGAGTCAAGTTATACAAGTTCGATGATTCATCATTTTCATACATTTATTGATTCAAAAAATTTTTAGGAAACAATAAATGTATGAAAATGATGAAACTTCGATCTAGTATAACTTTGGCTCGGAGCAATCCTACAACTTTTGTGCAATATTAACAATTTCTCCAAATGGCTAGTCCTAACAATACGTACCATTTTTTTTTATTGGCCGGCACTATCAGAAAAGGCCCAAAAAAAATGATGTCCTTTCTTCAATTAAATTGTAACTTCATCGTTTGGATCTAAGGATCATAGATTAGCGAAATTTGACAGTTTTGGCTAGGTTGACTAACTGGTAGGTACTATTTTATAACAAAAAACTCATAATATGCAATACTTATATTCAAAATCTTGAAACTGTGCATTCTACTCTCGAACTCGATGTGTGGTATTCGATACTAATAGACAGTTTACTTTGCATGTAACAAATGATCATACTCTTAGCTCTGGCGCGCGGTGTTAATTAATAGAAAACATAGCAAGTTGGTCGGTGGACTGAGTCATGAGATTTTTTAATAATTTTTATTTATTGATTTACCAACTCGGTGGGCGAGTGGTTGAGTGCTCGGCTCGATATCCTGAGGGATGGGTTCAGGTCCAGGTCGGGCAAAGTGTTTTTCTATTTCTCCGATGTATATCCCGAGTTTGGCAAGCGTGGCCATTAACGCACGAAATAAATAATCTATTTAAAGATTTTATAGCCTAAGTACTAAAGTGAGACACTTGACATAATTTGTATGGAGCAGTAAAAAAATTGAATTTAGAAGGTTGAACAATCGTTTATTATTTTGAGTGCAGGCCAATACCCATCATGATTGTAGCGATGGCTTGATTTCAATGATGGAGGCCTTTACCCTGCAGTAGGACAGTATACAGGCTGTATACTTTCTGTGTTTTTTCTAATGTAAGTGATTTTTTATTCTTTTTGAAAAATAAATATCTTAAACCACTTAACATGCAAAATCGGAATTCTTTAGTGAGTATGCTGGTGGAAGACACACGACACGAGTAAAACCTTGCATTGCGTATCCGCTAGTAAACACATACATACATACACTTACAACTATTTATTCCCTGAGGGTCAGAGACTAGGCAATGAGGACCGCATAATCAGTCCTCAGCCATAGTTCACGTTTCACCAAGTAACAACTGCACATGTGCTTATCGTGACAGATGGTAAGCCTTCACCGCTCTTTGCTGTTTTTTTTTTAAATACTGTCTGCTCCCGCTTTTTGGCAGGTTTTTGTTTGTCTGTGTTTTGTTTTCTTTTCTTTCTTTTCTTGGCGATTTAATAATCTTGAGCCTTAAGAGCTCCACAAATCTTTCTTTTCTTGGCGATTTAATAAGCTTGAGCCTTAAGAGCTCCACAAATCTTTCTTTTCTTGGCGATTTAATAAGCTTGAGCCTTAAGAGCTCTACAAATCTTACTTTTCTTGGCGATTTAATAAGCTTGAGCCTTAAGAGCTCCACAAATCTTTCTTTTCTTGGCGATTTAATAAGCTTGAGCCTTAAGAGCTCCACAAATCTTTCTTTTCTTGGCGATTTAATAAACTTGAGCCTTAAGAGCTCCACAAATCTTTCTTTTCTTGGCGATTTAATAAGCTTGAGCCTTAAGAGCTCCACAAATCTTTCTTTTCTTGGCGATTTAATAAGCTTGAGCCTTAAGAGTTCCACAAATCTTTCTTTTCTTGGCGATTTAATAAGCTTGAGCCTTAAGAGCTCCACAAATCTTTCTTTTCTTGGCGATTTAATAAGCTTGAGCCTTAAGAGCTCCACAAATCTTTCTTTTCTTGGCGATTTAATAAGCTTGAGCCTTAAGAGCTCCACAAATCTTTCTTTTCTTGGCGATTTAATAAGCTTGAGCCTTAAGAGTTCCACAAATCTTTCTATCTTTTTTTTTTCTTTGCTGTTGGATGTATGTGTCTTTAGTCCGGTAGTAGCCTTTTACGACACCCAAAGGAAGAGATGGGTCGCTAGTATTCTTTAAATAAGCTGCCACACGCACCACTCTGCGTAGCCGCTTGTATTCTACAAAACAGACCACACCCGAATATTTCGGCCGCACGCCTGCACCGATCACTTAGCGTTGTAAACAACGATGGAAAACTTAAAAAGCGTTAAAAACGTGCTAATTGCAACGAACAAGGCAGCTAAACGTTAAGTGGTATAGACAAAACTAACCTCTTTTGGGCAACGGAACTTATAATGAATTATCTGGTTCTTTTTTAAATTCAATGTTTTTATTAATTATTTCATTTAGATAGTTACAGCATTTATATTACACATACATTTATACAATACAGCTGAATGATACGTTTGCCTTAATAAATTTGCTCTAAAAAAACGAGTAACTTTCGCATTATAATATTACTATATTAATAGTAGTAATATTATACCGCCACTCGCGGTTTCACCCGCGTGGTACCCGTTCCCGTGGGAATATCGGGACAAAAAGTAGCCTATGTGTTAATCCAGGTTATAAACTATCTGTGTGCCGAATTTAATCCAAATCCATTCAGTAGTTTTTCCGTGAAAGAGTAACAAACATCCATCCATACTTACAAACTTTCGCGTTTATAATATTAGTAGGATTATGGAAACAATTTGTCTGTGTTATAAAAAATAAATAATTACTTTTGCAAGCTAAATCCTACTAATAACTAAACTATTGATCTTGGTGTGCCCTAGCAGAGTATCACATGACAATATTATTTATATTTAACAATTAAAAATAAAAAACCTTATTTGAAATGTGATAGGTACGCAATAAATTGCAAGTGGTCTGATCTTATTATTTTCATTTTAGTACAACACGCTGCACCTCTGCTGAACACGGTAACCATGTCTTAAGTTCCACGTTGGGCGCCAACGAGACTTAAGGGGGTACCGCGCGATCGCAAAAACTGACATAAGTCTAAAGACTTCAAAGCAAAATCAATCTTAAACTAAAAAGTAAAATTAGAACAATTCTGCTTTGAAGTTTCAGACCTAGTAATTTGATTAAAGCAATATTTTTATTCTGCGAAATATACAAAACAATCATGCGCTTGGTTTAAAAATATAAATTTACTTTTTAAAATGGGGGTGACCTGCGGAATATCAATACAAATATTTTCATGTAAGAATTATTGTTTCATGCGTAAAATTAAGAAAGTTGTCGAAAAAAAATGTTTTAAGGAGTCATTAGATTTATGTATTGTTTGTTATTGTTTAAAGAATTTGTTTCAAATTTCAACAAGGCCACGACCTTGTGCAATGATCAGACTAACTTACGTAAGTTCTTTTAATGTATTTAACTAATTCAGCGCATAGCACAATAACTTAAAAATACGTAAATTTTCACAATTTCGTGCAGGATCCCCTTAATTAACAAATAACTATTAATTGCATGCAGTGCAGAGTTGTGCGGTGGCGGCTTATTACTAAAAGAATACTATCAACAAATCCCTTCCTTTGGGTGCCGTAAAAGGCGACTAACGGACCGAAGACTGCACTTACATCCAACAGCATAAAGTGGCGATGGGCTCGCCATCTGTCTTTCTGAGCACATGCGCAGTTGTTATTTTGTGGTCAAAAAAAAGTCAAAAGTCAAAATATATTTATTTAATAAACTCAATTAATAAGTACTTTGAATCGTCCAAATCTTTTTTAACCTACCACCCATTTAGGACATCATTTTTTAACTGTGGCAAAGAACGGGCGCAAGAAACCACAGCGCACAGAAGCAACGTTTAGAAGCAAAATTTACAAAAAAAAATATATGTCGTTAGTTACCAGGTCATAAAACACAAAATATGAATTTGAATGTAAATAGTTTATTTAAATATGGTGCTCTATATAAATTAAAGAAAGACAATTAGAAATAGCTGTTGAAGTACTTGGAGCATTTCAGACCCAAGCTGCCACCTTACTCTTGGAACCGATCGCTATTGGATCGGATTGGTATTGTGAATTTTCGTATTTTTAAGTTACGACACCAGCGCTAATATGGATTCATATTGCGTTTATATCGAGTGAAAAAAAATACAAAACTCAATGCCATTTAGTTCACCCATTATGAATCCAATTTATAATAAGCTTTATTGTTAAGCTTTTCTTTGATTTTGATTTTAAATTTATCAAGATCTAAACTGGTAAAACATGTAGTGCTGCACTGCTTCTGCGGTCCTCATTGCCTAGTTTCTGACTAACTCTTGGGGAGAATAGCCGTGAGTTCATGTACGTATGCAGAGCTCTTGAAGGGTTCTTGTTTGAACTCAATTTGAAGTTTTCAGAAACGACGGTAAACAAAACGGGTTCGTACTTTTGTTTAAAGCACGCATATAGTAGTAGATATCTTTCACCATACGTGTTCGGACTCCCGCCATGTGATAAATATTCGCTAAATAATAGAGAAGTATGGTATTAAGATACAAATTTGTTCCGCAAAAGGAAACAGGAAAGGGTAATATTTTTCTGTAGTGCTGCGGGTGTATCGATAAAAGAGTTTTATCGATAATGACAAACCAACCCCTATGATAAAACTGTATGTAAGCTTCACTAATATTACTCGAGCATGAAAAAGCAAGTTGCTTAACTGGTAAGAAAGCAAACATGCTCGTTTATAATCTGACCAATGTTATCCCACTCACATCTATTATCCCCAAAGGGTAAGTCAAAGACTAGGCAATGAAGACCGCAAGAGCAGTGCACCTTTCACCAAACATCAACTGCTTATGTGCTCAGCATGACAGATGTTGAGCCTATCGCCGAAGCTTTACTCTGATGAATGCACAGTCGAGAAAGTTCCCGGTCGACCACTTTTCGGCGATATTCGCTTACACACGAAATTACACGATCTTCACGCGAATGTCACCTTAAAATGGTCGACCTTGAACTTCCTCGAGTGTATGTGCAGTCTTCAGTCCGTTAGTCGCCTTTTACGACATCCAAGAGAAGGGATAGGTTGGTATAACGACGAGCCGCTAACACAAAGCAAACTATAAAAACAGAATAAAAAAAATCTATTGCGTAAAAAATGCAAAGTGTATCGACTATCGATACGTGTGCCACAGCGCTAGGGGCGCCGGCATTACCATGTAGGCCGCATAAAAATAACATTCACGCGCGGCCCGCAACACATCTGCTCAAATATTGAGTTCCCTCCACGCGCGGAACGTATCGAACTGTTAAGATTGCTTCTTGTCATATTTATAAAATTGTAGGTAGTGTGTGGTGCAGCAAATTTCGAGGCTGCGTGGTACGTGTTTCCTTTGCTTTGTAAATTAATGGCGCACGCACGTTTTTGTTTTATTAAGTAAATAGGTTGCTGCGTAAACGAACCTAAATATGCACGAGACCGGTGCGCGGTGTTGTTTAACATAATATCAAAATTCAAAAAATTCAAAATAATATCATCTCAATAGATGTGAGTAAATAAGTAGTTCAGATTCATTACAGGAACTTACTAAATGACAATATAAAGTACACAACAGTACAGTCCGCCTCTGTACAAAATAATGTATACATAAAGGCGGGTCTCCTGCGACACTGTTTTGTGTTTTCTAACACCTAACATCAAACATCTAGCAAAATATGTCAAAATATGTACGTAGGCCACGCCCATATTTGTTAGATATTTGATGTTAGGTGTTAGAAAACACAGAACAGTGTCGCAAGTATATTAAATAAATAAATAAATGAAATCTACCGAAAACTAAGGTAAGGCAAATAATAAAAAAAAGAAACAAACATAAGCGCACTTGAAATATCATAAATAAATACTAGTGTATGTATACTTATATATGAAGAGATAAAATCTGATAAGACTAATCGGATCAGTAAGAAGTTAATCAAAGAGAAATTAGCCACGGAACCCTGTAAGACAATCTTCTGGTGCGCATCCCGGGGGAAATTTAACAAGCACCGACCCTCCATGCGCATATTAAAGATATTATATGTTAAGACTAGCAGCTGCGATGTATGTCATATCACGCTTGAAGCTATTGCCAAGTTAAGGTTTCGACAACCTTTACAAAAGTTGGTTTAGGGAAGTTGAGCTTGCATTACCACATAATAGTCTTATGACCGACTCGGGGACAGGCGAAAAAGCTTTTCATCAAAAGTCAAATAGTGCCCCCGCAGACACTTATTGACGTCGAAAACTAATAAAGTAATAATAATATAATAATAATATCTTTATTTAAATACGCTTAGGTACATCTATAGTTTACAAAGAGCTCTTAACTAATAATCTAAAGTAGATTAAATTCTGTTGCCTGAGCTAGATAAACCCTGTTTTTCAGGCGAAAAAGAAAATAAATAATAAACTTTCTTATACTCACACTAATTATCTAGCCCAAGAGAAGCTTCGTTATGAAACTCATTAAATGGTTACTAGACAATGGATAAACATACTTAAATACATACTTATTATACATAGAAAACACCCAGACCCAAGACAATTTAGAAAAACGATTATTTCTAAATTGACCCGACCGGGGATCGAACCCGGGACCTCAGAGATGGCGACACCATGAAAACCGGTGTACAAACCACTCAACCAAGGAGGTCGTCAAAGAAAGTAACAGTTAACTATCATTTAGTTAAATCTTAACTACTAAATATACCACCGGGAGTTTTATTTCGGCCGGAACTTGTGTGTATGTAATGTAATGTATGAAGATCTATTATAACTGTGTTTATGCAAATAAAATATTTGTATACCTAGATGATTTTAGGAGAGCCTTCCACTGAAAAGAACTGGCAAGAAACTCAGGCCGTTTTACCACTGTAGAGCGTTTTTCCACTTGGCTACGAAGGCGTAGGTACTCAGCCCTCGACTAGCTTACTCAGATTTTCCAAACAGATGTGAATCCTGGCTTACTCACCAAATTATAACTTTTTAACTATAAAGGCACTATTTATGTCCTTGGAGACTATTTGGCACTATTTCAGCACAGTTTTTGGTATTCTTGAAATAACAGAATTCCACGGTGAGGAAGCCAGGCGCAGGTACACATTTTTGTAACTAAGTATTTTTGAGGGAAACTCAATGATGAATGCATGGAATAATAAAAGCGTCTAAATAGGTTCCACCTATCTCTACCAGTGCCCCGCCCCACTGTCCCCACAGGTGGAAAAAAAACTCCACCTATCCCTACCAGTGGAGCTAGCCTGGTGGATTTGACTTATGGTAACGATACGTCATTTAGCGTAAACCTGAAAAGAGCTGATCATAATATTTGTTTTTTTTATTTAATTTTATTACCTACTAGCGGCTTGCCCACGACTTCGTTTGCGTGAAGGCGTGAATATCCCGTAACAAGTGTTCCAGTGCAGATTTTTCAAAAAAATACTTATAAACATGGTCCTGACAATAATAAGCACAACAAAACCAAATAGATGCATGCATGCATGTGGCCTTTTAGAAGGGATACCCGAACATACATTCAATGGAATTATTTTTTTCATTTATATAGATATCTCGTATAACCTGTGGTAGCGATCGACTAGTTAGTTTTCGCCATGTTACCATGCTACCTTTCTTTCTACTTGGCAGTAAATTGGTAGACAAGTTACTACTTTTGACCGCCTCTGTGGCCTAGTAGTTAACGATTTCAGACCCAGA
The DNA here is from genome assembly GCA_963921215.1 of Scoparia ambigualis. NCBI lineage: Eukaryota > Metazoa > Arthropoda > Insecta > Lepidoptera > Crambidae > Scoparia > Scoparia ambigualis. Next base: position 31,609,026 of record OY992515.1, on the reverse strand, counting down.
GGTCCTACCGGGAATTATATCTTAGTGTAAGTACTTGGTTTGGTTGGTGGTAGGGCTGTTAAGTCCGCCGGGCTATATACTACCATGTTATCTAAGTCCGTCGGCATAACAACGACAGTTTAGAGATAAGGTAGCCAGTTCCTCAGTGGTTGATGATTCCGGGTGAAGCGCGATTCCACCGCCGGCGTTATCATCACTTACCATAAGTGAGATGAAGACCAAGAGCTTACACGTTACAGAATAATAAATAAAAAAATAACGTATGACTGTAGAGGCTGAAGGCCTCCACCAGAAGGTAAGGGTGACCCAATGAAATGCGTGTTCACTTATATGTTTGCTTTATTTATTAATGCGACGTACGATACAGTTCGCGGGTGCAGAGCGACTAGCTCTGGAAGCTTCGAGCTTCCACGGGTTACATGAATTTGCTGACACAAAATATATACATGTGTGGAGGTGGTGTACGAACACCTACAATACTCCCCTCTTTAAAAAATATATTTATATAATTAAGAAAAATTATATAACTGAAAGAGAAAACAATATTTGTTGAGTTAAGTAATAAGAGAAAAAATTAGTGAAAGAAAAAAATATGTGCTAAGATACAAAGAAAGATAAAAACTAAGTGAAAGTAAAAAGTTATAGGTAGGTATGCTAGGTTACAAAGAAGTTTGCTTATCCTACTTCTTTACGCTAAGTCAACACTGTCAACTAAAAGCTATTGTTACCTTACACTGTATTCTTATCTTACGCTTATGCTAGGTTGCGTACCGGTTACCGTACGCTTAGAATAAACATTGGATCCAATTACATTATAACTACAGTAATCATACGATAGCAGGTACAGTACAATACCGCGTGACTACAACTAAGACTTATTCTAAGAAATGTATGTACCTAGTAGGCATCGAGCATACGGATTGTTTTTTTAAAAAGACCGTTCTATATTCACTGCACTTGTATTCACTCACTTTTCACTGCTTACCCTAAGTATTTACTAAGATTACGAACAGTTACAGAAATATCTTAAAGCTACTTACAATTAACTTATGCGTATCCGTGAACAGGATCAGCAGCGGATGATGCGGACGGGTTAATACCGACGGTTGTAGTTGGTGGACTAAACGCTTTCTGATGCTGAAGCTGTATCGAGGATACTGCTACACCTGTGGCTTGCTTGCGCAACCACCCTTTTAAACCTTGGCAGCTTCGTTTCCATAGATAAAATAGTATAACTATTGATAGCAAACTAGCAATTACGACTAGCCAAATGCTTAGTTGGTTATAGCGCTCCTCAACTTTGGTGGCTACGTCACTTTGCTGGTTGACGATAAGTTCTTTTTCTTGGTAGTTACCCATTGCAAACTAACAAGTACGATCCGTGTTACTAACTTGTGTACGCGTATGAAATAATTAAAAATACGAACTGTTGTTATTTATAAAGCGAGAATTATCTCTCCAAAAATGCTAACATAAACTAAACTAAAATTATTACTTTAACCTACTTTAATTGTTCTCATTTATAAAACGCAAAGGAGGCTTAATTAAGCGTCCACTTCGTGTTTTATGAATGTGTGTCGCTCTTTGCATGGACGAAGATGATGTCGGTGGGTCGGCTGCTGGCGCGTCTCGAGCTGCGTCAGCAGGCGCCAGGGCATCGTCATCGTCACTACCTATTATTATGTACGCGGGCTTAAGCCTATCTATAGAGATCGACGTTTGGCGATTATTTATTTGTATGGTATAAACCTTTGTGCCTCTTTTGATAACGCGGTAGGGACCGTCGTAAGGGGGTTTCAAGGGCTTACGCACTGTATCGTCTCTTACAAATACATAATCGCATGTTTTTAACTCGGGATGAACAAAGAAAGTCTTTGAGTTGCTATGCGACTTAAAAACTGGCTTAATTTTACTTATAGTGTCGCGAATTTTATGGACTAAATTATAAGTATCGGTGGGTTTACGGATTGAGTCATAGAAATCTCCTGGTAAACGTAAATTGCGACCGTATGTTATATCAGCAGCGCTGTAACCGGTGTCACTGCGATAAGCGGCTCTAAGTCCCAGTAAAACGATTGGTAGTTGTTCTACCCAAGAACTGTCATATGCAATGAGGCGAGCCGAAAGTGCTGCTTTCAAAGAGCGGTGCCATCGTTCGACTACGCCGTTGCTTGGCTACTTATACTTTTGTTGAGCGTTTGTTAGCTTTTTTGACATATAACCTAATGGCTGCCAAATATTATCAATTTTCTGCTGTAAAACTGCGCCTACGCTCGTGTTCGAGGCATCTGTCATTAGAGCGAGTTTTGCGTTCGGATCGGGGTGCGACAATGTAGCGGCCTGTTGAAGACCTACTTTACATTGTGCAAATGCGTCGTTCGCGGATTCCGTCCAAGCGATCGGAGACTTATCGTTCTTTTTTGCGCTTGACAAATACTTATTTAATTCGTTAAGATACCTACTAGCGTGCGGCAAATGAGCGCGATAAAAATTGACCATCCCCAAAAATCGTCTCATGTCCTGTACGGTTTTGGGTTTAGGATAATTAATTATGGCATGAACCTTGTCGTCTAAAGGCCGTATACCATCGGGGCTAACTTCGTATCCTAAGAAATTGAGCTTGTTTTGACCAAATGAGCATTTTGCTAGATTAATAGTTATGCCAAATTTTTGAAATCTTTCAAAAACTATGTCTAAATGTTGTTTATGAGTAACTTCATCGGGACTCCCAATTATTACGTCATCCAAATATGAAAATAGGAAATCTAGGTCACTAAGTACAAAGTTCATGAAACGCTGAAAGGTTTGTGCGGCATTACGCAAACCGAAGCTCATTCGTGGGAATTCAAATAAGCCAAAAGGGGTAATTATGGCAGTTTTTTCTATGTCTCCCGGTGCTGTAGGTATACAATGATAAGATCGATTTATGTCTAATTTTGAAAAAACTTGTTTGTTTGTTAAAATATAAGTAAAATCTTGCAAGCGAGGAATTGGGTATCTGTCGGGCTTCGTAATCGAATTAAGTTGGCGATAATCACCGCATGGGCGAATATCGCCATTTTTCTTCGGCACTACGTGCAGTGGGCTAGCCCACGCGCTTTTCGAAGGTCGGCAGATTCCCATTTCCTGCATTAACCGAAATTCTTCTTTGACTTTTATGTACCTATCAGGAGGCAGCGGGCGCGCTCGCGCATGCACGGGCGGCCCTTTGGTTTCAATATAATGCATAATCGAGTGTGGCGGAATTTCCACGAATGACGCTGGCATAGTTATATTAGGATGCCTAGACAACAAATCATAATAAGGGTGTCGCTCATCGATAGACTTTATAGACGGTTGTGTAATGTTGGCGATGGATGTGACTACATTTAATTCTGTTATTTGGTCGATTAATTTACGCGAGTTAACGTCAACTACTATTTTGTGAAATGCTAAAAAATCTGCCCCTAAAATTGGTTGTTTGACATCTGCCAAAATAAAATGCCATCTATAAGGTCTACGAAGCTTAAAATTTAAGACTAAAGTTTTAGTGCCAAAAGTTTTGATTACTGTGCCATTAGCGGCAAAAAGTTGGTAGTCGCTACTTACATTTTGTCGTTGTTTTCTTGTTGCTGGCAGTACCGAGACATTGGCGCCTGTATCAACAAGAAATTTAAGACCCGTATTAACATCAGTAACGCATAATCGGTGACCGGGTGAAATGGTACAAGTGTCCACCATCTCCTGTACCACTCCACTCAGTTTTCCGAGTTCTTCCACGCACAGGGTTTGGTGCATTTCCGGGCGTTTTCGCGGAAACGGTTGTGGTAAAAACACATCCGGTTTTCTGACCTATCTCTGCTCCAGGATGCGCTGCGACCTGCTGATGTCCTTGGCCTGCTGCGGTTGGGTCCATTTCGCCCAAAACCTCTGCCTCTCATAACGGATCGTGACCGGGATCGGAAAGGATGGAGACTACGTAGCCGGGTATTGATCTTTGCGATCTCCGCCAGTATCGGCGCTGCGTCGAATGAAGGCTGTGGTGGTGGCGTCAGCTCCGCGACATGGGCTGTATGCGTGACCTCAGCAACCTTGTCGGCGATGGTGGCCAAGCTCTCCAAGTCCTTGCCTTTGGAGACGGCAAGCACCACTCGTACTTGCGATGGAAGCCGGTTCTGCCAGAGAACGCGAAGAGTGTCGTCCGGAAATTTGTTGGTAGCAAGCTCTCTCATCCGACGTAGCAGTTGGGAGGGTTTTTGCTCTCCCAACTCCAACTCGCTAATTAATTTTTCGATCTTACGGTTTTGGGATTCTTCGTAAATCGTCAGTAGGCGGTTTTTGAGGAATTCATATTTACCGGAGCTTGGAGGATTAATTAGGATGTCTGTGACCTGCGCGATGACCTCTTTATTGAGTTTGGAGATGACCAGGTCGAATTTGGCTTCGTCGGCGAGGCGTTGCGACGCAATTATGGCCTCGGTCCGGATGAACCAGACACGTGGTTGGTCCGTCCAGAATTCTGCGAGTCGCGACGACAATGCGACCGAGTCGATGGCAGCAGTCGCAGATGGAGAATGATCCGGGCGCTGATGGTTACCTGGCGGTGCAGCTGGCATGGCGAGGTGTCCCCCGGGCAGCGTGGGAACGGCGCCGGGCGGCGGCGTCGGGTTCATGGTTGCGTAACGCGACGCGCTCGCGGCACAAACACGTGGGCGAAAATGTTCGAATTGTGTCCTTTCACATTTTCACGATAACGTCGGGCATTTCCTCTATCACGTCGGGCATTTCCTCTATCACGTCGGGGTCACCACTGTAGAGGCTGAAGGCCTCCACCAGAAGGTAAGGGTGACCCAATGAAATGCGTGTTCACTTATATGTTTGCTTTATTTATTAATGCGACGTACGATACAGTTCGCGGGTGCAGAGCGACTAGCTCTGGAAGCTTCGAGCTTCCACGGGTTACATGAATTTGCTGACACAAAATATATACATGTGTGGAGGTGGTGTACGAACACCTACATGACGAACGCTGGCTAATCGGCATAGTGCGGTTGCCAAGTTGCCACTTGTCTAGCGGAACAGGTGCCTAGCAAAATCAATATGCAACAGATTTCATCATGCCTTCCAATATTGCTGCTTAACACAAGAAGCTGTCTCGAAATTCCAATTTCAGTGCGCCCTCATAACTTTAAAAATACGGACTTGAAAAATTGTACATTCACCGAAGATTTTGTCATAACCGCAGAAACGGAACGTTGGAAGAAGGAATGGCGCACTCGGTTCCAGTTCCTGCGCGAAAAAACCGCTTTGACAGCGAAAAAGGCGGGAACGGCCGCCATTACGGACAAGTGACGCCTCGACCGCCGATATAATTGCCAGCCGAGAGTTATGGACAGATTTTAATAAAGCCTGCTCTCATGCGAATAATTTGAGCGCTTTTCCGCCAAACTATTGGGCGGTTTTAAACAAAAGCTGTCACTGGGCTTCCAGCTTTTTTTTTATTTTGCTATTCACGGAGTTATCTGTTTAAAAATTTAGTATTTTATACGCACTACCCACCAACGCGATAAATGCACGTCACGACGGTGCACTAAATTGTCAGAGTTGTCAAAAGGCAATTAATAATGTTAGCGCAGAACAGATATGCTAGCACGTTGCCTGCCTTGGATCCTCAACACTGAATTGCTGTCCAAGGTATACTGGGAGCGTGCAAATTCCTTGCCTTACACTGAGAGACAATATCCTGGGCCCAAATATGCGCCACCAAGACCAGGAAACTGAGGGCTTATACACGTTCCATACACGCTTGTAGAATATCATGATAAATGTATGGGATTGCTTGTGATTGGCTCTGTGGTGGTAATCAAATAAATACGAGTAGAGGTACAAGTATCTAAAAACTTGTCTACCAAACTACCAACTATTGACAACGCTAATAGAATCGACATAAAGTCACTTTGCCACTTGTCTAGGAGGGCCGGGCCTTTAGGCTTAATGCCGACAGTGGCGTTTTCACGCCGTAGATTTTTGGAGGCAGTGTGGACCTTGAAAGATGAGTCGAAAGAAAGCACGGTGCAGTGATCTTTCAACTAACCCAGATCCTGTTGACCCATGGGTGCTTTGGCCAACGTCTTATTAACGTACTTGAGGGCCTAATTCAGAATGCCTTTTTATTTTTATTATGCGAAACAAGCATAAGGCGAATGCAGACGAGGTCGCACACAGTTCCCGGCATACTATAATTGTCAGTCACAATTAGAATAACACGCGGAATGTTAGTTTTTTCATGTGCATTGCAAAGTGACCTATTTTGACGGACAAAAGAGGACGTCGAAGACTGTCCCTCGTTCGCGCTGAACTTAAGACTGCATACTCTCAGGTCTGGGTCGACCCGTGAGTCGTAAGTTATGTGGAGCTCTACCCCGCACACCACCCATCGAAGATCGAAGGGGTGTATGTATACGGATTGCTTACTTTAGATATATAGGTGGTAGATAACTAACTAGGACTTAAAACCACACATATTTAAGCATAAAGAATAAATTATATCGACGTCTTAATTTTTTCCATGTGTACTTTTCAAACATGCAATGCAAAACAAGAAATAGCGTCTGTAAACATTTCATATGTATGTATATACATCTACACAGGTTCCGGCCAAATTAAAACTCCCGGTCAAAGGTAGAAGGTTTATTTTTTCATCTTTGATCAGGGTTGCCAGTAAGGAGCGTTGCCTAGTACTTCTATTTGTATAACTGAAATAAGATATTTACATGTTAGTAAATTAGTTGATAAATCATGGCAATCAAGGCAATTAAATTAAAATCAAAGTAACCTACATATTAAGCAGTAAAAAAAATGCTAGGCACACCTTTAAAAAAAGAAACTCAATTTTTTTACTGGTCATCATTAAATATTTTAATATCCTCAAAAACGACTTTAAGTAAAAATATCCCTTTTAATTAATACTACTGACTGCCAGCTATTTAGTCCGCATATCATAATCACATTCCGTGATTGGGACGGAATTTCAGAAAATCCCGTCTTATTTTGGCTTTCAGGAAATGGACCCTTTTGTTTATTTTTGAACTGAAGAGAAGTTCTTGCGCTTACCACTTCAGATAATTATGAGAAGGGCTTATCTGCCATTTAAGCATCTAGATAGATACAGTTAAGTCAGTCAGGCAGGACTTCTCTTTTCATTGCTTTTGAAGGGTTACACGAGCGAAAGACATTGATATGATACATGTTAACAGTTGTACTCGATTTTAATTTTACATTTTAATCATTCTGTCGTTTCACTTGTCATTATTATACAGATGACAAACATCAAAATATAATACAATACTTAAGTATTGTATATACTTAAGGGTCACTAAGCATTCTTTCTGAGTATTGATTGACGTCTCTACCATAATTTGTTTTTCTTTATTTTATTATTCTGTAAATCCCACAATCATTCCGTTTAATAAACCAACATTTTTAGACTGATATCTCAATCAATTAGAGATATGACATTGCCGCCATATCTAGATATATTTAACAAAATGAGGAAAACTACATGAGGAACTGGCATGAAGTTTCATTGCAAGTGGCAAGAAAATGTAAAAAAATGTGAGACACCCTTTTTTACCCAAGAGTGGCCAATAATATAATAATACAATGAGAAGAAAGTTTACAATCATAAGTGCCTCGGTAGCTGATTGGCAACGCAATCTGGAGGTCCTAGTTCAATTATCTTCATTGACAGTTTTTTTTTATTCTACTACGTGTAAGCGCTTGGCCTTTATCTCACCTGATAGTAAGTGACGATAAGCGACGAAGGTGGAAGCGCGCTTCACCCGGATTCTTCAACCACTGAGGAACTGGCTATCTTATCTCAAACTGTCGGAACACAACAATGCTATAAGCATAGTTGTTATGGCGACATACTTAGATAAGATGGTGGTAGCTAGCCAGGCGGACTTAACAGCCCTACCACCAACCAAACCGAGCATACAAGATGTACCCCCCGCTGGGAATCGAACCCGGGACCTCTGGGTCTGATCTGAAACCGGTGGCTTAGCCACTAGACCACAGGGGCGGTTCGGCTGATTAAGCCAATACCCATCCATTGTAGTAGGTACTAGGACAGTGTAATAAGCTAATTACTTTAACTTCATTTTACTTTTCGATCATGTTTGCTATAACATCAAACTTTCAGAATTATTCCTCGTAGGTACACTTTCCTCGTAGATACACTTTTGAAAAAAGTTCGCCTTTATTCCTTATAGATACACTTTTTAAAAACCAATGTAGCGTTTCCTAATAGATACACTTTTGGGTACAGTTGTGTAAACAACTGTACCCAAAAAGTCTAATAAACAAATTGACATTGAGCAGTGCCTTAGACGTCTCTCATTAATCCGTTTAAAAACAATGTAGAAATAAGATATTTACTTTTATTATTTAAAGAGATAATTTTTTTTTCTTGTTTTCTACACAAACAGAAACATTTTTTTTGTCTTCTTTGAATCCAATTTGTTTTAATGTTACAGAATTGAATGAACAATTGTTATTTTATTTTCTTTTTAAATTCGAGTGTCAAAACTTAACTTGACATCGATATCTTGAAAAGCGATAGCTTTTCTGCTTTGCTGTACAATATGAAAGTGTATCTATAAGGAATAAAGGTGAACTTTTTGCAAAAGTGTATCTACGAGGAAAGTGTACCTACGAGGAATACGAATAATTCAACTTTCATTACTCATTCACTCTCATTCGTTTAAAAGTAGTGGTAGCCCTGCCTGAAACAGGAAACGGGGCACTTCGAATTCAAATTTGAAATTGGATCGAAAGGGATGCTGACACAACGCGCCTCCGGTTTGTTTGCGCGTTCTCTTTTTAAGATTCCGTTGTCGAAAGGAGAAACATATACCATGGGAATCACGTGCCGTGCGATACCGCAGACAATTCTTTCGAACTCTAAAAAGAGACTTTAGCAAAGTATAAAAGCTTCTAAAATAGAACTGCGATTACAAACGCAAAGCATGCTGTGGAGCCAACAACTAACAATAACAACCTTAGTAAACAGACAAGAAAAATAAATATCGTTTTGGCTATGAACATAGGCACTAAAAATATGTTAAAATGAACATTTATGTATTTTTTATTTTCTTTAACTATGTTTCTAGTCGGTATTATTCCCTAGTACTGAAGCAATAACAACAAACACCCAAGCATGCATGGCCTGTGTAATGGTTCTAAGACGAGGGAGTAAATAAAGCAAAGCATGTGTCAAGATCACGGTCAGGATCATCGTAACAAATGGATAGCTGTGGTCTCTGTCTACCCCTCCGGGAAACAAACACATATATGATGTAGATACCCTCTACAATGAGTAGGGTGAACAATTTCGTAATCGTTCATCATTATCATGATTATTATCAGGTTTGACCTTTATACAATAGCACAAGGGAACATTGAACAACAAGAGGACGACCGAAAATGGAAGCGCACTTCAACCGGAATCCTCAACTATAATGAAACCGGCTATATTATCTCTAATTGTTGGAACACACCCAACATGGTGTTAGCATCTTATCTTATCTAGTGGGGCTTGCTCCTAGTCTCCCTCTCGCGGCAGCACGTCGACCCATTAGAATCTTTTGTGCAACCCCGTCCTATCACTCTGCCTCCTCAGTGAAGATAATTGCCTTAAGCTTGGTAATATTTTTGAGGGCGAAGAGCCCAAAATCTTCTGGTTTCGGGTAGGCCGATCCCACAAGATACATGCTTTACCTAGCAAAAGAGTCACAGTCACGCAAAAGGTGCTGCATGGACTCCGTTTCCTCTCCACATGCCCTGCACAGGTTGTCTTTTGCTAGTTGCATTTTGTGGAGCATTTGTTTTGTGGCGTAGTGCCCAGCCAGGGCACCGGTGATTCATCGGGCCTGCCTTCTGCTGCCTCCGCATATGATCTTATTCTGTCGTAATTAAGGCGCCTTCGGCGGCGATTTTATGTGTCTTATGCCGGGTAGCTCTTTCCATTCGGTTTTATGCCTGTTTTGGATGTGGTCTTTGAAGGCTTTGTTGATGGTACTCGGTGCTAATGCCACAAACAGTTAGCAGGTCAGTTAGTATCTTAACAAGCCCTACTACCAACCAAGCCGAGTATAGACATGTAGTCCCCGCGCTGGGAATCGAATAGGGTCTTAGACCTGTAGTCTAAGCCACTAGACCACAGAGGTTGTTTAGAACATCGCTATAGATGCTAGTTAGTGAGTGAGTGGCTTTCTGGCAGAAGGGTGGTGTCATAGTCATGTTCCGGCGATTTCGTGGTCGGCCACTGAATACCACAAGGTATGAAGCATCCGTGATTTAGATAAACGCGTCGCGTAACGGTGAATGATTACTATCATCCCCTCTCTTCCCTTGGGTGTCGTAAAAAGCTACTAACGGCCTAAAGACGGCACATACATCTAAAAGCATAGAGTGGCGACACGTGGTTATGTGGCTGTCACGCTGAGCACATGTACAGTCACTCTTTGGCAAAAAGTGGACTATGATAGAAAACTGCTTTTGCTGTCCTTATTGCGCCTAGTCTCTGACTAACCCTTCGGGGATAATAGTCGTGATTACATGTATGTATGAAGCACCCTGCAAGTTAGGACTTCCTCCTCGTCGTGCCACCAACTCGTTCCACCAGTGGCAGCAAGGTGAGGCCGGTTAGTGCGACACCACCGCGCTTTACTAGCTGTTTTCTAGACTTCATTTATCATCAAGTGGAGCAGTTAGCTTATTTATAAAAAAGAGTTACGGTTTATTTTTGTTAATGTACGTATGTCTTTAAAGTTTCTTTGTAACTATTAGTGAAACGTGGAGTGTAGCAGCGCTTTTGCGGTCTGCTTTGTCTAGCGTTAGCTTAACTTTGATAAAATTCGTGAGTGTATGTATGTATGTCATGTAAGTTTTCAATGAAGTGGTCATGGGAAATGGACATATTGGGAAGAGGTCGTTATGGGAAGTGGACACTATGGAAGGTGGTAAATCTGAGAAAGTAGTCATTACGAGAAGTGGACGATCTGGTAATGATCATTGTGGAATGTGGTCCTTTTGGGAAGTGGTCATTTTAAGAAGTGGACATTATGGTCCCAAAGGTATTTTTTATATATACTTATTGTTTTCTAAAGTTTACTTCATCATTGAAATTACTTTTTACGGATTAACTCGCGTTTAATTACTTGTACCTAATTGTAGGTATGTGATCCAGTACGGACTAAACTAGTAATAACATACATTTACGACTATTATCCCCAAAGGGTTGGCCAGAGACTAGACAATAGGGACTCACTCACTGCCAGTAAACATTTCACCAAATGACTACCTACTGCACATGTGCTCAGCGTGATAGGTGGTGAACCGATCGCCGCTTTAAGTAACTGCAGTCTTTATCTTATCTTATCAGAGAGAGAAAGAGAGATAAGATGTGCAGTCTTTAGTCTGTTAATCGACTTTTACGCCCGAGGGAAGAGATGGTTTGGTAGTATTATTTTAGTAATGAGCCGCCACCAAACATAACCAGTCTAAGAAACGTAGTTAGAAAAAGTACCTAAAAAGAGTAGTCCCCACTGAAGAACGAACAACATCACCCACAGTTCAGACCATTAGACCTAGACTAGAGCGCTGAGCTTTCACAAGTTTCACCCATTCATGACGTAGGCGAAAGACAAGGCCGTTCCCTCGTTACGCGGACAAAGTGCAAGCAGTCTCATGTATAATTAAATCCCCTTATTTCATATGTACACTTTCCAGTTATCCCTTTCCATTTTGAAAAAGGACAAAGGTATGAGAAAATGCATTACCAGAAAAGGATATTTTGAGATAGGTTATACCTAGAAAAGGGCATTTTGAGAAAGTACATATCGATAAAGAGATATTTTGATAAAGGACATATCGAGAAAAGGACATGTCGAGAAAAGGACATCATGAGGTTAGATTTCTTTTCATACAAAACGATAACTTTTCTCGAAACGGAAAACTGAAACAAAGGAAAGATGCTATTGAAGCGCGTTTTCACAATTCTATAATAGTTCAGAATTTAATGACCGACTCGAAAACCGAATATATGTAGTAAAAAACAAACCTGCAAATACAAAACGTTAACTACATAATAATATTATCTAATTTTAAGTGGAAAAAAAATATGGAAAGTTACTAGAGGATTAATTAATTAAATCCAATTAAAGACAAAACCTTAGAATAATAACGATTCTATGGACAAAACAATAAATCTATGTAGGTACCTAGTTACTTACCGAATTTAAATTGTTTGTTTTTTCTGTTAAATAATAATTATTATCATAAAACTATAAGCCGACATAATGATTGACAAAGGATAGACATGACAGATAAGATTACAATATTATTTCTGATTGCATTGATTGATAAATCTTGAAATACCTACCTACCAAAGCGCAAACTTTTAAAATAACACTGGCAAATGAATATTCGAGGAGAAACTCGATGGCGCGACGTTCGATTTTTAACCCTTTAACTGGTACATTGGTTTTCCAAAACAAATTTTAAAAAAATAGTTTTTTTTTTATTTGATTTTCTCTAAATTGACCCGACCGTGAATTGAACTCGGGACCTCAAAAATGGCGCGATGCCAGACCCGGCGGCGTGCTAACCACTCGACCACGGAGGTCGACAACGGAATATGGTTTAAATTATGATGGCATCTATATTGCTATTAACAGCTTAAAGGTTATGCAACTTGGTTTCACAGCGGATGCACGTCCTTCTGCTCCAAGTGCACCTCACAAATATCCGAGGACTGCACTCAAATATCGTCTCGGTCCACCACCACCTCGAGACTGCCGAACCGCACCCTCTATTTATCACCGAAACGCAGATCAGATGTCCGGCAAACGCTGCCTATCTAGCGTACCCAAGCTACGTCCTAGAGCATCACTTCAGGGCTCGTTCAGGCGTATGCTTGTTTGCCCGTGATGACATCTGCTATCGGCGTCTCCGTCACCTTGAAGACCCTAATTTCTCCTTGATGTGGGTGCTCGTAGACGTTGGCATCGACCAAATCTTGTATGCCATAATCTACAGACCCAATCAAGGAGGCACAAGACGAGTATGGCGATACGGGTCAGCTGATTGGGATGAAATGCGTTCTTTCTTTGCATATTATCCCTGGCGGCAGGTCTGCTTTTCTTCTAGCGACCCCTTGACCTGTGAAATGCCTATGGAAGATGTCTTGCGTCAAGGAATGGAATATTATCTTCCGTTCTCCAATGTTCCTCTGCACAGTAAAGCTCGCCTATAGTTTGAAGTCGAATGTTTCTACATTCGGCTTCTGTGCGGAAGCGCTAAAGCATGAAGCTTATCTAGCCTGGGCTGACGCTCGAGTTCGCAAGGCCGTGGAAGTCCGTGAAAAGAAGAAAGCCTTTAAGCGTGCCGCCAAATCAAGCAAAAAGGCGCAAAAGAAGGCTCGTTTCAACCATATTCAAACCTCGGGTTCCAAAGGGTTTTGTCTGGTCCCTGGCCAAATCGGTCGAAGCAAACTTCTGTCGGCCTTCACTTCCTCCACTGCTTTAACCAGATGGGTATGGGTCGCTGCCTCATACCGCTACTGAGAAGGCAGATTTATTTGCCAATCTCTTCGCGGAATCTTCGCATCTTGATGATTGTGGTGCTGTGCCCCCACGTGCAGCGATTTGCGAAACGACCATGTCGGAAATTCGCATACGCCAGTCGGAGGTCCGGAAAGCACTAAGTAATCTCGACGTGAACAAAGCCAGCGGTCCCGATGGGATTCCAGCCTTAGTCCTGAGGACATGTGCGCCGGAGTTGACACCAATTATGACACGCCTCTTTCGCCTTTCGTTTGAGACCGGAATCGTGCCTAAAACATGGAAGTCAGCTAACGTGCAACCAGTGCCCAAAAGGAGTAGTCGTGCTGAACCCGCCAACTACAGGCCAATATCAGTCACTTCCATTCTCTGTAAGATAATGGAACGTATTCTATATAACAGGCTCGTGACGTATCTAGAAGCGAACAGTCTTCTTCGTGACCGTCAATACGGTTTCCACCGAAACCGTCCACTGGAGACCTACTAGCTTACGTCACAAATCTGTAGCGAAGCAATCGACAATTACGGTGAAACGCTTGCCGTTTTCCTCGACATCTCGAAGGCTTACGACAGTTTGGCACGACGGTCTTATTAGTAAACTTCCATCATTTGGCTTACCTGCTGGTCTGTGTGCTTGGATTTCAGACTTCCTGCGGGATCGATCGATTCGAGTAGTCATTGATGGCAGTTCCGATCAACTAGCGATAAACGCTGGGGTCCCTCAGAGGTCAGTACTCTCTGCGACACTTTTTGCTGCATGTCAACGACCTGTTGAAACCCGGTATACTTGGGTATGCAGATCACAGCACTGTCTTAGAGAGTTACACATTTAGCGCATGAACTAGTGGAGCTGAGATTCAGTCTCAAAGAGAGGCCATGGTCGAGCGTTTGAACACATCCTTGAAGGAAGTATACGACTGGGGTGACGCGAACCTGGTGAAGTTCAATGCCACCAAAGCACAGGCGTGTCTATTCTTCGCTAAACGGAGTCCATTCACCTTGACTCCTTTCCGAAGTGTCTCTGTACCTATTTGTGACCATCTCGAGCTTCTCGGTATGACACTGTCATCTACTCTGAACTTTAACTCCTAGCTGGAGTCTAAATCACAACTTGCCTCAAAAAAGCTGGGTATCATCTCAAATGTGAGAAGGTACTTCACACCGGGACAACTGCTTACTTTATATAAAACACAAGTCCGGTCGTGTATGGAGTATTGTTCACACCTTCGGGACGGATCTGCTAAATACAAACTTGGGGCACTGGAGTCGATTGACAGGAGAGCCAGAAAGCTCATCAACGATGACAACCTTTTTGACGCCAAGCTGCAGCTTAGAACATCGGCGCCAGGTCGCATGTCTATCAGTTTTTATAGGATACACTTCGGAGATTGTGCCACATTCGATTTAATTCTTCCATCCCCTTTCTACCACAGGACAACCAGACAAACTGAGCGACGTCATAGATTCACTGTGAAGATTCCGAATATGCGTACGAAGCGCTTTGCGTCTATTTTCATTATTCGTACTGCAAAGCTGTGGAACTCCCAGTGAATCAGGTACAATATTGGGGTCTTCAAATCACGAGTGAACAGGTTTCTTCTAGGCAAGCATGTTCCACCATAGGCAACATCATCACTTACGATCAGGTGAGATAGTGGCCAAATGCAAGCCTATACAATAATAAAAAAACTTTCGCTATGCCACGTTTCACTGGATGGGTGACCAAAAGTACGTAAAGTCCCCATTGCCTAGTCAGAGACTAGGCAATGGGGACAGCAAAAGCAGTTATCTGCCTGTAGTCCACTTTTCACCAAATAGCAATTTTTTCGTTTTATTGCAGTTAAAACCCACACCAACCTGCATTCGGCTTAGTAGGTAATGTGGCTCAAGCAGTGGGACATTTATAGGCTAACTAGCGGCCGCTCGCGGTTTCACCCGCGTGGTTCCCGTTCCCGTGGGAATATCGGGATAAAAAGTATACTATGTGTTTATCCAGGTTATAAACTATCTGTATGCCGAATTTCATCCAAATCCATTCAGTAGTTTTTACGTGAAAGAGTAACAAACATCGATCCATAGTTACAAACTTTCGCGTTTATAATATTAGTAGGATAATAAAATTAATATAGCATACGGCATGTCTGATGGGATACTATCATCCCAGCCCATGGACGCTTACATCACCATCCGTGTCACAGATAGGCATTGCCAAGCTTATGACAGTCACTTTTACTAAGCAGGCAGAGTGAGAAGACAGGGTTGCACAAAAGATCCCAATGGGTCGACATGCTGCTGCAAGAGGGAGATCTCTGCTGGCACCACTAAGATAAGATAAGATGTACATCCTATAGTAACTTCACTACTTTCTTCACCCTTCAAACCAAAACACACACATTCCAAAATAATGCTCCCTTGCCTGGCATTAGATATATCTATATATAGGTGTGAGGTGGTCATCATCCAGTCTTTTAGGGCAACACCCTATCACAAGTTAGGTATAATAAATATATAACCCTACCAAAAGGTGTATAATTTCAATGTTGAAGTAAACTTTAGAAAACAATAAGTATACAAAAAATACCTTTGGGACTATAATGTCCACTTCTTAAAATGACATCATCCAGTTTTTTAGGGCAGAACCCTACCACAAGGTAGGTAGGTAGGTCAACTGGAAACAAGAGCTGTGCATGCATTCCGAAGCATGGCAGAGCAACAAATATTTTAATTTGAATTTTGGTTAGATACCCAGCAAGTGGCGCGCCTTGGGAGAGGCCTATGCCCAACAGTGGGCTGTGATAGGCTCATGATGATGATGATTAATGATGAACCAGCCTGTCCCCGGCATTGTGAAAGTTAAATACACGATTATCAGAAGATAATAAACAACTGTCAGTTCTGTCACTTTTTAAAGCATAGGGCTTTACGAAAACTTAGTTAAAACTTATCTTAAGTCGGGGACTTCCTTAACAACATTTCAATTGGAATATTTAAATGTTATGTGTAAGTAAGTGCATAAGTATTGGCAAATGAAACAAAACAAATGCAACATCACTTTTTTAATTGTACCTTCATAATCTTATCAGTTATTATCACCCATAATATTTGTAAAACTCTTAGTACACTAGTACAGTCATAGGTACTTTCTATAGAATTACTGATACTGAGGCCATTGTTTACTGATTTCTCAACTTCAAATTGGCTACAGTACATTGAGGTACATTACCTATTTAAGTTATATGTATAACCAACCATAAACCGCACCTTCCCATGGAAATTAAAAAGAAATATGAAGGTTTCATTCAAAATGTCTACACATTGTAAAATTTTAGTAACAAGCTTACGCTGCTCTCATGGTCTTCCGATACCAGGGTCAGCCCGAGTTCGTAAAGGTATTATTCTAATCGTTATGCGGTTGTCCAAATAGGTAGGTAGGTACTTACATTTTTTTGCTGAAAACACAAAAACACTTTACAAGGATTTGTTAAATATTAGAAATTTTTTAATTAATAACATCTACTAAAAACAAACAAGTTAAGTACTTTGTGAAAAACAATCTACTAAACCAACCAATATTTTTTTTAACAACAAAAAAAATTATTAAAAAAACAACTTTTTGCAAAATATCCAAAGTGTCAACTGAATGTCAGGAACAATTTAATAAACTGTCACTGTCAGATGCAAAAAAAAACAAAATAAATACATTTTAGCCATCTTCTAGAACTTCCTGTTTTCACCAAACAGAATTGCCAATCTCAACAAAAGGAATCAATAAAAAAAATTATCGATATTTGTGCGTGACCTCTAGCTGCATAAAAATAAAAAAGAAAGCGCAGTGACTTAAAACCACGTGGAGCGGCAAGGTCGAATTTATGTTTTCAACTTGTCAAGCCCGGCGTGTGATAAATTAATTCTACGGGCCGTTATCGCAGAGCCTTCTACACGATTGTGAACTTTATTCCTCCACGATAAGGTAAAATATTGTTTGCGCAATCTTCCCACGCATAGTCGCCAACCCAGGCAATATATCTTAGGCCGTGTACTGCCCGTGACAGTTCGTAAACAAACTGGAGCTACCGCAACAAAGGCCGACTGTCATTTAGCTTAGCAAAACCACTCCTTAGCCTTAAATAAGCTCTCACCCGTCACTTCACATAGCTATAAATATCCACATTTCATTGTATTCCAACATTAAAATCAACCTTTTAACACTTTATCATCTATAAATAATAACTAATTTCACTTACCAGAATGAAAAACCAGGTATATGAATAGTTAACGCAGAGTCATCTGTAATACATCTTGCACATATCGATCACAGTCTTGCAGTCTCTCAAAAACACTAATAAAAAAAAGGAAGAGGTTAGCACCAAAATTCAGTATATCTCGTACACCTATCTATTATACGTCACTTGTAAATGTTTTGTAAATACGTGTTTGATGTCCAACTGACGCACTGAGCAAGTAATGTGTGCTCGTAAAATGATTCACAATCAAAATAAAAATAGTCTGGCAGACGCTCTGTCGACCGCCGCGCCGCTGTCTGTCTGCCGTGCTGTCAATATTCGTCAAAACGAAAATGGCGACACCCTCGACAGAATACGATCAGCGCCAGTCTGCCTGTATATGCTTCTCTTTCTAAAAGCAACTAAATGATAAGGACGGCCAACCGGCGTGCTGTCTTCAAGCCGACCGGACTGATTTGTGATGTCACGCCCAGCGGCGTAACGTTTTGCGTAATTACACGTCCGAGATCGCCTGTAAACTTGTTTTAATAACGTTAATTTACGATCGTTTCGTACACGAGGTCGTCAGACGAAAGTGTCGGTCATGGCATAGGTTAATAATAGTGTAACATAACATTATGTCTGTGTAATAGTTCTTTGCGCATGTTAGGCCCATCCCACCACTCAATATCTGTCGTAAGAGCGCCTCCTACTTCTTTTTATTTTATTCAGTTCTGTCTTTTTTTTTTCAGATGTACATCTTGGCTGCATTAATACGAGACAGAGTCGCAATGCAGTTAGTTAATAATGAAGTTAACTCTCCTCAGGGCAGCTGGAAATTAACTATGTTAATTGATAGTAAAACGTACCATCTGATTATAAAGAGTTCAGTTAACGTAATAAATATTTTCTGTCACATTATAAAGTTTAAATAAGTAGGTACAAAAAAAGCTTTACGGTAGAAATAAAATATTACCTATAAAAACTAAATAAAAAAAATTAACAACTAACTAAGCTCTCATTATGACGTCGAACCATATCTCCAATTTGTTTAATAAATATACAAAAAAAAACAATAAATAGGTACCTAATATAAAATAAAGTACCTACCTATACATTATGTATTATTATGACTAAAACAAATTTTCTTTTGATAAATAATTTCTTAATTCGAAAAGAAACACATTTTATAATAAACATCAATCAGTAAATTATTTTCAATTATAGTGTATTAGTAATAGATTCACAGAGTCAGCGTATAATATTGGTAGAAGGCAAATTCAAATAAGCCGCGCTCTTAAACTGAGCATACTTCGTTATGTTTATGTTTTTAACAAGTGATGGTAGGTAGGTAAAAATAATACAAGTTTTTCTAAATACATTTTATTTCCAAAAAATCGATAGAAAGATGACGAACAAAAGATTGAATTTGAAACAATCGATAAAATAGTAAAAGTCACATTACCAACCGTGAAAAAAAAGAATATCGTATTCATTTATCCATCGTGGCCAGCATATCGTGGCATCAAAAACACAAAGTAACTTGTATAAACGGAAAATCAAAATAAACATCAGATTATTTAAAGTCTATTAAAAGAAAAATTGTCACATTTTATTTTCGTTTTGGAACTACCTACTTAAATTATGAATAAATAAATAGCGAATATTATGTGAGCGAACAATAATATATTCAAATCATGTACTTTTTCTCTGCTGGCAAGTTTACTATCGTACGTCAAAAATATTCAAACTTGCCTATTCGTGCTATCTGCGATCCGTCCGTTGTACGTTTGAAATTCCAAACCAAATTAGGAATAGGAACTGACTCTGCATCGACTTAATATTTACGGTTTCTGTTAACTTTTTAGTGATAAAGTTATCTAATTTAATTGAAAACAATGGCTGACAAAACACATACGTCGAGGTTGTCCTCTTACAAAAATGCGGGACAAGGAACAAACGTGAGTACTTAATTATTTCTCTTTGATAAAGCGACAATTACGACAATAACTTAGTTGCTTGTTATACGATTCAAAGAAAGACTTAATATTGAAATGCTAATAAAACTCTGTTGAGGTACACAATAGTAATGATTGTAAGTCTTCTATTTTACTTAGGTAAACATACTTTTTGTAAGTAGTTAGATACATAGGTACCTAGGTACTTACCTACAAAATAATTTTTTTATTCTATATTCACTGCCTATAAATATAATTTTATAGATTTTATAAAATTACTAAGTAATATTATCTTTGGTGCAAAGTCTACCCTCAAAATAATAATTGCTAAGTAGTATTTTCGGTTTAATCATTCTTTTACCACCATTGTGAAGTAGTGGTTAGCCACCAGTCCCAGAACCGTAGGCCTTTCGATAGGTACAGACACCAGCATTAAGATGTGACTATTGGCAGCCTGCAAAATATCTGATTAAGAGTGGAAGGCATAATATGCTCAACATTCACGGTCAGTTAAACTGACGTACATCCAAAAACTGACCGTGAGTGTGAAATCTTAAGTTGAAATTTTTAACTGACGACAACCCACGGATATTTCCAGGCGGTAATCCGCTAGCTTCAATTCGTTTGCATCAGTTCAAACTGACCGTGAGTGCGCATACTTATATCCGTTTGCCATCAGTCGGAGCCAGTGTTCCAACTTAGCTACTTTATAGCTAGATCTAGCTATTTTTGGGAGCCAAGCAGTATTTTTCTAGCACCTTTCATGAGAAGTATAGAAGTACATTTAAGGAATCGTATTAACTCTATTCTTGACATTGTGGCATATTTGTGATGGTCAATTTACAAAAACTTACGTAAAGTGAAAACGGCCTTTTTTTCATTTTTTTTTATAATGATAAATTATGATTATTTCCTCAAATCCAGTAAGTATAAATGGTTGGTATGGTGAAACGTTGACTGTGGCAGTGGACTGCTCTTGTGGTCCTCATTATCTTCTGACTCTCTGACTGAACAATTAATGAATTGTTATTAATTTTTATTTATTGAAAAGACTTTTAAGTTTATGGAAAATTAAATAATATTAAAGAAAAAAATATAATATATTTTTAAAATTTGTCATTGGCAAATGGCCACACTGCATTTCGATCGAGAAATGAAGGCTGGTTTAAAGCCAGTGAGTGGGGACCGTTTTAACTGATCTGTTTACTGACCGTGAATGTCGAGCTTTATATAAATAATATGCCTATATATTCCTTCCACCAATGATCAGATATTTTTGCGCATCACATCTTAATGCTGGTGACTGTACCCAGCAATTTCTATAATGTACTCTTGTATTTAGAGTCAGCAGTAAAATATTTTTTTAAATAGTCAATAGTCAATAGTCAAAATATATTTATTCAATAAACTCAATTATAAGTACTTTGAAACGTCCAAATATTTTTTAACCTACCACCCATTCAGGACATCATTTTTTAACTGTGGCAAAGAACGGCAAGAAACCACAGCGCACAGAAGCAACGACATTTACAAAAAATATATATAATATATGTCGTTACCAGGTCACAAAATACAAAATATGAATTTGAACGTAAATAGTTTAATTAAATATGGTGCTCTATATAAATTAATTATAGGCAATTAGAAATAGCTGTTGGAGTAGGTACTTGGAGCATTTCAGACCCAAGCTGTTTTGTCCTCTGTATAATCCGACACTATATAATAAGCTTTTTTATAAAGCTTTTCTTTGATTTTGATTTTAAATTTATCAAGATCTAATTTCTGAATATCATTTGGTACTTTGTTGTATAATCGTACACACAGACCCTTAAAAGAATTATTTATTTTATGGAGCCTAGTATAAGGCACTGCTAATTTGTTCTTACTTCTAGTATTTAATTAGTGAATATCACTGTTTTTTGAAAACATTTCAATATTTTTTTGAACATACACAAGATTTTCATAAATATATTGTGATGCAACTGTCATTATACTTATATCCTTAAATCTCCCTCTGAGAGAGTCACCAGCCTGTAGGTTATATATTGCTCGAATAGCCCTCTTCTGCAGCACAAAGATAGTTTGAATGTCGGCAGCATGTCCCCACAGTAAAATGGCGTACGACATTACACTATGAAAGTAACTGAAATAAACTAATCTAGCTGTATCAACGTCAGTCAACTGACGGATCTTCATTACTGCATAAGCCGCAGAGCTAAGTCTATTCGACAATTTAGCTATATGTGGGCCCCACTGAAGCTTGGCATCCAACGTGATGCCTAGAAACACAGTGGTGTCCACAGGATTCACATTCTTATCTTTAATTTGTACACTAGTTATTACCTGCTTAACATTAGGCAATACAAATCTTACACATTTGGTTTTTCCCTCGTTTAATAGCAAGTTATTAACACTAAACCAGTGAACAATCTTTGAGACCGCATTATTCACATCGTCATAATTTGGGTGTCGTCGTTTCACTTTGAATAAAAGTGAAGTATCATCAGCAAACAATACTATCTCATGACTGTCTTTTACAAAATAAGGTAAGTCATTAATATAAACCAAAAACAAGAATGGACCAAGTATTGAACCCTGCTGAACTCCCATTTTAACCACTGATCCCGGAGATCTTTTACCGTTAATGTCGACCTTTTGAATCCTGTTACTCAAGTATGAGATTAGAAGGCTTAAAGAAGCATCCCTAATTCCATAGTGGTTAAGCTTCCTGACCAAAGTTTCATGTAAAATACAATCAAAAGCCTTGGATAAATCACAAAATACCCCTAGGGCATCCTGTGATTCTTCCCAGGTATCAAATATTTGGATTAAAAGCTCAAAACAGGCGTCAGTTGTAGAGCGACCCCTAGTAAAACCATATTGTTTACAATGTAAAAGTTTATTTTTATAAAAATGAATTTGCATTTTGTCTAGCGTTAACTTTTCAAAAATTTTACTAAATGTGGGTAGCACAGAAATAGGTCTAAAATTAGAGGGGTCAGAAGTGCTACCTGATTTTTACGTGTGGGGACATTAATGTGGATTTGCATAATATAATTGTAACATAAATCGCGAAAATCATTCGTTATTCGACCCTACTTAAGGGTATCTATATTAAAGTCACCAGTCACAACTATCTTTGTTTTATTATTGTATTTTCTTGTTAATTCAAACAAGAGCTGATTAAGTTTATTCAGAAAAATGTTTGGATCAGACTTGGGCGTTCTATAAAGACAAAGTATTAGTAATTTGTGTGCGGGTACTTCTATGCCACAAGCCTCAAAAGTTTTTTCAGATACATATCTTCTCACGCTTGTCAGATCCTTAAATATTAAATTCTTTATGACCAAAATACATGTGCCGCCCCTCTGCTCATTCCTACAAAAAACAGTCGCTAATTCATAGTTCTTTAGATTCAAAAATCTTTCGGTACCTTTGCGCAAGAAAGTTTCTGTTAAACAAATAACGTCCGGGACGTTATCAGCTTTATGCAGTTCTTGCAAAGTTAACTCTAGTATTTCCTGTTTGGCAAATATGCTAGCAATATTTTGGTGCATGATTCTAAATGTATGAAGAGGTGTTTTAGTTAAATTCACGAAAAAACGGGCTTTTACTACTTTTTGAAAAATATTGAGGTATTGTTTTTTGTTTTAATGATAAATATTTGTTGCTGTCAACAGTAAAGTGGTCTTTTGAGTGAAGTCTTTTAAAATAGTATGGGATTGTACCTTTAGTATAATTAAGGACGTCTGTGGGTATTGAGTTGGATTTTAGGGGCAATGATCTACCACGCGCTATCATCTTTTTTATTTCCGTAACATTCAAGTATTTGTTTTTATAATCACAATAGTCAATATTAAAATTAATTAATTTGCTAATTTCATGTAAATTACTGGAGTCAGAATCTATAAAAGAACAATTTTTACATTCATTACAAAAGTTTTTAATATTATTATTTAATTCTAATACATTTATATACTTATTATTTAAGACATTTAATACAATTATATTATTATTATTTTGATATTTATTAATGAATTTACGTAAATGTGTCAATACAATTATCACCAACACAGATTATTATTTTGTCTTTCTCTTTTACTTGAGGATGACAATTCAACAAGACATCAGAAGTAAGTGCGTCCGGTTTTGTTTGCGATGTAATCACGTATTTTCCATAAGATGTGTTTTGCCTTGTGCGTGAGAGCACAGACGCTAGGCCAACGCAGCGCTGAGTTCCAAAGATGAAAATCCTGTCGTCATTATCCTGTCTTTGTGTCAGAGACGAAGATACGACTTTGCTGTTTTGAGTACTTGTTAAAGGTACTTTTGTGTCTAGGTGATCCGATGAAGAACCAGCTGTACCCTGTTTACATTCCAAGGTTTTAATTAATTAATAATATTCAACTGCTCTTCTAGCTCTAATATTCTGCGTTGTAGTGTCACAAGAATTTTGTCAACTGGACTATTCTTTTTTTGTGCTTGGTTTGATCTAGGGGGTGTTAGAAAAGAGGATGGTTCCAAGCCACGAATAGATTGCCTTCTCTTTTTCGTGCTGCTATGTATCGTAGGTATTTCATTTAACGGAGCACTACAAAGATTTTTAAGCGTAGCATTTTCTTTGGACAGCTTAGTGACTTGTCGTTGTAACTTATTGTTTTCCAAAGTTATATTTTCGAATTCGTTCTGGGTAACGGCGAGCTCTGTCTGAAGCTGACTAATGGTGTCTTTCATTTCTTGGGCTGATATTAAATTCGTGACAGTACAATCCATACTCTTTGATAGCAGTTGATCTGAAGACGAAAGAGACTCATCTGAAGAGCTGACTGCGGTGAGTATGTGCGAGTCATGTAATACAGATAAAGTGCCTGTTGCGGTAGACTGCTGTGATATCGGTGAGGATGTAATTTCTGTATTCAAGTGTGGTGACATAATTTCTTGAGAGTCAGATGCGACATATTTCCTTCTCCGTGTAATGTTTGATGACCCAGGTATAGATGAGACTTGTCCTTTTTGAACACATTCTACGCATTTCCAATTATTCCGTGTATCGAAATCTTTAAGTCGAAATAATTTCTCCGACAAGCCAATGCAGTCGTATTCATAGTGCCTTTTGCATGCTGAGCATAGCAAAGTTCCTTTAGAGTCTACTTTTACTTTACATTTCTGGCATATGACAAGTGATGAACCCTTGCGGACGTTGATGCAATTTTTTTGCAAAGATTTCGACATCGTAGCAATTGCTAAGTTTTCTTAGATTAGAAGTTAAAAAAAAAAATTGCGTTCAATAAAAATAAAAAAATAAAACAAAAATAAAATATATTTTGACTTGGAGGTTTGAACCGCGATTTCTACGTTTGTAATCCGGCTGCTTAACCGATACGCCACTGCAGGTTTATTTTGAGCGATGAAAATATGTGTACTGTTCCGCTGTTACACTGATCATTAACGAGGTTTGTTTACAAGTCCAAGGCAGTTATTATTCACTATAACGGCGGTTATCTGATTAACTTTTTTTACTTTTACCTTATTTATTTTAAGTTCACTGGGGATTTTATGAATTATTCACTTGTTTTAGTTGGTTTTACCAATGTTTATCAAGAATATTGTCAAGAAACACGTAAATTAAAGTATTGTTTACATAACACTGTTTTAGTAAGTAGTATTGATTGTTATTAATTACTTTTGTCGTCACGGTTTACACTTCTTATTTCTTTTTTTGTACATAAAATTACACTTAGATAACATTTGTAATAAACCAGCAACTTAATATGCACGATTTAGTTACACTATAATCACTTAAAAATACTTTTAACTATTTTTAAAATTTAGAATGTAACAAGACTATGTTAACCGGTTAGCGCCCTCTAATTAAGGTACTGATAAACATGCTACTAAATAAGTATGTTTATTAGCATGCTTATTACAAGCGTATACGTAATAAGCATGCTAATTACGAGCAACTACTAAGTGGCAGTTGCTCAATAGTGGCATGCTTTCGCGCTAGTAATGAGCATGTCTATCGGTACCTATATGCACTGTTTTGTTCTAATAGTAAATTGGAAATTGTAAAAAATATCCACAAGCAGGATTAGATTCGGCACCCTTCAGATATTCCGTGTCATATGCTGTGCCAATTAATCTCCTGCAGCTTTTATCCTGCTTGCTGAAATTGGTCAACACTATTTACATTTTACTTTGAAAGCCAACAGCGAAAAGGTTAAAGGTTTTTTTAGTCATCGTTTGACGACCTCCTTGGTCGAGTCGTTTGTACACCGGTTTTCATGGTGTCGCCATCTCTGAGGTCCCGGGTTCGATCCCCGATCTGGTCAATTTAGAAATTCTTGTTTTTCTAAATTGTCTCTGGTCTGGGTGTTTTCTATGTATAATAAGTATGTATTTAAGTATGTTTATCCGTTGTCTAGTCACCATTTAACGAGTTTTATAACAAAACTTCTCTTGGGCTAGATAATTGGTGTGAATGTAAGTTTATTTATTTATTTATAAGTAAAGATAAGCCAGTAGTTAAGGATTTAAGCTTTCAGCAATTAATATTTTCTACCTCCATAAAGTTACTTATTCATTCATTCATTCATTCATTTATTTCTTGCATCACATATTGTACGTACATTAGGGTCTTATAAAATATGGTAGTAATCATATGGGCCCAGGAAGGGCGTTGCAATTTTCTAATAGCACTTTTTTTTAAATGAAGTACTTAAGTCTATTACAATATTTTATGAATCATTAAATTAATTGATTAAATAGTAACAAATAATTACTAATAATACAACAATGATTGTATTTTTAAATATAATATAAATTAATCATAGAAATTGGACCGACACCTTCAACATATTATTCATTCTAAGAAAGAAAATAGTATTAGTAGTTGTTTTAACAGCAGGTATGGTTGAAAATTTTAAAAGTTGAAAATTTCTTAAGTTACTTATAGCATTGTATTGGTATTATCTTTAATTCATTAACACTTGTCTTGCAGGATTTTTTTAGCAAATTTATAAATATATTTGTGTCAGGTTCAGCCTTTATGTAATTAGGTAGTCTACTAGATGCTTTTATCGTCATTGCGTATGGTCCTGAACCAGCTATACCAAGCTTGTGCATAGGCATTGTCAAATTATTCGGATACCGAGACCTAGCTTTTACGTCGCTCTTTTTAGTGTATAGATTGGGATACATGCGCACAAACTTAGACAACTCTAGTACATATATACATTTTAATGGTAGTAATTTGTATTTAGAGAAGTATGGTTTGCAGCTTTCAGTATTCTTTATTTGTGCAAGGATACATATGCACTTTTTTGTAGAATAAATATATCCTCCGAGTCCGTGCTGTTGCCCCACAAAATTTTCCCATATGTGATCCAAGCATAGCTGTAGGCGTAGTACGCGGCTAGTGAAGTTTTTAAGTCTGAATTTCTTTTGAGTTGTCCTAGGGCGTAAATGAATTTTGTCATTTTTTGTTTAACTTACAACTAAGCTAAAAACTAAGTGCTTTACAAATAAATAAAGAATAAGGTCCGAATAGTTATACCGTGTTTTGTCTCTTTTACTCTTATTTGAAATGACATTTACATGAGAAGAACAAAATACGGAATAACTATTCGGAGCTTATTCTTTGTTTATTTGTAAGGCAATAAAACAAAAAAAGTGTTTGCGTGGATTACTTAGAGTTCTCAAATTGTGTAAGCCTGTATTTGCTAAATAATGCAGAATTCAAAATATAAATAAAATAACTTATCATAATATTCGCACATCGGTGACATCGTCAGCCTTATTAGTTAGCGTGCCTTGAGACGCAAAGGCCTCCTCCAGCTCTTTCCAGTTTTCACTTGCATGGGCCATAAAACCAAGAGGACCAGCTATTTTTTTGTGGTTATCTGACCATCTTTTCCACTGACGCATGAAAGAGGTGGTTTTGAAATAGCAGAATCAAATTTCAGTTACATTTATGTCATTTAATTTTGTACTGATCAAAAGAGTATTTTCAAACTCAACCAAATAAAAATGTTAAAGATTGCAAATAACCAATAATCGCCTAGCACCATTATCGTTATTTATTCAATAAAATCAATTAATAAGTACTTTGAATCGTCCAAATTTTAACTATTTAGGACATAATTTTTTAACTGTGGCAAAGAACGGGCGCAAGAAACCACAGCTCAAAGAAACAGCGACATTTACAAAAAAAAAAAAGATGTTGTTACCAGGTCATAAAACGCAAAATAATTATTTGAATGTAAAATATGTATACGGTACTATATATAAATTATTTTTGATTGGTTTGTCTGGTTTATAATTCAGGATCTCCGCCGTAAGCGTGCCGAGCTCAGCGTTGCCCTTCGCAAGCAGGCTCGTGATGAACAACTCCTCAAGCGTAGGGCTATGTCCCCTGAAGCGGGCGAGGAGATACAAGCAGAGGAGAAGCTTATGACACCTCAGGAAATAGTGCAAGGTAATGAAAGAAAGTTGAGTTAACCTGCCATAAAAGTACAAAGTAAAGTATACTACAGCCCACTATTATATATGTGTTTTATTATTAGACAACCTCCTTGGTCGAGTGGTTTGTACAACGGTTTTCATGGTGTCGCCATCTCTGAGGTCGCGGGTTCGATCCCGGTCGGGTCAGTTTAGAAATTATTGTTTTTCTAAATTGTCTCGGGTCTGGGTGTTTTCTATGTATAATAAGTTTGTATTTAAGTATTTTAAGTATGTTTATCGGTTGTCTAGTAACCATTTGACGAGTTTCTTCGAAGCTTCTCTTGGACTAGATAATTGGTGTGAGTGTAGGAAAGTTTTTTTTTTACTTATATACTGTTGCTTGCTTGCTTTGCTTGCTTTGCTGGGCAAAGGCCTCTCACCATTGCAATCAAGTCATCGCTACAACAGATGGGTGTTGGCTTAATCACCACGCTTGTCAAATGCGGGTTGGTGATTACAAACCCAGGCGCAGCATCGGTAAAATCTGAAAACACGCTTTGCCCGACCTGGGAATTGAACCCAGGACCTCCGGATATCGAGCCGAGCACTTGGCCACTCGACCACTGAGGCGTTTAGCTGTAAGTTTTCATTACAGTGATAAATAAATGTAATTTCTGTTATTTCAGGCCTCAAATCATCGGATGTGGCTGTCCAGACACTGGCAGCTCGTGGTGCTCGTAGAATGCTGTCTCGAGAGCAGAACCCACCCATCTCAGTTATGATGGACGCTGGGGTGATCAAGCCTTTGGTGGACGCACTGGATAGAGACGACTGGTACTTATCTTATCTTATCCTGCAGAGGTTCCTCTCTCGAAGTAAAATGTCGAAACATCCGGATCTTTTGTGTAACTCCTTTTTATAGACACAACTGGTACTTACGTTATCTTCGTACTATTTGATATTTTGGGTCTCTTATGGTGGACGCGCTGGATAGAGACGACTGGTACTTCTCTTATCTACACCGGAAACCAGAAAATTTGGACTCTTCCCCCTCAACCCACATGCCAAGCTTATGGCTGTCATTTTTACTGAGTAGGCAGTGTGAGAGGACTGGGTTGCACAGAAGATATCAATGGGTCGACGTGCTGCTGCTGCGAGAGAAAGACTTTTGCAGGCCCCACTATCCCTGGTCGAGTGGTTAGCGCGCCGGGTCTGACGTCGCGCCATCTCTGAGGTCGGGTTCAATTCCCGGTCGAGTCAATTTAGAGAAAACTGTTTTCTGATTTGATTTTGGGTCTGGGTGCTTCTCTATGTTTATGCATATTTATCCGTTATTTAGTTTTCCCTTTTAACAGGTACAGCATGTTAAAAATTTTCATTGGTTTTCGACCTTATTTTCAGGGAATAAAGTTCAGAATATGACGGTCGCTATAAGATCACTGCCTGGCTATATTAACGAGTTTCAATAGAAGCTTTTCTTGGGCTAGATAATTGGTGTGAGTGCAAACAATTTTTTTTTTCTTAGTGGTTCCTGCTGAGGTTCCTCTCTCACTGTAACACTGACTCATCGGGATTTTCATTTTATTCGGTTCACCAAGTCGCGTGTGTAGCGGCTCACAAAAGAATACTGCCAACCCATCTCTTCTCTTAGGTGTTGTAAAATGGATTAAACACTGCACATACAAAATTCAAAATTATTTGTTCAATTTAGGCTACAATAATTGAGCACTTATGAATGTCCTAACTATGGGGAGGGAGCTTTGTACTGAGAAGAACCGGCAAGAAACTCAACAAGGGCATTACTTTTCCCCTTTCTTTTACAGCGTCAATACAAATTGGAAAATGCCCTCCCTATCATAGAAGGACATTTTCCATTACAAGATAAAAAAAATTGTTGTGTTGTTGTTGTGTTATGAGTATGAATATTAAAATGATAATAATGGTAAATTTTTAGTTAGGGTTCATGTTTGACTAAAATGCATGTTTTTAAGAATAATGTTAATTTTAATTTCTTAATTTTAATTTTATGATGATTAATTTTATAATGATTTAATGAAATGTAATAATTTAATGTTTTATCTAATGTGACTTTAAAATAACATAAGTAATTTAAAAATAAATATAATATAAAAATTTAATGTAATAATAAGTAATTAAAATAAATGTTAAATATTGTAGTGCCCTAACAGGGTTCATGTCATGCCTATAATGTACCTATAAGTTAATATCTGTACACCTGACGTGAGACAATAAAATTATGAATTATGAATTAAATATTTAGTACGAATACAAGACAAACAACAACATACTAAGAATATCTAACAAAAAACAGATATTGCTACACAGGTATTACGTCTAATAGCGTACAGCAGTGCGATTTTCTAAGTTAAAGCCTTGGTAGCAGCGGCTGCCGTAGCGCTGAGAATGTACTCTGTCTCTTTCATGTTCATAGAATTGGAAAGAGACAGCAGATCACAGCCATGCGCACAGCGTCTATGTGTCACTCAGAGAATTGCATAGCTGCGATGGAGTGCAGTTGTAATTTGGTGAAAAGTAGTCTATGGCAGAGGACTGCTTCTGCGGGTCCCCTTTGCCTAGTCTCTGACTAACCCTTTGGGGATAACAGTCGTGAGTCTATGTAGGTTTTGATTCCATTTTTTTTTTCCATTTCAGCACTGATCTACAGTTCGAGTCGGCGTGGGCGATCACCAACATCGCGTCCGGAACACACGAGCACACGTTGGCAGTTATAGATGTAAGGAAACATTATTTTATTTATTACTAGTTGACATGACAGATGTTGTCCAAAAATTAATTTTTATTTATTTATTTAATAAATAATAATTAATAAATATTTTAACCCTGTTGACCGAGAATTCTGCTTGGTCTTCTTTTATCAGAACTTCATGTGAATTCCAAATCATGCCACTTGATTCTAATCAGTGGAGGGTTAACGCATTTCGGTTTCCCAAACACATTTCCAAGTTGAAATTTTTATAAACCAGTTAGCCAATTATGATGAAACTCGGCATGCTGAAGTAAAATATAGAGATCTAAATAGTTTGTTGAAAAACATTTTGAAAAAAGGTTTCTTTGCCTAAGTTATTGCGATTTAAAGTCCACTATAGAAAGTGTAAAATCATAATAACTCAGTTAAATAAACCATTTTTTTAAATGTTTTCAACAAACTGTTTAGATCACTATATTTTACTACAGCATGCCGAGTTTCATCATAATTGGCTAACTGGTTTTAAAAAATTTCAACTTTGATATTTGTATGGGAAACCGAAATGCGTAAACCTCCTTAATGCACTGGATAAAAAAATTCTTATCTTTAACTATCGATAGATAGTATCGATAATAGCAATACAATCGATATATTGCTGTTACTAAAGGATATGCCTTGCCTAATAATATACTATCGATACATACATAAATAGAATTACGACTATTATCCCCAAATGGTTAGTAATGAGGGCCGCAGAAGCAGTGTACTGCCATAGTTCACATATAACCAAATGACAACATGTGATATGCTGCTATGCTGTTGGATATAATTATGTGCAGCATATAGTTCGTAAGTCGTCTTTTACGACACCCAAGGGAAGAAAGGGGTTGCTAGTATTCTTCTATATCCCACAAGCTCACCTATCGATAGTCTTCGATATGCAAAACTGCTGCATATCCAAAGGTGCAATAGAGGGAGAAAATCTTTCTTTTCGTTTCAGGGCGGCGCCGTACCAAAACTAGTGACCCTACTAGCTCGCGGTGGTGACGTAGGCGAACAAAGTGCCTGGGCCTTAGGTAATATAGCGGGCGACGGCGCCGGTCCAAGGGATACGGTGCTCCATCATGGAGCCCTAGCAGCCCTGATGCCCCTCATGAGCCCTAACACCAAGCCGTCGCAGCTGCGCACCGCTGTGTGGACGTACAGCAACTTTTGCAGGTGAGGCTGTGGTCACCCATTATATTCTATACCGACGATAGGGGTACTTAGTAATTTTTTAAATCTTTCTCTTTTCTAGTGTTGTATTTATCGATAACGAGAGTCCTGTCTTCCATTGTATGGTCACCCATTTTTTTTCTTATTTATTTCTACTGTCTAATATTTTTATTTTTCCTGCTTTCTTCATTCACAGAAACAAGAACCCTATGGTGAAGTTCGAGTTGGTATCGCCCGCTCTGCCGTACATCGCTGAGTTACTGGCAATAAAAGACCAAGACGTCTTAGGTAAGTAGCCCAACCAAATCCCATTATTATTTTGGAAGTTTATTCTATAAAAATATATTGATAAGACTTTCGTCTTTTCCCGTTTTTATTAATTTTTGCATGTCATCAATGTTATTCGCAACGGACTTAGGAAAAATTAAAAAATAGTCTATTTTTACTTTATACCATTACAGAAGTTGTTATTCTAAAACCAATAGTTTTTATTTCACTTCGATACGAGAAGTATTTACAAAGTTATTGTACATAAATAATTGCATAAAACACTACTACCTCGCTTAGTTCGCGGGCACTCGACTGACGTGACGTGACGTCATCATATCCGATAGCTCCCACCGCCGCTCTCGCTGCCCGCGCCCGGCGGGCGTCCGATTACTTTACATCTATTTGCACAAGTAATCTGTGGTCAGGGCGCGGGTTTCGCGCGTATTTTGATTGTCAAAAAACAATAGCGCGTGGTCATTTTTATGAATCTTTAAAAAATTATTGTGTAGTATTTTGAAGGGCTACAGAAATTTTTTTAATGTCATATTTTAACTCAAAATGTAAATATTTAAAAAATAAATAAATAAAAATACTTTTCCCAAGCTCATTATTATTTAGTTTATATACACGAGATTTTTTGCAACGTTCCACTATTATTTTTAAAAATAGTATCACCTCCTCAGCTGACTCCTGCTGGGCGCTATCCTACCTTACGGATGGGCCCAACGACCGCATAGAAGCCGTCCAGCTCACGCCCCAGCTGCTGCAGCGGCTGGTAGCGCTGTTGGAGCACAGGGCTGCGGCGGTCAGGACCCCTGCGCTGAGGGCCGTGGGGAACATGCTTACGGGCTCCGATGACCAGGTAAGAGCTTTATACATACATACTTATATATTACATACACTCACAAGTAATATCCCTCTAGGGTTGGTCGGAGACTAGGCAATGAGGACCGCAGAAGCAGTTCTCTACCATAGTCCACGTCACACCAAATCGTGTAAGCTCCGCCCATCGCCGCTCTATGCTGTTGGATGTATGTGCAGTCTTAAGTCCGTTAGTCGCCTTTTAGGACATCCAAGGGAAGATATGGATTGGTAGTATTCTTTTAATGAGCCGCCACACTCCAGGTAGGGTTTACTCGGCCTGTAATAACCGTCCCACTGCTGGGCAAAAATAGAAAGGAGAGTACCAGGATAGCATAACTTAAGAGGAGGTAGGTAAACACTTATGCCATCTGTTATGCCTTGATCACACTTACCGAGTAGAGCGACGAGACAGCACTCGGCCTAGTAAGGGAGCCGAGCTACTATCTCGCCGTTTTGTACTGCCGAGGGCTCGGCCGAGCACTCGGCGTTATGTTTATACGTACCGAGTACTCGGCCGGGAGTACTGTCTCACCCGTTTGCTCGGTACGTGTGATCAAGGCAGGGCTTCGATGAACAGTTGAGTTTCGGCTTTAGCCTACAGACTGTTCTACTGCTGAGCAAAAGACTTGAGGAGATGTACCAGGATAGCATAACTTAAGAGAAGGTAAGTAAGTACTTATGCCCCTACATCACGGACGGGCCCAACGACCGCATAGAAGCCGTCCAGCTCACGCCTTGCCTGCTGCAGCGGCTGGTAGCGCTGCTGGAGCACATGTCTGCGGCAGGACCCCTGCTTTAAAGGCGGTGGGGAACATGCTCACTGGTTCCGATGACCAGGTGAACTTCGTCATCATCTTTAGTTCATTAGTCGCCTTTTAGAACACCGAAGGGAAGAGATAGGTTGGTATTATTTTTTTAATGAGCCGCTACACACCAGGGTAGGGTTCACTGCTGGGCAAAAATAGAGGAGAGTACCAGGATAACATAAGTTAAGAGGAGGTAGGTTAGTACAATTATGCCATCCATCAGGGCTTCGATGACCAGGCGAGCTTCGTTATCAGCCTGTAACTGCTCCACTGCTGGGCAAAAAGAAAAAGCAGATGTACTAGGATTGCATAACTTAAGAGGAGGTAGGTAAGTCGAAGTCTGCTAAACGGTCGAGGTTTAGTTTTGGTAATATCGTTGGTGCTTAGTGTGATTAAGTCGCAGGAAAGCTTCGTCATCGGCCTATAACCGTCCCAATACTGGGAAAAAATAGAAAGGAGAGTACCAGGATAGCATAACTTAATAGGAAGTGGTATTACTCCCAGGGCTAGTTAGAGATGAGGCAATGAGGATCGCAAAAGCAGTGCACTGCCATTAGTTCACGTTTCACCAAATAACTGCACAAGTTCAGCGTCATAGGGGGGAAGCCCATCGCCGCTCTATGCTGTTGGACGTATGTTCAGTGTTTACCCCGAGATGGGTTGGTAGTATTCTATTAATAATGAGTTGCCACCACACAGCTACAGATTTATTATATACTAGTAGCCGCTCGCGGTTACACCCGCGTGGTTCCCGTTCCCGTGGGAATATCGGGATAAAAAGTATCATATGTGTTAATCCAGGTTATAAACTATCTGTATGCCGAATTTCATCCAAATCTATTCAGTAGTTTTTACGTGAAAGAGTAACAAACATAAACACTCACAAACTTTCGCCTTTATAATATTAGTGTGATTATAAATTATAAATATAATTTTATATATTGATTTGAAATAGTTGAATTAAATAATGTATTTCAAATACTTTGTGCAGACGGACCGCTGCCTGGAAGCAGGCTGCCTAGTCCACATCTTATCTCTGCTGCGCTGCGGCAAAGCGTCCCTCATGAAGGAGGCGGCGTGGGCGGCATCCAACATACTCGCGGGCACCAGCCGGCAGATACAGCTGGCGATAGACATGCAGGTGCTGCCTAACCTGCTGCATGTGCTGGCGCATGAGGATATCAAGTGAGTGGAGACATGGACATGAATATGGGCAGATAGGGCCAAAACCCACCACAATGGCCCAATGTGGGTTACTGTACCTAGTGTTCTGTTGGCGATAACAAACGGAGCTACCAGGCTAGCATGACTTTAAGGAGATTGCGCGGATTACAATAAAAATATTGTTCTAAATTCAAAACCAACATACAAAAAATATTTGTACTTAAATTAGGTCTGACCTTTTTTCATGTTTTAGGCTGGCCTCACACAGCCGGAATCGCTTTCTGAATTAAGAATCTGAATTCAGAAAAGCCGGAGTACCATACAATATCAGTATGCTCCTCACACATGCTGATTTTTTCAGAATCTGAATTTCTCAGATCGATCTGGAAGAATGAGCTGACGAGCGTCCGGAATTCCGTGTCTGAATTCAGAACGCGCGTATTCCCATACATTTTATATAGAGCGGCACACACATGCTGAAATTCAGATTCTGAATTATTTCAGTGTTGCCATGTAGGATCCTGCTTTTTTAGCATTTTTAAAAGTAAATTTTAGATATTTAATTTGTATGTTATCTTATTGATACCTTGCTTTAATAGTGTTTAATTTTTGATGTACTTCAATTCTTAAAAAATATAAAGGTAAATATAGCAGTTTTGGTGCATTTTTATAAACAACGCTTAGCAGTTTTAGCAGGATTTACCATAAATTTATATTTTTATATTTTATTTTTATAAAATTTGATAGCAATATAAGCTTCTATTGAAACTCGTTAATATGGTAAAACCAGATAATGGATAAATATATTCATAAATATAGAAAAACACCCAGATCCGAATTCAATCAAGAAAAACAGTTTTCTCTAAATTGACTCGCCGACCGGGAATTGAACCCTCTGAGACCTCAGAGATGGCGCGACGCCAGACCCGGCGCGCTAACCACTTGACCACGGAGGACGTCAATTGGTAGGAACAGCGAAAAAAAAATGGCATCCCTGGTTGAAACCAACAGCAAGCGGTTAACGTCTCGGAGACGTTTGCATAAGCCGGGACTCACAAGACTACTGATCAATCTGAATTTTTAAGAATGTGTGAGTCAAGGTGCCGGAATTCAGAATCTTAAATTCAGATTCTGAATTCGGAAAGCCATTCCGGCTGTGTGAGGCCCGCCTTAATGTTTGTTTCTATTGAGTAAAGTATGCCGAATACCTTATGTTAGGTCATGCTAGCCTAGTACCTTAGTAAGGTTTTTCGCAGATTTTCTCCCACCAACCCACATTAGGCCAGCGTGGTTATGGCCCGATATCCCTCTGTGCTGTTGTCCATGTAGGAAAGTCTCTGCCCAAGGACGTTTAGCCTACTGCTTTTTTTGCAACCTACTATAAGCATATTACCCTTATGGCCCCGCCACACTCTCGCTTTGCTCCTCGCGCTGCCGCGATATTGCCCTCTCTGCCCACACACTGTTCTACTCGCGCAATTAATCGCGACGCTCCATATTTGCCTCTGCTATGCAATGGACGATGAAACTGTGGCAACGGGCGCGCTATGCATTTTTTGTAAGTATAGCTAATTATATCAATGTCATACAAAGAAATATACATCGTCGTCGTCGTCGTTCTTGCCACGGAGATGGTGGATGACATCTAATCATCGCAATAGAACGATGCGAACGTAGAACGAAGTGGCCAGACACTCGCGCTCATATTGCCGGTCCTTTGACTCGCGCCCAAAAAACCGACAAAATAGCGAGCAGTGGGCATGACGAGTAACGTTGCCACACTACGTCTCTGCCTCCTTTCCTCGCTACTACCCATACCACTCGTCGAGTGTGTGGCAGGCCAGTAGTAGCTGAAGCAAAGGCGCTTCTGCTGAAGGATTACCTTTCTCAGTCTCTTTCTCCCCCAACTTCTCTCTAACACGCTCGTAACCCTTCCATCTCCATTCCAGATGCCAAAAAGAAGCGGCCTGGGCGATTACCAACCTTTGCCTGGGTGGATCCGCTAACCAGCTGGACGCATTGCTATCTGCCGGATTCCTGCAACCATACTGCGCGCTGCTCGCTGCTCCAGACCATAGAGCTGTTACCATAGTGCTGGATGGACTGACGCATTTGCTGCAGGTACAGTAAACGCAACCGTGTAGTATAGCAACTCACTAAAAAAATACTAGCAACCCCCCCTCTCTTCCCATGGGTGTCGTAAAAAGCGACCAACGGACCAAAGACTGATGGTAAATGGTGAAATGTGCTGAGGCCGTAGGTGGAAGCGCCCAAACCCGAAAACCTCAACTGCTGAGGACTGCTTTTATAGAGCTACACTTTGTGTCCTGATTTCTGATATGTATAATTTAACTTATATCTTTAGATGAGGCACACCACAGTTGCAAAGATAGCTAGTTTCTTAGTAGTTAAGGAATCTGTATGAACTGCGCTTCCACCATCTGCCTTATCATCAACTGAGATAAAGACCAAGTGCTTATCTGTAGAAGGTATTATGAAAGTGCCAGATACCTTAACTGACAGTTTGTTTCAGGCGGCCGTGAAATATGGCCAAGTGGAACCGCTCTGCATCAAACTGGAAGAGATCGGTGCGTTGGACCAGATCGAAATACTGCAGCACCATGAGAATACCGAGGTACGTAGCTCGCTCGTATCGAGATTGGAATCTTAGGATACGATCGCAAATGTTAAGTTACTTTCCACGTGGTGGGTACCAGGATGGGTGACCGATAAATTGTTCGCTATCAACTTGTTTCAAAAGAAGCTTGCAGTTAACATAATAATTTGACGATCTCCTTGGACAAATGATTAGGACGCCGGTTCTGGCGTTGCCATTTCTGAAGTCCCGGGTTCAATTCCCAGTCGGGTCAATTTAGAAATAACGGTTTTTGTATATTGATTTCGGGTCTGGGTGTTTTTTATGTATAATAAGTATGTTTATCCGTTATCTAGTTCAATCATTATTACAAGTTTCAATAACTTTTTTAGGGTTCTGAACCCAAAGGGTAAAAACGGGACCCTATTACTAAGACTCCACTGTCCGTTCGTCTATCTGTTCGTGTATCTCGTGAACCGTGATAGCTGGACAGTTGAAATTTTCACACAATACATACATAATGTATTTCTGTGGTCATAACAAAAAATGCAAAAAACAGAATAAAATAAAAGGGGGGCTCCCAACGGGATTTTTTTGCTCGATATTAATAACGACAACAGGTAGAAGTTTGAATATTCACAGAATATTTAGTTATGTATTCACTTTAAAAATAAATTATTATTTTAAAATTAACTAAATTAAGGGTGGCTCCCATGCAATGTTATATAGATAATGGTACTTCGTGCGCGAGTCCGAATCGCGCTTGGCGGTTTTTTTAAATTATGTTTATAATTTTACTAAATATAATAACTTAACCTCTTTCTCATCAGTCGGTTAACGAGTTTAATACCATCCTGCAAGTTATTACTAAACTCCTACTGATGAGAAAGAAGTTAAGTTATTACATTTAGTAAAATAAACAAAAAAAGTGATTGGATTAAAACAAAAAGTGGTTCATTGTATTATACCCGTTTTTAACATCCACTGGTTTTAAGGTTTGCCTTTCGTTCATTTACATACTGTATACTTGGTGCCATCGTGGTAATGTTATTTGAATCACAAATTGGAAAATGTTGAAAAAATTTCCACAAACAGGATTCAAACCTGAGGGCCTACTCTCTTTCCCCGAAAAGAAATCTCAGCCGTTTTTTGTTATGCTATTTATAGCGCTGCAAACAATTTTCTAAAAATTAATAATCTAAATGCCAAACCTATTCAGTATGAACAAAATTTCGGAAGGAATGGAAACCGCTGTAAATAGCAAACGAAATTCGACCGAAATTCCGTTTCGGAGAAAGAGAGAAGACCTTCTGCACCCTTCTGACAATCCGGTTCAGGTGCTCTTCGCTTCCAAATTAGCCGTGGACTTATTCAGCCCGCCGAAAGTAATCAACACTTTTTATCTTGAAAGCCAAAGGCAATGTCAACAAATATGTTATTTAATTCCTTTCTAAATTTCCAGGTGTACAAGAAAGTACTGCACATATTGGACAATTACTTCGCTGAGCAAGAGGACCAAACCGCTCAACCAACTAAAACTTCCGAGGAATACCAGTTTGGAACCAACCAACCGGACCAAGCCATTAACTTTTAATAGCAAACTAGTACTTAGTTATAATGTAAATCAGAATTTATTTAAGTCTATTTTTAGTTCATCTTCTCCATCATACACACTTGGCCGATTTTTCAATTTTCAGATAAAACTTATTTGTTAAAGTATTATTACACAACCATTTTGAAAATGTATTATCATAACATGTCATTTCTTTCTTTGCATGTGACATTTTAGGTTGGTCGCGTAATACTTTTGGTTGGTCAATACAGAGACTTTTTGGCAACTGTTAAAGCGATAATCTTCCATTGAAATTATACAACCTCATTTTTTCTTTATACATAACCAATTAAGGGTGAGTTCCACCCATGAAACAACGATGTGCAAAAATGACAAAAAAAATCGATCTTCCATACTATTGTCGTCGGCTAATCGGACAGTTTTGTATGGGAGGTCGAAATTTTTTTGTCATTTTTGCACAATAAATTCTTGTTGAAAGTTGTTCAGTTTCATGGGTGGAACTCACCCTTAATTGGTTTTGTATAAAGAAAAAATAGGGTTGTATATAAAAATAAACAAGTTATCGATCGTTCTATTAGTGAAGACCGCTTAAAAATCCATTGTTTAGAAGGAGAAAGACGTCTTTACTTTATACGAGTAATATGTAATGATAGTAATGAATTTGTTCCATTAACTTTTTGTTAAATAACTAAACCATTACTTGATTTACAGAAGTTCGTGTTTTGGTCAAATTAAAGTTGCGTTTTGTTACGATTGTATTTTAATATAAAAGAACAGCGTTAATAAAAGT
This sequence comes from Scoparia ambigualis, assembly GCA_963921215.1. Taxonomy (NCBI): domain Eukaryota; kingdom Metazoa; phylum Arthropoda; class Insecta; order Lepidoptera; family Crambidae; genus Scoparia; species Scoparia ambigualis. Next base: position 31,568,793 of record OY992515.1, on the reverse strand, counting down.
TTTGCTATCAATTTTCAGAGCAGAATAACGGACTTATCGATAAATCATGTGCCGGCCTTACTCAGTTTAGTTAAAAAAAACGGCATGGAAAGACAATGAGTAACAAATGTTAGCTAAAGTTACTTTTTTTTTAAATGTTTAATTAGATATCAATTAGTTGTAGGTATTATTCCCATGAAACTAAGGCGTAGATCGCCCCAGTAGACTGATTTGTGATAAAGTTGTTTTAGATGTATTTTTTAGGTTATGTTTAATGAATAAAGAAATGTCTCTTTTTTTTATTAATTACTGTTTTTATTTAAGCACCCTTTTTTGTTACTTTGGATATCCTCTAGAAATAGCGGAAATCTAATTGGACAGAATGAACACTGTTATAAGGAGACAGTGATTGGTTTACATCTGTGGCATAGGTCCAAGACCACTACGGAAAGAAGGTTTCGAGGCACTTCTCGAAGCAGAATTATACCGCCTTGTGGTCTAGTGGCTATAAGCTACCGTTCTTAGATCCAGAGGTCCCGGGTTCGATTCCCAGCAGGTGGCACATATTTGTGTACTTGGTTTGGTTGCTTGAACGCCTGGCTAGCTACCACCGTCTTATCTAAAGTCTGGCGCTATAACACTGTTGTGTTCAGAGATAAGAGCCAGTTCCTGCGGCCTTATCATCACTTACCATCAGGTAGGACTAATGAGAACAGTAATTTCTAGAACTCTCACTAGTTCTGTTATTTAGAGAAGAACTAGCGAGGAAAAAAAAATCATACTAGTTCAATAGTAGAACTGTCTGTCTAGTCGACATACATACATATAATTACGACTATTATCCCCAAAGGGTTAGTCGGAGACTAGGCAATGAGGACATCCCCTCTTTAGTGCCGCCGGCACGGCACGGCGTGTCATGGCAAAGGATTTTTTTACTAATAAAGTTATTTTGAATCTTATTTCAACGAGTGTATCATGTTACTTTATTTCGATACCACGATGCCGCGAAATGACGCGACGTGCCGCGGGATGCTGCGGCACGACGCGACGGGCCGCAGGATGCTGCGGCATGACGTGGGTGTCATGCCGTTTCATTCCACGGGTTGCCGCGGCGCGTCATTGCATCCCGCGAGACGTATGGGTCACTTTGTGTCGAGGAATTATGATTGCTAAGCTAGTTGAAATAAGGTTGAAACTTGTTGTAATGGGGCGCAGTCCGGTCGTAGATCTTGTTCTCCACAAATTATGTACCTACCCAGAATTGTCTTTTCGTCAAATTAGCAGTTCTTATTTGTCTCTCTTCATCTTCCGCTAGAAGTGCTATTAATACTAAATCTAAGTCAACTATAACGACACAACAACTTCGAATCCGCGCGGAGCAAAATTGATTTATGCCAGAGTGGCTGGGCTTTCAGCAGGATGCCACGGCATCCCACGCGATGAATGACGACGAAAATTAAAGATAGTTAATATAGTTAAGTAAAGACTAATGGGAACTTACTTGGAGATTGTGAAACAGGCTTTAAGAGGTCTATTACATCTCAACTATGATTTTTGCGTAAAATGGCCAATTTTGGCGTTATGGATCTCAGAAACAAAATACATTAAAAATTTTGACTTATTGAATAGTGTAGAATAGCTATTGGAATAGTGCGTAGCGGCCTCGCTTTTTGTAAATTTTGCTTAATTTTTTAAAATTAAACCCAAAATTGCAGAGAAAGATTTTCATAAAATGCGCGAAGGCACTTTTTTGGTGTCCATGTCTACAGATTCCTCATTCGACATAGAGAAATTCTAAGCATGCCATATTTTTGTGCATATTATGTGCAATCAAACGTTTCAGTCCTAATTTTTGTGCCACCACAACTTCGTTACTATGAGTTGTTTTATGTGTGTAAGCTGGAGACACGTGTCACCAGCTCGCACACGCCCGTTAAGACAAACCAGTGAGGTTAGGGTTTTGGACTATAGCTAGAAATTTTGTGCATAATTTGTGCACTAGGAACAAAAAAAACTAACCATCACACTCAAATACTGTTGAAACTACGATCATAAAACAGTGTGCGAGCTGGAGACACGGGTCTCCAGCTCGCACAGCTGTATCTTCGTAATTGTTCAAGCTACGGTTATGAATTATACCTCAAAATTTTGTGCAGAATTTGTGCATAAGGCACAAAAATTTTCAAAACTTTAACTCAAAAGGTTTTTGAGCTACGAACCGATAAGTATGTGTAAGCTGGTGACACGTAACACGGGCTAACACATGGTGAATTATTGTAACTGTATAAGATAGCGCTTCGTTTTAAAGATAAAATAATACGTTATAATTTGTGCACACACGAGGCAAAATTCTAAATCTCTGGGCCTCTTACTTTATAAATTATAAGCCAAAAACTGTTTTCCCGCCAAAAAATTCAAAATAATGGCTCGGAAGCGGCTAAGCGCGCCGTTGCCGTTCCGTGCGCTACACTATTGCCACTTTTAGACTAGGAGCCGTCTGTTAAAGCGATGCGCGACGCGACTAATTTAGTTTTACTATAGGCAGGTACCTAATAACCTACCCTACTTTTTATTTTAGATATCTCACACACGAATGTCTTAGTTATTTTTTGTTGTTGAGACAATTAAATAATTAGATTTGGCATAATGATAAACATTATGGAGGAGTGCAGAACGACAAAATGGTTGAATACTTGAGCCTAATTCGATAAAGAACGGATGCTTTCCAGCAAACTAATCGCTATCGACCGTCACAGAATAAATTTTAACCATTGAAAGTAATTTATTTTAATATTAGATTGTATTACTTCCCATGGTTAAATGTAAATAAATAAATAAAAATAAATGTACTCTATGGTGATATTGGTGATCGAATGACTTTGCGATTAGTCTGCTGGGGCATCCCAATGTAATGCTAGGGCCACATTATCGCGCTAGCGCGAAGATTTGCGTTTTCGCGACACGTCTGGCCAAACACTTCGCGTTAGCGCGTTGTATCATGGCGTTGACGCGCCGCGCTGTTGGTAAATTGCCGCACATCAAGGATTTTGTAGCGATAAAGTTCGTGCGGCCACATTCCCTTCGCACACTTTAGTTGACTGCTAGACAACTAGAGGTGTGAACGTGTTGCAAATACGACTATCGATATTATTCTGTTTCTATAATTATGGATTGGAGTAACGATAAAGTATTAAAAGTAATACAATATTACGAATTCATAATTAATAATAATAATAAAGATGCAATAAATAGTAATTATTTGCCGACATGTAATAAAGCGCAATCACCTCTTCCATTTTTTCGATAAAATTAGGAGTAGGCGATACAAATCGTATAAGGTTACTGAAACGTATTTATTGCATCAATATCGTCAAATCCGATATCGATGCGTTCTGAAACTATACCTATTTTGGAAAACACTATATCGCGTCAGGAATGCGGTGTGCGTTGAGATCACTATATTGTACGTGATCGAATTCAAGAATATTGTACCGTATCCCTGATATTTATTGAATTATCATTAATCTGTAGTTTTTAACAAACAAATGTGCTTGTAAAAGTTTAATAAAATAAAATTATTATAAACATTCGATGCGTTCTGAAACTATATAGTGGAAAAAAACACGATATTGCATGATTTTTTTAATAGTCCGTAGATATGGTCGATACTGTTATCACCGATATTAAATTTATGTAGCTATAGTTTAACACTTTGCAAGCGGGCATTTTATTACGCGCATCTTCCCGTGCGCCGGCCTTTTTCGTCATTATTGTAAATTCTATAGAAAAAGAACTATAATAAAAAATAATTTAATTGTGTTCTATCTAATCGTTCTGCTGCTTACCTATACTAACCTCCAGTTATGGCTTCTTTATGTAGATGTTGTCCATCCGCAGTAGATCACCGAGATTCAATAGTAGGCGTACCTTTGTTATCTTATGAGTAAGTACCTAAAGTTATTTTCAAATGCTAGTAAGTAGGTAGATGCTAAATTTTATATGTACCTATTTCAAACCCAATCCACAGATAACGAAAAAAAGATACTTTTATTATTTTTAATAAAGCTATTTCAAATTTTTATTTTACCAGTAGTAAGTAATTCTTACTTTTTCTATTTTAAAGTTAAAAAGTTTGCAAGTTACCAATTCTTCTATGTGTTGATGGCTGACCGACCCCTTGTCAGAATGGTTGATGGTTTAGTTATCGTAGCGTAGTAACTGTTTTTTAGTTAACGTGCCAAAACTAAAAATTCTTCATCTCCTTAGGGGAGTAGTTGTCAAGACGAATCAAACGAGCGCAAACTCGATGGGGTTGTGTGGTATTATTATAAAGTTCCTGTGTTCTTTTTCCGGCTCCATCATCAGACCCTGAACACTATTTCTCGATAAAGTACTCGTCAAGGCGATTCAAACCACCCCGAACTCGTTGGGGTAGCATGGTTTTATTATAGAGTTCCTGTGGGCTTTTTCCGGCTTCATCATCAAACCCTAAACACTATTTCCCAACAGAGTACTCGTCAAGACGATTCAAACGAGCCCAAACTCGATGGGGTTGCATGGTTTCAATACCGAGTTCCTGTGGCCTTCTTCTGGCTCCATCATCAGACCCTGGACCCTTTTTTCTAACAGAGTGTTCGTCAAAATGAATCAAACGAGCCCAAACTTGATGGGGTTGCATGGTTTCAATACTGAGTTCCTGTGGCCTTCCTTCGGGTTCATCATCAGACCATGGACCTCGTCTAGTCGTCTCCCGTCAGAGTGCTCATCAAAACTAATCAAATGAGCCTGAATGGGGTTTCATAATTTTCTTACAGAGATCCTGTGGCCTTCTTCCGGCTGAATCATCAGATCAGCTCATGACACCATAATATTGCATTGTCATTCTGTTCTGACCTATGTTCAAAGTTGCAAGTCTAGCTCATCGGGAAGCTACTATAAAATCGTTTGCATTTGTCGACAAATAAATAAACAAATAAACGAGAAAGCTACCGAATAAAAACGTGGTAATAAAAACATACAGGCAGACTAATTTTATCACTACTTATCATATTAATGAGGTTATTGTAAATACTTAAAACAAAGCATAGCGATATTTTATGAACATTCATAAATAAAATAGACTGCTTTTATTTTAAATTAACCAATTTCCTATATCAGCAGTCTCCTAGTCTAAAATTCTCGGTGTAGAAACGAAACGATCGAGAGCGCAAATTAAAATGGTGTCCATGTCTACAGCTTCCTCATTCGACATAGAGAAATTCTAAGCATGCTATATTTTTGTGCATATTATGTGCAATCAAACGTTTCAGTCCTAATTTTTGTGCCACCACAACTTCGTTACTATGAGTTGTTTTATGTGTGTAAGCTGGAGACACGTGTCACCAGCTCGCACACGCCCGTTAAGACAAACCAGTGAGGTTAGGGTTTTGGACTATAGCTAGAAATTTTGTGCATAATTTGTGCACTAGGAACAAAAAAAACTAACCATCACACTCAAATACTGTTGAAACTACGATCATAAAACTGTGTGCGAGCTGGAGACACGGGTCTCCAGCTCGCACAGCTGTATCTTCGTAATTGTTCAAGCTACGGTTGAATTATACATCAAAATTTTGTGCAGAATTTGTGCATAAGGCACAAAATTTTTCAAAACTTTAACTCAAAAGGTTTTTGAGCTACGAACCGATAAGTATGTGTAAGCTGGTGACACGTAACACGGGCTAACACATGGTGAATTATTGTAACTGTATAAGATAGCGCTTCGTTTTAAAGATAAAATAATACGTTATAATTTGTGCACACACGAGGCAAAATTTCAAATCTCTGGGCCTCTTACTTTATAAATTATAAGCCAAAAACTGTTTTCCCGCCAAAAAATTCAAAATAATGGCTCGGAAGCGGCTAAGCGCGCCGTTGCCGTTCCGTGCGCTACACTATTGCCACTTTTAGACTAGGAGCCGTCTGTTAAAGCGATGCGCGACGCGACTAATTTAGTTTTACTATAGGCAGGTACCTAATAACCTACCCTACTTTTTATTTTAGATATCTCACACACGTATGTCTTAGTTGTTTTTTGTTGTTGAGACAATTAAATAATTAGATTTGGCATAATGATAAACATTATGGAGGAGTGCAGAACGACAAAATGGTTGAATACTTGAGCCTAATTCGATAAAGAACGGATGCTTTCCAGCAAACTAATCGCTATCGACCGTCACAAAATAAATTTTAACCATTGAAAGTAATTTATTTTAATATTAGATTGTATTACTTCCCATGGTTAAATGTAAATAAATAAATAAAAATAAATGTACTCTATGGTGATATCGGTGATCGATGACTTTGCGATTAGTTGCTGGGGCATCCCAATGTAATGCTAGGGCCACATTATCGCGCTAGTGCGAAGATTTGCGTTTTCGCGACACGTCTGGCCAAACACTTCGCGTTAGCGCGTTGTATCATGGCGTTGACGCGCCGCGCTGTTGGTAAATTGCCGCACATCAAGGATTTTGTAGCGATAAAGTTCGTGCGGCCACATTTCCTTCGCACACTTTAGTTGACTGCTAGACAACTAGAGGTGTGAACGTGTTGCAAATACGACTATCGATATTATTCTGTTTCTATAATTATGGATTGGAGTAACGATAAAGTATTAAAAGTAATACAATATTACGAATTAATAATTAATAATAATAATAAAGATGCAATAAATAGTAATTATTTGCCGACATGTAATAAAGCGCAATCACCTCTTCCATTTTTTTCGATAAAATTAGGAGTAGGCGATACAAATCGTATAAGGTTACTGAAACGTATTTATTGCATCAATATCGTCAAATCCGATATCGATGCGTTCTGAAACTATACCCATTTTGGAAAACACTGGTTTGGTTTCGGTTGGCAACACTTGTCCCTATTAGTTGTCAAAACTTAGCTTCGACTATAAAAATTAATTTTAATAAATATTCATTGCTAAATAACTATAAAATTGTGTTTAAAGTATAGCGATTTATATAAAATATAAGTACGAGTGTTTGCATCAGTGTCTATGCAATAATATTTGAATTTCGTTATATTGAAATTTTCGACTATACCGGCTGTCAACGGCCGGCAAAACTATTTATCTTATTTGAAGAAAAGTATAATTTAAGAAGAGCTGCAGAGCTGAAGATCTGCATCTAAAACCCGGGGAGTATTGTTTTCATAATTTTTCCATTAGTACATAGTTTAACTAATAAAATCATTGACCTAAATAACCTAACACTACCTAAGTACCTTCAAATAAGTTATCAATGTGAAAGTTAATTCCACTACATATTGATTGGTGTTATTCTTATTTTATGTTTCCTTTATTTGTAACTACATGTTCCTCACACTAATACATCCAACAACTTTACAAATCTCACATAATAGTGAGTATCGTCACTCCTCAATTACGATTTGGCTTGGTTAACCTCTCTTGACTTGACTATATAGTGGAAGTGAAGTTGATGGTGACATTGTCTTGCTACAGACCTTCACACACTACAACACTTTACAATCAGAACTTGACTGCACATTTAAAAGTTGTTGTTTTCTTATTAAGTAAATATTTTTATAGAAGTGACCTACCCACATCATAACAGCAAATCTTTCTTTAAGATTGTTGTATCTTTTATTTTAGTTTTTATATAGTTACAGCTGTTTAATGTTTTAAAATACTAAAAGTCTCCTTGTTACAAATATGAATAGGTATTACAAATTCGATTTCAATGTGTTAATTTATTATTATTAGTTTCTGAATTTAATTTTGGATAGGATACATTTTAAACAAATATCATTGCTTAGCTTAAATGATCTAGAATACAAGTCTTTTTTTTCCTATATAAAGTTTGATAAGTACAACGAAGAGAAAAAAATTGTAAAGTGTTTTTAACGTTTCATGTATGTTTAACGTTTTTAGATTAGTTAACTGAGTTAACTCTAAACTAGCTACATAGATTCTTTGTTCAACAAAGTTGTATTAGGCAATAAATTAATTAATCTGTTTTCAATTAAACTTATTGACTCGTTTACCGTAGGTAAGAAATAAACAAAATAACAATAACAGTATTCTTATATTTGCTCCTAATATTTCAGGTGTAAACAAAAAACTCAATATGATGACCCGCAAGACGGTAGCACAAAACACAGAGGCGAAACTTCGGCAAGTTCTCCATGAACTTAAACTATCCAAGGATACCTGCAACCAGCTACTCCGGGAAAGAGATGAAAGTGAGGAAGAAATAAAAATCATCATAGGGAAGAACACACAATTGAAAACCGAGCTTGCTACACTATACAATGAACACTCCGAGGTGCTTCATCAACAAGACCAGCTGCAACGCACTATTGAAGCATTTGATGATTGCAACACCACCTATGAGAGGGCCCTGAATCGCATCACTGAGCTGGAGCAAGATTTGGCAAGGGCATACAAACGCATATCTCAGCAGGATGAACAAACCCAATATAATCAAGCGGAAGTCACCCTGAACCTTTTTGACGAACTGATGGCATCACCTGGCGGATTTTCGGCTGTTTCTGCAGAGCATCAACAGCTCCCAAACACCAGTTTATCATATGTTTCACCAAAGCAACGAGTAGTACCTACCAATGATAGTAAAGTAAAATGTAATTACTTGGGTACTAACAAAATTAAGAAATATGTAAAAATTAATAGGTATATTAGGAAAACAGAAAAGCTTATTAAAAAGAATAATTGTTTTTATAAAAATATTGCGCTTAGGAAAGAACGCATGAGTTTGATGGACTCTCTAGACATTTACGATTCTAAACTAAAAGAAAGTAGACAGGTGTATGATCGAGATACCAAACAACTACAATCTGACATACAGAGATTACATGAATCTCTTGATACTTTAAATAAAAAATACTTGTTGTCGCAAAAAGAAATTGAAGAACACATTAAGTCTGCCACAGAGTTAGTAGATCTGTGCAAGTACAATGCAGAACGATATGACTCTCTTTTGAACAATCAAGTAGATTTGTTGCCATCCGTAACACCCATAAAGAGTCTCATAAATGGTATCCCAGTGGTACCCTGTGCTACATTTGCTAATAATAATAATATATCGAGTGATAGAAAGTTAATAAAACGCAACCTACCTTTAGACAAAGATTCTTCTGTTGAAGGAATGTCTAGAAAAACTCTTATCTTTTCTGACAAGATAGGTCAGGGCCTGGGTCCGCAGCTTAAATCTAAACTCAGCCACGAGCTTATAAACTTTTGCAATCCAGGCCAAACATTCACTAATTTAGTAAGTACATTAAGCAAGCAGGAGTTGAATCATTCAACAAATGCTCTAATACTGTGTGGTGATAGTCTCACAATAAAAAAGCGTGACCTTTTAAAAAGCATAGAGAGTTTAATTGATATACAATCTAAAACTCATTGTAAAATAATAGTTTGTGCCTTTCCCTATGCCTGTAACTTATCGTGGAAACAAAACAAACAGATCTTTGATTTGAACTTACTTTTGTATAACTCCACTTATCGTCACAGTGACAGTATTGTATTTTTTGATACAAATAAATTTATATCTAGTTTTAAGTTGACTACTGATTCTATGTATTTAATATACAAAGACAGGCTACAGATAGCATCATTGCTAGCATATAATTTAAAAGACACAGTTATAAGTAGTATAACAATGTCGACCCAAAATTATCGCACTGTTAGTATTTCTACTAATGTAAATTTAGTTGATAAGTCTTGCACAACCTCTAGTTTAAACTAAGAGGTAAGACAAAAGCCAGCCCTATCCAAATTAAAATAGTTCATCAAAACATGCAGGGCCTGGCCGGCAAAGAGTTAGAAATTGAACTTTTTTTATTACATGAAGATATAAACATTTTATGTATAACTGAGCACTGGCTTAAAGATTATCAGTTAATTTTTAATATTAAAAACTTTCAGCTTTCCAGTGCTTTTACTAGAACAAATGCAATTCGCGGCGGATCCTTAATATTTGTTAATTACAGTAAACATAAGATTACGGAACGAAAGGATGTAGTTTCCCTTTCTATTGAACGCGTTATTGAGCTGTCATGTGTCGAGTTAGAGAAATTTATAATTGTTTGTGTATATCGACCTCCTTCTGGTAATTTTAGTGTCTTTGAAGCCACTATGGAAGATGTAATTAAGAAGATTTGTAAATCTAAAAAGAAAATAGTAATTTGTGGGGATTTCAATGTAAATTTATTAGACAGTCATTCAACTAGTGTAAGATTAATCTCGTTGTTTAAATCATTTGATTTGGATTACCAATTTAGAGAACCGACTAGAATTACAGCAACCACTGCAACCTGCTTAGACAATTTTTTTTGTAACTTTGCTCCTGAGTCTAAGTTCATACTAACTAATTTATCTTCAGATCACTGTGGGCAAAAAATAGCTTTTACTGAATATGGACACCCTAACTCAGAAGAAATATCTTGTAGGCCAGTGACAGAGAAACGGGTTAAAATTTTCAAGCATAACATAACTGCTAAACTTGCATGTTTACCATTTATACAGGAAAATCCATATTATAAACGGTGAATTTAATAAAACTTTCTCTATTAAAAAGTTTAAAACTAATATTTCAATGAAATTTAGGGATTGGGCTACAGCTGGTTTGCATAAAAGTAGGACTAAGTTGTATGACTTATATGAGCAGAAAAAATATAATAATAGTCCAAGTTTTCTAGAGTATATCAAAAAGTATTCGAAAACTTTTAGGAAGGCTTGTGCATGTGCCAAGTCATTATTTATTAGTGAAAAAATTAAAAAGTCTGATAACAAAATAAAGGCAACATGGAACTGCATAAACCGCGAAACTGGTAAAATAAAGCCACGTGATACTAAGTTTTCTTTAAGAATAGGCAATAGCTTTTTAAGTGAAGACAATAAAGTTGCTGATGCTTTTGAACAGTTTTTTACAAATATACCAATTGCCACAACTATGTTACTCAACTCTTCACCAAGTAATGCAGAAATTCTGCTAAAAAAGTATGTACCCATGTGTAATGAAGTGTTCAAATTTAAACACGTAAACTGTAAAGACGTACTTAAATCCTTTAAATCTTTAAAAATAAAAAACACTTGTGATTTGTGGGATATTTCAACAAAAATTATTAATAATATTATCGAGTCCATTGCGCCTTTTCTTGTAGTCATATTCAATAGCTGTGTTGACGAAGGAGTTTTCCCAGATCTCATGAAGCATAGCAAAGTTCTGCCACTTTTCAAATCGGGTTGTAAAGATGACCCGAGCAATTTCAGGCCTATTTCGATTTTACCTACTCTTAGTAAAGTTTTTGAAAAACTTATTTTAGATCAACTCGGCTCCCACTTCGCTATAAACCACCTTTTTCACAGTGAACAGTATGGTTTTACCAAGGGAAGGTCTACTACTGATGCTGGTGTAGCTCTGCTAAAACACATATTTGAGGCTTGGGAGGGATCGCAGAATGCTTTTGGAGTGTTTTGTGATCTCTCCAAGGCTTTTGATTGCGTTGAATACAACACCCTTTTAATAAAGCTAAAACACTATGGAGTGCACTCTGATGCCTTGAAATTGATTCAATCATATCTTAGCGGCAGAATCCAAAAAGTTAGCGTGAACGGATCCATATCATCCGGATCTTCTGTGCTAATGGGGGTCCCACAAGGGTCAATACTAGGTCCATTTTTATTCTTAATCTATATTAATGATTTACCATTTTATGCGGAAAACTTTTGCAATATTGTTTTGTTTGCTGACGATACATCTTTGATATTTAAGACTGATCGAAATAAAAATAGTTTTGATGACATCAACAGTGCCATAACAGATGTGTTGAATTGGTTTACTACTAATAATCTTCAATTAAACGCGAAGAAAACCAAATGTATAAATTTTACTCTACCTAACGTAAAGAATATTATAGGAAATAAAATTAAACTGAATGGTGAACTGTTGGACCTTGTTGATTCAACAGTTTTCTTAGGTATTACCTTAGATTCAAAAATACAGTGGTACCCTCATATTAGCACCCTTGCGGGGAGACTTAGTTAGGAAAATTAGGCATTTTACAGACGTGGAAACTGCTTGATTAGTCTATTTTAGTTACTTTCACAGTGTTATGTCCTATGGTATACTACTTTGGGGTAAAGCAGCAGATATAGAAACCATTTTCATTTTACAGAAAAGAGCAATAAGGTCCATATATAACCTAGGATCACGTGACTCCCTTAAGGAGCTGTTTAAAGAAATAAATATTCTTACAGTTGCATCACAATTTATTTATAACTGTATTGTTTACGTGCGTCAAAACATTACTCATTTCAAAAAAAATTGCGATATACACAAACTAAATACTAGAAATAAGAATAAACTTGTAATTCCTAAATTTCGACTTCAGAAAGTTTATGGATCATTTATGGGACAAAGTGTCATAATTTACAATAAAATCCCGAACGATGTTATAATTTTGCCCTTTGACAAATTTAAGACACATGTTAAGGACAGACTTTTAGAAAAGGGCTATTACACTGTAAGCGATTACATCAATGACAAAAATGCATGGAATTAACATTCCTCTAGTTTCGCATACATTGTTCTAATGCGTTCATAGTGCCCGAGTAAAACTTGTAGATTCACTTTTGTTTTTATCTTTTATTTTATATAATTGTTTTATGACTATTGACTGTATAATTTGGTAACGACATATTGTTTTGTAAATGTCGTTACCTCTATATTATTATAAAGCTGTGGAGTTTGTTGTGCCCGTTCTTCTTCACAGCTAAAAGACTTCCTGAATGGGTGGGGTGGGTGGGTGGGTTCCTGTGCCTATCCATCCATCCATATAAAAAAAAAAAATTGACGATTCAAAACGCATAATTTAAGCTTACTGAATAAAGTTATTTTGATTTTTGATTTCGATTTTGACTATATCGCGTCAGGAATGCGGTGTGCGTTGAGATCACTATATTGTACGTGATCGAATTCAAGAATATTGTACCGTATCCCTGATATTTATTGAATTATCATTAATCTGTAGTTTTTAACACACAAATGTGCTTGTAAAAGTTTAATAAAATAAAATTATTATAAACGTTCGATGCGTTCTGAAACTATATAGTGGAAAAAAACACGATATTGCATGAATTTTTTAATAGTCCGTAGATATGGTCGACACTGTTATCAGTGTTATCACCGATATTAAATTTATGTAGCTATAGTTTAACACTTTGCAAGCGGGCATTTTATTACGCGCATCTTCCCGTGCGCCAGCCTTTTTCGTCATTATTGTAAATTCTATAGAAAAAGAACTATAATAAAAAATAATTTAATTGTGTTCTATCTAATCGTTCTGCTGCTTACCTATACTAACCTCCAGTTATGGCTTCTTTATGTAGATGTTGTCCATCCGCAGCAGATCACCGAGATTCAATAGTAGGCGTACCTTTGTTATCTTATGAGTAAGTACCTAAAGTTATTTTCAAATGCTAGTAAGTAGGTAGATGCTAAATTTTATATGTACCTATTTCAAACCCAATCCACAGATAACGAAAAAAAGATACTTTTATTATTTTTAATAAAGCTATTTCAAATTTTTATTTTTCCAGTAGTAAGTAATTCTTACTTTTTCTATTTAAAAGTTAAAAAGTTTGCAAGTTACCAATTCTTCTATGTGTTGATGGCTGACCGACCCCTTGTCAGAATAGTTGATGGTTTAGATATCGTAGCGTAGTAACTGTTTTTAGTTAACGTGCCAAAACTAAAAATTCTTCATCTCCTATGGGAGTAGTTGTCAAGACGAATCAAACGAGCGCAAACTCGATGGGGTTGTGTGGTATTATTATAAAGTTCCTGTGTTCTTTTTCCGGCTCCATCATCAGACCCTGAACACTATTTTTCGATAAAGTACTCGTCAAGGCGATTTAAACGACCCCGAACTCGTTGGGGTAGCATGGTTTTATTATAGAGTTCCTGTGGGCTTTTTCCGGCTTCATCATCAAACCCTAAACACTATTTCCCAACAGAGTACTCGTCAAGACGATTCAAACGAGCCCAAACTCGATGGGGTTGCATGGTTTCAATACCGAGTTCCTGTGGCCTTCTTCTGGCTCCATCATCAGACCCTGGACCCTTTTTTCTAACAGAGTATTCGTCAAAATGAATCAAACGAGCCCAAACTTTATGGGGTTGCATGGTTTCAATACTGAGTTCCTGTGGCCTTCCTTCGGGTTCATCATCAGACCATGGACCTCGTCTAGTCGTCTCCCGTCAGAGTGCTCATCAAAACTAATCAAATGAGCCTGAATGGGGTTTCATGGTTTTCTTACAGAGATCCTGTGGCCTTCTTCCGGCTGAATCATCAGATCAGCTCATGACACCATAATATTGCATTGTCATCCTGTTCTGACCTATGTTCAAAGTTACAAGTCTAGCTCATCGGGAAGCTACTATAAAATCGTTTGCATTTGTCGACAAATAAATAAACAAATAAACGAGAAAGCTACCTAAAAAAAACGTGGTAATAAAAACATACAGGCAGACTAATTTTATCACTACTTATCATATTAATGAGGTTATTGTAAATACTTAAAACAAAGCATAGCGATATTTTATGAACATTCATAAATAAAATAGACTGCTTTTATTTTAAATTAATCAATTTCCTATATCAGCAGTCTCCTAGTCTAAAATTTTCGGTGTAGAAACGAAACGATCGAGAGCGCAAATTAAAATGACACTAAATTAAGCTAGCTCTCAAGTTCAAACTCGATTGCAATAGTGTAGCGCACGGAACGGCAACAGCGCGGTCGGCGCGCGTTTAGCCGCTTCCGAGCCATTATTTTGAATTTTTTGGCGGGAAAACAGTTTTTGGCTTATAATTTATAAAGTAAGAGGCCCAGAGATTTGAAATTTTGCCTCGTGTGTGCACAAATTATAACGTATTATTTTATCTTTAAAACGAAGCGCTATCTTATACAGTTACAATAATTCACCATGTGTTAGCCCGTGTTACGTGTCACCAGCTTACACATACTTATCGGTTCGTAGCTCAAAAACCTTTTGAGTTAAAGTTTTGAAAATTTTTGTGCCTTATGCACAAATTCTGCACAAAATTTTGATGTATAATTCATAACCGTAGCTTGAACAATTACGAAGATACAGCTGTGCGAGCTGGAGACCCGTGTCTCCAGCTCGCACACAGTTTTATGATCGTAGTTTCAACAGTATTTGAGTGTGATGGTTAGTTTTTTTTGTTCTTAGTGCACAAATTATGCACAAAATTTCTAGCTATAGTCCAAAACCCTAACCTCACTGGTTTGTCTTAACGGGCGTGTGCGAGCTGGTGACACGTGTCTCCAGCTTACACACATAAAACAACTCATAGTAACGAAGTTGTGGTGGCACAAAAATTAGGACTGAAACGTTTGATTGCACATAATATGCACAAAAATATGGTATGCTTAGAATTTCTCTATATCGAATGAGGAAGCTGTAGACATGGACACATTAAAATGACACTAAATTAAGCTAGCTCTCAAGTTCAAACTCGATTGCAATAGTGTAGCGCACGGAACGGCAACAGCGCGGTCGGCGCGCGTTTAGCCGCTTCCGAGCCATTATTTTGAATTTTTTGGCGGGAAAACAGTTTTTGGCTTATAATTTATAAAGTAAGAGGCCCAGAGATTTGAAATTTTGCTTCGTGTGTGCACAAATTATAACGTATTATTTTATCTTTAAAACGAAGCGCTATCTTATACAGTTACAATAATTCACCATGTGTTAGCCCGTGTTACGTGTCACCAGCTTACACATACTTATCGGTTCGTAGCTCAAAAACCTATTGAGTTAAAGTTTTGAAAATTTTTGTGCCTTATGCACAAATTCTGCACAAAATTTTGAGGTATAATTCATAACCGTAGCTTGAACAATTACGAAGATACAGCTGTGCGAGCTGGAGACCCGTGTCTCCAGCTCGCACACAGTTTTATGATCGTAGTTTCAACAGTATTTGAGTGTGATGGTTAGTTTTTTTTGTTCCTAGTGCACAAATTATGCACAAAATTTCTAGCTATAGTCCAAAACCCTAACCTCACTGGTTTGTCTTAACGGGCGTGTGCGAGCTGGTGACACGTGTCTCCAGCTTACACACATAAAACAACTCATAGTAACGAAGTTGTGGTGGCACAAAAATTAGGACTGAAACGTTTGATTGCACATAATATGCACAAAAATATGGTATGCTTAGAATTTCTCTATATCGAATGAGGAAGCTGTAGACATGGACACACTTTTTTGAGCTGCTAGATTGAACTACTGTTCTAAACAAATAAAAATAAAAAAATTGTATCTCTTATAGTCATATAGTCGTATAGTGCGTAGCGGCCTCGGAATTTTTAGATATAATTGATTTTATATAGAAAAAAATATTATTCTAAACCAAAAAACTTCGAAAATCGCTTTAAGTTAAATGTGAATTTCTACTATTTACGACAATATTATTGAGCAAAATTTATACCAGAATAATCGTTACTTCATGATTAATGAAAATTTTATAGTGAATTTATTATCCTATTTCGATAAAACGATAAATACAACTGCAAAATTACTTCATTTCATGAATGGGTGCATTCGTTATCGTGCTTATTCCACGGTGGGAAGCGTTCTCATTATTTTGGACTGCATCGGCTGCTTACCATCAGGCAGGATGCAGTCACTATGACGAGTCATAATAGAAAAACTAACTACAAAATGCAATGCGTTGGCCGTCCGAACTGAGCTTTTCCTCACTGAGTGGACATTTGTAATATTAAGCATGAATTTATTTTTTTATTGAAATTTTGCATTCACAATGCTATATAGATAACGGATAAAATCTAGCTCAGCGGTTAGAGCAGTGGACCGGCAATCCAAAAATCTGAAACACTGCCGAACCTGGAAATTGAACCCTGGACCTCCGGTTATCAGGCTGAGCGCTTAGCCACTCTGCCAATAAGGTGTTACTTTAAAACTTAGTAAGTGATAGTCTTTATTGATGAAAACTAAAAATTACAATTATATGAGGTTTTATTAAAAAAAGATCTTAAATCTACTGTTCATAACTAATTTCATGCTTTTGTTGTATCCTTCAGTTTTTCCAGTTGTTGTCTGAAACAATAATAAATAAACAATTATAGAAAGGTTACGGATTCAAATGTTAAATTATTAAATCTCATTCCCAAGCACAGAATAGAGAAGGAGGAGTTCACCTGTGTTCTTTATCATAACAACATGTGTTGTGAGACTCCATATTTAATTTAATCCGCTGTTCAATGTAAAAAGTAATGTAACAGCTTGTATACTGTTCCACTGCTGGGCTAATGCCTCCCATCATTGAAATCAAGTCACATTACAATGTATTATAAGTTTAGTTGTCTTCAACGTCAACGTCAAATTGTTTTTAAGTCTTATGACGGAAGGAAGGAATAAGTTGCCTTATCACAAGAATCTTACTAACCTCAATTGCTGGTTGAAATCATCTTGAACAATGTCGTCTTCCCAATTGTCTTCCCATACAGAAACATCTTCGTCGTCAGCATCTTCCGTCCCCCAATCTGTAAATACAATGAAACACGTTTAATAATCCAAAATAAGTGTAGTTCGAATGGAAAAGTAGGCCTAGTGTTAAACTTACTTTCCGCAGGAAATTCTTCGAATTCGTCGTCTTCTTCCAGCAGACCAAGATCTACTTTCTGTTTATCAGCCATTTTTAACAATAGTTATTGAGGAATACTGCAATTTATTTACGAAAAACAATGAGATTTAAGATTTCCAAATTGAATGGCTCACGAATTCACGATCATCTGTCAAACAAACAAAAATTGACAAGTCATTGCATTGCTGCTCTGTTCTTGTTTTTCTAGGTGATGTCATATTTTGACTTATTTTATTACTGAAAGGGAAAGGAACTATACGCATCTCGGACCAAATATCTGGTCCGAGATACTCATGTATGAAAAAGGAACAAGCCTTGCTTATAGCGCCATCTATTATTACGGAATATCACTACTAGCAACGATTGCTCACATCGTAGACAATAAAGCTTACATCTAGTAGTGAGTAGTGTAAACTATAGGTACGTGCTTTCAGCACATTGCCATCTATCGGTAAGAAGCATAGCTACCGTACATTGATTTTATCAAAACCAAAAATCAGAAACATCTTTAGATATTTTTGAGACGTATATTGTATTGTATTTTATGGTATAAGTACAACTATAGTAACTTTTTTGTTTTTGCAAGGAGCTTGTGTTTTGCGAATTATGGCAATCGTCAAAATAACAACATTATTGAAATGAAGTCAATGCTTCAATGTGTGTGTGTATCACTTGGCTTTTTCACCACGCTTGCCAAAGGAGGGTTAGTGCTCCAGTGCTCACAAACCCTGGGCTATGCATCGAGAAAACCGAAGTACCTAGGTACAATTTTACCCGACCTGAGAGCCTGCTCTCTATCTCCAAAACAAAATTTTGGCCCAATTTCGTTTGCTATTAACAGCGGTTTCCTTTCTTCCGAAATTTCGTTCATACAAAATAGGTTTGGCATTTACCTCAATTATTAATTTTTAGAAAATTGTTCGAAATTTTTAGAAATAATGGAAAGCGCGATACATATATAGCAAACAAAATTGGCCAAAATATCGTTTTGGAGAAAGAGAGTAGGTCCTTTAGAATTGAATCCAGAACGGAAGGGCTCTGAACTAAAAATAAAGGCCTGAAATTTTGAGGGAGATAGAAAGGGGGGGATAAACCATGGAAAAGGGGAGGAGAGACCAGAAACCCACCCTTTTTTTCTTGGAAATTTAAAAAAAAACTATAAGGAGAAATTGTACAAGAAGGGGGAGTCATGCATATACGGGGTGTATATAACTTTAGCTTTAACTTTCTGCACTCTAAGGTGTTCTGTTTTCAACTATTGTATTCATAATCTATTCACAAAAAACGTTTCTTTGTGCCAGAGGACTCGCAATGACGAGCCTCGAGAACCTTTAGATATAGGGCGGAGCACTTAACCACCGAGAAAATATTATAGTAGTAGTAGTACGTAATAAAAACAAAGATCCGTTTTGTCACACATATATAATCGTAGTAAATACACGATGACAATATTTTATTGTACATAACATCGTTATGTGCCTTAAAATTACAATAATATCACAATTTATCACATAAAATCAGACTGCTAATTAGATAGGCATATCAAAATATAAAACTATTAAACAGTGATGATATTTATGGCGTTTATAATAATATTTTATGTAAGTATAGACATAGGTACATTGAATATAATTCAATAGTGAAATATTATTTTTAAGTATCAAAAAGCAAAATCCAATCCAACACAATGAAGAAAAATTTAAACATATACATGGCTACAATAAAATCAATATTATATAAATGCCCATATATGAAAAGTTTACCAATATTATTCTGATAGATAAATCATGTGATAAAAACTATACGAATTAAACAAAATTACTAAGTACATACCTACTTGTATGTTTTATGGGTTTTAAATAAGAACATTATAGCATTATTTAATTCAAAAACATTAATAATACAATTGACAGCAACTTACAGCTACAGTCGTGATTTCATATCAACTCGAATACATTTTTGTATCACAAATAGGTAGTGCTAAGAACATTACATTGATATGAGCAGGTCTAGTTATTATTT
The DNA here is from genome assembly GCA_963921215.1 of Scoparia ambigualis. Lineage (NCBI taxonomy): Eukaryota > Metazoa > Arthropoda > Insecta > Lepidoptera > Crambidae > Scoparia > Scoparia ambigualis. The sequence goes on along the minus strand of OY992515.1, from coordinate 31,549,074 downwards.
TGAGGAACAGGTAAGTATAGTGCCTGTCAAATCTAAAATTTGGACATAGTACCTACGGTCTTTGCAGATTGATAATATTAAAAAAACATTCATCTCTTCTTGACACTGACTATAATATGCTAAAAAGCTAGACGAGGTACTTAGTATTGGTTTAAACCCTTTAGTACCGTCTTAATTATAGTTCTGTCCGGGATAAAAGTGCAGTCAGTAACTCCTAATGGGCAAAAGTACCTACTTTAGTTTGAGTATGAATCTGAAAGACTACAAGATACTAAGACTAGAAAATAATATGATAAAGGATAATATAATATGCCTTTTAAATTTTCCGTGATAACATTAATAATTTATTTTTTTAAATATTGTTTTATGCTCACACCAATTATCTAGACCAAGATAAGTATTCTTTTGAAACTCAATAATATGGTACGATAACGGATAAATATACATAAACATAGAATAACGCCCAGACCCGAAATCAATTTAGAAAAACAGTTTTTCTCTAAATTTACCCGACCGGGAATGAACCCGGGACCTCAGAGATGGCGCGACGCCAGACCCGGCGTGCTAACCATTCTACCACGGAGGTCGTCATATTTAAAATATTTTACTTATTATTCTCAAAATATTATACACATAATGTATTCATGATTACACGACACTTAACTCGAAAGATTACAAAACACAAGGTGATAAGGATAACACAACATCCAAAACCACTGTATGGAAACTGTTATTTAGGTTTAAGTTACATTAAGCACGCTTTCTCAGACTTCGAAAATAGGAAAAAAATATTATACTTCAAAACAGATGAAGCTCGGCATTGCCAATTCATTTCCAATAGAATATTCAACGAATTTCTCATTTACATTCGTAAGCCAGGTAGCGATGGAGAATTTTCGGAATATTAAGACTACTAACGACATCTAGTAGGTCGGTACGGAACAACTTGCGCAAATAGATCCTGCACTGGGCGATCAAGGGAATTGGTGCTTTAGCTCTTTGGATTAAGATCTCCTTTTGGGTGGCTGTCACTGTGGTGTTTCTCTTTATCATACAGAGGTCGAACGCTTCGCAAGCCTCTAGAAGGAGATAGAATATGTGCTCGTACTGTTCACTCGTGACGTTTTGGAGGTGGTTGAGGATGCCGTCCGGGTCACGGAACTGAGTTTTCATGATCACCTGAAAGGAAAGGAAACTATTAAATTTAATTGTACAGTTCAAGAAACCCCCCCCCCCGTTAACAACAGCGTGGTTTACTGTGTTTCTTCACATGTAGACCTAGCAAGCGGACTTAAACAATCCCAACTATACACCAAATGTAGTGCAATTTATACATATATCTCTGCTGGGTATAGAACATAGGACCTCTAAATCTGAGACCAATCGATGGTGTTACCACAGAGGTAGTGGTCAGATAAAGGCAACTGAAGCCGCAAAGAGAGAAAAATTCGTATGAGAGAATTTCCACCTGCAGACGACCTCCGTGGTCGAGGTGTTAGCACGCCGGCCGATTCTTGCGTTGCTCCCTCAATGAGGTCAAGGGTTTATTTACGGTAAAAAAGAAATAACTGTTTTTCTAAATTGATTTCGGGTCTGGGTGTTTTCTATGTTTATGCAGTTTATTCGTTATCTAGTTATCCGTTTTAAACAAGCTTACTTGGGCTAGATAAATTATGAAAGACGTCACGGAAGAGAAGGCACCTTTCCCCTCTAAAATTCCTACTCCTTCCTCAAAGACCCAGGTGTCACCTCCCAGACCAGCATGCACATTTGCCTTATTCTCTGATAAAAAAAGGAAATCCTCGAGCTTCTTACCCTGGCCCCGTGCCTCAGCAGCAGATGCACGATCTCTACAGTAGGCTCCGCGTTACTGGCGAGGTATTCCGCCAGCGCGGGCCGCAGCTGCGCGCCGTCGTCGTCGTTGAACACCTTCAGGTTGGGGTCTGCCCCGCCCTCCAACAGGATCTAAACAAAAGTGTGTGTGTTGAAATGAAATGACTTGAGAAGAATAAGACTGGACCCAGTGGAGATCCTTGGGGGACGCTTTTGTCTAACTGTGGAGGGATTTGGGCGGAAGATCACAATACTGTATACAGTCGTATTCCGTGATCCCGTAAGAGCTTCGTAAAATGTTTGCGTATTCCTAGTCTATATTATAATGTTGCGACTGGGCCATCCTAAATAATGTTGAGGGTCAAAGTTGCTCGCGTCCGTAGGTTTACCATTGAGACCCTACACGTGATCCCTGGGTGGTGCTAAATGAGTGACACTGACTGAGTGGTAGAGCCACGCTGCGTTGCAGCACGCATTGGGCCGGCTCGCCCGGCGTAATACCACCCTCTCACGAATATTCGGCGTGAAATAATGGCACTTGGTGCTGTTGTGTTTCGTCCGACCAGTGAGGGTTCCGGAGCCCCCCCCCCCTCCTCCAATTCCTATTTCTTCCTTAAACCTATTCCTCCCTTAAAGGCCGGCAACGCGTCTGTGTCCATGGGCGGCGGTGATTAATCTCCATCAGGTGACTCGCCTGCTCGTTTGCCTCCCTCCTTTATAAAAAAAATATATTATTACAAAACTGTAATACCAAAGGATTTGTGTCAGGATCGTAGCAGTTAGAAAGCTGTGGTCTCTGGCTACTCCTTCGAGGAGCGGGCGTGATGTATGTATGTATGTATGTACCAATTCGATCTAAATGTTATGGAACAGCTGATTTCTCTTCGCAATTTCGAAGTTGCTCCCCAAGAAATAGACAAATTGTTCATTCCACATTCCGCTTATGTTGCGGTATTTTATTAATCATTACCTTATTCTCACCCTGTATCATAAAGTGAACCTCTTTACAAAATTTCAACAGTCAAGCTTCAAAGGTTAGAAGATGTTGATGAGACCAATGAAGTTAGTTAGGTAGTCTTTTAATTTTTTTTATGTGAAAAAGAGACTAACGAGCGGGTGGGTCACCTGACGGAAAGTAATCACCGCCGCCCATGGACACCCGAGGAGGCACAGATGCGTTGCCGACATCGAGGAAGGAGGAAGACCTTTGAGGAAAGAGTATAAATTGTAAAGGGGGTGGGGGGAAAGATACGCCTCTGGTACTTGCACTCACCGGATGAAACACAACAGCAACGAGTGCCATTGTTTCACGCCGATACTCCGGTAGTAGTAGAGGGTGGTGTGGTATTACGCCAGGACATTACGTGCTGCAACGCAGTGTGGCTCTACCACTCAGACAGTGTCACTCATTTTGCATCACAAAGGATCACATGAAGGGTCTCAAATGTACGGACGCGACGCGAGGGACTTTAACGTGAGTAAGTTTTAACCGCCTCTGTGGTCTAGTGGCTAAGACCCAGACCCAGAGGTCCCGGGTTTGATTCCCAGCGGGGGGTACATCTTTGTGTGCTCGATTTGGTTGGTGGTAGGGCTGTTAAGTCCGCCTGGCTAGCTACCACCATCTTATCTAAGTCTGTCGCCATAACAACGATGTTTATCGCATTGTTGTGATCCGACAGTTTGAGATAAGATAGCCAGTTCCTCAGTGGTTGAGGATTCCGGGTAAAGCGCGCTTCCACCTTCGGCCTTATCGTCACTTACCATCGGGTGAGATGAAGGCTAAGCGCTTACCCGTTGTTGAATAAAATAAAAAAGTGCCCCTATTAATAATATACCTACTTGTATAACATAGACAGATACTCACTTTAACAATTTCTTTCCTGTTAATGATATTGTCGGAGCAGGCCACATGCAGCGGCGATCCTATCACCGAGCTGTAGGCGTTCACTTCGGCACCTGTGAGATTTTCAATAGTTTTAAATTATGGGACGGCACGCTAACTAAAATAAATAGTTTGAAAAAAACATTGTAGAAACATTTATTTAGCGACTTTAAACTTTCTATGGTGGACTTTAAATCGCAATAACTCATGTAATAAACTTGTTTTTAAATCTTTTCTACAAACTATTTAGATCTATGTGTACTACTTTAGCGTTTCATTAAAATCGGCAGATTGGATAGTAAAATTTTCAACTTGGAACTTTGTATGGAAAATCGAAATAGTGTCTTGACTATTCTCCAGATGTCACCGCCAAAAAAATTTGTCCATCCTCCGGTTGACTGTTAGAGAATGCATTATGCAACCGTTTTTACCCCATATCGTAGGAGGGAGGAAAAACGTGTCTGCTGGTCGGTTATTCAATCTTTGCTCTGTACCCAAGTAACGAAATGTGGTCTTGTAGTGGTTCCGGAGCCAGGTCTATAACAGGCTAGTAAAAGTTTATAACCACGGAAAAGGGCCCATTTTATACGCGTACTTTTGCTAATAAAACACTCATAGTAGACTTGGCGAGCACCACTTAGACCAATAATACACTTATAGTTGGACTACGCAGAACTATCTGCTCCCGCGAAGCCAACTATGACCATCTAATAGGACCAGGCAGGCGTGTATCGTACTCTGCGCTTACATTACTAGCTACTTCAAACATTTGTGAATTGTTGCTGTGCGATTGAAAAAAATATTAAAGGCAATTCATCTATTTTAAATAAAATGTATTAACAAGTATGTCGCACGTAATATTATACGTGCATATGTTTGCACGGCAAACGCGTAAGTATTTTCGGTGAAGTATATTGTGTTTTACATCTCAATTTTTGTTCGCCTTTTGAACACGGCGTATTTACTAAGTTGTGTTTAAAAATAATATTAGTCCTAACAGCATTGTCGTCCATATTGTGACAAAATAGGGTTCCGCATACAAATGTCTTATGATTAATTTTAATAACTAAGAGTTTATTATTTTTATGTTTTAGTTGTGACTTTCATCGAAATATCATGGCCATATTTCCATTTGTTTATATCCATTTTTGTAATAATTTAATAAAGACCCAATGACTCAAAAGAAGTCAAAATGGCCGTGAATCTGCGATATATATTAAAAGCAATTGTCTTCTTAAATGGACTTCACGGAGATATCTTTGGACACTAATAGTTTTACAAGAAACCCTTATATAGAAATTAAGACTATAACAACATTCGAGAGTCCACAATAGTACCAAGTACACTTACTCTTAGAAGACACCACTGTAGAACTAATTCACTTACAATTGGCACATAAAGTTGACTTATACACCCCTAAAGGTCAAGTAACAAGTGCAAATGGTTCTAAGTCTATAAATTACTATTACTGGCGTATTACACTTATAGCGGATTTATATTACTTCTTGTAGGCGATTGTAAGTGTAACTTACTGATGCAAGTTTTCTTAAGTGTATTTACACCTATGCAATACTTTTATAGACCATCTAACCCTTTACTGCGCCTATAATTTCGTTCTATACACGACTATAAGTCAACTTATAAGAACAGTTGTACTATAAACCCAAACGAACTCCGTGTAACCTGTTATAAGCTTGGTAGTAAAACCTGTAACCACTAAAAGAGAGGTACTAGTGCTGTAAGCCTGTAAACCGTGCACTACAGGAGAACTTTGTTACTTGGGTATTGTACTCAATAAAGTTCAAATAAATAAATAACCGTGTCGCGTAGCGGTGAGCGAATACTACCACCCCCTCTCTTCCCTTGGGTGTCGTAAAAGGCGATTAACGGACTAAACACTGCACATAAATCCAACAGCATAAAGCAGCGATGGGCTCACCACCTGTCACGTTGAGCATGTGCATGTGTGCAGTCACTATTTGGTGAAAAGTGGACTATGACAGAGGGCTGCTTTTGCGGTCCTCATTCCCTAGTCTCTGACTAACCCTTCGGGAATAATAGTCGTAATTATGTGTGTGTATATATGTAAATATATAAATAAATCACCTGCAGCCAGCAGCAGCTGCACCATAGTCACATCCCCCTTGAGTATGGCCAGGTCGAGGGGACTCGGCTTGCTCACCTCCGGGCACTGGTAGTTGACGCGCGCGCCCTGCTTCACCATCAAGTTTACCACCTCCGTGTTACCTGATGATGGAGAGCATAACTAAGTAGGGATGAAGTATTCCTAAGCTTTGGATCAAGTCATTTATGTACAAGATGAACATCAGGGGTCCTAAATGCGATCCCTGGGGAACACCAGATATAATAATACTACAGGGACAATATCTTATCGGCTTATAATTGTAACATTCAGCAGCATCGCCGTCTTGTGTATGGGCTTCAGAATAATAAATATGGGCACAATGTGCACCCTTTCCATGTATTTCTCACTATCTAAAGTAGCTTGTCTTATCTTAGGGCTGCCTGCAGGGGTCACCCTCTCTTAGTAGCACGTCGACCCATTGGGATCTTTTGTTCAACACTGTCCTATCTCTCTGCCTAAAAACAAATGCCGTAAACTTGGCAAAATGTCTTTGAGGGCGAAGAGCCTAAAATCGGGTAAAAGAGCCTAAAAAAGGTTTCGGGTAGGCCGATCCCAAAGTATTTTCAATTTCCATTTCAATTTCTATACTGCACAGTCTTGAGGCTCATAGTATATAAGTAAAAGATGACATCACTAACAATACTAGTAGGTACATGAGACATCCTCCAAGGGTGCTCGCAATAACAAAGTAAAAGTAACTAGTTGCACATTCTCTTACCGCTCAACACGGCATAGTGCATGACGGTCCGGTAATCGTTCCTGGCATCAGCAATGGCGTTCACGTCGGCGCCGTAGCTGATCAGCAGGAGCACGGCATCCATGCCCTGGGGAAGACGCCATTTTTTAATATACCGCCATTTTGTAACACACCGGTATTTTGAAAGATGAAGAAAAAAAAGGTCTCCTAAGTTTCTTGTCAGGTTGCGATTCTCTTCGTAAAGCTCGTGCTCACTTGAACCCTCACTGTCTGATCAAAAGTGTCCTTTATGACGTAAGAGCGTAGAGTCGATTTAAAAAATGCGGAATTAATGACGACATGCTGTACGCAGCAAGACATGCAGTTATTCACTGTTGAAGGCTCTCCCAGAATCCGAACTTATGATAGATTCAGTAGTTAAGATTTAAACCGTTAGGTGGGTTTTGTATGATGAAGATGACCCATTCGCCTCATGTGCTGTTGAGACGGCCCACATGGACAACAGCTGATGAATGATGATGATGATGCCTATAAGATTCGATTTCCAGCTGTGGGTACTTCAGTTACTCTTTTGAGTTGGTGGTATGGCTTGTCACAGAGGTTGCTGCAAAACTCTATAGCTCATGTAATTTTCATAACTAGGATAGAAGTTTGTTATTTTGATATATTTATAAATAATTTATAGAAAAATATTCAGTGGGTTTGAGGATACCGAGTTCGTGTGATTACGTCATCATATTTCACTTTCAGGTGAGATGACAGTAATGTGCTTCCGCATTGTTTATTAAAGAACACCTTGCGGTTTTTATTTGTAAATGTTAAGGGCATCAAGAAAAACTGTGATACCTGGCCTTACCATCAACTCTAGAGCAGTATTACTTTAATCTTACTAAAAGATGCGAAATCACATACGAATTTTGCAACGTTAGATTAAAGTCGTACTGCTCTAAGAGGTGACAGTAGGGTCAAGCTGGCTCCTGAGCACATACCTTCCTCTGTCTGGCAGCCTTCATGAGCGGGGTCAAGCCAGCCCTGTCTCTGGAGTCAGGGTTAGCGCCGAAGGTCAGCAGCAGCTCCAAGTACTCAGGGTCAGACACCAGGTTGATCTCGGAGCCGAAGAAGTAGCGCTTGTTAGGGTCAGCTCCGTGCTCCAGAAGAAGACGAGCTACCTCCTGCGAGGAAGAAGGCGAGGGTTATTGCTGAATTTACTTACTATGATTTGTACAATCCTGTACAAAACATCTTCTATTTATTGTTGTAAGTTTAGTCTAGGGTATACTCAAAAACGGCTTCCCAGATTTGAATATAACTTTTTTGTTTTGTTGTTTTAACAAGAGTGGTTTAATAACATTTTAAACGTTCATGGTCACTACAATTATTTTTGTGAAAAAAAGGGGTTTTTTCCCGGGAGTCTGAGTCCCGATATTTCGGCGCAGTTGCATGCACCATGATCACGGAGTAACTACTTGAATTACTGACTGACCGCAGTCAATAATAACGACACTCAGAAATCAGCCATTGCAGAACATCTTATTCACTCAGGACCCACACACACACACATCACGGCCGCTTCCCTGGGGGGGGAAGGGGGGGGGGGTAGGCAGAGACCACAGCTATCCATCTGCTACGGTCCTGACACACATCCTGTGCTTCACTTACTCTCATAACGTTCTTCATACATCTCTCTTGTTCGTTGGTTTAGGCTACTCTTGACCTGACCGTTATCTAGAACGTCACCGATCTGATCTAAGTTCGTTCGCCGAGGTCTTTCCCTTCCAACTATCCGATTCACTCTCGTGTCATGCACCCTTTTTGTTATCCATCCTCTCTTCATGACCAAACTATTTAGCATTCTTCTCAATTTTTGTCACAACATCTTCATACCGTTACCGTATATTTGATAGTTATCGATAGATTAACACGTAACGACAATATCGATAGTACAATCGATACCCTGAATAGTTTTCTAGGTCAACAATTGAAAGCCAAACTATCGATTATTCAGAAACATTGCTGATCTCTGACTAACCCATGGGAATAATAGTTGTAATTAGAGGACGCATTTATTAGACAACATTAAAAGGGAAACAAAAACAACATAACTTTACTTAATTACACACAAAAAAATATATAAAAAAAAAAATCAACTAACTCGCCTGTTCGAGGCAAGGTACCCAAAAGACTGGCGGCATTGCCTCTTAGTATGGCTAGACTTATCCGCTGAGCGGAAAAATTGCCAGTCTTCCAGTTGTAATTGTATTTATGTGTGTAAAGCTTACGTAGTGCTTATTCCTGATAGCCAACCGGAGCGGCTCATCACACAGCGTGGTGCGCGGGAACTCCTCGCCCGTGTCAGGCCTGTAGTCCACCGCCGCGCCGCTCTCCAGCAGCAACTTAACCAGCTCCGTGTACCTGTGGAGCGATGGTAGTTAGTGAAGATAATCGTTTGAAGTACAAACCTACCAAGTTGGTCACCCGATGGAAAGAATAGAAAAACGGTCATTGTTACATTTTAAAATAGAAAATATACATTATATTATCATAACAATGAATAATAAAAATAAAAACTTCAAACAGAAGAACAGAGAGAGAGGTGTTACAGACTTAGAAAAAATGGTGGTAGCTAGTTAAACATATTTATAATTCCTATGTCTCATTTCTGTTAGATAAATAATTGTTATTTATCCAAAAAAATTGGTCTTTTTTAATAACCAAAGGAGGTAAACGAGCAGGCAGGCCTGATGGAGAGCAATCACCACCGCCCATGGACACCCGCAAAACCAGAGGAATCGCACATGCGTTGCGGACTTATTGAGTTACCACGTTGGCGCCTAACGTGGAGCACCCTTCTGACAATTCGGGTCAGATGCTCTTCCAATTAAGCTATCGAGAACTTATCCGGCCAGCCCAAATTATTTGTGAACATTTTCAATTTGTAATTTGTTCGCAAGAAAATTTGCGTTAATTATTATATAGGTAAGTACTTAAACAATATTATAACATTATGTTTACTGTACCCATGCTCGGCGGAGAGGTGCAGTGCGCTGTACCCGCAGTCGTCCCTCGCGTTGACGTCACACCCCCTGACTAGGAGCAGCCTGGTGGCTTCTAAGTACCGCTGCCAGATGGCGTAGTGGAGGGGACGCAGACCTTGTGTCACTGGCTCGTTTACCTGCCGTTGAAAATTTTATATGTCAATATCAAGTGCACCATGTATAGCGAGAGTGTGTCTTTGGGATGGATTTTACTAATGGTCAACGGTTAATATTTATTCATACACATATTCACGACTATTATCAACAAAGGGTTAGTCAGAGACCAGGAAATGCGAACCGCAGATGCAGATCTGCGGTTCGCATTTCCTCTGCCCTGGTCCACAATTCACCAAATTACAACTTGAAAAGTGTGCTCAGCGTGTGGGTTGTGAGCCCATCGCCGCTCTATGCTGTTTGATGAATGTGTAGTTTTTAGTCCGTTGGCCTTTTACAACACCTAATTGAAGAAAGGAGGTTAATAGTATTCTTTTTATGAGCCAACACCACGCAGCTCAGATCAAAATACGTGTAGGTATAATATAAAACTCATCTGAGTCTTCATAAGATTAGATCTGAATTGTGCTTATACGCAAATAGACCTATAAAAATGAAAATCATTTCTCACCTTAGCACCACACGCCAGCAAGATGCGGATCTCGTCTAGAGGCAGCATACGGATTATGGAGTCCGCCAGCTCCCTCTGCAGGGATTTCTCCGACTGAGGTATCACTTCAGACGGCATCTTCACTCAACTGCTCTGTTGACAAATAAAAAAATCTATATAACTAAAAATCAATTGCCGAAATGTTAGTTCGTGCATCACTTCCGAATGGCTACACGATGAAAAAAATAGTTTAATTTCGTCACGGTATACGGAATGTTCACGCGGACGAAGTCGCGGGTGGGCCGCTAGTAATAAATAAAGTTGAATTTGCAGTAAAGAATACTAAGTAGCTGTAGTTAACGGATGTTGGCTAGTTCTTGAAAATTTAATACAATACAAGTTGCTCTCTTTGACGTCATCTACCTCTGCCGCCATGTTCATGACAACTATAAGTAGCTTTTTTGCGTTAGTTAAATATAAGAAAGCCTGTAATATTAAATCATAAAGACATCCGAGTCAAGTGCGCATCTGTTTTCAGCCTTATAGTCATTTGTTATAGCATCCTGTACGATAAATGTCAAGTCTCAATGTCTCCAAACGTTGAAGACTTATAAATAAAAAGAATCCATTCGGAAACGTTTTAAGAATTAATAGAAATCGTAGTTACAGTAAAGAGAGCGAGAGAGTAAAGAAGCAGTATCAGCAAAAACTTTACTAGCCGTTAAACTCTTACCCTAAAACAAGATTAATAATTTAGATGTAGGTATATAATGCCAACAACCTAATTAATGACGTAAACAAACCGAGGCGGCTGCCACTACCGCTGCCAATTAATAATAACAAAAAACTCACGAGAGTAAATACAGCGATTCGTAAACTGTCTAAGAGCTTATGAGATAACGTTTGTAAACAGATTTTCTCGCTGGAGTGGGAGCAAAATAATTCCTTTGTCTGAAAAAGTTCGTGGAAACCTGTGACGCACGCGTTTCCCGCCTAAACTGCGCGGCTGTCACGCGTTGGATCGCCGCCATTTTGTTTTAAAACTTAATACGCACGCATTGCGCAATGGATCAATGTCGCACATGGCACTACTTGTTGCGTTATTTACTGTTTGTTACACCGTGTTAACATGTGATTGGGAGTGATGGATTCCTCGGGCGGAATGGAAGCAATTTATCAATGGTCATAATGTCTACCCGTGTTTGTAATTTCGTAAATAGAAATTGAGACGTAATAGCGCGCTAAGATTGCGATTATGCAAGTTAAGAAATTTTAGGGTGCCTATGCATCCAGCGGTGCAGTTTTTGTGTTAGGTTGGATCCTGCACACATTGGTTCAAATACTTAGTGGACAGGTCCCGCGGCCTTACTTTTTTAGAATTGCCTTACGAATTTCCCTTCCTATCGTGATTTTCATGGCGTGTTATAAACACTCCGGAAATCTGAATGGCCTGAATATTCGTCGTCAAACAAGTCAAAGCAAATATAAAACCGTTGTATGTATTGCAGCAAAATCCACAATGCAATGATTATTGTTAAGTATGCTATTGAGGTCGTTGACCTACCGCATCTGACCCGGTCGATCAGCTGATTCGGTTCACGTAAAGTACGCGCCACTGTCACTGTCCACACCACAATGCGGTGCCAACAAATTAAACGAACGAGAACACTTCATCGCTATAACTATGTCTGAGAGAATAGAAACGCTTTGCGCTACCTACAAGTAAATGTACTAAGAGAATATTATTTGAACTGAAAGGTTTTTTATTTTGCAAATGCTAAATTCTGAGAAACACGTTCGGTCAAATCTGAATACAATGATTTGGCTAATGTTTGTCTCAATTTCAAACATCAAAGTCATCAAGAAAACTTGTTGTTTTGGTAAGTAATACTAAATAAACAAGCGAAATACTTAAAGAGTCGAAGGGATTGGCTCCTACAGCGGATGACGACTGCCGCACTCTGTAAGTACAAAGTGGTTGGCTGAACAGTCACTTTGTCTATTTCTAGATAGTGGTCATTTTGAGAGGGTATTGCACAAACGAGATTTATAGAAACTACTTTCCAATAGCGTCAACAGAGGCTATCTATATAAAAGTAGATTTAAAATAAATATAAGTATCTTAACGTCATACGAACTAAAACAAAATAGTCAGTCCCAATTTTATCCTTGACACAGATCAATTGTCTTTCGAAATTCTTTGTTACAATCACAAAGCATCTACTCATTCACCACTTTCGCGAAATCACACAATTGGATTGAGTCCAAATCATTAAAAGTAACAATTATAAACTGAGCCATGTGCCTTTGTTCGATTCCAGCTACTACAGGTCTGTGAATGCTGGACCGTAATGCAGGTCAATAAAATCGATCGACGCAGTTGGAGTTTGATGGCGCTAAGCACAGCTGGCGCCACGTGTTTTTGTTTACCAACATTCTTTGTTATTGTCTCTAAGACCTATTTCGATTTAATTGCTGAATGGTCGGCAAGTCACATACAAACACAATGACATTTTCTGAAGGAAATTATAATACAGTTTTGCGGTACATTTCTAAAAATATAGTGTTTTTATTGCCGAATATTAATGTGAATGCGTGGGTTATCAAAGAGCATCGGTGCATTATCAAAGAAAAACAAAAGTGCAGATCGCCTCTTTTCTTTCGTATTCTCTCAATAATTCCACGTACCTACTTTCCGAAGCACGAAGAGCCCAAGATAAAAAAGACAAAAAGAATAAGTTCTATAAAAGATGACAATAATCGGAGAGTAATTATGATAGATGTTGAACCCAAACCCCCTGAGTTTCAGTCAAGTCTCACAACATACGTAAAACCGTTGGTCCCAGTTGTGTTCTTAAGATGGCAGTCGTTAAACCCACCAAACCACATCAGGCCAGCGTGGTAGGTTATTTCCCAGTCTCCCCATGTACTGTTGCCCATCAGTGGGACATTTATAGACTGATACCATGAACTGATAAATGATGAGTTGTTTTGATCCAAACATTATGCGCATTAAAAGTTTCGTTGTTTTTTCGTACGGGATATCTTTATTTTTGTTTAATGCGTGTTTAGGTTTGTGTTTGTTGGCCATGCGTGTTATTTACTATTTTAGCAGCGATCGAGTCTAAATTGGGATTTCCAGACGCATTTGTTTTATATAAAGTTTGTATTGGAATGAAGCATTTAGTTTTTCAAATATTAATATTTTGATAAAGGTGTGGTCCTGGTCCTAACATTAATTTGTAAATGTCAGTATTAATTCCTTTCTTGTTGGATGCGCTCAATCCTAAATTAGTACGTATTTTGTTCGGTTATTTCACTTTTGAAAAAGTCGCGTTTGTTAGACTTAGTTTTTAAAAATGCAATAGACTGAGATTGAATATAGCTATCGCCATGTCTAGAGTTGTCAGAAATGCTAATAATGCATCTATGAGCTCAGCTGCCGTAAAACTAATAGAAATTCAATTAAAGTAACCTCTAGGAGTCTTCGATGTCTTCTTCCAACAAATGGTTTTAAACGTATTTCAAAGCACTCTCGTTGGGTAGCTTGAATTACAGACAATTCAAAAGAGTGATGTCACTAAATATACAGGTCAAGACCTTAAATGTTCTGCCAGCTTGTTACGTCAAGGTGGAACACCTTATTAGGAGATCAGACGAGCGGTACGGCAGTTGGCAATCGGTGCATTATGCACGTCCAAGATTCGTCTTCGCCTTGACGGTTAGATGACCGATGACAGTAGAACTACTAAACAGTACCGTGTCTAAATGTATTTTATTTATTTTTAAAGAGTTCAGCTGTAGTAATACCAGACAATAGAATATCAATTATTAGCGACCTCTAGGAGTCTTCGTGACAGACAAGGGATATACATGTATGCATCATCAAGTTTGTTTTCTGGACGGGTAGACAGAGATCACAGCTAGCTTTCCATTTGTTAAGATCTTAACTATTTTGCTTTATTTACTCTCTTATGATGTGTAGTGGTGGCTCATTATAGAATACTACTGCAACCAACCCATATCTTCCCTTGGGTGCCGTAAAAGACGCCTAACGGACTAAAGACTGCATCATCCATCCAACAGCATAGGCGGCCCTAACCTTAGCTTTCCATTTTGTTACAATCTTGACTTTTTTGCTTTATTTACTCTCTTATCATTCTTTAAACATGCTAGATCGGTTTAGGGTACTTTTGCCCTGATCTTTCAAGAAAACGTTTTTGATATGCCCTACGAGCTAGTGAAACAGGATTGTGTCGCAACGCACCTCACCTATTGGCCTCTCACACCCCGTATCAAGGAACCCATGTTATATTAAGAGTGGCACGTGTGCTGGGAAGGTATTTCAATATTTATCTTATCTTATCTTAGTGGGTCCTGCAGAGGTCTCCCTTTCGCAGCAGCACGTCGACCCATTGGGATCTTTTGTGCATTTTGCATTTGTGCATTTTCACTGAAGAAACAGAGTGCTGTTTCCTTGATGACATGAATGACTGCCATAAACTTGGCAATGTCTCTGAGGGCAAAGAGCCTAAAATCTTCTGGTTTCGGATAGGCCAATCCAAGGAGACTCATTCTTTTCCTAACAAGGGATGTCTCAGTCACACAGTAAGTGTTGCATGGACTCCGTTTTCTCTCCACATGCCATTCAATATTTAATTTTTTTTTTTTGCCAACCAATTAATATTTATTTACATACCTAGATATTATGATTATTGATTTATTAATTGTGTTACAAATAATTAAGAGTGTACATGAATATGATTAAAAGGCTTACAATGGATGTTTGATGTCTCTCCAACGTCTATCCCAATCAACAAAAACATAAATAAATACTTCGCGACAGTGCAAGACTTTGAAGAATTAGCATCGACTAGCCCACCATCCGGTATTCTTTGGATTGAAATACTTTTAGAGCAGCCAAGATATAAATTTATTTGTCTGATTATCTAATACTTGTATCTGGTTACAATGATCATAAATTATGTTTAAGTATTTGATTACAATCAAAGGTATAGTATAATTGTATAATGTATCTTAATTTAAAGAAAATATATGGGAATTACTGTTTTTTTACCATTTTATACAAAATTTTTAGTCAAAATCAGAACTGACGTCATGCTATCTCCGAGAATTTGTGTGCCTAAATTGGCAACTTACCACGTTTCAATGTTATACAAATTGTCATTTTCGTTAATAAGATCGAATGCTAAATAAAATTCACTTTAGGCTGTATAGTCACCTGAGCTGGGGCCCAAGTCTGCTAATTTACGAATGGCATAATTAAATCGCAATTGCATCGCAATTGTATCGCATTGTAATTGTTTGACACATTTGGTATTCTTATAAGAGTAAGAGAATACCAAATGTGTCAAACAATTACAATGCGATCCAATTGCGATTCAATTATGCCATTCGTAAATTAGCAGACTTGGGCCCCTGAGTAGCTGAATTCAGGTGATTTGGGGTCATCGACTGAGCTTAACAAGAAAGTTTAAAATCATCTATTCGTAGAGTTATACCAATCAGAAAACGTCTGCCACGAGAGCCAATAGCAACAACGTTGCCATGGTGACGACGTGAATCTGATACCGTTCCCGACGCTGTGACCTTGTCGGGGGTTCTTGGCTTCCGACTGCTTTTTTCATAGGTTGATGATTGATGAGTATGTAATGAGTAATAAAGATGTATTATTTTCGTCTATGAGGAAGTGACGCACGTATCAACTCACCGTCTAGCTAAGTACAGATGGGCAGTGAGTTAATCTGTTCTAGTATAACTGAAACGTACCAGGTCCATTAGACGCAGTTTCAGATTTTAGGCTCTTCGCCCTCAATGACATTGCTAAGCTTATGGCAGTCATTTTCAAGGAGGAGGCAGGGTGAAAATGAGCATATTATTGCCATATTAATTTTTATTTTTTTATTATGCTGACAAAATTCGCAAATAAACGTTTCATCGCCATCTTCGTCATCTATAACAGCACAGCTGCAATGAGCCCATCGCTCGTGGCCGTAAAAACATGATGCCTAGTCCTCACTGAATTCTAAATAACAATCATCGCAACAAAGTGGATTTTCTACTTGATTGTCGCAGTTCTCATTTGACGATTGAGACGTTTTGCATTTTAGATTTTTTTTAACGCGCTTAATCATTTTTTATGCCTCTATGGTCTGTAATTTCATTGGATCTGGTTACCCTTAAAACCGGAACGCAGCAATACAAAATAATGCAGCTTCACGGCAGAAATAATTAATTTAATTTCACTTTTTAATTTCCTGCATATCGATTCTCTCCATCTTGTCCGTGAACTTGCTTTTTATGATAAGTTGCTGCGGCTTCTGCTTCTAGCTCGAGTTGTCAAATACGCATTCTCTAAATTCGACGATACCTACACTAATATCAGAAAAGTTACTTTACATAGTAACGTGAGGGTTGAAGTGAGAGGTGAGTTTACGATCTAGCTCTACAGAATCAACATGCTGGACTGAGTTTTGGATCGAGAATTTACAAAATCGAAATACTGCTAATTCAAATTTTCCTTTTTATTTCCTGGGTTATTTCTCACCTCCGCAAATCAAGGATACAGCATCAGTTCAAGAGCGCGCGTCTATTTTCGGCCATCTTGTTTTTATGCCGCCATATTGGCGTCTGGCGGTTAAAGATGGAAATAAACATTTATTCCGAAAACACCGTTTGATGCGAATTTATTTTGGGTCAGACGCGTGCTCGAAGTTGATGTTGTTCAAATATAAATTCAAAACAATTTAACATTAGCGTTCTTTTGTTTTAAACGTGCCGTGGCGTTCTTTTGTTTTGATCGTAAAGAAAGCAATGCTCTGCTTTTATGTTTAAACTAGCGGCCGCTCGCGGTTTTACCCGCGTGGTTATCGTTCCCGTGGGAATATCGGGATAAAAAGTATCCTATGTGTTAATCCAGGTTATAAACTATCTGTATGCCGAACTTCATCCAAATCCATTCAGTAGTTTTTACGTGAAAGAGTAACAAACATCCATCCATACTTACAAACTTTCGCGTTTATAATATTAGTAGGATATACATTTAATAAGTAGCACATGTGCCGTAAATGCAGTTGTTGATTGTTGGGCCGTGGGCCCGTGGACTGTGACAGTGCGCTGTTTTTGCGGTTCGGTTCTCATTGCCTGTCTCTGACTAACTGATAAAAGACGATAAAAGTCGATAAAAGTCGATAAAAGTCTATGTCTGTAAGACTAGGCAATGAGGACCACAAAAGCAGTGCCACACTTCACGGCATATCTTAACAACTGCACATGTTGTGCTCATACATACATATAATCACTATTATCCCCGAAGGGTTAGTCAGAGACTAGGCAAAGAGGACCGCAAAAGCAGTCCTCTGCATTAGTCAACTTTTCATCAAATAGCGACTGCACATGTGCTTAACGTGACAGTTGAATGTATGTGCAGCCTTTAGTCCGTTAGAAGAGAGGGGGTGGTAGTATTCTTTCACAGCTACGCGACACGATTAATGTTGTGCTCACTCCCTATATTTGGTAACAATCTTTAACTGCCTACAGAACAACTGATAAAGGTAAGACAATCGATGCACTTGATAGACTGCAAAGGCGAGCGGTACGCATTATTGAAGATGCTGAGGTTACAGCCTCTCTTGAGGACCTCCAGCTGCGTAGAGACTATTGTTTCTCTCAGTGTCTTCTACTGAAATTACTACAGAGAGTGTTCTGAAGAACTTTGTGATCTAATCCCACCCTCTCCTTTCCTGTCCCGGACTACACGTGCTGGTCTTAGGAACCACCACCATACGGTGCAGAATATCAGTACTCGTACCAAAAGATTTGGCAAATCGTTCCTCTGTAATACCATTCGGCTTTGAAATTCTCGGCCTGCGCATGTGTTTCCCAGCTCCTATAATCCCGGGTCTTTTAAACGGGGCGTGAAACGGCATTTATGCAGGCCGTCATGAATTGGTGCGCTTGTTCCACGGTGAGAGGCGCTCTCATTATTTTGGACTACATCGGCTGCTCACCATCAGGCAGGATGTAGTCACGACGTGTCAATTAAAACAAAAAAGACAGCCAGTTCCTTAGCAGTTGAGGGTTTCGTACTAAAATGCTTTTTACCATTCTCTTGTGTCATTCATAATGGTTACTAAATCTGTTCCAAAAAGAAGGTCAAGTGCTTTGTGGAAAATCCATGCAGCACGTATGTGTAACATAACTCTTGCGTTGCCAGAGTGAGAAGGAGTCTAGGTTCCGCCTATTCGAAGCTTATTAAGCTAATAGAACACTTTAGGTTCTACAACTTCAAAGATATTGCTAAGCGTAAGGCGGTCATTTTCACTGAGGAGGTAGAGAGATAAGACGGGGTTGTACTTAAGGTCCCGATAGGTCGACATGTAACTGCGAGAAGGGAACCTCGGCAGCTCACACTAAGACAAAATAGTATACTGTGTGGAATAAAACCGTGTCGCGTAGCGGTGAAAGAATACTACCTCTTTTCCCTTGGGTGTCGGAAAAGGCGACTAACGGACTAAAGACTGTACATACATCCAACAGCATAGAGCGGTGATGGGCTTACCACCTGTCATGCAGAGCACATACGCAGTCGCTATTTGGTGAAAAGTGGACTATGGCAAATAGAGAACTGCTTTTAGTGTCCTCATTGCCTAGTCTCTGACTAACCCTTCGGGGATAATAGTCGTGATTATTGATGATATTATGATAAAACATTCAAGCCAAGATCAAGTTAAAGATAACTACCACAGCCTTACTGGTGCTATACTGTGACTATACCACATGAGTAAAGAAACTAATGTGACTATATACTATTGAATTGACGCAGTGAAATATTTCGATGATTTAAATAAATCCTTAAATTTGCACGCCACTGAACTTATTTATGTAATTACTTAATTATGTTTGATTAGATATCTTTATTTGGTTGTTTCTTTAAATATTTTTTTTAAATGAAAATAATTAATTTGTTGGTAAGTAGAATTGGAATAAGGTCTTTCATGTTCAACTGTAAAACTTTCCATTATCAAAAACATGCAAGGCAATATAGGAACTTAGATAATAATATACCATGGTCTTCATCGGCCTATGAATTTTTTTTAAATACCTAAGGTCTTTCACAGTTCAACTGTAAAACTTCTTCCCATTATCCAAAACATGCAAGGCATTAGGAACTTAGATAGGTACCATTGTCTTCATCGGCCTATGAAAATTTTTGTACTTATACAAATTAAAACGTAAAAATATAAATCAAAAACGTACTCGGCGTAATACCAACCTTTATTCAAGTTGAAAATTCCAAACACTGTTCTTCAAATTCGCTAAAAGTCCACACAAACTAAACTATCGAACACAAAAGCCTTTGTCTCTTTGACAAGTTTGGAAAAAATTACGCCACAAAATGGCTGCTTTTGCCGCGCTTTCTACACTCGGAAGCAACTCTTTTTTTTTGTCAAATTAGGAAAATCGCTATCGTAGTTTATTGATTGTTGTAATTAATTAATTTTTGTTGTTCCCAACTAAGACAAACTCTAACGTCCATTCAGTTATCAAGCCGTATGTGAACTGTTTTGTGGCGATACCTCTCTGGGATAACCGGCCACTTTGGCTCGCTTCCAAAATGGAGGTTTGCCAAGTACGGAGTACGTGGCACGCGGCGTAGGGCAGACGACACGACAACGACCCCTCAAAATGTCTCTTTAAATTAAAAATTGATAGTTAAAAATGATCGGTTGTATTGTTGTTATTTATTGTAGATCATTATCATACTATAATGCGAAAGTTTGTTTGTTTGTTACGCATTCTCGCCTTCACTACACTACGGCTAAGTTCAATAAATAATGTTTGTAAACAAAATATTGTCATTTCTTTGTGCAAATATCTAATGTTCCCCGAGGTTTTTTACTTTTGCTTGACACTAGATTTACAAGAAAACAGTTCACATTGATGTTTATCACAAAATACATTAAAATCCAATGGAAACTAGAATTATAATAATATGTATAATTGCACAAAGAAATTACAGTAATTTGTTTACAAACATTCTTTATCCCAGTAAAAGATTCCCGTGGTAAAATAATGTAGTCCACGCAAAGGCGCAAAGTCGCGGGTAATTTTCGCTAGTAATTTATAAAGTGTGTGCCAAGGGTATGATGAGTAATATAAATAAATGTTCATGGTAGAGCGGGAAAGGGCACGGCTCCCATATCCTGTGGGCAGACAAATGGCACAGCGACATAAGGAATAGAATTTAGGAATGTATGGTATTCGACTTAAGTACGTCAATTAGCAAACGTACAATGTAATTTTAAAACTTTAAAGGACCAAACTAACTATACCGTGTTGCGTAGCGGTGGAAAAGAACACTACCACCCCCTCTCTTCCCTTGGGTGTCGTAAAAGGCGACTAATGGACTAAATACTGCACAAACATCCAACAGCATAGAGCGGCAATGGGCTGTCACGCTGAGCACGTGCAGTCGCTATTTGGTGAAAAGTGGACTTTGGCAGAGGACTGCTTTTGCGGTCCTTATTGTCCTTTTACTAACCCTTTGGGGATAATAGTCGTGAATGTATGTATGTATGATGCCTCACAACATTTGGTGCTGTTTTTTTTTGTGTCCTTTTCGAGGTTTCTTTTGCCGATATCAGGGCCGCTTACCCTACCCCCAGGCCCCGGTTCAAACGCACGTTGGTAGCATCGCATTCGCATCGTCTTGTGAATCTTGCGATGCATCTTTGGAGCACAAAGATTGGTGTCCAACGACCTCATTATAAGGTCGAATGCTCAGGAAATGGAGACAATCTCTCTTTAATTGTTATCACAACAAATTGACAAAGAAAGAACATGCGCAAGATTAGTTTCGAGTGGCGAAAACACTTTTTTTTAATATAGAAGTACCTAGTATATTTTGTAGTTTTTTTATATTTTTAGGTTTTTAGTTTTTAAGTTATTTAGTGCCTAGTAAAATAAATAAATACCTGGTTAAGCTTTATTAGGATCTTTAAATGTCACTACTCCGTTGGATTTTAAGTCAGCTCGGGGAAGATTACTGCCACAATACACATAATCGAGAATCCTAATTTCCGTCACCACGCAGCATTGTTTAATATTGCTGCGTTCCAGTTTACAGATGGAACTAAAGCTTCATAGTACGTTTTTAGAGTTCCGTAGCCAAATGGCAAAAATCGGAACCCTTATGGATGCGTCATGTCTGTCTGTCTGTCCGTCTGTATGTCACAGCCACTTTTTTCTGAAACTATTAAAACTATTCTGTTGAAACTTGGTAAGTAGATGTATTCTGTGAACCGCATTAAGATTTTCACACAAAAATAGAAAAAAACAATAAATTTTGAGGGTTCTCCATACTTAGAAGTGAAAGTCAAAAATTTTTTTTCATCAACCCCATACGTGTGGGGTAGGTATCTATGGATAGGTCTTTAAAAATGATATTGAGGTTTTTAATATCATTTTTTTTAACTGAATAGTTTGCGCGAGAGACACTTCCAAAGTGGTAAAATGTGTGTCCCTTTCCCTTCTGTAACTTCTAAAATAAGAGAATGATAAAACTAAAAAAAATATGTGACGTACATTACCATGCAAACTTCCACCGAAAATTGGATTGAACGAGATCTAGTAAGTAGTTTTCTTAATACGTCATAAAATAGTTATTTAAAAAAAATACACTATTATTAAAACATCGATCAAGGTTTTATAGATAAAGGTACGAAACCCTGGACTCGCACTTGGCCGGTTTTTTAATTTTTTATTCTTGGCCTTTATCTCACCTGATGGTAAGTGACGATAAGGCCGAAGGTGGAAGCGTACGAACCCGGTATCCTCAATCTCATAGGGGCCTTATTTATTGTATGAGTTCAACATCTATCGCAATCGCAATACCTTTTATGTACAAGTACATGGCTTCGCTAGTTTGATTATTTTAAAATTAGTTTTAAATTAATCAAACCAGATT
Organism: Scoparia ambigualis; assembly: GCA_963921215.1. Classification (NCBI taxonomy): domain Eukaryota; kingdom Metazoa; phylum Arthropoda; class Insecta; order Lepidoptera; family Crambidae; genus Scoparia; species Scoparia ambigualis. The sequence goes on along the minus strand of OY992515.1, from coordinate 31,526,888 downwards.
TATTTATACATCATATACATATAATAATTTCTTTTCTTTTCTTTCTTTAGTCCGTTAGTCGCCTTTTACGACACCCAAGTGAAGAGAGGGGGGTGGTAGTATTGTAATAATGAGTCGCTACGCGACACGGCTCCTAATTGAATCCTACTAGTTTTATTTATTTTATACAGATTTAGTTGTGGTTACCAAACACACGTAGACGTGAGAAGTCCAAAAGTCCATCATCATCATATCTAGGTATACAGGGTTCGTGTGCGACCGTCATTCCTCCAGTTTATTAAATACCTGAGAATCCAGCGATAAACGACGATTAGACGCAGCAGATTGGAACGTGGCGGCATCTAGTGGGCGGGAGGCACAGTGGGAGCGCTAATTTAATATATTTAAAAAATACAATTCATGTAACAGCATAAAGTCTGAATTGGGGCCTACTGTCACCTCTTAGAGCCCTGTTAGATTAATCAAATTCCCATACGAATTTTGCATAGTAACATTAAAGTATAAGCACGACTATTATCCCCGAAAAGTTAATCTGAGACATGGCAATGAGGATCGCAAAAGCAGTTCTCTGCCATAGTCCACTTTTCACCAAATAGCGACTGCACATGTGCTCAGCGTGACAGGTGGTGACCCCATCGCCACTTTATGTTGCTGGAAGTATTTGCAGACTTTAGTCTGTTAGTAGCCTTTTACGACACTCACGGTTAAAGTAATACTGCTCTGAAGTTTGATGGTAAGGACCCTGAGCTGTGTGGTGGCGGCGGAAAAAAAATTACCAACGTACCAACCAACCCATCTCTTCTCTTGGTTGTCGTAAAAGGCAAAGGCAAATACCTTCTGCATTGAAAACCAGTCATCATCATCATCATCGTCAGCCAGAGGACGTCCACTGCTGCACAATTCCTCCCTCAAGGATCTCCACCACGACCGGTCTTGTGAAAACCAGCCATGACCACAATTAATTGGTATTGTTGGCTTAGATAGATAGATAGATGAACACTTTATTGCACATACACAAGGAACACAAACATTACATAATCTTAGAGCTAGTATGGGCAAAGGCGGTCTTATCGCTAAAAGCGATCTCTTCCAGACAACTTTTGGTTTATGGAACCTGGGAAAGAGGATAGAGGAAGTGCGCAAGTACTAATTAATAAGTTAATAAACAAATTAACATAATATATAAATTAATTAATAAACATACATTCTTATATAATTACTTACACATACTTATACGTAATATAAAATAATATGTATATACATATTCAAATAAAATAAACAAATAAAAAAAAATAATAAAAAAGATTACTAAAACCTATAACATGTAACGAGCCGATGACTTAGCTAAAAGATGTTTATGCAGTCTAGATTTAAACAAGGACAGGGACTTGCAGTGACGGTTTTCAGGTGGTAAGTTGTTCCAAAGGAATGTAGCCTGGACAGTAAAAGAATCCTAATAGTATCCTGACCGTGTAAAGGGAGCCTTTAGCACGTTATCCGATTTGGACGGAAGAGCACAATTGTGATCTTCCCCAAGGAACCGAAAACATTCTTTAAGGTAGGAAGGAGTACGAGGATCATACAGCACGTTAAAAACAAGAGTGAGGATATGTTCCTCACGGCGCAACCTTATCGGTAGCCATTCAAGCCTTTGCCTGAATTCAGACACATGGTCGAACTTACGCAATCCGTAGATAAATCTGATACATAGATTTTGCAGGCGTTGCAGCTTATTAAGTATATCTTCGTTCAAATCCACTAGGCAGACATCGGCATAATCTAAGATCGGTAGAAGGAGTGATTGCGCAAGCTCGACCTTGGTCCTCACAGGAAGCAAGTTTCTCCACCTTCTAAGTGACCCGGAGGCAGCGAACACTTTTCGACTCATCTCAGACACTTGAGGAGACCAGGAAAGAGTGCAGTCGAAGAGGACACCAAGATTTTTAACAGTGTTACTATATGTTAATGAGACACCATTGAACATCAGTGTGGGTATAGAAATCTTGTCCAATTTAGCCATCTGCTTATAGCCCCCAATGATGATGGCCTGCGATTTGTTGGGGTTGACCGTTAAGCCATGGGTTCGACTCCATTCATGAATAGTGGCAAGGTCATCATTGAGGTCGCCGATCATGCTCGCAATATCATCGACGGAGGACTGCGAATAGATTTGCAGGTCGTCAGCATACTAGTGGAATTTACATGACAGGAGTGGAGTGAGAAAATTGATATATATCGAAAAAAGGAAAGGAGAAAGGACACCGCCCTGGGGTACACCAGCTCTGACATCGCTGGCACATGACAGTTTGTCATTGGCCCGCACACACTGCCGCCGCCCAAAAAGGTAGCAGCGAAACCACCCCAGTACCGAGTCTGACACCAGGAGAGACTTAAGCATTGCCAAAAGAATATCGAAGTCAACAGTATTAAAAGCATTTGAAAAGTCCAAAAGAACAAGTGCTGTCAACCGTTGATTCGACATTCTCAGACGTATGTCATCGGATACTTTAGTCAGTGCGGTAGTATGCCCCGGGCGGAAGCCGAATTGGAGAGGACTAAGGAAATTATGTGAATTAACAAAGGCACTGATTTGGTGAAGGACAAGATTTTAGAAAGGAAAGGAAGAATGGAAATGGGTCTTAAATGAGACGGTAAGGAAGGGTTCGAAGTTTTAGGGATGGGTACGACCACTGCCTGGCGCCAGCAGTTAGGGAAACTGCCGGCTTAATTGTGTCGTTACAATATTGGCTTAAACCATGTCGCGTAGCGGTGAAAGAATACTACCACCCCCTCTCTTCCCTTGGGTGTCGTAAAAGGCTTAGAGCGGCGATGGGTTCACCACCTGTCACGCTGAGCACATGTGCAGTCGATATTTGGTGAAAATTGGACTATGGTAGGGGACTGCTTTTGCTGTCCTCATTGCCTAGTCTCTGACTAACCCTTCGGGGATAATAGTCGTAATTATATGATGTATGGAAATGGCTTTAATTATCACGCATACAAAGCTGAGTTATGCATCAAAAAATTAAACTTTGCCCGACCAGGGAATTGAACCCTAGAGCTCCGGTTATTTATTTATTGAGAACACCAACGTATTTAACATCAGATGAACATAGGGACAATCATTTAAAAAGGAAAAACTAGATGCAAATACAATTATAGGTGAAGACCGCACACAATTGCACAATAAATACTTAATCAAAAATTTAAAATTTCCGCCATTTATATATAATAACATTAGAATTCAATTAAGACGAAAAATTAATTGACAATAAATATACGCAACAAAAAATTAAAATTAAAATACCGCTATTGAAATTATATATAATTTGAATTGTATTAAATAAAATGGAATAAAATAATAATATATGAAATACTTCCATTATATTATGAAAAGAGTGACCTTTTGAAGTTGCGAATGACACACCCGAATAAATCCAGTTCCTTTGTTTTCGCTAAGACGTTACTCTCGTATCATACGGTTAATAGGCGCTTTCTGACCGAGGTTGGACTTGCAAGGTCGGTCCACAAGTACCTTCCCTTTAGATGCCCGAGGGAGTTTTAGGGGAGCTGAGAAGGAAAGCAAACCCAGTAAGCCTGGCGCGTCAAGGATGCCATTCGCTAGCTTGTAGAGAAAAAGCATATCACGCAGACGTCTTTGATCCAGAAGAGAATTCATTTTAAAATGGTAGACCATTTATGGGTTATATTATATTCTTGCTTAGATGGCACGAGTATGCTAGGTGCTAAAGAATCGCTTTTGGATGCTTTCAATTCTTTTTGAGTGCACTTCATAATAAGGACTCCACACCACACCACAGTACTCCAGACCACTACGAACAAACGTATTATGTAAAAGAATTTTAGTTCTGGGAGACTTAAAATTCTAGCAAAGACGAAGGATAAATCCAAGGTTTTAGAAGCCCCTACAACAAATTTATCATTAATGTGAGGATTAAAGTTAAGTTTCTAGTCCATGCAAACCCCGAGATCTCTTGCAGTATCAACATTTACAAAAGTATCCTCACCAATTCTATATTAATGTTCAGAGACTTCTTTTTTCGTGAGAATTTCATGCAGCAACACTTGGAAACATGTAAGTCCAAATGGTTTCTCTCGCACCAGTCCACTAAGTTGTTGATGTCGTTTTGCAATATCTGACTGTGTGTCTACTTTTCTATAAAACTTAAGGTCGTCTGCAAATAATAAGTACTCGACATTTCTGAAGCACTCTTGAATATCATTAATAAAAACATTAAACATCAAAGGACCCAGATGTGACCCTTGCAGGACACTAGACGCAACAAGGAAAGAATCCGAGGGAAAACCATTTACCACAACATTGGAAGATCTGTCCGATAAATACGACCAGCACCAGCCCAACAAGTGTTCGCCAATGGCGTACGCGCAGAGCTTGGAAAGCAACACTACATGATTGACCCAATCGGAGGCCTTACTAAAGTCCGTGTAAATCGCATGCACTAAAGGACGATCATCGAGTTTGTGAGAGACGGATTCAATAAATAAAGTAAGGTTAGTTGCTGTCGACCTGTTCCTTACAAAGCCATGCTGACGGGAGTCTCTGAGGTGCTGAAGTGCCAAAATAGGATTGGGTAAAGCAGCTGTTCGAACGCCTTGACAAAGACAAACAAGATGGAAATTGGTCTGTAATTCTGTATAAAATGTTTTTCGCCATATCATATGTATCATGCCGAACGCTTCGCTACTCGGTCACCGGGCTTAGTTAAAACATCTCGAGATCCTCTGTTGATTATATTGGAGCGATCCTACTCATACTCGTATCACGCTGAGCACATGTGCAGTTGTAATTTGGTGAAACGTGGACTGGCAGTGGGCTGCTTCTGCGGCCCTCATTATCTAGTCTCTGACGAACCCTTTGCGGATAGAGTCACGACGTGTATCTACGAGTATGTGTGTATACGTATCTATCTATACTAATATTATAAAGAGGAAAGATTTTATTGTTTGTTTGCATTGAATAGGCTCCAAATAGAAATTACTAATAGACCAATTTGAAAAAATATTTCACCATTGGGAAGCTACACTATCTCCGGGTGACATAGGCTATAAAATATTTTTAAAAAAACAGGGATCCTTACTAAATCTCAAATAATATAACCCAATTTGTTAAAAAATTACCTAAAAATTCCTTACATCACGTGTGCTGCGAAAACTATTGATAATAGAACAAAATAAAGAACTACGACTTTGCAGAACACTTCATTATCTACAAAAAGTGTTGCGACAGCATATGTTTAACTATTATAGTTATGTCACATAAGTTAAATTTTTTTTTTTTTTTAAATTTAAATAGGCGCTGCTAAAAAAGGTTCTTTATTTGTACCTTGGTATTAATCCTTATCAAAATAAAGTACTTCATATTCAAGACTCTCTTAATACCTTTTTAGAACTTTTTGAGTTATTTAATTTGGACATTTCATTCGAAAGATATCACGAGTTTAAAAATGTAAGTATTACAAGTATTTAAGCTAGGCAGCAACATAATATGCGATGTGTCACTGGGGTACGGAGAGGAATCATTTTAAAAATTCGTCACGACGAGGTACGGGTTCACACGGACGAAGTCGCGGGCGGACCGCTAGTACCTTATAAAGTTATGAGCATGCGTACTAGCCGCGCGCTCGCTCCCGATGAGCCCCGTACCTTAGCCGCCTGCGGGCCAGTCGCCTCTCCGCTCTTGGTGATCACATCAGCTTCTCAACCTCCTCCTAAATACGTAAGTTGAAGTGAAATTTTTTAAGTGTAGCTTAAATGGTCACACTGCTGAACAAAATTTTCTATCATTGAAATTAAATTTTTTCAGCAATAAATTGATTGACTTAATTTTTCTAATTTAATAATCGTGTCGTGTAACGGTGAAAGGATACTACCACTCTCTCTCTTCTCTTGGGTATCGTAAAAAGCGACTAAACGGACTAAAGACTGCACATACATCCGCGAGAGCTTAGAGCGGCGATGGGCTGGTCACGCTGAGCACTGTGCAGTTGTAATTTAGTGTGCCGTGGACTATGGCAGAGGACTGCTTTTGCGGTCCTCATTGAGCCTCATTTCCTAGTCACAGACTAACTCTTCGGGGATAATAGTGGTGATTATAACATGTAGGTATGTATGTATTACTCTCTCTGTCACAAGGCGATGGTGTTCACCCGTCCCTCCCACGTGCCGATCCCCCAAGTCTGGCACCGGTTCACGGTGCAGAGGGGGGGTGTCGCCACCCTTTTAAGGGTCCAGGACCTGACCGAGGACCTGGTGGAGCCTGCCGTGGACCTGTTGCGAGAGAACTTCACAAGGGACGAGCCGCCCTGCAAATATATCGGTGAGATGAGATAGGTAGGAGATGTGAGATTTAACCGCTTCCCTGGAATAATGGTTGGAACACAAGTCTTAAGCCCGATGGTCACGAGTTCGGTTCCCATTCCCCACTTTAAGGATAGTTTCTTATCAACATTTTGCAGTTAGAACTTTTACTAAGGGACCCACACTGAAATCATGAAAGACAACTATCACTGACAACTGTTTCATAGTCCGACATTAAGTTAAACACTCTACCTACTCAGAATACTTCTCTTAATCTTTTGTTAATCATCGTCGTGCGTCATCAAAACAAAAAAAAAACGAAAACGAAAAAACCGAAATAAAGCGAAAAAACTTCAACACGTATTGGAACAGAAGATTTTATTTTCATGACTTCAGATCCCATGGTAAAAGTTGTGCTGAATAATGAGCAGAAATGAATTCCTAAAGTTATTGAATTAAAAAAAAAATAGTGTACAATGTGTCTTCTACCAATAAGTATTATAAAAAACCGGCCAAGTGCGAGTCGGACTCGCCCATGAAGGGTTCCGTAGCAGCAAGTAACATCATATAAAAGTTCTTGTAGTTCGTTGTAACTTTGATCGATGTTTTAATAATATTGTATTTTTTTAAATTAATTCATTTTTGACGTACTTATTTAAAAAAAACTACTCACTAATGACAAAAACCTCAATGTCATTTTTGAAGACCTATCCATAGATACCACACACGGAAGGGTTAGATTTTATTTTAGTTAGGTTTTAACCGCCTCTGTGGTCTAGTGGCTAAGCTACCTGTTTCAGACCCAGAGGTCCCGGGTTCGATTCCCAGCGGGGGGTATATCTTTGTGTGCTCGGTTTTGGTTGGTGGTAGGGCTGTTAAGTCCGCCTGGCTAGCTACCACCATCTTATCTAAGTCTGTCGCCATAACAACTATGTTTATAGCATTGTTGTATTCCGGCAGTTTGAGATAAGATAGCCAGTTCCTCAGTGGTTGAGGATTCCGGGTGAAGCGCGCTTCCACCTTCGGCCTTATCATCACTTACCATCAGGTGAGACGAAGGCCAAGCGTTTACCCGTTGCCAATAAAACAAATTAAGTTTCAGTTCTAATTTTTTTTTTATGCTAAGCCCGGCAAATGACCCCACTCCACCTGATGTTAAGTGGAAATGAAGTCCAGGCGCGAGGACAACTGGTGCAGCGTAAGAGACGTAGCATCAGTCACCCTCACTCTGCCGGCCCACAAAGTGCTTCTTCACGCCTAGTTTGAAGGACCCTATTTCATAGGTAGCAGGGAATACGTGTGCTGGTACTGCTGGTAGACTATTCCATCTTTTGGAAGTGCGGCAAAGAAACGAGTCACCAAATTTCTTTGTGCGTGATGGAATATAGTTATGGGAAATTATTATATATTAATTTTTATATATTAATTATGGGAAACCCCCAAAATTTATTGGTTTTTTTCTATTTTTGAGTGAAAATCTTAATGCGGTTCACAGAATATATCTACTTACCAAGTTTCAAAAGTATAGTTCTTATAGTTTCGGAAAAAAGTAGCTGTGACATACGGACGGCCAGACAGACATGTCGAATCCATAAGGGTTCCGTTTTTTGCCAATTGGCTACGGAATCCTAAAAATCAATTTCAAGTTCGCGTATCCTTTCAGAACGGCTACAATTATTTGGCTAATCCCTTTTTTGTTGTGTTTGTAATTGTCACGACTATGACCACAGACCCTGTAAAGGGTTCGCGAAACGTCAGGATAATATACAAAACTATGTATTATTAAATTAAACGCGAGTTAATCCGTAAAAAGTGTTTCATCTCAATGTGTAGCGCTCGCTTATACTTCAGAAAACAATATTGTCAGGACAATTTGTAAAGATAACAGAAAATTTTGGAAATTCGTCGCGGGGTAAGGAAAGGTGTTCAAGGTATTCAGTGTTCACGCAGATAAAGTCGCTAGTGCCGGGCGGGCCGCTACTACTAATTTCATCATCATCGTTGGGTCGATGGCTCAGAATAAAAAGTGGACTGTATTTTAAAGGTTTAATGTGATTACAATAAATTGATTCGTGTGCCCGTGATCGCCCGGTGCCTATCCGGTCGTAAAGCAAAGGTGGCGCCGCGCGGCGGGCTTGTCCCACCATCGCCGCACCGTATGCTATCGTGCATCAACATTTAACAGTCCGCAACCACCCACTGCTGGGTATAGGCCTCCATAAATATGTGCCAGTCCCTTCTATCGTGAGCCCATCTCATCCAGGTGCTGGCAGCGACCCTGACGATGTCATCAACCCAGCGTGTCTTCGGGTGTCCCCGATTTCTTTGGCCAAATTTTGGCCACCAGTCTGTCAAAACAAGTAATTTAATAAAAGAAAACCTTTCCAGAAATCAACAAGCACCCATCAGCACTAGCCTCCTTAGAGAAGCTGTGGCGTGACACCATCGCCGACCAGCTCTCGTTGGTCTGCGTCGAGGATAAGGTGGTAGACCCTCAGCTGGTAGGCGCCAACGTGCTCACGGTCGCGTGCAAAAACGACAAGGAGGAGCCGTTCCATGTATGTAATTTTTTTTTTATTTGACAAGTCATAGTGACTACATCCTGCCTTATGGTAAGCAGCCGATGTAGTCCAAAATAATGAGAGCGCTCTCCACCGTGGAACAAGCACGGTAACAAGCGCACCCATTCATGACGGCCTGCATAAACGGCGTTTCACGCCCCGTTTAAAAGACCCGGGATTATAGGAACTGGGAAACACATGCGCCGGCAGAGAATTCCAAAGAATTCCAAAAAATTTCTGGTACGAGTGCTGATATTCTGCACAGTATATATGATGGTGGTTCCTAAGACCAGCACGTGTAGTCCGGGACAGGAAAGGAGAGGGCGGGAAGTGCAGTACGTTAACAAAGATTGGCAAAGGGCTAGTTAGACCTCTTTTCTTATCTAGTTTTCCTTTCGCGGCATATCTCAATTTTTTAAAGACATGGGTATATTAATTTTCGAACTCTAGTTGTAAGAGCTTCTATATGTGCTTTAAAATTCAGATATCTGTCTATGATGATGCCTAGGTATTTTATTGTGTTTGTGCTACTGAGTTTAGGACATACACAGTCGATAACAGTCGAGTCAAAACAATGATGTGCCACTATTGCATGTGAGTCATGGGATGGTTGGGTCAGTAAATTATACGAAAAAGTCATGTATTTGGTTTTGTCTGTGTTGAAAGTCAACATGTTTGTACTAAGCCACCTTGTGACAGAATCAAAGCCAGCTTGGGCTAACCCGAATGTGTCATTCCAATGGTCGGCACTAAAAAGTAAGGCTGTATCGTCGGCGCATGATATTACCTGACTATTGTTTTGAAGGGGGAGGAGGCATAAATCGTTAATATAGATAAGGAACAGCAAAGGTCCTATTATACTTCCTTGGGGAACACTATATTCGACAGTTAGTTCTTTACTTACTTTACCGTCTATCTTAACTCGCTGGGTCCTATTTGTTAAGTAATCTTATAAAAGACTATGCGGTATACCTCTTATACCTAACCTGTGTAACATTTCAAGGAGGATTGGGATTGAAACTGAGTCAAATGCCTTGGCAAGGTCTAGGAATATAACTAAGCATTTATTCCGGCAATCAAGTTGTCTTGTAATATAGTCTGATAATTCATGAACTGCGTCATCAGTCGATTTGTTAGGCCTAAAACCGTATTGAGTCGTGGCCAAGAGTATTTTTCCTTCTATGTATTTAATAAGTCGGTTATATATTAATCTTTCTAGGATTTTAGATATGGAAGTAGTAATGCAATGGGTCGGTAATTGTTAATAAAACTTTTATCTCCATTTTTATGAATCAGATGAACAACGGCCTTTTTCAAAGCCTGGGGAAAAATACCTTTTGCGATGCATTGGTTGAATAGATAAGTAAGTGGCGGAATGAGGTGCTGTTTGTATTTCTTAATAAATGTACATGGGATTTTATCAATGCCAGTGGCGCAGTCATTTCTAAGAGTCAAGATATTTTTTTCTACTTCATTTTCATCAGTGTTAAATAAAGCAAATGAGTGCAATGTTGGCAATGGCGATGGGGACAAAGTGTAGGAGAGTGAATTATTGTTTCGGTGTTTTGCTTTCTCAGCCAAACTTTTTCCGATAGAAATAACGAAACTATTTGCTGCGTCAACTGATTGCGCCGCAGTAGCTGAGTTTGCGATGAGTTGATGTGCGGATAATTTAGTATTAGTGGTGTTAGTTATGGTTTTGACAACTTTTCATAATTTTTTCTTGTTTTGACCTGCGTTTTTTATTTCTAAACTTTCATACTGGCGTTTAAGTTTCTTCAATAATTTATTACAAAAATTACGGTATCTTAAATAAGTAACCTTGAGTATCTCATTTTCGGGTGCTTTAGTAGCGTTTTGATGCAGCTTATCACGATCTAAGAGACGCTTGTCAAAAATCAAAGTACTTATTTTTATTTAATGAGCTAGATTGCTCCAGATTTTACGAAACCTTTACCAGTTCGTTGGTCCACCATGTTGATTTTACCTTATTTTAACAGCCTCTCACGGAATATGAAACAATAGCACTCGTTGCTATTGTGTCGTCGTGTGAGTGCAAATACCGGAGTGCAATACCCCCCTTTATCTTACATTGCCTAATCCTGCGACTCCTCCGGTTCTGGGGGTGTCCATTAGCGGCGGTGACTCCTTTCCATCAGGTGATCTTCCTGCTCGTTTGCTTTCTTTTTTTACAAAAGAAACAAAACCATTCCTCTGCAGACTGAAGACAAGGTGTGGGCACACCTGTTCGGCGCAGTGGAGCTGGTGGCCAACAGCGTGGACGTCTACTCGCGGTACGGTGTGGACAAATACCTGACAGCGTACGGGCTGGCGGTGGCCAGGGACTGGCGCGGGATGAAGATAGGCACCGAGCTGCTGAAAGCCAGGTATGTGGACTATTAAAATAAACTCCGCATGGTTTTTGACGGGTTACCTATCATAAATTCGAAATTTGCCTGTACGAATTTTATTTGGCCGAAAACGTTTTGTAATTTTTTGTTTTCCATAATTATCTTTTTATCGAAAACACAATTTACAAAGTTTTGAAATGCCGATTATCGATTGTAATTTTTTTCAAAATCTCTGTATTTTGAAATCTCTCTCAACGTTTGGCCAAAGCTATTAATGCTAGACAATTCAATTTCCAGAAACACGTTTCCAATATTATTAAAATACAACATTTCAAATAATTGAAATCCATAATATCATCGAACAACTTGTAATCGTAGTAACGTTTAAGCATGCAAACAAGCATGCAGTATGGAAGTAAGCATGCACCACGCAAGCAAGCATGCAGCATGCAAACAAGCATGCAGCATGTAAGCAAGCAAGCTTGGAGCTTGCAAGCAAGCTGCGGCATGCATGCAAGCATGCAGCATGCAAGCAAGCATGCAGCATGCAAACAAGCAAGCAGCAAGCAACCAAGCATGCAGCAAGTATGCAGCAAGCATGCAGCGTGCAACCACGCATGCAGCAGGCATGGTTTCTGTCACGGCTCCGGCACTGCGAGGCTCCGGCGGTCCCACGCGAGCTTATCGTCGCAGATGGCTTACGCTCACCACCTGCTCCTCAGCTCGCGGGCCGCCTCGCCCCTCCGCGCCTACGCAGGCTTGAATTACACTCTAGCGTAGGGCAGACAAGACTACGTGGAGTCTGTTTTGTCGCGATTCGTTTCTGTCACTGACTTTTGAAACACAGTCTTATTTGAAACACAATCTTACCGGAAACATAAAAAGACATTTAAGATTATTCACCTAATAATATGAATACATGAAAAACAAAAAAAACTGGGTATGAGTATGATATTTTAGAGTAAAAGTTACTTCGAATTTTAATACTTCTAGATATTAAATTTATTGTAAACAAAACATCTTCCAAAGGAAAAAAAGTAGTTTTGATAATCGGCTAATAGTTTTTCTGGAAAATGAAACGTATGTATGATAAGTTTATTGATTAACAAAATTATGTAAAAGCAACGATCTGGTATTTAAAACTTCGTCATACCGTTTTCGAACAATTGAAATGCGTACAGGAAAGTTTCGAATTTATGATATACCTTTTTGAGTTGGTGACACATCTTTATTAATAATATACATCAATCCAAATGGGTCGGTATGGAGAAGTCAAAAACTGTAAGAGATAGGGAAATCAGCTATGCGATTCTCTAAGCGACACAAAGACGCCGCGCACAGGGCTCTGATCAAGTGTTACAGCCGTCACATCCTTCGCTGCAGTCACGGCGATGGCAAAGTTGAGGCGGTATTACTTAGAGAATACCGATTTATTACCTACAAGAAATGTCAAAGAAGTGATTCCTTAACACGCCGCTTACAGCCTTGCGGAGCTTGTGTCGAACAGCGTTGAAAATGATTTAGAAGAATACCAATGGTACGCTGACCGCTGTTACCGACGCTGCTACCAACGCTTTAACGATGTTTGCCTTTAGAGAATCGCACTACTGTTCTTAGGAACCAAGGCGTCGATTTTAGATTTAATAAAAATGGCATTCCATTTTTTTTTACTCTCCTATACTCCTAAATTACCGAGACTCGAACCTGGTCAAAATGTCGTATACGTTATTATACTCAGTTGACCCTGTGAGACATTAGACAGAAAATATAATTTTCAACATAACTGGATGGATACAGCTAGACGGCCCCATCATATAGTCCTCGAGATTGCCTGATATCACGCCACTTAATTATTTTCTATGGGGTTATATTAAAGACAAGCGGCCGCTCGCGGTTTCACCCGCGTGGTTCCCGTTCCCGTGGGAATATCGAGATAAAAAGTATCCTATGTGTTAATCCAGGTTATAAACTATCTGTATGCCGAATGTCATCCAAATCCATTCAGTAGTTTTTACGTGAAAGAGTAACAAACATCATACGTTCCCGTGGGAATATCGGGATAAAAAGTATCCTATGTGTTATTCCAGGTTATAAACTATCTGTATGCCGAATTCATCCAAATCCATTCAGTTGTTTTTACGTGAAAGAGTAACAAATATCCATACATACAAACTTTCGCGTTTATAAGGAGGTTTAGTAGGATGAGTTTTTATATCAAATTACGTCACTGCAGAAGGTTTAACAACAGCCTTAGAAATTATATCTTAATCACAGATGCACCGGGTGCGTATCATTTCGTATAATGAGAAATGAACTAATTTCAAAGGAAATAACGTTCATTGGATATAATTTTTACTTGTTCTAAATACACTTCCTATAACAACATTACGTATATTATGCATTTGATATAATACTCATATTCTCTAACAACTTTTTCTATAAAGCTGTATTGGTAGAATAACATATTCTATTACTTCATTTCATATATTTTTTTCTTCTAAATAAAAATAGCATTTTAACCCTAAATTGATTTCAAATATTGTCTTAAAAAGTTAATACGTTGTGTTTTTGTTAAGATTGTGCTAAAAAAGTCAGTGAAAGAAATGAATCGCGGCAAAACCGACTCCACGTAGACTTGTCTGCCCTACGTTAGAGTGTAATTTAAGCCCGCGTAGGCGCGGAGGGGCGAGGCGGCCCGCGAGCTGAGGAGCAGGTGGGTTTAACGCTCGCCTGGTGAGCGAAAGCCATCTGCGACGATAAGCTCGCGTGGGACCGCCGGAGACCCGCAGCGCCGGAGCCGTGACAGAAACCATGCCTGCTGCATGCTGCATGCCTGCTTGCATGCTGCATGCTTGCTTGCATGCTGTATGCCTGCCTGCATGCTGCATGCCTGCCTGCATTCTGCATTCTTGCTTGCATGCTGCAGTCTTCTTGAATGCTGCATGCTTGCTTGCATGCCGCTGCAATATGTTTTACAACATTTAAATATTATTCATAATTGTATGTGTTATATCATTTTTAAACATTATTCATATGTTCTCTATGAATAATGTTTTATATCATTAGATATTATATCAAAAGAACATTTTATCAATGTAATTATAGAATCTAAAATTATATTAAATGTTTATTATATTAAGTCAGTTGTTATATGAAATGAAATTATAGGAAATTAAATTATGTTATCTGACCGTTAGACCGTATTTATATTAAACATTACACACCCAGATGCACCCTATAAAAATACGATTTATAGGATTATTCGTTACCTATAAGAATTAATTGCAAAATGGCTACATTTTTTTCATTTTGCCTTAAAAAAAATTATCATTGTTTTGGAATTTCTTTCAATTATTTCAACAAGATTACATTAAAAATGTGTTCCTTGTGACTTCATACCATCAATCAACCATAACAACGAACAAACTTGCAGAATTTATAATAATACTAGCGGCCTGCCCGCGAGTTCGTCCGCGTGGACCCCCACCCCGGTACCCGCCTTGCCCGTGATGAATTTCCAAAGAAATTCTTTCATACAAACCAATTAATTACAAAACAATTACAAACACAATAGAAAAAGAATTATCCACATACCTAGGCGACCGTTCTGAATTGATGCACGAACAAACATTTAGTAGCTCAATTGATTATAATTAATATAGATTTACAGAGATACCTATTGACCAGATATTGACCGGGAACGACACCCGATTACGTATGAGATTTAAAAAAAAATTGCAATTTTAATTAAATCTTAAATAGACGACAGGGTTCCTAAGAACAATTTCCCTATCTCTTTTTTAGTTTTAATTTCTCCCTCCTGACCCATTTGGATTGATTACCTCTACATTCACAACTATTATCCCCGAAGGGTTATAAAGAGAAAAAAATTGAATTGGCAACGAGTACCTAATCCTAGTAACGAGAATACTCGTTTTAATTATCAAGAATTCTAGACGAGGTAGGAGTATAATCAATTCAATTATGGGGTGTCGAGACGATCGCATCTCGGCACGGAATTTCATTCTTCCTCACCGACAATGGAATGCCTATTCAATGCCCGGGAAACTGGGTGAAACGGGTGCGAAATCGTGATACTGAGTGAAAGATTCTATCATTCCCTATTTCATAATAGGTTTTCTTTATTCTTGAAGTGTTTGTTGCATTTTGGAAAAGTAAGGGAAATATATTTTGCTGTATAAAATAATTATTTATTTAATCAATAACGATATGAATGAGAGTGAATACCTATATACCTAATTAGAGGAATATATGATAATTCTTCCAAATCCTTCGACTACTTCGATCATATAAAGATCGAAGTCCAAACCCCTGCAGTTTCACTATAAAAAGATGTTACTTTATTAGAAAAACTAATCACGCATCGTCGTTGAAGTGACAATACAATACAACTAATCTTTATGTTACAATGCAACTAACATCTTTATCTTGTTTATTGCTATAAAGTTAATGAAACGTCTGGAAAATAAAAATAAATAGTAAATTAAACGGGAGTTTTGATCCGTAAAAAGTGTTTCATTTCAATAATGTGTAGTGCTCGCTTAACCTTTGAATAGAAATCAATAAAAAGTTAATATTCAATTTAGCACCCATATATACTTCTTCTTATTGTAAAATTGTAAATCATTATCAAAATGGCTAGGTACTAAGATGGGTTTGTGGAAATATCTTTAATAGTAACTTCTCACGAATTATTTTATGGAAATACGTGGGAAATACCCTCCTAACTAAACTATAAAAAAGCGTTTCGACCATAAAGTTACGGTTTTGACAGTTAGGAGCTCAGAACGCTAAGAGCATAGAATGACAAGTTAGGAGGTA
The DNA here is from genome assembly GCA_963921215.1 of Scoparia ambigualis. NCBI lineage: Eukaryota > Metazoa > Arthropoda > Insecta > Lepidoptera > Crambidae > Scoparia > Scoparia ambigualis. Next base: position 31,510,795 of record OY992515.1, on the reverse strand, counting down.
TTGTCAATTCAACGACGGCATACTCTTTGGTCCGAGGCATACTCTATAAAAGAATTTTTAACCGTTTTAAACTTAAAATTAGGTTTCATTTTCCAAAACTTCTGCAGGGTCACGAACTTTGCTCATATTAATTCACTCTTTTTCACATTAGTATTCCGCCAAACACAAGAAAATAAAACCAAATAGCCCGCAAACAATTTGTGGTTGAAAACTATTTTCGTCAATACTTTTTCGTGAACATATTTTTTCAACATTATTTATTTTGTCAGATATTGATGTCAAATAAGCAATTTTGTCATTCACAATATAACCAAATAAATACCAAGTTTTTATTCCTAAAAGTTACTTACAATCACGAGAATGGTCATCACAACTCCTAGACGGAAGCAGAGGAAATGCTTGTGCGACACCGTCCACATACTAAAACAAATAACCGGCTCTCCAAGTTGTTTAAAAGTATCTGAATGCAACAAAATCAGACTCAACCTATTCACCGAAAGAAACTCAGACGGTTCTGGTAAATTAGTGTTACGCGGAAAAGATTTGTACGACAGGTACAAAGCGAGGATCAAAGACTCTGACATCAAAGCTATTTACCTATACATCAGAGAGTTGCCCAGAAGAATTACAGAACTCGACCTTTGCTACAACGAAATAACTGACGCAGGTTTCTTCAAGATAATGAAGAAGCTGTTGATAAAAGGCAGATCGAGTGTGAGGAATTTGAACATAATGAACAACAATTTGACTGAGAAGTCCGCTCTAATATTGGCACAGTACGCTAAATTTATAAAGTTGAAGTACTTGAGGCTGAACGGTAACGCATTGGGAACGAAAGGGGGTGAATACATAGCGAAGTTTCTTGCAAACAATGATACCGTCGAATTTTGTGATTTGGCACAGAGTGGACAGACTTTAACTAGCGTTGCTCAAATCATCACAGCTTTAAGGATCGACCATGGAGCGAACAAGACATTGAAAGTGTTCGATTTCAGCAGAATAGACCCTCTATTCAATCGCTATAACTACGAAACGAAATGGTTAGCGTACCACATCGAGTACTTGCTAGAGAGAAACAGCACTATAATCGAGTTACACTTACAGAAGAACGATTTCATCAGTCACGATATGGAGTATTTTGCGAGAGGTCTGCGTAGGAACAGCACCTTGCTGTATTTAGATTTGGGGTATAACCATATTGGGGATTACGGGGCAGAGTTGTTGGCCAAATATCTGGCTGAGAGCCCCGAGTTGGTACTCTTAAACATAGCAGGGAACGAAATCAATGACACTGGAGCCAGAGCGGTCAGTTTCGGAATGCCCTTCTCCAAATTGAGAGCGCTGGACATTTCAAACAACAAATTGACCGATCGAGGTGTCTTGGACTTGTTGAATACAATAAAGAAACCTTACTTCCTCCGGTTCCTGAACATATGGGGTAACAAATTTGGCCATGTCGCCTGCGGTGTTATTGAACGAATGCTTATAAGCGGAACTCTGTTCCAACACACGATTGATGTGAAAATCTATGAAGTTGATGAGGTGTTGCACGCTGCGTACTATCCAAATCCTGCGGATAGGAACAAGCATTTGTACTACTGTGAACTGGATTACGGGTACGCTCAGCCGATTTATCATATAACACGAAATGTCGTGACGGAGAGGAAGAAAGTGAAAATGGACTGCAAGCAGAGGCATAAACTAGACAAAACGGATAAAGATAGATATTAAATCGCGTTCGCTGATAAATTAAACTCTTTGTAATCGCGTTTTGTTTTATATAATGCATTTTGTACTGACGTTTGAAACCCTTTACAGGGTTTGTGGTCATGGAAGACTTAAGATCAGAGTTGTGAACTTGCGAGTGCCAGTTTTATTCACCATCGATCATGTTTTTTCTAAAACGAGAATTTGTACCTATGTCATTGGAACAGCGTGCCTTGGTGGTGCTGTGCCATACAAATTCTTGTTTTCGTTAACGAAAGGTAAATGCAACCCGCAATTAGTTTCCTTCTGCTGCTTCCTCGGTCTTTTCAATTGTTTTGTTTTTGTAAAACTCTTCTCAGATAATGTGTTTTATGTAAATATATTTTTTTAATAAACTATTTTAAGCTTTTGTCAAACGCGTTTTTTTACATACATACTTACATACATAGATTCACGACTAATATCCCCGAAGGGTTAGACAGAGACTAGGCAATGAGGATAGCAGAAATAGTCCACTGCCACAGTCCACGTTTCACCAAATAACAATTGCACATGTGCATAGCGTAATAGGTGCTGAATCCAGCACCACTTTATGTTGTTCGATGTATGTGCAGTCTTTATAGTCCGTTAGTCGCCTTTTACGGCACCCAAAGGAAGATATAGGTTGGTTTCTTATTCTTATAAAGAGCCGCCACACACACAGCTCTTTTCTTTGTAAGTAAATAATTATTTACTGCAAAATATAGAAATCAATTTAATTAATTGCGAAAGGGCACAGATATTTTTAATACTTACATTTTGAATTGAAACTGCATTCTAATTTAGTAAGTATGTGCAAAGCAAGGACGATTTCATTGAAAACAGACGACGACGATTGAAAACAGTTGAAATTTTGTTATTTTTGTGTTCACATTATTTTTATTTCCAGCGATCCTAGTGACCCGTATAATGATAAGAATAACAGGCAAAAACTGTAACAGGTAAATGTTCATTTTGTTTATTTATTTATTCGGGCAGTTATTAAAATATATTTTTTTTCACCCGGTGAATTTTATTACGAATACCGCCGCGCCCGGGTCATCAACGCAGGTACGATCAAAGAAATAAAAGGAGGTAATTATAGCAAATGACTACAAAGAAGTAAATGTGTATTAAGATAACAACGGCAAGCGAATTTATTTCGAGATCGTGTTTAGTTTAATTAAAATTAATTTGAATGACGTCGATTCAGCGCCATCTAGCGTCGAGTAGGGATCATAAAATATAGTTAATAATAGAGCAGTACTAAGCGAACACGTACAAATCAGAAAATTATTTATCATTTTCTGAGGTAGAAATAAAATAAAACACTTTTTTCTCATAAATAATGGCTTCGTGCGATCAGCACATTTAGCCAGTGTCAAGTTTTTAATATAATTATTATTTTCTTTAGTGGATATTATTGAGTGATATAATAAACGTTTAAGGGTAGATGATTTTCCCCCAAACCCCTCGAGACTCAATAAAGCTGTGGGACTTTATTAAGGTCTCACACGGACTTCTTGAGAGAATTTGAAAAGTGATGTTGCACTGTTTTGTTTTATTTGCTTACACTCATGCAGGTTCACGAACACTTAACATAGTAAATAATCCACCATTATTTCACATTAATATTCGACAAATCACAAATTATAGAAAATAAAACAAAACTGCAGACAAGACGCTTCACTTTCCCGCCAAGAAGTCCCAATTAAACACTTTTTTCGAATTAACTCTTTTTTTTATAAAAAGGAGGCAAACGAGCATTCGGGTCACCTGATGGAGAGCAATCACCGCCGCCCATGGACACCCGCAAAACCAGAGAAGTCGCAGATGCGTTGCCGACCTTTAGGAAAGGAATAGGGTTAAGTAAGGAAGGAATAGGAATTGCGAGAGGGGGGGAGGGAAGGGGCCTCCGGAACTCCGGACGAAACACAACAGCACCAAGTGCCATTATTTCACGCCGGATACTCGTGAGACTCGCGTTTAATATCTACATATTCATAATTTTACTTTAATCTTGAAGTTTCTAACCCTTATTAGCCCCCTCTAGTCAAAGCTCAGCCCTTGTCTATTCGTAATTCGTCGTACAATGCGCGCGTGCTGCTATATTTTTACAGCACAGTACACAGCAGTAGCAGTGTAAGTACGAATTACGTTTTAGACGTTGAGGTACAATAACTATAGAAGACACCGCGAAGCAAGTTTGTGCGCAACTAAGGTGCAGCCACAGGGTCCACAATCGCTTGAATCACGCGCAATCACTGAGGCGTTTGCAGCGAAAGTGCGCACTTGAACGGAACACAGAGTGATGAGCGGTGTCTTCTCTATACGTAGTAATAATAGCTCAATGGCTTTAGACATTATTATTATTAGACATTTTTTTTATAAAAGATTATTATTAATGTGCCATTAACACATTAATACTAATCATGTTAACCCATCCTGTAATCTAAAATGACAGTGTAGAAGTGGGTTCACGTCAGTAGTCGGGGCTATGGGGATTCAACCACGATATCTCGCGTTCAACCCGAGCATCTATCCGCTCAGCTACCGACGCCTCGAATTGCCATTTGGCTCAGGGTTTGCCAATTGTCCTCTAGACAATTGGCAAACCCTGAGCCAAATGGAAAATTGAGGGGTAGGTCTGTGTTCACAGGGAACATCTCCGTCTCTCCATGAAATAATAAAACATATAATTATATAGGTTATATTATAAACGGGTTTGTTTATTTATTTATTTATTTATTTATTTATATTAAAGTTTGTCATTTAAAAATTAAATAATGTAATTTTCCCATTTCCTTTCAGGGTTCCTCTCTGCAAGGCTGTAGGCCTAAAAGCTACAGTGACAGTGTTCACCGCAGCTGCCTCCCAAGCAGTAGCTAAAAAGGCGGGTTTCGAGGAATTGAACGAAATAACGTACGAGGAAATTGCGACTAAGGGCTTCGTGTTCCCAGGCATCGAAGAAGACACTATATCGTCGAAACTTATGGGGTTGGCTGTAGAATGATTTAGTGATGTGCTTTGGCGAACAGCGCCTCTAGCAGATGTATAACGAAGCTTCGATTCTTTAGTTAATATGCTAAATAGTATAGGAGTAGTAGAAGGTGTAATAATATAATTATGTGTAGGTACCTATTTCGTTGTAATATTATCGGTGTACCTTTTTAGAGCTGTTTACTGTTCTATTTACGTTACCATTAGGCTAACTTATCACTTTGTTGTTCTTAACGGTAGGTAGCGCTGGCGCTGCTTCAAGCCATAAAAATACTAGTTAACTATAATTCTATAGAATGGTGAAAAAGAGCTCGCACTTAGCACATAAACGTGGCTCGTACTAGACGAGAAAATTTATTTTATAATAATCAAACTAAAGAAGCAATGTGCTTGCTACTCTACCAAAATTACTCACTTAAGCCCGATTTATAAGTATTAAGTAGTTTAGTAGTTAACTAAATTTTAACTAAAGTTTAAGTGACTTAAATTTAAGTGTATGTCCATACGTATTTAAGTAGTTATTAATCACTCAAGATGGACGATCAACAACGTAATGAAGTCGTAAATTCTGTGCTTAAATAATGGCTTCGTGTGGTCAGCACATTTAGCCAGTGTCAAGTAATATATTAAAGTGAATATTTTTGTTGCATAAAGTAGATGTAAAGAAGATGAAGTGAACGTTTAATGGTAAATTAACCAAACCCAAACCTCTTCAGGACTCGATAAAGCTGTGGGACTTTATTGACATCTCACACGGACTTCTTGAGAGAATTTGAAAAGTGATGTTGCACTGTTTTGTTTTATTTGCCAACACTCATGCACGTTCACGAACACATAACAGTAAATAATCCACCATTATTTCATATAAATATATTCGACAAAACACAAATTAAAGAAAATAAAACAAAACTGCAGACATGATGCTTCACTGTCTCGCCAAGAAGTCCGAAATATAACTCATTTACCTAAATTGTGACAAACGTGTCAAGTGACAAGCCCCGCCCACCAACTTAACCGAAAACAGACAAAATTTTAATTTAGATCTTTAGTTCTTAACTAAATTTTAACTTGCAACTCGCTACTAAATCCTGTGTTTACAATGCACTTAATCACTTAAAATTTTGTTAAAATTTTGTTACCTACTAAACTACTTAATACGTGTAAGTCGGGCATTAATGCGAACAAAGCTTTATGTACATCTACCATACACATTAGACAATATTGTTTTTGGTAGTATCCAAGTATCTTTTTAACTTGAACAATATTTTTTATCAGTATTTGTGTTAACATAGGTAGGTATCAGGATTTTGTTACTTTTCTGATGAAACAAACAAATGCATAATAATATAATCATATTTTTTCCAGTGATAATGTTTATAACTTTATACTTAAATTATGTCTATTGAGTTTCTAAAAATATTATTTTAATGTTACGTTAAAAACTACATACGAGTTCCTTTGAATAAAACTGATTTTGCTTCCACCAATCAATAAATCAATAAGCTTTGTTGAATGCTGTACCTATAATTGAAACATTTTATAAGAGGTCTTTCTTTTCAATTATAAAATCAGTATGATCCATAAAATTTATTAATTATGTGACATCACATTGTACTGTACCATCACGAATTGCATATTTGTAGTGTACCAATGTAAAAATAAATTATTACCAAAGAAATGTCGTCCATGAAGTGTTTTTTCAGGTTTCTTTTACTTTTCTTTTAAAATCCTATTTCATCGAATGAGAATGTATGAAAAACGTTATGGGAGTAAGTGAAGCAAAAGCTGTGTGTCAGAATCGTAGCAGATGGTAAGCTGTTCTCTCCGGGAAGCAGGCGTGATGTATGCATGTTGTAGGTATTTATTTCATCTACAGGCACGCAAATAAAAAGTTTACTCACTAGAACATAAATACATATATTCTCTCCTAGCCGTAGCATGGGCCATACATACTTCTCTTACCTAGTAGTACTACTTATTAGTTCTCTGTGGCAGTACCTGATTGGTACCTATTATGACAATTAATTTAAGAGCATGTATCATGTCATGGTAATACTGTAACACTGACTATTGTTCGGACTTCTTGGCGGGAAAGTGAAGCGACATGTCTGTAGTTTTGTCTTATTTTCTAAAATTTGTGTTTTGTCGAATATTAATGTGAAATAATGGTGGATTATTAACCGTTAAGTATTCGTGAACGTGCATGAGTGTTGGCAAATAAAACAAAACAGTGCAACATCATTTTTCAAATTCTCTCAAGAAGTCCGTGTGAGATTCAGTAAAGTCCCACATCTTTACTGGAACTCAAGGGATTTGGGAGGAGTATCATTAAGCTTATTATCATCACTCATAATCATCTTATATGCATAATAATGAACTCTATTAATTCGACTGAAGGACTAGTATCCATGGTCAAGAAACAAATTATCAAAAAAAAAACTATTGTTCGTGTATTCTAATTTAAATATACTAGTTTACAACCACCAATTTTCCACTTCATTCAACTATTAAAAAAAGAAGCAAAGTACCAAGATAGAAAACTGATACGTTCAGAAACTTTCTGTTTAGGTAAACGGCGTAGCAATAAATTACTTGAAAAGGATTTTAAAATATAAAAAAATATAGACTGTGCACTGAACAATAAAATCAGTGTATACTTATACTACTCTTTGTCAGTGTCTCAGTGTCATGGAATGTTTGAAGCTTTTGTGTAGAGTGAATGATTTTAATTGTCTATCTAACTGATTAAAGTTTTTACTCGAACTAATAGAATAATTTTGAATTTTGTACTCAATTGTAATCCTGTTTTAAAGCGAATCTGTCCCAAACAGAATCTATCCCTAACCGAGCGATCGGTAGTAACTAATGTGTTTCTAATTTGTTTATCATCATCAGCCAGTACTTGCCCTCAGCTGGACAGGCCTTTAAAAGAGCACGCCACAGCACGATTCTGTATAAAACTTATTATTGCATATACTGCCATCTAGCGTTTGGTAGCATAACTTGTATCTAAGTCGATTGTTCGGCGCCATCTCTGATTAAAGTAAAGGTATTACAAGACATTAAAGCATGGAAAAGCAGCATCTGATGACTTGTAATGGTTCTTCAGTTCTTCTAATTTGTTTTTTTATTATTATATTTGTTATATTCATTATCTACAATTACTGCGTTTTGAATATATATGAAATACTTAATATTTTTTTATAATTTAAAAAAATATTAGGGTAATGATTTTCTATAAAACGGCAACATTAAAATCAAGATGGCCTCACTCACTGGCGTAGTGGCGTAGGTAGTCCCGGTCCGATACGGAAAACTGTCAAACGGTTGTTGACTCTTGGGTGTTGCTCGCACTCGGTCGTCAATATGAATAAACAAAATAAATTAGAAAATTAGTTTTTACCAATAAAGAGGACCGTATAGTGATTGATTACTAAAAGTGATGTGGTTTTGCGCACAATCGCAGTGTTAAAATTGTGTTTACGCGTCGTGTGTTAAATGCATGGATACATAATTTTGTTTCAGCGCTCGCGTCCTGTTTACAAAACGTTCGTGTTTTTCATTTCTATTCCACTCGTATTTCCTGCTATTAAACATCGTTTTCCAATAATGTATTAACCTCTTTCGTGTTTCCAAATAACAGTGGCGTGTGTTTGTGATAATGTTACTGTGCTGCACATTGGATTATTTTTGCCTCTGATCGGGTCAAATCTTCCTACCCCCTACTAAGCAGGTATGTACAAAAATAAAAATCTATTTTAAAAATGAACACTGACACATAATCCTTCCCTTCCAATAATATGTCTTTTCTTGATGATTCAAACTTTATTAATTTATGCAAGCTACACGAGTGTTGGCAACTATTTCTGATTGTACACTAATTGACCACAATACTAAACTAGTTCAGTGTTTCTTTACACACAGAATCTCATGAGATTCTGTGTGTAAAAAAAAACATGACATTATCATTCATTAGGTACACTAGATAATGGAACCCTGTCTCTCATGTTAAATTTTCGAAAATTGTCCTTCTTACAAACCTCCGGACAATTACAAACAACAAAAAAGGCGAATTAACCGAATAGGTGCAGCAAAACTGCGTCTGTGTTCTAGTGGCTAAGCTAACAGTCTTAGACACAGGGGTTCGAATCCCAGCATGGGGTACGTCTTTGTATACTTGGTTTGGTTGGTGGTAAGGCTCGTTAAGTCTGCCTGGCTAGCTCCCACCATCTTATCTAAAGTCTGGTGTCATAACAACAATGTTAATATCATTGTTGTTTCCTGACAATATAGCCAGTTCCTCAGTGATTGAGGGTTCCGGGTAAAGCTCCCTTCCACCAAGGGCCATATCGTCACTGAACAACAGATGAGATAAGAAGTGCTTACCCGTAGCGAATTTAAAAATAAGTCAGCTGCCTACCCTTTTTTATGTGTAACATTCTTTATTTATTTATTTATATGGCATACACAATAGGTGACAATCAACATATACTTAATGATAAATTATAAATAATAACAATTTTGATCAAGACCAACACAAGTGTACACACAGCAATACATGCATTGCGTAAACATTTGCCAACAAACTATTCTTCCTATACTGAAAATTCATCAAAATACAAATAGACTTTTAAAATTAAAATTATTATTAAAATGACTATGTATAATAATTCTATCTTATACAATAACCTACGCCAAGAGGGGTCATGCATGATATATCCTAGTTAGAAAAATTCAACAAGAAAAAAGGTGACCTATCTACTAAAAAAGTACCACTCTTTTTATGCTAATGAGATGGCTCTGGACCACGTAAGTCAAGGACCAAGTATATTGTAACTTTTCAAATAGAGAAACATTGAAAAATCACGACTACCTCAAACGAACCAGGAAACTAATCCACGTCTTCTGCATATCGGGAGCTTGCGAAACTTCTCCGCCACTTAGGTATTTTATGTAAATAGGAACGTTTTTATCACTTATATGCAGATGATCTACAATTGTATCTTCCCCTTAAATATGCAGATCATGCTGCTGCTGTAATAAAGGTAAATGAGGACTTAACACGAATTTCTACTTGGTGCAGGGCAAACTGCCTAGTTCTCAATCCAAAAAAGTCCAAGTTAATGTTAATTGGCACAAGAAAAAACATTGGTCGCTTTAGCAATACTTCTCTGAATGTTTGCTTATATGGAGAGAAAATAGAACAAGTAGACAGTGTTAGGAATCTGGGTTTGACATTCGATGAACACCTAACCTTTGAGTCATATCGCCGAGTGCTCACGCAATTGTTTTTATAGACTAAAGCTTTTATAGAAGATTAGGCCTTATCTGAGCGAGCAACTGAGGATTACACTGTGCGAAGCACTGATATTGTCACGGTTGAACTATTGCGACACAGTTTACGGGCCGTGTCTGATGTCTAAGACGAGCAAGCTTATCCAGCGTGTGCAGAATGCTTGTGCGCGTTTCTGTTTTCATGTACCACCTCGATCACATGTAACTCCATTTCTGAATACGGCAAACATGATGAATCGCATAGAAGACTTCACCTTGCCACTCTTCTTTTTGGCGTAATAGAGGCGAGAAGGCCGTGTTACCTGTATGATAGGCTGGTATGGGCTAGTGACAGCAGTAAATACCCCAGAAGAGTGACCTCTAACATCTTCGTGACTGCGCAGCATAGGACGGTGGCTTTTCGTGGTTCTTTTAGGTTCGCTGCTTCGAAGTGCTGGAACGATCTTTAGCCGCCGGTACGTGACCTAAAAACAGTAAATACTTTTAAAAAACACCTCCACGAATACCTTAGTGACATGCAGAAAACAGCAAACTAGACTTCGGGTTTTGCCACGATAGGCATTACATCGTCGGGACTCGCGTTCCGGCACCTTTGAAGCGGACATTGTTTTATTTATCTTGCTCTTTTAGGTTGCCTCCTTTCATTCTATGTTTCAAATAGTCTCCCAAGTACCTACTTGTCTATTATTTATATATTTTTTTTTTTTGGACTTCTTGGCGGGAAAGTGAAGCGCCATGTCTGCAGTTTTGTTTTATTTTCTAACATTTGTGTTTTTTCGAATATTAATGTGAAATAATAGTGGATTATTAACCGTTAAGTGTTTGTGAATGTGCATGAGTGTTGGCAAATGAAACAAAACAGTGCAACATCACTTTTCAAATTCTCTCAAGTAGTCCGCGTGAGACCTCAGTAAAGTCCCACATCTTTACTGAGGACTCAAGGGGTTTGGAGAACATCATTTATCATTCATCTTAATCACCACTCATTATCATCAAGGGAAAAAAACAAATAAAAAACTAATGACTAGGCTGTATGGCTCAGACCTTAGCCTGTTCCTTCATGGAACTAATATAAATAAAATAAACAATTAAACTTTTTTTTTTGTGATGTTCTATTTTAAGCACAGGAAGGCAGTCAAACAGCCAAGATAGTGCCGTAGTGTTATTGTCTTTTAGATTGTTATTGTTTTTCTTTTTTTTTGTGTTTAGCATTTTATGATTTATTTGTTAAATCTTTGTTTTGTGGACACCTCATCGATTAGGCCCCTCCAGAATACCAGCGTTGCAGCGGCTTTATGTCGCTGTAGCACGTGCTGAGGCTGGGGCCTAGTTGGTTACACTTTGTCTTTTGTTTTAGTTTTATATTGTTACCTTAGATTAAAACAAAAAGGGAAGATACGGCATGCTCCTACTTGTAGTCATTCAAAATAAAGTCCTACTCAACTACTTAAGCAAACACTTACACACGCACACCTATAAAGTGTAAATCGAGCGAGCGAGACAAAGCGGTAAGTTTCAACGTCAGCGCGAGGGAGTCGGCGAGTAGCGCGTTGACGCCGCGGTCAACAGACGAGTACGTACGACCGATTCCGACGCCACTGCGGAGTAGCGTCTTTCTCTTTTTCACAAAGTAGAATATCCGCAATATTTTTTTTTTTTTATTGACAACGGGTAAGCGCTTGGCCTTCATCTCACTTGATGGTAAGTGACGATAAGGCCGAAGGTGGAAGCGCGCTTCACCCGGAATCCTCAACCACTGAGGAACTGGCTATCTTATCTCAAACTGCCGGAACACAACAATGCTATAAACATCGTTGTTATGGCGACAGACTTAGATAAGATGGTGGTAGCTAGCCAGGCGGACTTAACAGCCCTACCACCAACCAAACCGAGCACACAAAGATGTACCCCCCGCTGGGAATCGAACCCGGGACCTCTGGGTCTGAAACAGGTAGCTTAGCCACTAGACCACAGAGGCGGTTAAAAATAGTGCGATGTAGCCTGTTCGCTCGGCAAATTGTGACTGAAGTGAAATTGTGCCGTTAGGCCTAATTTTGGCGGCTCACTCACGAGACGCTAATGCCGTATCTTCCCTTTTTGTTTTAATCTAAGATTGTTACAGTAAAAATCGTACTTTTGTCTTTATTCATTTTTTTTCTACATGTATGTAATTTAATAGTGTGTGCCAATCAATGTATTTTCTTGCTTCTATCTTTCTTTCTTTTTAAGTTAAACAATAAAAAGTAATTTGCTAACATTCTGACACACATCCATAAACTCTTCAATCTCCTTCGTAATGTGGGAGGAAGACTTTTGCCCACGAGTGGTAGGTGGGAGGAGGATAGCGGAGCTCGATGGCGCAGCGGCTAGCCACTCGGCTAACGAACTTGCCCGTTAAGCAACTTTGCGAAAGTTTGCCTGGTCGCTGGATGGGTGACCATATTTAAAACATCTCAAGCTCCTGTGTGCTTCGGAAGGCACGTTAAGCCGTTGGTCCCGGTTGTTGGTTGGTTGTTGTTTCATTGTCTACGTGGGAGGCCTGTGCCCAGCAGTGGGACGTTTATAGTAGGGCATGCTCCAGGGAATTCCACGTACCGATTTTTCCGGTATTTCCCGTTAAATTGACTTTTTACGCAGTACCGGTACTGAGAATACGTTTCCCGGGAAAATTCGATACTTTCGTTATAACTTAAAATTACGCCAATATTAAGCTCCGCGTTTGCGTGAGTCGTTACCGGTAACCTCGGCCTATGCTCTTAGTTGCAAACCAGGCAAATTTTATAGCGTTACCAAATTTATATCTCCCGAGTTCTTAACCGTGACGTCACCGGTACTATGCTGGGGAAAAAAATTGTAACTGATGTACTTGTACCCTACAACGTACGGTTTCATCGTCATCGTACTCCAATGATTTGATAATTCCATTTAAACAATTTCTTTTTTGTTTGCTAATTTAGCTTTACCTTCCAAATTACCTCGAAACTGAATGTCACTCGAAATATCGACGCCAAGGATTCCAATAGTGGGATTGGTATCACGGAGAGCTTCAAAGTTCAGAGTAACGACGAAGGGATGTTTTTTCGCGATAAATGCGCAAACTTGTGTCGGCCCCAAATCGAGACATAACATGTTCTCGGTGTCAGTCACAAGTTTATTCCGGCTCTCGATGACGCTTTCCAGAGAAATATTAGCTCATCTGGTGTAGAGCGTTACTCCCGTGCTGTCGTCCGCGTAGCAATGAATGCTGTTTTTATGCAACATGACATTGATATGTAGAAGAGAAAACAGAGTAGGGGCTAACACACACCCCTACGGGACTCTAGCATTCACGGGCTTCATGTCAGAGCACGAACCATCGACTACGACTCTGATGCTTCGCCCAGAAAGAAAGCTGGCAACCCACAAACACAATTTGTCAGGAAGCCCGTATGATGGAAGTTTATAGATAAGAGCCCTGTGCTATTCCCTGTCAAAGGCTTTCGCTACGTCCAAGCTAACTGCCAGTGCCTCCCCTTTACTCTCGACTGCCTCCGCTCATCGGTGAGTAAGGTACACTAAAAGATCACCAGCCGAACGACCGTGACGAAAACCATACTGGCGATCGCTTAGTAGCTAGTTTTCTTTTAGGTACCTTAAGAGCTGGCGGTTTTTAATGGACTCCATTACTTTTTAGAGAAAAGAGGTGATGGCTATTGCCTGTAGTTGGACGGATCTGAGCGATCGCCTTTTTGAGAATCGGGTGGACAAGGGCTGTCTTACAAGGGCTCGGACAACGCCAGTAGTGTAAGAGAGCTGGAAAAAGCGTTAGAACCGGAGCCAACTCAGGAGCACACGTCCGAAGCACAATGGGAGGAACCGCATCAGGCTCACTCGACTTATGGATATCAAGAAAAAAAAGAGCCTTACGAACTGACCTTTGTAGGAACCGGAAGTTTTGCATTGAACAAGCGCAATGCGGTATCATATGGTTGGTGGAGAGTTTTTCCCATCGTCCAAGGTCGAGTTTGATGCGAAAAGAGTGCCCCAGAGATCTGCTTTCTCCTTTGCAGTATGGGCCAGGCAGTCATCGGTCTTGTGCAATGGTGGTAGGGACGGCTGACAAAGATTCCCTAAGATAGCTTTAGCGAGAGACCATAGAACGCACGCGTTCCCGAAGGAAGACGCACTAACCTCTCGCCAATTTCACTTATGAATGATGACTTCGCCTTGGCAATGTCCTTTTTAAAGGACCTGGCGGCAAAATTGCTTTCTGAGCGCACTGGTGTTTGGATCCTTTGATGTCACCGCATTAGCCTTGGCTTGATAATGTTGTCGTTTTTGGCGAGACGCCATTTTGCAGCAACGACCAAACCATGGTTGGGACCTGCCGCCAATGGGAACCACACAGTTTCGATTGAAAAGTTCCATTCCCTGCAGTATCACATCAACGACAAAGTCAGCGGCGACATCAAGATCATCCAGCGAGAAGCAAACTCGCCACCATGGGTAGGGGACGCAAAGAAACTTCGCATCGCATCCCAGTCCGCTGACCTATAATGCCAGACTCGACGTTTTGAAGTTTCTGTGAGAGGCACAGTGCTACGAATCAGGCAGTAGTCTGATGAGCCTAGTGGTGCATCAACAGAAACTTGATAGCCGTCTGAGTGCGAGGTCAGCAGAAGGTCAAATAAGGAAGGTATATCGCCCTCCACATCTGGAACTAGACGTAGGCCAAAGCGACTTTTGGCCTACAGTCTGTCTCAATTGAACTGTTCCCATGAACAGCTCTACCCGCGTGGTTAGTTGTGCGTGAGCCAAGGCATTCGACGTGGTGGGCATTAAAGTCTCCCAATACCACAATCTCGGCCTAGGGGATCCGTTGGTAAAGGGTATGTCGCCGTTTGAACGATCTCGGTTAGGCCGAATTTATATTATTTACTCACCTTAAAACACTCATGATAAAAATCCATTGTTTAAAATTAATATTAATAAATAATAATTAAAAGACCCTTTTAAAGAAGAACGGGCAAAACGTCTTGACAACACTTAAATCTATGCATCAAATGAAAGTACTTGAAAAGTGAAGCATTCTATTGTATGATAGCAAATCTGTCATGTCAGGCATTGGAGAAAAAAGCTATTGAGAAGAAGAAAATTCTTTAATACATTCAACTCGGATGACCTCTAACCAATTCCATTCGACAAAGTGATTCATTGCTTAATGATCCATAATATATCAAACGTTAGTTACATCTGGGTTAAAAAAAATCTCAGTACTTACCGAAAAGTACCGAAATTTTCCGGTTTTCCCGGTACCAGAGTTAGCGCAGTACCGGGAATCCCGTTTTCTCCACAGTACTGGGACTGCAACCCCTAGTTTATAGGCTGATGTTGATGATGATGAAAACATTTAGGGTAGATTCGACCAAACTGAAATAAGACTTACTCCGAGATTTGCCTATACAAATTCGGCGTTTAATCTAGGTATAAGACCTTATTCCAGTTTGGTCGAATCCACCCTTGAATATACAATTACAGAAAAATACAAAATTATAGATGATACAAGATATACAGACAATAACAACTAATTACCACAAGTTTACTAATATGAAACTTTACTTCTCACTTTATTTTTTTATCATTAATGAAAAATAACCCTCAAATGAGAATACTTATTTGTAGCCAATGATTGGAACAGGTATTTTAATAAATTGGTAATGATCAGATCACCCATCCGATTGCCGACCACACCTAAGGTGTCTTGACTTTTGCGATCGTTGCTAATTAGTATATCAGCAGCGGCAGCATCACCGTCATAAGCAAATTGGGACCAATAAACGTAAAGTTTCTCTCCGTTTTCAGACTTTCACTCTCTAATAACAAGAGTGCAGTGTAAAATTTCCTCAGCCAATCACAAAGTGAATTAGCACAATTGGTTATGTGATGATAACACAATAACTAAGCGCGCAAAACCTAGATTTTGGCATGTTCTCTTGAACTCAATTAATATGTGAAAATAAATTTGCATACAATATAGAAAGTTTGCCAAATATGCACATAAATGTAATGTTTGGTAGGTGTGTGATGTAACCTATTTTAAGATTTATGAATATAGGTACTTAAGTAATATTTTTAATGTGTTATTTCAACGCAAATTTTGTTGCAAACAAATTACGAATTGGAAAATGTTGAAAAAATTTCCACAGGCTTTATCCGAACCTGCGACCATCTGGGATCAGGATGGGTGCAGGAGGGGTCAGGATTCCTGATGGTTGCGATCTCGAATCTTCGTGCTGTTTTTAACATGTTCCAATTAGTTTTCTATTTCTAACACAACAATGTGAACTATGGCAGTGGACTGCTTCTGAGGCGCTCATCGCATAGTCTCTAGTCTCTCGCTAACCCTTTGAGGATAGGTAGTCATTATACATGTATGTAAACTAGCCAAGCAATGTAATTGACTAAATGACTCGCCTAGTGAGAACAAGGCTTAAAGCAACACAGCACGGTTGAGACAGTTAAAAATTAAAGGGCTTATCTGTAGACCATTCAATTGAGGACAATTAGTGGCCACTCGGATAGATTAAGGAAAGCATTTCAAACCGAGTGCGTCATCGCTTAACTAGATATGGTGAGAGCACAGTTTTAATTAGTTAGTAGTTTTTACGAAATGAGCATTTTTTTCAATGCGAAATGGAGGCAAACAAGCTAGCGGGTCACCTGGGCCCAAGTCTGCTAATTTACGAATGGCATAATTGAATCGCAATTGGATCGCATTGTAATTGTTTGACACATTTGGTATTCTCTTACTCATTTAGGAATACCAAATGTGTCAAACAATTACAATGCGATACAATTACGATTCAATTATGCCATTCGTAAATTAGCAGACTTGGGCCCCTGGTAGGCTACTCTTGAAACAATGGGCGATTTTCAGAGATCAAAAAAAAAAGAAATTAGTTCGTAAATGACTTTATAGATGGCGCTTAGCATAGATTAGTATGGCGCATGGTAAAAGGCGGGTTCATGAAGAGCACGTGAATGGCTGCGTAATATTTATTATATTCCAAAATAGAAATAGGTTCTGGATGTCCTGAATATAAATAGGTAAGGACTTACTATTTTTTTATTCTTTTGGTAGACAAGTAAAAGTGTAGAATTTATTACAGCCGGCTTTTATAAAACGACATCTATCGGGTGTTTTTGAACTAATTTTTACTTTTTAATTTGGGCTGTCAGAAAATCGCCTATTGCATTAATCAATTTCCAATCACAAATCTAAAAAATGTTAAATGGCACTTTTGTAAGCGACAATAGCGCCACAATGGAATTAAATTGCGTGGAAATTGATTGAACAAATTATTATCGAGATGGCGTTCCGGAATTATCTTTACTTATTCCAATATCGATACATATTAATCGCATTGGAATTGTATTTGCGTTCGAGAGTAACCCCCCTGATGGGAGTAGTCACCTCCGCCCATGGACACCCGCAAAACCAGAGGAGTCGCCGATGCGGAAGATTGAGGAAGTAGTAAGACCTTTGAAGGAGTAGGAATTGTAGATGAGGGGGGGAGCGGGGAGCGGGAAGAGATAGGCGTCGGGTACTTTCAATCACCCGACGAAACAAAACAGCGACGAGGGCCATTATTTCACGCCGATATGCCGTGATAGGGTATATCTATTTACATCCTTTAGGCGCCATTTGGACGCAGTTTTTTTAAAGACAAATTATAGCTGTGGCTTATTCAGATTTCCCAAACAGAGGTGAGCGTGCTGGGCGTAGCCTGCGCCCGGCTTCCTTACCAAACCATGTCTGTGACTTTTAAACAATAGATACAGAATCCTATACTATTGACTACGATTTCGTAATGTGTTTTGGGCGAATAGCATGGTTTTGAAACGGATAGACGCCGGACATGTGTAGTGTCATAATGTCTCAAGGGTAAACCTGCGGACGCGAGTGATTTTAAATCACAATATGCTGACTGAGACTTTGTTCATGATGTAGACCACTTCTGATAAAATAATAATTTTGCGGGGTAATAAGGCGTAGGAAATTTTTATGGTTTAGAATTTGTCTGCAGTAATAGATTCACTTGAGTAATATTTTCTGAACATGGATAATCGTCAGTCCAACACTTGGATAAGATCATTTTCTGCAAGATTTTTTACGGAGGGGTAAAATCAGTTTCCCTAATAGATCATAGGGGTACCAAGGTTAAAAATGTTAGGAACCACTGGTATAGGCGGTGAGCCCATCGCCGCTCTATACTGTTGGATGTTTGTGCAGTATTTAGTCAGATAGTCGCCTTTTACGACACCCAAGGGAAGAGAGGGGTTGGTAATATTGTTTTAGCCGCCGCTATACCACACGGCTCAACTAGGTTTCCCAGCATTCATGATTGCGATCACGCGCACTGCCTCATTACATGCGCGCGCGCACTCTGACGCTAGGAAAGCAACGCCTGCGCGCGCATTCTAACTAAACTGAAAGCGTACGGCCAGCGTCTAATAAGGATGTTAGTAACAACAACCATTAATTGCTAAGGTATTAAAAGATTCAATGAAATCACTTAAGAGGGTTTACGCATTTTAGTTTCCCATACAAACTTCCAAGTTATTTTTTAAAAAACCATTGAGCCAATTTTTATGAAACTTTGCATGCTAAAGTAAAACACAGATATCTAAATAGTGTGTTGAAAACCTTTAAAAAAAACGTTTATTTAGCTGAGTTATTGCGATTTTAAACTTTCCATAGTGGACTTTAAATCGCAATAACTCAGCTAAATAAAGGTTATTTAAAAATGTATTCAACATACTATTTAGACCTCTGTGTTTTACTTTAGCATGGAATGTTTAATAAAAATTGGCTCAATGGTTTTTAAAAATATTAACTTGGAAGTTTGTATGGGAAACCAAGAGAAGACACAATATAAATTCTATTAATTGAGCACTGATGCTAATAATTAGAATTAGCTGTGTGGTGGCTGCTCGTTATTAAAATAATAATACTACCAACCCATCTCTTCTCTTGAGTGTCGTAAAAAGCGACTGACGGACTGAGGACATGTGATACAGTTGAGGAAGTTCCGAATGGAGCGCAAGCGAATATCGCCGAAAAGTGGTCGACCAGGAACTACGTCGACTGTACATCCAATAGCGATGGCTCACCACCTATCACGCTGAGAACATCCCTCTCTCTCTCTTCTCTGTGGGTCCCTCATGTCTGAGGATCGTGGTCAGCATCAGGGTTGCATCTGGAGGGGATGATCTACCTCCACCGGCTCCTGTCCAGCGCGTCTCTTACGACCGTGCAAAGGAAGAGGACGAGTCCTTTATTTAATCAGTCCGTCTTGTTGGTGAGTGACCACGCTATCTTTTGAGGACAATCAAGGGGAATCGAGGCATTGTGGTTGGCCACAATAATTTTTTCCACATTTTCGTTGCCTCTGCGTATCGTGTGTCCGAAATATGAAAGAAGACGTTGTTGGCATATGGTGAATAAGCGAGTCCTTATTGCGAGCTGGGTCAGGATCGATGCATTGGTGCGTTTTGCTGTCCAAGGTATTCTAAGCATTCGCCTCCAGCACCACATCTCTAATGCATCAATCCTTTGTCTTTCTCGGGCCATAATTGTCCACGTTTCCACACCATACAAGAAGATAGGGAATATCAAGGCTCGTATCAATCTGATCTTGGTTTTATTTTGTTTGGTTCTTTGGGGGTTAAAGTTACTCACGTCCGTAGGTTTACCCTTGAGACCCTACACGTGACCCCTGGGTGGTGCTAAATGAGTGACACTGACTGAGTGGTAGAGTCACGCTGCGTTGCAGCATGCATTGGGCCGGCTCGCCGGGTTATAGCATCCTTTGCCATCCCGATGCGCTTTTTTATCTCAGGGACACAGCTGCCGTCATTGCACATTTGGGAGCCCAGGTAAACGATGTCGATGCCAGGAAAGTTGCAGGTGACATTTGTTAGCTTTCCGGCTCGATCCACTATCATCATTTTCGTTTTTGCTCTGTTCACTGCGAGACCGACGGACGACGTTACCACTTTCCAACTCGAGTCTTTGGAACAGCTCACTCATATCTTCCATAGATGTTGCCAGGAAAAATCATCAGCATATCGTAGATTTGATAGTCTATTTCCACCTATAGGGAAACCTTTCTCCCAATCCTCGATGGTCGACCGAATGATGTGCTCTCCATATATTATATTAAAAAGTGCAGGGGATAAGATGCAGCCCTGCCTCACGCCTCTCTTAGCCAGGAACATATGGGAGCATTTATTGCTTATCCTAATAAAGGAACGGTTTTCCATGTGCAGACTCTGGATTATATGGCTACAAGGTGTTCAGGAGCTTCCATTTCAAGTAGAACATTCCACAGTCTGTCCCATTCAAAAGCACGCAGTCAAAAGCTTTTGAGTAGTCGATAAAGCATAGGACCACGGGGCTATTGTAGTCCCTGCTCTTCTCGATTATTTGGCGGACGTTAAGTATTTGTTCCCGTGTTCCCTTGTCCTTTACGAAACCTGCCTGCTCTTCGGGTATCTGTCGGCTTAGAAAGTACCTAGACGTCGATTAGCTATATGGAGGAGGATCTTACTCGCATGAGATATTAACGCTATAGTCCTGTAATTTCTACAGCTTTTTGAAGAGCCTTTCTTGTGTAAAGGTATAAACACCGATTCTGTCCAGTCTTTTAGCCATCTTCCAGTGCTCCAGATGGTATTACAGATTTCATTGATAGCCGTTGTGGTACCTCGTTAATCTAGGTTTTTCAGAAGTTCGGCAGTTAAAGCATCCTTACCCGGTGATTTATTGCACTTAAGAGCTTTGATAGCGTGTTCAATTTCAGATGGTAGGAGATTAGCTTCTTCTGTCAACCATGTAACATTAGCGTTAGTAGGCTTTTTGTGTCATATAACTCCGCGCAGTAGTTCCTCCAGCTTTCTAACACTTCAGTCACATATGTAAGTAGTCGGCCGTCTTTATCCTCAATGGCACAGGTTTTGGGTTTACGCGTTCCAGTCAGTTCTTTTACTTTTTGAAAAAGATATCTGGATTCGTTTTTCCGTGTGTGCTGTTCGAGTTCAAGGCAGATTCCGTTAATGTGGTTATTATGATCTTTCCGACAGCGAAGTTGAACTTGGCGGGTCAGTTCTGCATACCGCAGTTTATCTTCAGTTGAACATAAACCTTTCTCCTTTAGTTCACGTCTCTCAAGGATGATTTGAGCCGTCTCAGGTGTGCTGAGAACATGTGCAGTTCGTATTTGGTGTGCCGTGGTGTGAGTGCACTGCTTCTGCGGACAATTGCCTAGTCTCTGTCTTACCCTTTGAGATAATAGTCGTGAATGTAATTTATATTCATGTATTACCACAATCAAACAAGCAAAGCATAAGCTCGTAAATGGCCTGGCAAACTTTGGTATTGATTATGCCCAGAACTCGACAGGATGTCGACCACCCTGATACCTATTTCTCCCGCCAGGCAGCGTTGTAATGTCTATAACCGGAAACCGGAACTCAGCAACATGTACATTGCAGTGTTGAAGGGTAGGTACTACATATTCATCTCAAATGTGATTTTTTGCGTAAAATGTCCATTTTCGCATTTTGTAGATTACTTTGCAGTTGTATTTATCGTTTTTATCGAAATAGGATAATAAATTTGTGCATAATATTACAAATCTCCATTCTGTGAGCATAAGTTGAATTCGGACGGCCGGCGCATCGTATTTTGTAGTAACTTTGCAGTTGTCTATATCGTTTTTTATCGAAATAGGATAATAAATTCATTATAAAATCTTTATTCCTCATGAAGTAACAATTACTCTGGTATAAATTTCGCTCAATAATATTATCGTAGATAGGAGAAATTCACAGTTAACTTATAGCGATTTTCGAAGTTTTTTGGTTTAGAATAAGATTTTAAATCAATGATATCTAAAAATTCCGAGGCTTTTTTTTTATTTCACTAGTTTAGAACAGTAGTTCAATCGATGAGCTCAAAAAAGTGCCTTCGCGCATTTTATGAAAATCTTTCTCTGCAATTTTGGATTTAATTAAAAAGTTAAGCAAAATTTACAAAAAGCTAGGCCGCTACGCACTATTCCAATAGCTATTGTACACTATTCAATAAGTCATAATTGTTAATGTATTTTAGTTTCTGAGATCCATAACACCAAAATTGGCCATTTTACGCAAAAATCACAGTCGAGATGTAATAGGCCTCTTATAACAGAGCACATAGAGGCTAAGAACTTAGACGATGTAGGTTAGTGAGCCCATCGCCGCTTTTTGCTGTTGGATGTTATTGTATGTGTCGCAGTGATATGATAAAAACAGAGATTTGGTCAATTCCCTAAGTGATTTGATCAAATCACGGAGGATGTTAAAATAACAACACGATTTTATCATTTCCCTAAACAAATCTAGGGATTTGAACAAATACCAGAACTGGTTCCGTGAAATGGCAAAAAAGCTTTTCTATGGTATTTTAAACGTCGTTTATTTGTAATTACAGGCATAATTTTAATAATAAGTAAGTATAGTACTGTAACATTGATCTCAAAAATCATCAATAAAACATAAATTGCCCTATTCCTGTAGGTCACGTGATAGCTTAGAAATTTAAGACAATCGCGAAGCGCAGCGTAGCGATTGTCTTGAATTTCGAGGTTATTTTTTTATTAGACAACAGAAATACTAGCTGCTTTGCTTCTGTACGTCATATGTTTTTTTGTCATTTCACGGAACCAGTTCTGGTTTTTGTTCAAATCCCTAGATTTGTTTAGGGAAATGATAAAATCGTGTTGTTATTTTAGCATACTCCGTGATTTGTTAGGAAATTGACCAAATCTCTGTTTTTATCATATCCCTGCGACATATGTACACTTTTCGGTTCGTTAGTCGCCTTTTATGACACCCAAGAAAAGAGATGGGTTGGTAGTATTCTTTTAATAATGACCACACAGTTACTGCGTGTGGTAATATTATATTTTATTGACGTTCTCACTGTAAGTGACACTGTAACCACGAATTTGCGGTTTGAGATATAGGTACCTACTTATACGCACGTGTGTGCAGATGTAATCAATAGTCATGGAAGGCATTGTTTTCTAAAGTTTTGTCAACATACATACAAACTATTCCCCGAAAGGTAGTCTGAGACCAGGCAATGGGGACCTCAAAACCAGTAGGCTTACTCTTGAAACACAATTGCATTAGTCAATTTCCAATCACAAATCTAAAAAATGTCATATGGCACTTTTTTAAGCGACAATAGCGCAATATTGGAATTAAATTGAGTGGAAATTGATTGAACAAATTATTATCGAGATGGCGTTCCGGAATTATCTTTACTTATCCCAATATCGATACATATTAATCGCATTAGAATTGTATTGAGATTGAGTTTGCGTTCAAGAGTAACCCCCCTGCCCTTTGCCATTGTCCACGTTTCACTAAATAACAACTGCACATGTGCTCAGCGTGACAGGTGATGAGCCCATCGCTGCTCTTTGCTGTTGGATGTATGTGTACTGTGTAGTCTTTAGCCCGTCCCTTTTACGACTACTAAGGGGAAGATGGGTCGGTGGTCGGACCACACAGCTCAAGTTTTAATGTCAAGCGTCCCACTGCTGAGCTGTCGTTCCACTGCTCGAGCTATTTGCCATCTCAAGGGTGTGTAGTCGCGACAGTGCTGCCCTCATTGTATTTTTCCTTATTTATAATGAGTTTAGAAACCAAATTCACAAAAAAAAGAGCTCTTGATCTAAACTATCATCTAATAGATATTTATGAGACGTAAAAAAAAGTATAGCCCGTGTCCCACTGCAGTGCAGGGCAAACGTCTCCATCATTGAAATGTTTTTTTTTATTTTTTTTATTGTGTTCAGGCAACGCAGGCCCATAGATAAATACCTTACAGCCTAACATAAATACAATATAAAAACTTATCACTATTTTACACGTAAACACGGCGACGACGTGTGTGTGACGCAGCGCGGTGTCAGGTAGCTGACCACGGAACCGCCGTTTGTTTTTCGCCTGTGAAGCAGACACCCTCCCGGACACCGAGAGGAGGGAGGAGGTGAACTCTACATGAGTACGACACCAGGCGGCTGGCGAAGTTATGTCAGACTCATACTGACTAAACACCTCCATGAACTTGCCATGAACCTGGAGAGATTCATATAGGCTTCATATGATGCGATCGCCCCGTGGAGGGGGACGACGCAACGGAACCGCCGGAACCGGCTCCTCTTTTATAAAGACCGATAGCTGGACGGTCGGTACTCTCATCACAAATAAATTAAAATTCACGTTGTGGCGGGACTCTAACCGTTCGATCGACCCTTAGGCTCGTATTCTAAAACCAAACTCACACTCAAATCTCTGCTTGAGTACAGTTAGAAAGGGATGGTGCTATTCATCGCATATATCGCCATCCCTTTCTAACTGAATTCAAGCAGAGATTTGAGTGTGAGTTTGGTTTTAGAATACGAGCCTTAGAGTGAGTTTGCTCTTGATCCGTATGTCTTGAAATCATGCTTGCCAAATGCGGATTGGAGGGTTATCATCACATCTCACTTCTCACTAATATTATAAAGGCGAAAGTTTGTGAGTGTGTATGTTTGTTACTTCTTCACGTCTAAACGGTTGGAGAGATTTCAATAAAATTTGGTATGGAGTTAGCTGACACCCTCGATTAACACAGGATACTTTTTACCCCGATATTCCCACGGAAACGGGAACCACGCGTCACGCGGGTGAAACCGCGAGCGGCCGCTAGTTATAATATAACGACTGCCATTTTACGACAACAACCATGACCAACGTGCCTTACGAAGCACGGAAGAGCTCGAAATCTTTGTAACTCGCGGTCACCCTTACCAAAGAACCTTTATACCTATAAGTTTTCTCTTCGATATCGGTGAAAGCGGTACGGTGACGTCACGAGCGGTAGTGATGACGTCATTCTGACTCATTTCCAAGCCCATGCGACCTTGCACAGCACACC
Source organism: Scoparia ambigualis (assembly GCA_963921215.1). Taxonomy (NCBI): domain Eukaryota; kingdom Metazoa; phylum Arthropoda; class Insecta; order Lepidoptera; family Crambidae; genus Scoparia; species Scoparia ambigualis. The sequence continues at coordinate 31,485,762 of OY992515.1, read as the reverse complement.
CTTCCGATGCTTTAACGGGTATACACGTAGAGCAGACAGCAGCGAACAGCAAGTTTTTGCGCACTACATTGCGGCCCATAGGGCTGCAAATGGTTGACAACGCCTTTTACCGCCACTGTGGTCTAGAGTGGCTAAGCCACCTGTCTCTCACAATCACAATAATGTTACCTATACCATAATATCGTCCTTGCCTATACCAAAGTGTTAATAGTAACAGTGTGCCTATACTTTTTTGTCAATGTAATTTAATCTTTATGATTTGTGCGGTATCATCCTAATTTCTTCTAATTGGATAAACTATGGCTGTCGTTCACCAGCTTTTTGATAAAAACCTCTTTTAGAGTTATGTTTGCCTGGTACTTTGAGTTACATTACTTGTATTAACATTACCAGCCGTTAGGTTATATCTCACATAGGATTAGTGTGGACCGCTACCACTATCATCTGCTGCTGTGGGGTCGGTAAAGCGCGCGTGATGATGTCCTTGGTCCCGTGTCCATGGACAAGGTTGCAAGCACCATAAGGGCGGTACTACGCTCATTTGTAGGCTCTTTATTACAGACTTTGTAAACATGTGATAATGTAATGTCCAGTAAATCATATTGTTCCCCCATGAGCGAAATAGCGCAATGCGGTATATAGCTGTCTCGCTTCCCCGCTGACCTATATAGGTCAAGGTGGGTCCCCACTCCGTTTCGGATAGTGGAGATATTTCGGAAATGTCAAACAGGGCGGGTTGATAGTTACAATGCAGGGATATTGAACAATAGACAACAGGGGATTAATTTTAGACATAGATAATGATTTATAGTTACTACTTATATTATAATAGCACTTAAAAATAGTTAAAACACAAGTAAATAAATGTATACAAAGTGTTTATAAACAAATAGTTTTATGTAAGTTAAACATTACACAAGTATAAGCAGCTAACCGACAGCAAAAGAATAGCATTTTTTTTTCAGCTTTTCTAAATATGTAACTACCTTGGTAATTATGATTGATCCTTTACGCCTGTAGATGTCCACTGTTGGATCTAACTGTCGGCCTGTTAGATTGGCTATAAGTTCAAACTGATAAACATTTGATTTTAATCTGAGAAAAATATAAAATTAAAATTTTATTTTAAAGTATAAATGACATAGTGATTTATATCCTAAGTTCCTAAGACACCCAAATGAAGGGATGGAGAGAACTTAATTGCTTGGGATTAATTTTAGACATAGACAATGATTTATAGTTACTACTTATATTATAATAGCACTTAAAAATAGTTAAAACACAAGTAAATAAATGTATACAAAGTGTTTATAAACAAATAGTTTTATGTAAGTTAAACATTACACAAGTACAAACAGCTAACCGACAGCAAAAGAATAGCATTTTTTTTTAGCTTTTCTAAATATGTAACTACCTTGGTAATTATGATTGATCCTTTACGCCTGTAGATGTCCACTGTTGGATCTAACTGTCGGCCTGTTAGATTGGCTATAAGTTCAAACTGATAAACATTTGATTTTAATCTGAGAAAAATATAAAATTAAAATTTTATTTTAAAGTTTTAATAACATAGTGATTTATATCCTAAGTTCCTAAGACACCCAAATGAAGGGATGGAGAGAACTTAATTGCTATTAAATCGTATCTATATTAATAAAAATCAGTTGCCACGAATGTATGTTCGCGCATCACTTTAAAACCTATTTGGCTAATTTCTTTTTGTTGTGTTTGTAGTAGTTGACAAGGTTTGTTTGTATGTAAGATTTTTTTTGGAAATTCGTCGCAGGTTACAATGTGTTCATGAGGAGGACGAAGTCGCGGGCAGGCCGCAAGTATTGTAATAACAGAAAAAAGTAAAAAGTTTAACAGACTAAAACAGAAAGGAAAATAGTAAAACAGAAAAAGAACAACGGTATAAAACTGTCGCTGATTCAAGAAAATAAAAACGCTATAGAGTTTGTAACAGTTTGGATAAAAAAGAAATACGAGTGCCATAAACACTAACTTTCTACTTTTTACCGGGGCGTCAGTTATCAACTGTCCGTTGCCATAAAGTCTTGTAACTACAAGGAACTTAAAAATTATTTAGCAGAATACCAATGGTACGCTCACCGCTATTGCAGCCGCTGCTACCAAGGCTTAGACGATGTTTGCGCTTAGAGAATCGCACTACAGTAGCGTGCGCGTAGATCGCGAATATCGCCGAAGAGTGATCGACCAGGAACTTTTGCTATTGTACAGTCATACGCTGTCAGTTCCCATCCCTAAATATCACCAGAGTAAACAGCATCTCGATATGATAAGACTACAAAACTTCCCCCATTCCGCGAATAGGGTTGGGGTTGGGGTAGTGGCGACTGCAGGTCGCGACGGCTAGACGTGTCGTCGGTGACGTCACGCGCCGGCGACCATCCTGTTCATCCCGGATTCCAGGAAGTAGCGGGGGAGAGATTGGGTGGATTTATAGTCACATCTATAAATATTATAATCACGACTATTATTAGGGTTAGTCAGAGTGCAGGCAATGAGGACCGCAAAAGCAGTCCTCTGCCATAGTCCACGTTTCACCAAATAGCGACTGCACATGTGACAGGTGATGAGCCCATCGCCGCTCTATGCTGTTGGATGTAAGTGCAGTCTTTATTCCGTTAGTCGCCTTTTACGACACCCAAGGGAAAAGAGGGGGTAGTAGTATTCTTCACCGCTACGCGACGCGGTTACTGATGCACGGCACGGCAACATCTTATGCTGGATTTACACGAAGCCAATACTTGAGACAATCCACTAAGCCAGTCCAATAAGCCAATGCCAATGCTAAGCAAAAATGCCTTGAGGACAATCCAATGTAGTGGACTGTCTCTATTTACACGATGCTAATATTGGACTGGCTTATTGGATTGTCTCAAGTATTGGCTACGTGTAAATCCAGCATTACTGATGGTAAATGTTAAAAGGTTGTTGGTGGAAGCGCGCGGTTTATATGAAACTAGGTTTTCCCTGTGGCTTCGATTGCTTTATTCTGTAAGAAGGTTTTTTATGAGTGTTCTTGTTTTTGCTTGTATTTTTTTTTCTTTTTAATTTGTAAAATGTTTTGTGATGACGTGTCGCCCCTATTCAGTACTCAAGGCCCAGCTGAAAACCAGCGTATTGTCGTAGTACTATTATTTATTCTGTGGTATTGTGGCGTCTAGCTGCAATAATGGCTGAGCTGGTTAGCCTTTTCAACCAGCTTATATTGTTTTATTTTTATATTTTTTACTTTTTAATTATTATTATATAACTGTTTTCAGTGCTAATCTTCTATACCAAAATTCATCAAAATCGGTTTAGCGGTTTAGGCGTAACAAACAAACTCACTGCTTACTAATTTAATATTAATTAGGATCAGTGGTATTTCTGCCAAGAACACGACTGAAAGTAAGAAAAAAATTATGGAGGTACAATTATTAAAAAACGCTTTATCCAGCTTCTGCTCAGTTAAAGTGGTTGAAGTCTTAATCCAAACTAGTGGTAGATTGCAAACCGTAAGGATAAATTTAGCCGTGTCGTGTAGCGGTAAAAGAATACTATACACCCTCTCTTCCCTTGGTCCCTTCCGTTAGTCGCCTTTTACGACACGAAAAGGCGACTAACGAACTAAAGGCTGCACATACATCCAACAGCATAAAGCCGCGATGTGCTCACCATCTGTCACGCTGAGCACATTTGCGGTCGATATTTGGTAAGTGGACTAAGGTAGGGGACTGCCTTTGCTGTCCGCATTGCCTAGTCTCTGGACTAACCCTTCGAAGATAATGGTCGTGATTATTGTGTATGTATGAAACGTGGAATACTATTATTTTCATCGTGTTGACGCCTTTGCTGTCCGCATTGCCTAGTCTCTGGATTAACCCTTCGAAGATAATGGTCGTGATTATTGTGTATGTATGAAACGTGGAATACTATTATTTTCATCGTGTTGACGTCAATAAGCCATCATGGCTATATTTTGTTGGCTTTTGACTTCAGATTATATTGAACTAGTGTCCCGCCCGTGACTCCGTCCGCGTAAACGAACACCCCGTATACCTTGTCCTGAAAATTATTAATATTATCAATTTAAAGTGTTGAAATAGTCTCCACCAGACGGGTTGTCTGGTTGAAATCGCTTTTTATAGCGATAACACCGCCAAATTGTGTTTTATACTTGTTTTTTATGTTTTGTGTGTAAGTAATGTAAACTGTTGCAATAAAAGTATTATCTATCTATTTATCTAACACAACAAAATTGATGCAGCCGTTGTCTCAGTTTTCTCAAGTAATGCGCGAACGAATTTTATTTACCTTATCTTCTATATTAATCATTCATCATTTTAGAACGGCTTTTTGTTGTGGTTGTAATTGTCAAGACTAGGTTTGTGTGAAATATTTTTATTTGGAAATTCGTCACGGGATTCAGGGTGTTAACGCAGACGAAATGCCGCCGCCGCCGCCCGCCGGCCACTCGGGCGGGGCGGGCGGTCCGCTAGTAGTTAAATAAAATATTATTTAATATTAACTTTAAAATTTAAAATCGTAAGCACTGTAATTAGTAGATTATTTCCAGAATTCGACTGGATAGCGCCCACCATAAATAACGTAATACCTGATTGTACCGCCAAGTAACAATGTTTTATTTTTAACAATAATTTAAAAGCGTCAATAATGTAAAAGTCCGTAAGAAAATACAAAACTTATGTTCATTATAACCTGGCGATAAAAGCAGAAAAGTGAAAAAAAGTTGAAAAAAAATATTCAAATACCTACATAATTCGCAAAAATTCTTAGAACGAAAAAAAATTGTTTACAAAATTTAATAAAAATAAAAAATACCACAAAAAAAGGACAAAAAGGTTGCGCCCAACGTGGGGCTCGAACCCACGACCCTGAGATTAAGAGTCTCATGCTCTACCGACTGAGCTAGCCGGGCTGTGGAGGCAATGATGAATTTAAGGTAGCCTTACTTAACCCTCATTCATATTTATACAAAGATTGCATACATTATTTTTATAGTATGACGTGTGAAGTTCTATTTTTGGGAGTCTTCGAATGTGATACAAATAAAGTTGTTCGAACTTTGTGCTTACCGTTTTTTATTCCTTGTTTATAAGTTTTTTAGACTTACTATCGAGACCGTCGTCGTCGTATCAAAATTTAATAGTTCTTTGGAGAGTTAACAGTTATACGCTAAAAAGTGTTTAATTTTGTTGTATTCTTTAAAAAAAAGTTTAGTAGTTCAAAACATTTGATTGTAAGCTCAGCAGTCGTAAAACCAGAAACAATAGAAATTCAATTGTTCTATCTGTTTATTTATTTTATAGTTGCACCAACAAAGTGAACACTAATATATAATAAAAATAACATGACACATTTTAGACGCCTGTCAAGTGTCACCTCAATAAAAATTACAGGTGCAAACTACGAGGGGCGTTCAAAATATTCTCGGTATTGATACGTTACAACCTCTTTTATATATATATTTGTTACTGGCCGCTAAGATTCATCCATTGACATTAAAAAAAAGTAAAATTGGAACCGAGATGTTCTTTTGTTTTTCTGCAATTGCCGAACAAACATGAACACCATGAGCGAATTAACAATTTTAACGAAATTAGAGCACCGATCCGTCATAAAATTCTTGACAAAACAGGGTAAAAATCAAAAAACCATAAAAGAGGAAATGGATTGTGTTTACCGTGAGTCTGCTCCTTCTTTATCTACTATTCAAAAATGGTCAAGCGAATTTAAGCGTGGAAGGGAGAGTATTGAAGATGACCCTAGACCTGGCCGGCCTGTAGTGGCTACCTCACAAGAAAATATTGATAAAGTGGAAAAACTTATATTGGAAGACGGCCGAGTGAAGGTAAAATCTATAGCTCAAGTAACCAATCTCTCTATTGGTACCGTACATGACATTATACATGACCATCTTAATATGTCAAAAGTAAGTGCAAGATGGGTTCCGCGAATGCTGACGCTTCTTCAAAAGGATATGCGTGTGGCTTGCTGTTCAGATTTTATCGACCTGTGTGGTGAAAATCCCGATGAGGTGCTGCAAAAAATAGTTACTGGAGATGAAACCTGGGTTCATCATTATGACCCAGAGAGCAAACAGGAGTCCATGCAGTGGCACATTAAGGGTTCAGCTCATCCCAAGAAGTTCAAGGTAATCCCGTCAGCTGGCAAGGTCATGGCCACAATATTTTGGGATTGTGAAGGAGTTTTGCTTATCCATTATAAAGAAAAAGGTGTAAATATCACAGGGCAGTACTACGCTAACGTTATACGTCAATTAAGAGATGCGATCAAAGAAAAGAGGCGAGGAAAGTTAACCAAAGGTGTTCTGCTTCTGCATGACAACGCCCCTGTCCATACTGCTCATATTGCCAAGGCAGCTATTGTTGAATGTGGGTTTGAAACTGTTACTCATCCACCCTATAGTCCGGACTTAGCCCCAAGCGACTTCTTTTTGTTCCCCAATCTTAAAAAGGATCTGCGTGGAAATAAATTTTCTGACGATGAAGCGTTGAAGACGGCCGTGGAGGAGCATTTTTACACCAAAGATAAAAAATATTATTATGAGGGATTAAAAAAAATAATTGATCGATCTTATAAGTGTATGAACATAGGGGGGGAGTATATTGAAAAATAAAAATATCAAACTTTTCGTACTTGTTTGTTTTTATCCACATACCGAGAATATTTTGAACGCCCCTCGTACATGTAAGGTTAAAAAAGACCTACAGCGTAAATTATGATAACAAAAAAATTTATAAGTAGGAAAAAGATTACAATAATAATTAATTAATGAAATTAAATTCCATAATAAAAAATACATTAATTTTACAATGATAATAATAATCACAAAAATAAATCAATTATCTTAACAATAATAAAAATAAGCAATTTAATCCAACAAAAATAATAATAAAAGCAGAAATCATAATCATGCAAAATGACAATTTTCAATAAATATTAATTATGTTAAAAAAGCGAATGCGGTATACAAGGGATGAAAAAAACGTACCTAAACCACAGACATATAATAAAAGCAGACCAAACATTACAACAAAAAAGCGTGCCCATTATGCCTACAGACAAATTTCATGCACACATTTACAATAAAAGAGGCTGAACTCAGGCACGCAAGGGAGCTCAAGTACCTACATCTATAATAATGTTATACCTACGTAAAGAGGATAATTTTATATTTTATAGACATTTGAAGTACTCATTAAATTTAAAAAGAAATCAGTAGAATGCTAAGTTATCTATCATTGAATGCCAGGTAGGCTATGTCTGTATCTGTATCTGGCTGCGATAGGCCTATTTACATCTCGACTGTGATTTTTGCGTAAAATGAAAAAAAAATACATCACTAGTTTTGACTTATTGAATAATGTAGAATAGCTATTGGCATATTTCGTAGCGGCCTCGCTTTATGTAAATTTTGCCTAACTTTTTTAGGAAACCCAAAATTGATAAAGGTTTTCATAAAATGCGCGAAGGCACTTGTTTAAACTCCTAGATTGAACTACTGTTCTAAAGAAATGAAAAAAAATTAGAATGTTATCTATTATATAATCGTATAGTGAGTAGCGGCCTCAGAATTTTTAGATTTCATTGATTTTATATAGAAAAAATACTTTACTTCTTGAGAAATAAAGATTGTATAATGAATTTATTATCCTATTTCGATAAAAACGATAAATATAACTGCAAAATTACTACAAAATACGATGCGCCGGCCGTCCGAACTCAGCTTATTCTCGCAGAGTGGAGATTTGTAATATTAAGCATGATTTTATTATCCTATTTCGATAATAACGATAAATACAACTAAAAAGTTACTACAAAATGCAAAAATGCGCATTTTACGCAAAAATCACATTTTAGATGTTTCATGAAATGCATGAAATACTCGTAGAACCGTTTGGTAAAATAAAAAAAATGAAATAAGTAATTAAAAACAACATACATACATACTCTGCTAGTATTTTTTTTAATAAAAATAAAAATTACAATAAATAATGTCACAATTTTTAAAACTAGTGATAAGACCGCCGGGTGGTCGAGTTGTCAGCGACCCTGATTACCTTACTGTATATTTTGCAAGTCCCGAAAAAATGATATCCGGGATACTTTTTACTGAGTCTGTTCAGGAAGTAATGATGAAGATTTCTGAAAACAAATAAATTTATCATTTTCTGTTTATTTCAAAGTAACAGAGTTGAGATTGAGAGACTGCTCAGACCCATCTTCTTCATGTTATACCCTAGAATACTGTACAACAATATAATACTTATACAGCACTTGAGGTACTCGGCTGTAAATTTTGCAAATTCCTCAAATCATCATCATCATCATCTCCACTGGCATTGCTTCTTACCGGACCTTTTAGTAAAGATTTAGATGAATTCTGAAAAACAAATGTAAAAAGTTATTATTTTATGCACATTTTCATACAAGAATACATCCCTACGACTACCATAGGGTTAAAGGGGTAGGATAGGGTTTAAGTTAACAATATTATAAAAATAATTTACTCATATTTAATTTATCCCTAATGAAAAAATATATTGCATACCTAAATCTAATCAATCTTCAAAAATATACCTGTTAAACAAAACTGGAGCCTAAATACGGCCCCATAAAATTGTACAAGTATATGAAACGTCAAACGAGATCAGAGTTACTATATAATTGATTATTGTTACCATTACCACAAGAATCTTTCAGAAACTACTTTACGTTAAGATTTCACGAGATTTTCACTTATGACAATTATTCACTACTTCTACAATGCCGAAAGATTAATAAATAATAATCACACAATGACTAAAAAAATATTATGAGATTAGATGGCACAACAAAACTTACCAATGGAACGTAATTTCAGGTGTTTTTCTATATGAGTTGCCTGCCGCACAAGGGCGCACTACAGTGCGACATAAAAGAGTAAAAAATAAATGAGGGCGCTGTTGTCGTTAACATAGCAACCCTGATAGGTCGATCAAATTGTTCTTGATACTTGTTTTTATTTAATATTTTTATATAATTGGAAAACATCACTTACACATTGCTCTGATATAAAGGAAGTAGCTAAGGCACTTGTGTTGTAGAAATCAGAAACAACGACGGTACCACAACACCCAGATCCGAGACCATATAGAAAAGTTGGTTTTCTACATTAACCCAACCGGGAATCGAACCCGGGACCTCAGAGATGGCGACGCCAAGTCCAGGGTGCTCGCCTCTCAGCTAAGGAGGTCGTTAAAATTATTAATTTGAGTAGTTTGTATGTAGTACTTAATGAAAACAGCAGCATTGTACTTAAAACTTATTTTTATTTAGATATAAAACTAATAAATTAAAGTCCAGATACTCTTCAAGTTTCGCAAATGCTCGCGGCTTCCATCATAGCCAATAAGTTGCCTTAATTGAGCTATTAATTTGCATATTGTTGGTATTTCTTTTTTTACAGTGTAAAATAATCATTTTCTTTTGAAACGAGTCGCCTGAATCGGGGTGGGGGTGGTGAAGGTAAGGAGTGGGGGGAGGAGTAACCCCCCTCCCCCCCGCCGCAAACAAGTAGTTTTTAAGTTATGTTAATTTTCTTGTATTTTGAGGTTATGTATCATGGTAAAACTTTTGAATCGAGTCTCCTTAATTGGTGGGGGAACGGGAGGGGAGGAGAGAGGAGTACCCCCCACTTACCCCTCCTGCCGCAGAGAAGTAATTTTTAAGTTATGTTACTTTTAAAGAAATATGGAATGTTAAAAAAACCTCATTTCTGAACCCTCAGCACGCTCGCTTCGCTCGCTCGGCTCGCGCGTTTTGGTCAACATACTTACTAACCTAACCTAATTAACTCTTTAAACTTTTTTCATGGCGGGGGGCTTTGCCCCCCGAGCCACCCTCGTAGGGGGGCTGCCCCCCCCCCCCCCGTCCCCACACTTCGGTTTTGTTAATATGGTATTGTATTACCTAAAAACGTGTAATTTTTCGAGATTAAAGCCGGTTTTGGCAAAACTTTCAAGTGGTTTTTTGAATATTTTAACGCAACAGCGGCAGTAAAATGTTAATAAACCTTTATTTAAGAACCCCTAAGACCCCCCCACAGTGTCAGTTTCTTCAAATTCAGGCGACTCGATTCAAAAGCCAACCCATATAATTTACTATACTTACCACATTCTACCCCTTAACACTTGATAAAATGTCCCATTAAATTCCAAAGTTCAAGATTCTCGAGTCGAACTATAATAACCAACATTATTGTTTGTAATATCATAACCCCAAAACTTTTAAAAATATTAAAAAATACTGATTGTTTTACGGAATTTAGCCGATTGCGCATAGGCATATTTTAGATAATTATACTTTCAACACCTTTTATAACTTACTTACCAGTATAATCTGCTGTACGTTGGTAAATATCCTCCAGATTACGTAACAAAGTTCCGTATTGAAATTCTGCCAAACTTCGCAAAAAAAACCTTATATATTATGTTACGAGAGCTGCCACGGATGGTCATAATTATGTTATCAGTGTTTTAAATCCAGGAATGTAGAAATATCACTAAAACAACAATTTATATCGTAACCACGAACAGAGTTGAACAACCACTTGACATTAATGACAAATAATCAATGTTGCCAAAAAAATAAGTGAATTTAGTTCTGGATTATTTAATTTCTACTCTTTTATGTCGCACTATACACTTCACCATTTTATTTTAGTACTTTTGGCTCATAAACTTCATTAGATCACAAAAAATAAGCGAAAACAATCTCCAGTACGTCCTTTGTTGACAAGTCTAGGAAGAAATTTGTAGCTTAATTGTAGCTTGTCAAGATGGCGTTTTGCCTCACGGTCCAGTTTGTCTATGTGTGTGGAAGTGTTGCGACATTAAAAAGAAACGAGATAGTCTCATTAATTTGTGGTTGGAGAGAAAAAAGTAGAAATATTGTTTTATTCTCATCTATGTAGTTGTGAAATAATGTTTGGTCTGCTTCTATATGTCTGTGACCTAAACAAAATATTGTGACTTTGTTGACACAGTCACATAGACACTTTATATCCGTGTTAGTTCAGATTAATTTTATTTACTGAGCCGTGTTGTATGGTATTATCTATTTATTTATGTATGTATTTACTGAGTGTAAAGAGAGCCTCATTCATTCCATAATTCCATTATCATGAAGATTTTTTTGTACTGAGCCATACCTGGGAACCGTATGATTGCGGAGATATAAGTCTTATATCAATAGTAAATACATACATAAATTAATAGATAATACCATACAACACGGCTCAGTAAATAAAATTAATCTGAACTAACACGGATATAAAGTGTCTATGGTTGCTTTAGAATTTTAGATGATATGATAACCGTGTCGCGTAGCGGTGAAAGAATACTACTACCCCCTCTCTTCCCTTGGGTATCGTAAAAGGCGACTAACGGACTAAAGACTGCACATTTATCCATAAGCATTGAGCGGCGATGGGCTCACCACCTGCCACGTTGAGCACATGTGCAGTCGCTATTTGGTAAGTGGACTATGGTAGAGGACTGCTTTTGGGGAAAATAGTCGTGATTATTGTATGTATGCTTTAGATAATAAGTGACAGAAAGTAGTCCTTGACTAATGTTATTTTATTAAACAAGAAGCAGATCATGTTATAAACGCGCGCGAAGTGAAGACTCTGTAACTCTAATTAACTCTATGCACAAGAAACATTTGAAGTGCAATCATTAAAATAATAACTCTCTCTTTCATTTGCGTGCTATTTCGTATCTTTTGTTTTACTTATCAGATAAACTTTTCAATGTGTGCAGCTCGGAACACATTTAAAACGCAAATTACTATGAACGTAACAATCCCAACTAGCAAAATAAGTACTTAAAACCATCTCAAGACTACTTTTATTGTCACTTATAAGAAACTTGTATCATGCTACAAAGCTGGATTTGGGCGCAGTTATAGAAGCGTTTATTTCTATAACTATCTTATAATCATCTTTTTAAATGTTACTAAACCCTATAATATACTTGACGAAGCGCAATAGCTTCTATAATGATATGAGACTACACAATTACAAGCACAAACGCTCTTGTTAGTATCTGACATAAGTATCTTACTAAAGCAATCTTGTTTTAAATGCACTAGTATTGTACTTAGTTATTAGTAATAAGTATATTTTATTAGAAGTTATCTTTTTTGTTCCTTCGGCTGGTGGTTCCGGTTGTTTTCTGGTAAATACTTAATAAGAACGTAAGTTTCTATTACTATTATTTTGTATTATTGTAAAACATTAATTACTAATAATATATTGTCAATATAGTGTATGAAATCGTGGGAAAGTCATTTTTACTGTAAATGTATACCGCAATTAAGTTATTTTCACAATCCCCTCCGAAAAATAGCACATTAGTATATTGTTGAAAATAAAATATTTCATCAATTCCTATGAATATTCGTCATGTTTTGAAATTGCTCTCCATTAAGTACTTTATAGTATCATTGTAGGTAAATTAGTACTTATAGCAGTTTCAGTCCAGATAACTCGCCTCCATTTAAAAACAAATTAGGGTTCCCTTGAAATATGCCTGCTAATGCTAATTATAATTCTTTATACCTATTTGTCACTTTTCTCCTGTAACTACCACTCCTTTTCAATCGTTTCCAATTGCTTAAATTCATGTTCAACTTATTTCCTCAAAACGAAGGGGAACAACTGAATCTCAACAAAATGGCTGACGTTTACTAATAAAGTTATTGATCTAGTAGCTCATCAGCTTTTTTGATCAAATAGGGATCTTATTAAGTACTATTAGATTTAAAAGAGTCTCGAGCAAAACTATACCGGCGCAAACTTATAGTGATCTCAGCTAACTATTTTAATCTATCTTGTTTTCTCACAAAATGCTACTATAGGATCAAAATGTTATTCTAGATTATTTAGTTTTACAGTAAACAATTATAGGAGACTTATTCCTAAAAGTGTCCTAAAAGAAAATCTTGTAGCTAACTATAAATCTAACTTACAAAGACAAATCCTCTTGAGAATATCTACGTTTCTGAAATGCTATTACTAGTAAAAGTGTCCTAAAGATGTTTTGTAGGTCAGTCTTGTAGCAAACTATAAGACCGAGATATAAAAACGAATGCACTTAAATATGTTAAGACTTGGCAAATGCTATTATAAGTTAAATAGTCTACCGCAATGTCTTTATAAGAACGTTATTAGTAGTGACAGACTTATAAACTTTCTTTATAGGATTACTTTGCTAGTTGGGAAATCTATAGTTTATAATATCATTGTCCTTGACATAATTTTTGTTTTTTGTTACAGGTAAACATGTTGTACAGTGAATCACCGGCTTTTATAGTGAGTCAAGTAAACAGAAGGACAATTAAACTTGTACAGTCACCATCTCGTTGAACTAAGCTTATTTTAAATTGGTAAATCTTTTTCGTTATTAGTCATGCATAGGCTGTGCTAGTAGCGGCTCATCAATAGAATACTAACGCCACCACCCCTTCCCTTGCGTGTCGTGAAAGGCGACTAATGGACCAAAGACCACATACATCTAGGGTTACCATCCGTCCGGATTACTTCGGACATGTCCGGACTTTTAGGCTCTAGTCTGGTCCAGACTAGAGTCTGGACTTTGTCCGGCTCTTTAATTTGTCCGGATTTTGGAATATGAAAAACAACTACATTTTAAGTTAAATCAAATAAGTCTTTGTTCGTTAGTTTTTGACGACCTCCTTGTTCGAGTGGTTTGTTTGTACACCGGTTTTCATGGTGTCGCCATCTCTGAGGTGTCGGGTTCGATCCCCGGTTGGGTAAATTAAGAAATTATTGTTTTTCTAAATTGTCTCGGGTCTGGATGTCTTCTATGTTTAATATGTATGTATTTAAGTATTTTAAGTATGTTTATCCGTTGTCTAGTAACCATTTAACGAGTTTCATAACGAAGCTTCTCTTGGGCTAGATAATTGGTGTGAGTGTAGGAAAGTTTATTTATTTAATCTTTATTAATTTCACATTTATCTAAAAACAAAACAAAAAGTGAGTAAACTTTCCATTTTGTGACTAAAAATCCGGATCTTAATCGAAATGTCAGGCTATTTGTCAGGACTTTTAAAATTCCTAAGTGGTAACCCTACATACATCCAACAGCATAGAGCGGCAATTGGCTCACCCCTGTTACGCTGAGCACATGATTATGCAGATGTCATTAGTTGAAACGTGGACTGCGGCTGTGGCTGTTTTTGCGGTCCTCAATGCCTGTAGGCCTAGCATGCACAACACTAGAAAATTGTCTCGACCCGTTTTATCGTGTTATGTCTATACACGATATGTCATAAATAGACATAATAGTAGTTTTTGCTTGTCTGTGGTATTTTTGTCTACAAACCCTAAATTTAGATTTTGGGTTTGTAGACAAAAATACCATTGTGTAGGCGGGCAAATTGCTCGCCTACTGCTGGCCTAGCATGCGCAACACGAGAACTCATCTCGACCCGTTTTCTCGTGTTTTATTCATTTATCTCTAATATCTATCGACACTAAAGACACATATGGATGCGCTTAGAACTCTATATAATATGTCAAAAATAGACTTAATAGTAGTTTTGGCATAAACTGTGGTATTTTTGTGTACAAACCTTAACATGACAACTTAAAATGATTTGTCGTCTCTCGTCCGCGACATATCTATCTACTGGTCTCTGATTAACCCTTCCTGCTTTCCTGCATAATAGTCGTGAATATGTGTAGATATGTAGGTATGTATTGGTTTGTGTTAAGTCTATCCATTCCATCCATTGTAGCGATGACTGGATTCCAATGATGGAGGCCTTTGCCCAGCAGTGGGACAGTTTATAGACTACCTATACTTTACTCGGATCATATAAAATATGTCGTAGAGTTAGTCAAAAATGTTAACTAACTTCATAGTAGTAAGGGTGTGTTTGCAATTATGCCAATTATTATTATACCGTGTATCAATACATTTGTATGCGGACTGTACCTAATTATTGACCGTTTATCGAATTGCGATTGCTATAATTGGTCAACGCGGTTGACAATAAAAGTTTTTGTTAATTAATGTAATGCGAAAGCGGAGAACCGCACCGCATATTTCAGAAGCCATGACAGTTTTAAAATTCAGAAAAAAAGTATAAACAATGTTGCCAGAGCTACATAAAATTTTCCCCGAAATAATGTCGAACCGGATTTTCGCCGATGACATTGTGTGATGTGTCCGTTCTCACATGTTTTGTTTTTTCTCTCCTCTTTGTGCGGTGGCCGAACGCCCCAGCTCGATGTTTAAAATTTTAAAATAAGAACGCGTGCTTCCCGCCAAGTTCATTGTCGCTTCCGTTAGCTGTCAATTATAGGTATCACACGGCGCGCTTTATGGGAATAGTGTGTATTGATTGATTACGATTTGATATGAATTATAATGATGCAATTTACATCGCGTCATAAATAAGACTACTGCCGTGCGTGCTAAGCTTAAGCTTAAGTTTAGGCCTTCGCATTATGAGTTGATTCAACACTGTGAAGTAAGTCTGTGACTTGCAACTTGCAAGTCTTGCAACCTTAGAATAATAACGCTATAGAAACCAAGTTCGCGCGCCTATTTTGAAGCACATTAATTGGAGCCAGAAATGGCACCAAACGCCGGACCGCTCCGTAGTGTTCAATGTCACAGCGCGCCGAACGTGTCTCGCGAAAACAAAAAAAAAATGACGGTTTGTGCAGTTAAATTGTGTCACAACACATCTGAAAAACAAAAGAAGTGTAATAACATCACTTTTCACAAGTAAGCTTTCAGTATTTCATAGTATCTTGTAGTTAATTAGGTCAAAATATAAACGTACTGCAGTGTGATTCTCTAAGTTAAAGCCTCGGTAGCAGCGGCTGCCGCAGTGCTGTCTCTTTCATATTCATAGAATTGGAAAGAGACAGCAGATCACGGCCATGCGCGCACGTCACGCGTGTGTGAATCGGTTATGAACGTCAGGATTGAGGAGCCACCCCTAATTTTTAAAGGAAAATCATACCATCAATTAGTAGTATAAAAAATAATTTTGTAGGACAAATTCTGGAATTTGTAGTATAATACTTTCTAAGGTACATCAATATAAAGCTGGCTCCTCAATCCATACAGTATGGATTGAGGAGCCACCCTAGAACTCGGAAAGTAATGTAGTTACATTTTTGAAAATTTTGTATGTTTTAGTAGGTATTTTGTAGGTTATCTACAAAAAATTACAGTGCGGTACTGCCGAAATTAAATAAAATACAATAGTTTGGTTGTGGCTCCTCAGCCCGTATACAAAAGCGTGAATTCCTGTGAAATTGATCCACATATTAATATATTCGAACTAATGGACAATTAGTAGTATGTATGCTTGAATTTGTAGTATAGAAATAAAATAGCAAGATTAAGTAAATTAGCTAAAAAAACACATGTCATCTGGCTCCTCAATCCAGACACTTGCATTTAAATAATTGACTGTATCTACCTAACTATAGAAGATAATCAAAAGCTTTATATGCCAATATTTAGTAGAAATTTCTACTAAATATCTATGTACAAAATAACATTGTACAATTTGGTCAAAGGAAGTTATGATGATTATTCGATATTCCATATAATTCACTATATAGGGTGACCATATCGATACTGGCAAAGAGAATAAAAATATGGTTAAGTACCCGTATTAAGGTAGCGTATTGTATGTTTTGCTTCGTATGTACAAAACGTTACGCGTACGTAACGTTTTGTAATAATTAATTAATTAGATTATTTATTTATTTATTTAAATAATAAAATGTAATGCGTACGTTAACTTAAAGTAAATGAGACACTAACCCGCATTGGGCCAGCGTGGGAAAGCCTGTTCCCAGCAGTGGGACGTGTAAGGTTGTTGATGATACTCATGTGGTATTTCCGACTGCTGATACAATTGATTATTAAAATGAATACCTACAACTCTTCATACTCTAGTTTTTGAACACGACCAGAAATGGAATTTATCACAATTGCGGTTATATAGCATTTGTTTAAGTTTATAGGAAACATAAACAGAATTTTACAAATTGTCATGAAACTAACTTAGTTCTGGTAAAGAATCATAGATGGCTCTTTTATTTATTTGTTGATTCCTAAATCACGCAAACAGGTTTACATTCTAAAAATTCTTAAGAAAAATGTAACACTTTATCTAGCTTTCGATCACTACTAATAAACCATACATGTTTTGTGGTTTTGATTGAAATCTCAACCTCGACCTTTTGATTAATTATAGTAAGTACTTACCTACATTAAATACTATTGTAGTAATATAAAACTAACTAATTAACAAAGTAAATATAAAAATAAGAAAACCTGAACTCTTAGCATCATAGGATGTAAACTAAAGATTGCGTGGAAAGATTGCTATATCGTTGTTGTTGCTGAGCTGACGTAAATTAACTGTGTCGCGTAGCGGTGATAGAATACTACCACCCTCTTGGGTGACGTAAAAGGCAACTTTCGGACTAAAGACTGCACATACATACATCCAACAGCATAGAACGGCGATAGGCTCATCACCTGTCACGCTGAGCACATCAGCACTCGCTATTTATTGAAAAGTGGACTATGGTAAAGGACTGCTTTAATTTGCTGTCCTTATTGCCTAGTCTCTGTCTAAGCTTTCGGGGATAATAGTCGTGATTATATGTTAGCATGTGTTTGTACCTACTAATTAAGTTTTCATGGAACATTATCAAAATGCAAAGACAAAATATAGAAATTTGGAGTCATTTTTAAAACTGTAGAAAAACATTATCTTTTAAAGCAACTACCTACAACTAATTTAACATTTTTAAAATATTTTGAAGTACAACTTACGATTTTAATGAACCTTTAAAAGAAAGGACTGAAAATGTTGGTATAATATGTAAAAGTCGAAATCACTTTCATGTTTAAATCTTCGAGTTGGCAACATTACGCTAGAGCCGAGTAATAAGCGTGTATACCTACCAAACTGTTGTAAACCGAAGTTTTCAACAGCGGTTTACAACAGTGTGGACAGTTGTTTGCAACGAAAGGAGACCCGGCGTTTTATGCATAAGTTGTATACCTACTTTTTTAATTTTTAATCTGTAATTCATTGTCATCTGGCAATATCTGTCAACAAATGACAGTTGTACAGCCGCTAGCTGTAAAATCAAACATACTTGTGACGGAAAACATCAACGGCGGTTGTAAACTAAGTGAAAGCCTTGTTTTCAACAAGTGTGGACGGAATACAACAGCGCACAGTGTGGGAAAAACGCAATCTAGCGGGATTTAATTCCTAATCGCGCTAACCTAATGGTTTATGTAATAAATAGTGTTATTTAGTGCTTCAATTAAATAATAATACTAGGAAGTTACAAACCATGTTATCTTATTACATTACAAAAAACGTATGCAGTAGGTACAAATTTATTGTTATTTAAATTAATCACTTAATTTACCATCTATCATATTTGAGCTGGATTCTGTTAAGGTTTTTCCGGGAAATGTTACCCATTGAACTCATTGAAAGTTCTCTTACGATAGCAGCAGCAGCATCTCTTTAACCAGATTTTCGAAGATTACATTCAGTCGCAATTATAATTTCTTCAGGGCTAGTGGACTGGAAAAGATTTTGAACTTTTTGTTTTTTTGTTTTATCGCAACATTCCATAAGACATTTTTGTGGTCTTCCTGGTGAGATGGTACATCTCGCAAAACACTATCTGGCCAGTTAATGTAATTTAACCATGTTATATTTTTGTTCAACAAGCGTTCACGATGTCTACCGCTTGCTGCCCATTTTTCTTCAAATTTGCTGCACAACTTTCTTAAAAAGTCCTTAATTTCCTTCACAGCATCTTAAGAAAACTCACTTGATCTTTTACAAACGCAAAAATAGCATTAAATCGCTCGTTTTTTGCGTTTGCAGTCCAAATATCGAAAATTTATTTTTTTGGTATTTCGGTAGGCATTCTGAAAAAGGAAAAAAAATGTATGGGTGTCGCAAAAAATCGCAAAATGTATCAACTGTACTTTAAAGTTAAGCCTCTGCACTATTGAGTAAACTAAAAGAAAATACAGGATAATACGGGCGTTTTGATATATGCACAAATTTGTTTACAAAATCTCTCTAAAAAAAGAATATTTTTACCTCAGCTTTGAAATGATGTTTCTTTAATCATAGTTTCATTATAAGTTCCAAAAAATATACTTGAACTTACCTCAAAGATATACACAATCCAACAATAAACCAAAAAACTCTCTTGTGTCTATAAGTACATAATCAGAAATCGTAATAACAGTTGATGCTTTAAAAATATCGCATGAAATGTAAATGTACGACGAATATTGTTTACCCACTTTAACATTTTTTATTTTTTATTTTGAGTTACTTACAAAACAAATTCTTAAATGCAGAAGTGACTAGTAGGGTCTTAGGTATAAACAGGCAATACGGTATCTTCAATGAATAGATGTCGATATTTTCAATTAAATCCAGCTAGATTGCGTTTTTCTTAGACTGTGCGGCGGTTGTAAACCAGCCTCCGCCAAGGTGACCTGGTGGGGAGGCTTGTTTACAACAGTCTGGTACACGCTTTTTGTGCGTTACAAGCAGTGTTGCCATTTTTAGCAGGATCCTGCTTTTTTAGCATTTAGGCTACCTGCAGCAGGATGTTTAGCATTGTAAAATTTTTCATATTTGGACATATTTCTGTAACTGTTTTTTTAATTATTATTTTAATTCTTTCTTCCAGAATCATAAATCCTAAAATTTTTACGTACATAAGCAACAAATCTACTTATTTAATAGCCCTATTGACATCCCTTCTTTGATATACTTAAATAGTGTAATTAAACAAAATTTGATCCACTTGATTAATAATAATTTTGTATCTTTATTGTACGTACATTAATATAAATGAACTTGGCTTTTTTCAGTAACCACGTTGTATGTAGGTTGAAGATAGCGGTGTTATTTGTAATTTGTTAGAGGCAGTGGCAATACTGCTTACGTGGTTTACAACAACGTCCACACAGTGGACCGCCCGCCAGAGGAATCGCAGCAAGTTTATAAATACGCTCCCGCAAACCAAGGTCGTAGAAAGGTCAACCGAAATTTCGTTGCAAACATCTGACTACTTTAATACATTTTTAAATATAGGAAAAGCAAAGAGATTGATCTCATACAGTCTTAATATAACGTTATACGTAATGTGTGTTATGCATCATTACATTTTTTGTCAAATAAAGGCTGTTATATAAGTGACAACTTATTTCTTTACTTTCGAACTTTAACTTTAACATACAAACATACATATAATTACGACTATTATTCCCGAAGGGTTAGTCAGAGACTAGGCAATTAGGACAGCAAAAGCGACTGTATTAAGTAGAGGATAAACTATGGTAGAGTACTCTCTACCATAGTCCATTTTTCACCAAATAGCGACTGCTCATATGTCAAGTGTAAGTTGTAATTTCACCTGATGGAGAGCTATCACCGCCGCCCATGGACACCCGCAAAACCAGTGGAATCGCAGACGCGTTGCCGGCCTTTAAGGAAGGAATAGGTTTAAGGAAGGAATAGGAATTGGGAAGAGGGGTGTGGGGGAGGGGCCTCCGGAACCCTCACTGGTCGGACAAAACACAACAGCACCAAGTGCCATTATTTAGCACCACCCAGGGGTCACGTGTAGGGTCTCAGGGGTAAACCTACGGACGCGAGTAACTATAACCCCCAAAAATTACTTTTATAAGAATCAATAGTAAAATGTATCGATTAGACTTTTTTATTTATAAGGTTCGGCTTAAAAGCTTTTGATGCCAGTGCTGTAAAGTATTACAAAATGGCAGATGTGGTAGATAGGACATGATGAAAGTTTCACTTTGATTCCTTTTATAATGTTTAAACATAATTTAATAGGTACGGAGTATCTTTTAGATATTTGTTTACATTAATTAGGCTGTAATTTTATTCAAACAATGTATTTTATTTCCCAGATTTAGGTCTTATATATCTGTCATCAGAAATAGGTTCTGATAAAAGTTTAACGTTTTAAACCCTTAACAAATGACATTACTGAATAAAAGGAACATGATGTGATTACAACAGTCCAGTGTAATATAGGTTTTAAAAATGCAAAGCTAGGTATGTATTTATCCAATATCATCGACACTTTTTCATACTTATTATGAAAAAGTGTCGAAAAGAAAGAACAAAATTTGCGTTAAAATTATATAAATAATATTTATAACATTATAATTGTTAAGTTCATAATAATATATATTTTGTTAAAACTTAATGTAAAGAACAATTTGTCCTGTTTTCATTCATATAACATGGTCACCCTTAGTGAATTGTATGGAATATCGAATAATCATCATAACTTCCTTTGACCAAATTGTACAATGTTATTTTGTACCTAGATATTTAGTAGAAATTTCTACTAAATATTGGCATATAAAGCTTTTGATTATCTTCTATAGTTAGGTAGATATAGTCAATTATTTAAATGCAAGTGTCTGGATTGAGGAGCCAGATGAAATGTGTTTTTTTAGCTAATTTACTTAATCTTGCTATTTTATTTCTATACTACAAATTCAAGCATACATACTACTAATTGTCCATTAGTTCGAATATATTAATATGTGGATCAATTTCATAGGAATTCACGCTTTTGTATACGGGCTGAGGAGCCACAACAAAACTATTGTATTTTATTTAATTTCGGCAGTATCGCACTGAAATTTTTTGTAGATAACCTACAAAATACCTACTAAAACATACAAAATTTTCAAAAATGTAACTTCATTACTTTCCGAGTTCTAGGGTGGCTCCTCAATCCATACTGTATGGATTGAGGAGCCAGCTTTATATTGATGTACCTTAGAAAGTATTATACTACAAATTCCAGAATTTGTCCTACAAAATTATTTTTTATACTACTAATTGATGGTATGATTTTCCTTTAAAAATTAGGGGTGGCTCCTCAGTCCTGACGTTCATAATCGGTTTAGTGCTTCATTTTTGACAGAGCGCTTGTATGAAGACTATATTTCTATAGCGTTATTATTCTAAGCTTGCAACGCAAAATAATAATAATGGGGTTCACACATTTGCGAATTTAATAATTACCTTTACCTTTCTTAAATATACCGAGCATACTGCAAGGTCTGCAAGTAGGTAATTGTTACATAATATTAGACTAATTAATTACAGTCTCACTGCTCTGAGCAAAGTTTTCCATTATCGTTACTCCACAATAAATGGGCATAATGCCCAGGCCCAATAAGGCTAATATTGATTTTAAAATGAAAAATAAATAAATCTTCCTACGCTCGCACCATTAATCCAGGCCAAGTTAAGCTTCTTTTGATTAGTTCTGATCTAGATAATGGATAAATATACATAGCCATATAAAACACCCGTTTCAAAATCAATTTAGAAAAACAGTAATAAATAAATAAATAATAAATAGTCTAAATTGATTCGACCGGAAATTAAACTCAGGAGTCGAGGCCTCAGAGACCGGCCGACGAGCTATCCGCTCGACCACGGAGGTCGTAGAACAGAGGATATTAGAGGTAGTGATAGTGACTAAATTAAAAAGTATCTCGATCACTTCCACGCTTCGGAAGGCAAATTAAGCCGTTGGTCCTGCCTTATTGTTGTCATATTATGTTCGTTATGTTCCGATTCTCCCTATGTGCTATTGTTCGTGTGGGAAGACCTAAGGAAGTGGGACGTTTATGGGTAGATGATTGTTTAATCTATTAATACATACATCCATATAATAAGGACTATTATCCCCGAAGGGTCAGTCAGAGACTAGGCAATGAGGACAGCAAAAGCAGTAGTTCGACCGACCATAGTCCACTTTTCACCAAATAGCGACTGCACATGTGCTCAGCGTGACAGGTGGTGAGCCCATCGCTGATCTATGCTGTTGGATGTATGTGCAGTCTTTAGTCCGTTAGTCGCCTTTTATGACACTCAAGGGAAGAGAGGTGGTGATGGTAGTACCTATTCTTTTACCGCTACACTACACGGTCTATATCTATAAATATAATGTTGTAATATCTAATTGTGCCACTTAGAACTGGTATCTTTAGCATCATAAATACCTATTATATTACATAATTAGGTACTTATGCATTTAATTTACATAATCGCTATTCTATGTCCAAATGGTTTCTTCCACTGTTACGTGAGTGTCATATGAAATATGACTTGCCAGTACACTCACAGATAGAATACAAAAAACTTTTTTCCTCTTATTATAACAACCATCTAAGGATACCGCGTTGTGTAAATAAACTACAAGATGTTCTTGAATGTATAATAAATAAAAATCAGTTGCCGGAGTTTGTTCGCGCATCACTTCAAAACTGCTGCACCTATTTGGCAAATTTTTTTCATGTTGTCTATGGTAGGGAATAGGTTTGTATGAAAAAAAAATTTTGGAAACACGTCACGGTGCTAGTGTTTACGCGGACGAAGCCGCGGGCGGGCCGCTAGTAAGAAAGTACAAAAGTCATTCAATTTCCTATTAAACATATTTTTATTACAACTCAATGATTTTTATAAGCTTTTCAATGTTATTTTGAGCCGCCCATGCCGTTGCCTTCAGAGTCAGTAAAAAACAAATTACAGCAGCGGCAGCATCTTGTCTTTGACAATCTGGAACCATAGATAAAAAATACAAAATTGACGTGAAAAAAAAGAACATGACTGATTGAAACGTATCCGATTGTTGAATTAAACACCTTATTCTCTTTGAAAATTAATTAGACTTCCTTTCGAATGTGACACCTTTACCAAGTTCACTTTACCGCTATAGGCCAAAGATTGACCACACGACCTGCGCACAAGCATAAATGACAAGTCTTTTAATTTTCAAACCTTTATGTTAAAATGCTTTTATTCGCCACTCGCATAAGGTCCACTTTCGAATGGTAATTTCGTTATTAGCGTACAAGTGGGTAGGTGAAAGTGACTATTTTCTGTCTTACCGTACGTAATGTTAGAAGTGAATTTCGAGTGACACGCTTACGAATTACGATTGTTTACGGTAACGGTCAAGTACCCTATTAACGTGGGAAAAAAAGCTGTCTTTGTTGTCAAGAGGCGCGGAATAAATTATTCTCACTTATAATAAAATTATCAGCCAATGAAATCGTTTTAAGAACTTTTTAAGTTACCTACTTAGATTGCAGTTTGTAGATTTTGTTTTTAATTTAGTTTGTCCGTGAAATTACCACGGCGCGGCGCTGCAGGCCAAAATTCTAAATCCTTCCAAAGCTACTTATAACTTTTCTATATAATTGCACTGTCTTAAAATCAACAAATCAAGTAATTTTAAATTGTATGTAATTTTTTTTTATATATATTTAGAAAACTGTACCTACACCTATTTTATTTATAAACGTTGGTAAATTACCACGCCCACTCCATTGAACGGGGTCAAACCATAGTTACACTTAATCTGCTAAAAACGAGTTTTTAGAACTGACACTAAAAACTGAACCTATTAGTTAGAGACACCAAAATTTCTGTGTATAGAGGATAAGTCTTCATACAATAATCATGCCGACAGAATCGAAATGACAAAGACAGGTTTGAAGACTTTAAAAAAATCAGAATCGAGGCCTAGTTAAATTGTTAGGAAGAAAGTTACTTTATCCTAGTTAAAATAATTTAATATTGAAATAGAAATAGAAAATGATTTATTTATCTTACTAATTATTAATTATATAAATTACACTGAAATGGCACCCAAACAGCTGTGTCAGCATTGCTGAAACACCGCGTCTCCTTTGATATTGCTTCAAAATTCACGTGAACAAACTTAGGTACGGCACTACTGATAACATATCAGTAACAGTATAATAAGGTATGCGTAGAATACTTATACTAAGTAATTTGCGTTAAATCCCGTTTAAATATTTTCTGAGTATTCACCTTACAAAGGAAGTGTGTCAGCGCCTCATCGGGTAGGATAGTAGCAAAACGGGCGAGATGCATAAAATATTTATGTATTTTTCTTTATAATTGAACGCTAAAGTTTAAAAGTGTGTACAGTTATTTTGTGTACTATTATACAGTCTTTAAACAAGTTTGATTTATGTATAGTATGTATTTTACGTGTACTATACAAACCTTTAATGTCCCTATTATTGGACGGAAGAGTGGTCACCATTACCCCAAACCCGATCAGTCAGTGTGATATTGGTTAGAAAGCAGACGGACGACTGGTTTCGCTCGTGCAATGCGAAATAGACGCTCAGTAGGTCCGCTTTGATCTCAGATATAACTGGTGGTCATTAATGTGAAGTAAGCTATGTACGAATGGTTCAAATCTTTTAAGTTATTTTTTCGAATGAATGAAAGCTTACCTATTTGACATAAATGTACAGTACGCTGCTGGACAGTCAGATCACATCGTCAGAGTTGTTCATCTTCATCATCAGCCTGTATAGATCATCATCTTGGGTGCCACCTTCAAAAGAAAGTTTGGAGGTCAGTTGCCAAAATTTCTTCCTGTATACTTGGCTTCGTTAATTACACTAATGTCGAGAACCCAAACCTGACATAATTTTTAGTTGAGATAGTAGTCAAATAGTCGAAAGCAAGCCTATCATATAGTAAAGAAAAGCTTTCCGGATGGGTTAACATTATTATTAATAATGTGTCAAAAGCTCATACTTTTATTTTATGAATTGAGGGCCTCGAGAAAGTGTTCCTTGATGGAATAGGAGCGTTTGTTTCATCTCATCGTATGGTAAATGACGATAGGGTCAAAGGTGGAAGGGCATGCCCTTCCACCTAGTGAAGGGCACTTCACCCGGTATCCTCAACCACTGAACAACTGGCTATCGTATACGGAGGATGAAGGTTATTTCTCTTTAGAAATCGTCAATACGCCATTTAGCTAAAACAGATTGGTTTGACGTTTCGAATTTTTATAACACAGTTAACTTTCAAGTTGTTTAGTCACCAAGCGACGCAATGATTAGTTGGTTTTCTTAATAGCTGTAGCTGCTGCGCTTTTCCAACGCGACCGAGTGAAATTCTCGTAAAATAACATGCTTCGTACCATTTGCAACTACTGCTATGCCTTGCCTTGCAATGTTAATTGTATTGAGTGTTTCTTCAAAGTGTAGTACTTCGCTTTTGTACGGTTTTAAACACGGTGCAAAGAATTGTGTAGTTGACTGTATAGTCAATCAATAGCCTGTTTTTTTTATATAAAAGAAGGAGGCAAACGAGCAAGCGGGTCACCTGATGGAGAGTAATCACCGCCGCCCATGGACACCCGCAAAACCAGAGGAATCGCAGGCGTGTTGCCGTCCTTTAAGGAAGGAATGGGGTTAAGGAAGGAATAGGAATTGTGAGAGGGGGGGAGGGGGATGGGCCTCCGGAACCCTCACTGGCCGGACGAAACACAACAGCACCAAGTGTCATTATTTCACGCCGGATATTCGAGGGTGGTATTACGCCGGGCGAGCCGGCCCAATGCGTGCTTCAACGCAGCGTGGCTCTACCACTCAGTCATTGTCACTCATTTAGCACCACCCAGGGATCACGTGTAGGGTCTCAAGGGTTAACCTACGGACGCGAATAACTTTAACCTCCAAAAGTTGAGCGTCGCGCGCCAGACACAATTGAATTTTTATTGTTTTTTGTTGATAGTCGGCATCGCGTCGCGACGCTCGAGACGATAAAGAAACTTTTTAGCTCCTGTCAAAACTATGTATAATATAGCAATTGAATTATTAATTGTATATTGTTTTCTGAGGTTTAAGCGAGCACTACACATTGAAATGAAACACTTTTTACGGATTAACTCGCGTATAATTTACTATTTACAAAGTTTTTATATTATCCTGACGTTTCGAACCCTTTACAGGGTCCGTGGTCACAGGGAGACTCAAGAAATTATTAATCGTAGTTTCTTTACACGAATCATTGACATGGTAAATGGTATTACCGTGCCGAGTTTTTTTCGTAACAGCATGTATTGTGAGTTGTGAGACTCCTTTTTTTTTATTCAATCTACCGTACAACTCTTTTAATAATTTACCATTTAAAATTGGCTTACTTAATTCCTCTTTTTTTCATAACGTGAACTATAGTTAAAACTGGTTTAAACCTGATGCTGTCACATTTTTGCTAATGAACATCACAGTGTCCACGTTTTGTAATACATACTTAGCCATTGAGCTAATATTACTACGTAAATAGCTTAATGTACTTAGCAGGGAATATGTTTACCGCGAACCTTAATTTGTATGATGATAATAATGTGAATTATGACGTCATTCCTTTTACTATCAATGTTTTGTGTTGTGTAGTGTATTTACATTGGCCTCTTTGTAGGTTACACAAGTTCGTGTTTATAGGTCAAATCTAATAATGGTTAATGTTTAGCAGATGTTACATGATGTCATTTAATTTTTTTTTGTAAGTAAGTAATTAATTATTGTAAAAACCGAGTCGCGTAGCGGTGAACGAATACTACCACCCCCTCTCTTCCTTTGAGTGTCGTAAAAGGCGACTGACGAACTAAAGACTGCACATATAGCCAACAGCATAGAGCGGCGATGGTCTCACCACCTGTCACGCTGAGCACATGTGCAGTAGCTATTTGGTGAAAAGTGGACTATAGCACGGGGACTGCTTTTGCTGTCCTCGTTGCCTAGTCTCTGACTAATCTCTGACTAACCCCTCGGGGATAATAGTCGTGATTATAATATGTTGTTGTATGTTAAGTAAGTACCTCATTGTTGTAGTCATCAACATTCCAAATTTCCAATATGCTTAAGGGCAAAATAACGAAAGATTCTATTAAAATACAAACTTTTACTTTAGTAATAATAGCAATCCTACTAATATTATAAATAAGTAATATTAAAGTAAGTAATAATAGCAGTATGTTTTACCTAAAATGTAAACCACAGACTACTTTCCTTTGTAAGTAATTTTTTTTTTTGATAATTTGTTTCTTGACCATGTTCTTGACCTATGATATGTAAGGACATACCTTCAGTCGAAATAATAGAGTTCATTTATTATGCTTATAAGATGATAATGAGTGATGATAATGAGCTAAATGATATTCCCCCAAATCCCTTGAGTTCCAGTAAAGATGTGAGACTTTACTGAGATCTCACACGGACTTCTTGAGAGAATTTGAAAATTGACGTTGCACTGTTTTGTTTTATTTGCCAACACTTATGCACGTTCACGAACACTTAACGGTTAATAATCCACCATTATTTCACATTAATATTCGACAAAACACAAATTTTAGAAAATAAGACAACTATAATAGACATTACGCTTCACTTTCCCGCCAAGAAGTCCCCTTTTGTAAGTAACCTAAATCAGTGTTACCAAGATCAGTAAAATTTACCCCGAAAAAGTGTAGAAAGTAGTAAATTGTAACCCGAACGGGATGTGGTTCGTTGTTACCTTAACCTTTTTTAAAGAAAGTTTTCCTGTAAGCTGCAGATGGCCTTCACATATCAGTTAGCGCCGAACGATCTTTGGTGGATTTCTGGTGTCAATCACAAGGATGGTTTATAATTATAACTTTATTAGACTTACCTACCTATGTTGTCGCTATCGTACAGGTATAGTAGGCTTACTCTTGAAACACAATTGCATTATGAATTTCCAATCACAAATCTAAAAAATGTAAAATGGCTCTTTTGTAAGCGACAATAGCGCCACATTGGAATTAAATTGCGTGGAAATTAATTAAACAAATTGTTATCGAGATGGCGTTCCGGAATTATCTTTACTTATCCCAATATCGATACATATTAATCGCATTGGAATTGTATTGAGATTGAGTTTGCGTTCAAGAGTAACCCCCCTGCACTTTAATTAATAATAGAGTGTGCATTCGCCTAGTCTCTGTAAGCTTGTCTATTTTACCGTACCTAGTACTATTATTTATTCTGTGATTTTACTAGTGGCAAACGCTAACAAACCGACTTGAGAACGACAATCACACTTGTGGGCTGTTCGTTCATGTGAAGGACTCAACCAATGATATTTTATGTTATTGGACTCAACCCAGCAATGGGCTTATATACTGCTAATGACCGACAGTGGATCGTCGATCGTCAAATAAAGTAAAACCCATAGCAATGTGCACGCAAAACTTCCGCGCATTGTCGCGTGTTGTGTGTGATCCACTAGAAACGTGCGGTTACCAAGAACACGCTCTTGTCGCTCGCACTCCGCAACATCACCACTAATGCGAGGCAGTAAGATCGAAATTTGCATGTTTTAATCTCGAACAGGCGCGTTCCTATGTTTGCTTTCTATCCCCCCTGTCTGTCGCAGGTAATGCATGCGTGTTACAAAATGTCTATAGAGTATGTTATAGACGTTCGTGGAAGGTAGGTACTATCAACAAAATCTGCCGTATACCACCATTAGGGCTATTTTCATTTGCATTTGTCCTGTCCCAACATCCTTTTTTAACTTTTGCTACAACATCCCTCTATTAACGCAAAAATCATAAAATTGTAAAGACAGTCAAGATGTTGAAAAAGGGACGTTTTGTTTGTTGCTAATCAATGAAAACAAAAGGCGGACCGGGGTATGCCAACACTTTCTTTCTTTTAAATAAACAGTTTGTCGTCATTGGTCAACGTTAAACAAAGGGCAGGACGAACTATGGTCATCTTGTGCAAGCAAATTTTTTTGAAAATGGTACTGCATCGGTTTTGTTGATAGTACGTGTTGTCTTTTTTTTCATAGTGTTGTGGAAGTTTTCTTTTGTAGGAAGCAGTTTGCTTTTCTTGACCGCCAATGGCCTTTACAGAGTAATCGGGGAATAACTCTTAAATGCAATGACCGAATAATCCTCGGAGATTTCCTAGATGTGTTGGCAAGTTGGCATCACGCAAGCGTCCCCGTACCGTACCTTACTAGACTCTCCGAGGCACTGGAGTCACAGTATAAATATAAGTATTTATACTGTGCTGGAGTTGAATGACGTGACGTGAGCGGGAATATGACAGTCGTTCAACCTACTTACTTGGCCCGATCTGGGTTACATACTTTTATCATATTGTATAGTATGATGAGTGACTGATGACATAAATTAGTTCTTTTAAATTTTAAAATTACCATTCCAGCGTTTGCTAAATGATGGGCGTTAACCGTTGACGTAAGTCATCATAATATCCCATACATTTTTCATTCTATTCCATATGTCATGCATGATGGCACTGGTCTATCTATACGAATCATTCAGTTACGTTATTATTCTAAGCATTCAGTATTGTTATGTTACTTACCTTTTTCTCTCGTATCCGATGCACATAGTTTTTGCTATTACGGTACGCTGCCGCGCGGAACGATGCGTTACGTTTTTAAGCGTTTCCCATGTCAGCTATTAATGGTTTTTTTTTCATCTAGCAAGCGCGTTTGGTAGATCGTTAAAGATAAGCTACTTACATCATGCTGGGTACCCTGATGGATGTCAAATTAAGAGTATATATTATATCCTATAAAGTACTTGTATAATTGTAATTATATACATACATCATAAGCGTTCTATTTACTAAGATGCTTAGCTTTATTTTCTCTCTAAAAAATAAATTGTTGAAAAGTTCATTTGAAATTCTCTTATCATTGTCGGCTACATTTGAGCTTTCATGAATGTTAACTACAGTGCAAAAAATAGGCAAAAGAATTAACTAGGTAAGTTGTAAGTCGACCTTATAACGGACTCTTTGACTCTACCCCATCTCCCACGATGACTGGTGTCTTTGCTGGCTGACAGTTACTGAACTACCGTTCGCTTCATTCAACTGTGGCGACTACAACTGGCTAGGCGAGTCACGCGTCGCTGCTCGTTCGTTTTTAGGATTCTATACCACAAAAGGAAAAACGGAACCCTTATAGGATCACTTTGTTGTCCGTCTGTCTGTCAAGACCCATTTTCTCGAAATCGCGTGGAGGTATCAAGTTGAAATTAACATCAGATACATTGTGTCTGTGGTCCCTTGAAGCTGTTAAAAAGTCAAGCTTCTAAATCAACCCAATCCAAAGATAAGGCCGTTTGAGCCTTATTATCTAACATTTCGCATTGGAATCAAAACCTATACGGTACTTCCCATGGACCTAGTATCATTAAAGGATGATGGGCATTTTACTATGGGGGCTGGGCGTAAAACCAACAGAAACAAAACCTCTTGTAATGTATATCTAGTATTTCATTTCTAAAAAACATCTACATGTATTTCAATGTAATACAGCAGCGGTTGTGGCGAACCGAAGCACAAAAATTCGGTAAATTAAAACACATAATATATATTTTTTGGTTTATTTTAAGTAAATCCGTAAGTTAAATATAATTTAAATATTGTTTCATATAGGAATAAGAATAAGAAATAAGGGAAGGTCTTACAGCTTGCAGCACAAGTTAAGGAAAAAATAATTTGTTGTTCCATCACAAAATATACATATATTTTTGCGGTTAAAAACTAGTTTGCCGTTTGTAAACTAATCGCGACCTATGTCGATTTAAACAAGCTAAGGCTAGCGTATTTTACTATTTACATACAAGTTTGTACGGAACCCTCGGCGCTGGAGTCCGACTCGCACTTGACCGACTTTTTTTTTAGGTTACAATCGCTATAAGTTTTTGCTATTACGGCTACTAGATAATCGGCCTTAATTAATGGGTACAGAACATCAGCATAATAAAGTAAGTTAGTAGCAGAACGCTTTAGTATGGTGCCGTACAAACGTTGCTAGAAAATCACGATTCTTATATTCAGCCTATGAACGTCGCACTGCTGGGCACAGGTATTCCCACATGGACAGTCACGAGCAAAAATATGTAAACAATTTTAACTCTTAATACAATGGGATAAGGGTCAAAGTGTATACATATTAGTGCTCGTAACTATACAACAGACAGTTCATGGCGAGATTGGGCCATAACCTACGACGCTGGCCCATTGCGGGTTGTGGGTAACACACTCTTAATTGCTTTGACGTACTAAAGTGTTGTATACTGGGTAATAAAAGTACAAATGTTACATGTATACAAAGTTGATTCGTAATGGTTTATTTTATTAATCATCCTCATCATTATCAGCTGAAGCATCTCCACGACGATGGGTCTTGTGCTGATCACATCGTTCGCTCGTATAAGAGGATAAAAAAAAATCAGTATAGAATAGTTTCGGAGCCTATTCAATCCAAACAAACAAACAAACAATCAAATCTTTCCTCTTTATAATATTAGTAATTTATCCGTTCTTGATAAAAAGCTGAAGAATAAAACAGTTTTATTAAAAAAAAAAAGCATATAAAAAACATGGAGTAGGTAAGGTAATACGTAATCCAAAAATCCACCTACTCATTGTATGCGGTAAGCAAACAGTAACCGACCGATCATCCGATCTCGTAACGTTTAGTAAGCGCTCCACTTTCCCAATGATTTGCATCCCACAATACACTTCTATGGTTAGTGTAACAGGGACGTATAATTATATGTTCGCCAGATTATAATTAGAATACTTAGCGCTCCAGCTGCTTTCCAATCTGAGTCAGCATGCGGGTTAATAACTGGATTGACAGCATCATATTTCTATGATGTGGATGGAAAGTGACGTCCTATCATATATTCTGCTCCAAGCCCTAAGATAAGAAGGTTGCGGTTTTGTGACTAGTCGCCACACCGGGTGCCGTTGCGACATTTGTCTTTCCCATATTTAATTTGATAATGGTAAAACTTAATTGTTTGGGCAAAGTTGCGTATCTCTATGCAATGTTGAGAGAGGCTGTGTGATAAATAAATAAGGTTACACGGACAATGAGATTGTGTCAGTCACCTATTAATTAAGCTAATTTTATATTTAGATTATTTTTCTTCTCACGGAGCATTGTTGGTTTCGGGAGATCCGATCATATTGGAGACAAGATGCTGTGTTCGCTAGCAGGATTATTGCTGATATGGG
Organism: Scoparia ambigualis; assembly: GCA_963921215.1. Taxonomy (NCBI): domain Eukaryota; kingdom Metazoa; phylum Arthropoda; class Insecta; order Lepidoptera; family Crambidae; genus Scoparia; species Scoparia ambigualis. The sequence goes on along the minus strand of OY992515.1, from coordinate 31,452,676 downwards.
TAAATAGACATGGCTAGTGGGCAAAGATAAATTGGGATTTGGCGAAACCCACGCTAAGCAAGTGTGTCTGGTAAAGTTGGAAAATTTTACCTCGTTTCTGGATACCTGAGAAAGGATGGCGTTGTAAAGAGTCGGACGAGAAAACGTTTGAGAGACGATCAAATTCAAATTCAAGTCTTTACATGACATACGTCACGGCCGCTTCCCAGAGACCACAGATTTCAATTTGCTACTATCCTGACACATCCATCCATCAAGTCTTTATTCTAGACGAAAACAAAATATATTGGTGAGAGACGACCAAAGACCGAAATGCATGTAAATATTTCCCGGGGACCTTTTTGCCTTTGGGCAAAGTTTTAAAAAATAAATGACGACTGCATCAAAATACCATCATCCTGCTGACCTTTATGAGGCTCAAAGTTTCTTTTTAAGAAACTATTTAGGCGCGTTAAGCTTTCATTTCCAAAGTTGAAAATTGATTTCGTGGTTAATCACCATGTTAACTAAATTAGTCACGTTTAATGTTTCACCAATACCCGTATCTCCGACCCCTTCAAAACTAATAATAATTTCACTTAAAGGCCACTTTATAGCAAAATCGACATGTAGTGTTGCATCAATTTTTAATGCTGTATTATCTTCCCGAAATATACATAACTTATTTTTATTTATTGAAAACCACTGCGTATACGGCTGTGCAGTTTCTCGCGCTCATCATTAAAAGCTCCACAACAGCTTATAACGTCCACCATGGGTTGTATGTAGGTAAAACTAGTTTGTGGACGATTCAAAAGTGCTTACGTCTATTAAATTTACTTGAATAAAGATATTTGGACATGACATGTGACTTCGACTCTTAACTCATTTTTACCTGAAGATTTGAAGGACCACCGTAACTCCAACAAAAATAAAGACAAATAACAAGCTTCAATCTGGCAACATTTGTCTTCAAGGCATTTGACATAACTAAATTGCCATATACAAAAAATAGAAAAGTAGAAAAGGGATTTTTTTTGAAAGTGAAACTGTCAACATTAACTTTACCCGTGACGTGACTCATTGATTGGCACTTGCCGCGTTAGACAATGGTGATGCAACCAACGATATAGACGTCCACAGCAGACACAACAATGACGGCGGCAGGCGATCGTGTACAAAAGCGCGAAGGTCGGTGGACTGTGTGGACGACATATAATTTTTTATTTATGGATGTGTTAGCCAGTCTGAGCACTCTTACGAGTGTTGTAGGTAAGGAGAGCTAGGGCACTTTTAGGTGTATTTCCAGTAGGTCGGCTATAGTTGTCTTGTGAGGGGATTTTATGGATTTTGCTTCTCAGTAGTATCGTTACGGTATCCTCTTGCTGACTATTGAACAGAAATACATTAAAAACAGCCTACTTTGATTACAATGTATTTAAGTATTTTTGATATTAAAATTTTACGTTCTTTCAATAATTGTCAGTTACAAAACATGTCAAGGAAAATAATAACAATGTTCAAAATTAAAAACTTAATATAGCTCCTGGAAGAAAACGATCTTCTTACTGTGCTACTGGTTCTGTCAAATTGCGCAAGGTCGTGGATTCGAATCCGACCTGACGCAAGCTGTCTTTCGCGTATAAATAACAGAAGCCGTAAATCCATTTTGATAATAAAACCGGCCGATGACAATTTTAAATAGCAATTAAACTGGAGAGCTCCATGGCGCAGGGCACAAAATAGTACACTCTCTATTTTGTGTTGGGACCTTGCGACCTTGCACATTAAGAAATGTTTGCGATGGCGGATAGGTGGCGAAATAAAAAAAAACTCAAGCTCCTCCAGTGCTTCTGAAGGCATGAAAAGCCGTTGGTCCCGGATATTAGCGTCTCAACTATCGAGCTCTTCTTAAACTATTAGTAGGTATCTGAAATTGTCTAGCAAATACAGATTCACCGACAAAAATGCCGACGGCAATACTACGCTCCTGCATTATAATAATTGATATGTCAATTATCAATTCGCAGTTCCTTACAAGTCGAAGTTAGAGAAACGTAATAAAATTAGGCGTCAGTGGCTAATTCCCAACCCGTCGTTGTAGCCTTTGGTCACACCGCGGAATGTGTTTCACTTCATTACACGTATTTAAAGATTACGAATCGCATTTGGTTAATCTTATTCATATACCTACATATTGTAATGCAACATCCTATTTGATATTTAACCGTGTTTTAGTAAATAAACATTTAACCGTGTCGCGTAGTGGTGAAATAATACTACGACCCCCTATCTTCCCTTGGATCTGTCACGCTGAGCACATGTGCAGTCGCTATTTGGTGAAAAGTGGAGTATGGGAGAAGACTGTTTATGCGGTCCTCATTGTTTAGTAGTCTCTGACTAACCCTTCGGGGATTATATGTATGTATGTATATGTAGTAAATAAAGCTCACTCCTTTAATTCATTTTTATTTTGGGCACTTTTAATCGGATTTCAAGGGCGGCGAGAAACTTGGATGTTCTTTCGTAGTGATCGAAAAGTCCTTGGAGCCGATCTCATTTTTGTATGACCAATTAAAGACACTCATATAAATTGGAAAATGTTAAAAATATTTCCACATGCAGGATTCAAAAAATTAATCACCCTTCTGACAATCCAGGTTAGGCGCTCATCCAATTAAGCTACCGTAGCCTTATTCAGCCTGCCGAAATTCATTAACACTATTTACTTTGAAAGCCAAAGGCGCCCATTGCCCAGAATGTCAACAACCGTACTCTCTGAGACTCATATGTTTTAATTTGGACCAAATGCCACTACGGTGAGATGGGAATAATCCCAATCAGCTACTTGTTACTCCAATGATTCATCGGGTTATCTAACAGTAGGTAAGTAGAGTTAATTAATATGCGGACATCGAAATCGTGTTTATGTTTTACGTAAGCAGTTATAAATGTACTGGCTATGTGACTGGTAATGGCATAATTATTTGTTTTGTATCGACTTAAGTATATGGTTGTTGGTCAGGTTCTAGTAGTTTTAGACTAGGATATTATTACCGACCGACGATGTTGCGTTCACAACAACTTATAAAAGTAAATCAACTTTCGCAATGTCAAGTTATTGGATGGGGAACTAAATATAAAAAATCTCGAGTTCCTCTGTGCTTCGTCGGAGGACATGTTAAGCCGTAGGTCGTGGTTGTTGTTGTTGTTGTTAGAGAGCAATCGTTAAAACCTACCAATCCGAAACGGGTTTCTGCTTCCCAAACTGTCCATGTGAGGCGTGCAGTGGAATGTTTTGTAGGCTGTCTTTAATTAATTAATTTTAAACAATTTTAATTCGTCTTTTTTCCGCCTTCAATCCAGTAGAATTGAGATGTTGATAACGAAAACAACATTGATTCCTAAACAAAAACTTCAATTATTATTAATTTTAGTATATTGTAAATAAAATACGAATTTCTGTGACATAAACATGTTAATAAACTTTTTTATTTTAGCCCTTACTTATCAACCCTATATAAGCAATATTTCATTGTTTTGTCTACATCACACAAACGTCATTTTGAATTTCAGCATAAGAGCAAAACAATGTTTAACTAAGTAATACTTAATTTATGCCCATAATTTACGGAACATGATAGTAACGTCTACATAAGGTCACTATTCTTTTATCTTAATATTCCTGTGATATATTATCACGGAGAAAATACAAAGAAGAAGTTTTCAGACGTGCTAGAAGCTTCTCCATTGGCTAACCTTAATCGGCAAGAAAAAATAAGTTGCTCCTTTGACTAATAAAAAATACAAAGATATGCCGTTTTCATTATAAACTGTGAGAAATTTTAAGCCCAGCAGTAAGTCGTCTAAAGACGACATAGATGATGTTTGCGAGTAAGAGAGACAAACACCACTAAAACATGGAGGCAAACCTTACAGACGTAAAAAACACGCAAGTCTGTTAAGTGTAGCGTACAACCGGATTGTCTAATTAAACACTTAACTAATTAAGTTAACATTGTCGCGTTGTCAACTTGTGTGGCTCATGTATGCGCCATGTGACATGTGACACTGGTGGTGTCGTCACGCTGCCTTATGCTCGGCAGATGGGATGGGATACATTTTATAGACGTCCTACAGGTCTTATGCGGCTTGTTTGGCTAAGTGATTGTGTTGTTTTTGATGGAATTTTGAACGAGAATGTTTATAAAAAAAATAAAGTACAACCTTTACAGGCTGTTTGGTAATACTAAGTAGATAATTATAATCCTGCAACTGGGCCGTCCTATTCAGTGCATAGAACTATTTCTATAGAAGCAACTCATTCACACGCAATTTCATTGCGCGAAGTAAATCAACAGCTGGTCCATACAAAACTGCAATGTCTTTCTAATCCCATCGCATCGCATTGCAGTTTTGTATCTAACTAAATGTATGGGACTGCTGATTTTTATTCCCAATTTCAGAGTTGCTCTCATACTGTGCACTCAATAAGATGGCCCATCAGTTGCAGGATTTAATACCTATTACCCTGTGCTATTACCAAGGACGATATTATTTGCCTATGCTATTACCAAACACTGTATACAGCTAGGGAGTGGTACTGGTACATGTTCCCTGAACGTAATACCTTACCTAGAAGAAAAAGAGAGTCTTATTTATTCTATTTTATTTGTTTATTTGTAAGGTAACACAAACATTGTTAAAAAAATTATAAGCTAAGGGTACAGTTCTTATCATCCTCCTCTTTTTCTATAGTGGTTGTAGATAACAAGGCTGACTTAAAACATTGTTCATACATAAATAATATTATATTCACGACTATTATCCCCGAAGGGTTAGTCAGACACCAGGCAATGAGGACGCAAAAGCAGTCCACTGCCACAGTCTACGTTTCACCAAGTGATAACTGCATATATGCTCAGCGTGGCAGGTGGTGAGCCCATCGCCGCTCTATGCTGTTAGACGTATGTGCAGTCTTCAATCAAGGTTCAGTTGCGGTAAATACCTATTGCCAATATTATCATACAGTTTATTGCCGTGTACATTATCGCGATCGCGACACACTGTCACGCATTGCTGGCCACCAATTATGTCATCGCGTTTGTTTGTCGGTGCGCTAATGCATCGTCTGTTGGTAAACATAAGTGGTAATCGGCTGTGTCTGTTGCTGTTGAACAATGCTTAGCTCTTTGTGATGTTGGCCCTGCGGTTGCGGCGCGATTGATAAAATTTTAAATGAAATATACGTGACCCCTGGGTGGTGCTAAATGAGTGACTTTGACTGAGTGGTAGCCACGCTGCGTTACAGCACGCATTAGGCAGGCTCGCCCGGGGTAAGACCACCGTCTCACGAATATTCGGCGTGAAATTATGGCACTTGGTGCTGTTGTGTTTCGTCCGGCCAGTGAGGACTCCGGAGGCCCTTTCCCCTTAGGCCGGCAACGCATCTGCGATTCCTCTGGTTTTACGGGGGTCCATGGGCGGCGGTGATTACTCTCAATCAAGTAACCCGCCTGCTCGTTTGCCTCCTTCTTTTATAAAAAAAAATTAAATTAACTGGAAAATATTTATTCGGGGCATAAATGTAACAATAAATTGAAAATAATAGGCATTGAAAACAGTTCAATAGTACTAGATTTTTTTGGTTTAGTAATGTATTCAGCTGTAATAGCTTATTTAAAAGAAAGTGTTTATTTTCACATTAAAATTAGTAATCATACCAACAAGTTGAATAATTAGCCAAGCTGGTACGGTTACCCCATTCAGGGTAAATGTTTGCTGTTGGCAACACCGCGATCGACCGCATAGGCGACGCGGGGACGGGGCGCGGGGCGACCGCCGACGCGCTGTCAAATCGAATTATCGTTTTGGTTTACGATTCGCAATAATTTCAACGGAGAAAGCTTTTTAGTGAATTGATTTGTCGTTTTTACGTAGATTTGTTAACGTTCTTATTACGACCGAACACGAAATTATCGATCCTCACCGTAGAAAACGGTGCTTTATTAGCTACTGGCTTGTGGAATACGCTCGTCTTCAGTTCTATTTTTGTTTAGTAGCCCAGTTTTAACGTAAATATTGTGTTTGCTGTCGCAATGCCAGTACAGTTCCTTACTTTGCATTATCCTACTTAACGGCGACCAATAGACCGTGAAGATATTGCGTTGCAGTTGCTGAAATTCTCGGTCGCCGCTGTTGTGTTATTTTTTATTTTACAATTTAACAGTGCAGTGCAAAGAATCCAGTGCCAAATAATTTCGACAACGAACTTTAAACTTACACCAAATTAAGTAGGTAACGACAAAAATAAAGTTTTATTTATTTGAATTTGGAATAAAAAATTGTGGATAGCAAAGAGTTTTTACCAGATTGTTGTGGTGGTTGTGGACGATTAAATGGCAGATTTTTTAGTGAAATCGCTGTGTTTAAGTGTTTCAAAAATATGAGGAGAGTGTTTGGAGTGTGTACCGACAGTTGGATGCTCTGCGGTCACAATGTGAGCTGTAGATGGAACTAGATGTTGTCTGTATGTCATCTGTCTTTTTTTTCTTTACTCATACCATTAACTCTTCAGAGGCTTTACGCATTTTGATACACCAGACAAAATTCTATATTTAAATTATGGAGCCATACCTATCTAATATACGCTGAAGGAAAATACCTACAGTTAACAGTTTTTCCAATTTTAAAGTTTTACTAGTGGGCCTTAAATCACATAAGCTAACTTAATGTTTTTAATAACTATTAACCCCTTGAGCACCTTAAAACCAGACACAATTGAAAATCAATTGTTTCACGACCGCCGGCGGTCTTATGATCCTTGACCTATTAAGATCGTTGTATTTTCCTTTAGCATCCAAATTTCATTGAAATTGGCTTATTCGATAAATTTTGAACTTAAGATTCTCTATGGGATTAGTACCGAAATGTGTAAACCTCTTCAACTAATGTAATTAAAAATGTTTAGCATGATACATGTTTTTATTTGATAGAAAAGTTGAAATAGAAGTTATTGTTCTGTCTTCACAATGTTGTTTGATCTGTGCTAGATGTTATTATCGATAATGACTTGATGCATGAACAAACATGTCACTTAAAACAATAAAATTAAGATTATTTTAGTCTAATTTTATTATAAGAGAACTAGTGCGTACTATTATAGGACACCCTCAGACTAGGTGAAGCAACGATCTTCACGAGGTGGCTGGCAAGAACTGGATTAGAGTAGCCATGGATTGTGCTCAGTGGGGTGCTCTTTGAGAGGCCTATGTCCAGCAGTGGACAAGTATAGGCTTATGATGATGATGACGATGATACAGTAGTAAAACACTTCTCGTTACTTACCATGAAACAGGGTACTTACACACATTCGGACTTATAAAACTCAGCCATTGCTGAGCTTGGTTACTACAAAAATATCAGGGTAAAATATACCTATATTAATTTTTCTTCTTCTTTTCCAGAGAAAACTTAAAAACTTAAATGCCACTTCTCTCACACTCTTACTCTCTTACTCTTCTCTAACTAATTTCTCGTCACCATCGAGACATTTGTTAAACCTGTTGAAATTTTGCAAATTAAATTAAATTAAACTTTTCAACAATCACACCAATTATCTAGCCCAAGAGAAGCTTCGAAGAAATTCGTTAAATGGTTACTAGGCAACGGATAAACATACTTAAAATACTTAAATACATACTTATAATACATAGAAAACACCCAGACCTGAGACAATTTAGAAAAACAATGGTTTCTAGATTGACCCGACCGGAGGTCGAACCCGGGACCTCAGAGATGGCGACACCATGAAAACCGGTATACAAACCACTCGACCAAGGAGGTCGTCAAGCAGAGCCTTAGAATAATAACGCTATAGAAAGATAGTCTTCATACAAGCGCTCTGTCAAAAATGAAGCACTAAACCGATTTACACACGCGTGACGTGCGCGCATGGCCGTGATCTGCTGTCTCTTTCCAATTCTATGAATATGAAAGAGACAGCACTGCGGCAGCCGCTGCTACCGATGCTTTAACTTAGAGAATCACACTGCAGTACGTTTATATTTTGACCTAATTAACTACAAGATACTATGAAATACTGAAAGCTTACCTGTGAAAAGTGATGTTATTACACTTCTTTTGTTTTTCAGATGTGTTGTGACACAATTTAACTGCACAAACCGTCATTTTTTTTTTGGATTCGCGAGACCCGTTCGGCGCGCTGTGACATTGAACACTACGGAGCGGTCCGGCGTTTGGTGCCATTTCTGGCTCCAATTAATGTGCTTCAAAATAGGCGCGCGAACTTGGTTTCTATAGCGTTATTATTCTAAGAGCAGAGCTTATAGCTTCTACATTCTCTCATCAAATGTTTGAAATTGCATTCTAAGAGATCTAAATACATTTAATAATCAGTAAAGTTAAGTCCTTTTTAATCTAAAAGATAAACAGTAACTGTTTCTTCACCTCCTAGTTAAAATATAAAGTCAAATTTAAAAACAATTGCAAGTACATGTAGTGTGTTTTCTTTTACATGTTTTATGTCCCTTTTGTTTAATGACCTTGACATTAATAATTATTATTATTAATACTTATCCTCATTGAAGTAGTCAGAATTGTTACTAATTCCTATTAGTTGTACCTAATATACAAATCCTTTGACTCATCTCTGACTGTTTATGGTTATAGCTTTCTTTAAGTTATTATAGGAATATTTTTATTTAGTCTTCTACAAAATTATGATGAAAGGATAAAATATTACCTATTAATTACAACCGTTTCTCTGAGTGGTAGGCACAATCATTATCACTCACCCGTTTGACGAGCCTTTTTTCCCAACTACACATTATAAACTCATTGTAACTGACAAAAAATTGACATTTTGTATGGAACCCATACCCACCTCATAGCATTTTAGGAGGTGTCATATAAGAAGGCAAAATAAGGCTAATCGGATTACATATTGCAAAAACGTGATCTTAGAGTAGCGTGCGGGGTGAACTCACAAAAGGTATTCGGCATATTCAACGTCAAATGACTTATCTCTCGTGTGATAGCTCACATCCAGAGTTGTCGCCATACAAAATATACAAACATACATATTATCATCACGAGTATCATCAGGGGGGTGTCACTCCGCAGTTTAGGTAGGTTCGTTTGGCGCGCCTCCCAGGCAGGCCGCCCAGACGTATGGCAGTAAAGGTTGCCACGAGCCGTAGCACCGAACACCGAGCGCGTAATCGCTTCGCGCGCGCGTAAACCCTACGCTCTGTGACGTCATGACGTCAAATCGATATCGAGTCAGCGTTGCTTAACGGAATATGAACGCTCGGGTCACACGATAAGTTTCAATTTCGCGTGAAAGTCGTTGGAGAGTGAACCTTCTGTACGTTGTACTAGTAGTTATTCTGTGCTATTATCCACAAAGGGTTAGTCAGAGAATAGGCAAAAAGGACATCCTCTCTCCTTATTCACTAAGTTTTATTTGTACTGGCACCTCGAGACCAACCGTTAGGTTATGCAAGAAATGCCAGACGTCCCTGCGCCAGTAAACTACTCGCGCAGGAGACCATCTGCGTTAGGTCTTGACGCCAAATCAGTGCCCGCCGAAGCGCGCTCTTCATTCGGTACTCATACACTCATACACGTGTAGTTCACTGCCTATTGTCCAGATAGGTAACCGGAGCTGTCAAGCTCGCTCACTTCTCGTTGCTCGAAGGGCACAACTCGCAGTTACCACTGCTAGGGTCGTCGACTCCTAAAGTCGACTTCCAATTGTCCACCTTGGTAGCGGAGTAGTAAGCACACTCACTTCTCAGAACCCATCCAGGCGCCTAGCCAGTTCCCACGTCCTACGCGGCTGGCTGGACCGGAGGCTACGGCATCTAGGGGGCCGCCTCTACTAGTTATCCAGACTAGTACCGGAGATGTCAACACCAATGTCCAATGAGAACCACCGAACAAAGCTGCCAACTATAAGGGAAACTCACGTTCCCCGCAGGACTTTTCACTTCTGGCCCCTCAGAGACCGCTACTAGGCCCCGCTCGCTGTGCGCGAGTTTGGAAGTCCTGGCACACAATACCAGGACAAACGAACATTTCCAAGCTCTACAGCTAACCACGAGCCACTACGAGTCCAACCCACGTCCGGATCCCGCCGGAGGCGCCGGTCAAGGTACAACCAGCGGGGGGCTTGAACCGGAACCCCGTAGTACCCCTGAAAACACAGCCGGACTCGTAGTTCCAGCTGCGATACCCTATCTATCGGGGTCGGTAGATAGGGACCAATCAATCAAGACAGCAAAATGCAGTCCTCTACCATAGTCCACTTTTTACCAAATAGTGACTGCACATGTGCTAAGCGTGTTGTTTGTAAGTATGTGCAGTCTTTAGTCCGTTAGTCTAAGTTAGTCTTTTACGACACCCAAGGGAAGAGAGGGGGTGGTAAGTATTCTTTCACCGCTATGCGACACGGTGTATATACATGTACAAAATATAAATATACTACAAGGTGGATACAGTAAGTGCCATGTTCTTTAAAACATGGAATGTCACGGGCGGAAGTTAGTAACAAAATATGACATAACACACATACATCATCTCTCAGAGTATTGCATCTTTTATTATGTGCACCATTTTATGAGCCATAAACATTTTACATGCATAGAGACAGATGTTAACCTACTTTCCGCAGTCTTATTGCACATTAATATGTAAAAGTACTGGGCACGAACAATGGGCAGACATAGCAATCTTCCTGGTACTTCTAATGGAATAGCGACTACTATATAAAATTTACTATGTACCTACTCTTACGTTATGATTATGAGAGTAAATCAAGCGAAGTGAAATTTCGTCAGTTCTAACCAATACCACGGTGACGAAGTGGTCGAAGCAGCCGCCCGGATTGCGGAGGGCGCGGGTTCGATTCCCGTTTGAGGTAGACATTTTTTCAACGTTTCGTTATCATTGAGTTTATTTGAGCGTTTTTAACCACTCACTTGTGGAAATTTTCTGACACAAAAATTGGCGCAACTTTCAACGTCAAATTTGACAGAATCGAGCATAGACTATGCGAAATTTTGCGATCACGATGCATAAAATGTACCACAGAACCGAAATAATCAAACTTGTTCATACTAAAGTAGTCTGTAAGTTTATGAAAACACGGTACAAAGTCAAGTGTGTATTTGTAGGTGCGGTCTCATGCGACCGCTTGGGGGCTGAGGGGTTCGCAAATAATGAAATATTACGAAGAAGTGTGTCAGGATCCATAGTAAATGGAAAGCTGTGGTCTTACCCGTACGGAATATGGGCGTGACGATGACGTATGACGAGGAGCTCCATGGCGCAGCGGCTAGCGCGTTCGGCTTGCGATCTTGCTCGCTAAGCAACTTTCGCAATGACGGGTCGCTGGATGGGTGGCCAAATTAAAAACATCTACAGCTCCTCCGTGCTTCGGAAGGCACGTTAAGCCGTTGGTCCCGGTTCGGTTGTTGTTGTAAGATGACAGTTGTTAAAACCCTCCAACCCGCATTGGGCCAGCGTGGCGGATTATGGCCCAATATCCCCACGTGCTATTGTCCACGTGGGAGGCCTGTGCCCAGCAGTGGGACGTTTATAGGCTGATGATGATGATGATAACGTATGTATTTATATATCATTATACAATGATATATAAATACATACGTTATTATTACGGTAGGGAGGACATTTTACAACATTTGAAGCTATAAAAGAAATAAAGTAGGAAGGGGCAGCCCTCGGCGAACGTACTTTGACCGGTAGGCTTACCATTAACTCTTAGAGCAGTAACACTTTAATCTTAGTAAGATTGAAATAATACTGCTGTAAGAGTCCCTATCTACCGACCCCTATAGATAGGGTATCACAGCTGGAACTACGGGTCCGGCTGTGTTTCTCAAGGATACTACGGGGTTCCGGTTCATGCCCCCCGCTGGTTGTGCCTTGACCGGCGCCTCCGGCGGGATCTGGACGTGGGTTGAACTCGTGTGGCTTGTAGTTAGCTGTAGAGTTTGGGAATGTTCGTTTGTCCTGGTATTGTGTGCCGGGACTTCCAGACTCACGCACAGCGAGCGGAGCCTAGTAGCGGTCTGTGTGGGGCCAGCAGCGAAAAGTCCTGCGGGGAACGTGAGTTTCCCTTATAGTTGGCAGCTTTGTCCGGTGGTTCTCATTGGACATTGGTGTTGACATCTCCGGTACTAGTCTGGAGAACTAGTAGAAGCGGCCCCCTAGATGCCGTAGTCTCCGTTCCAGCCAGCCGCGTAGGACGTGGGAACTGGCTAGGCGCCCGGATGGGTTACGAGAAGTGAGTGTGCTGACTACTCCGCGACCAAGGTGGACACTTGGGAGTCGACTTTAGAGTCGACGACCCGAGCAGTGGGAACTGCGAGTTGTGCCCTTCGTGCAACGAGAAGTGAGCGAGCTTGACAGATCCGGTTACCTATCTGGACAATAGGCAGTGAACTACACATGTTCACGGGGAAACTCTCCCGAGACACTAGTCTTATGAGTACCGAATGAAGAGCGCGCTTCGGCGGGCAATGATTTGGCGTCAAGACCTAACGCAGATGGTCTCCTGCGCGAGTGTTCTACTGTCGCAGGGACGTCTGGCACTTCTTGCATAACCTAACGGGTTGGTCTCGAGGTGCCAGTACAAATAAAACTTAGTGAATAAGGAGAGGGGATGCTCTAAGAGGCGACAGTAGGTCTCAGATAGGAGACACTCTTGTTATAGTACTATTATTTATTATGTGCTTATAGGTCCGGTCAAGAGTACCCTAAAACGACAAGCATAATATGAAGAATGATTGTGTATTGGATGTGTTTCGGAATCTTAGCAAATTTGAAAGAATATTCAATTTTTTATTTTATTTTTATTAAATATTCTTTTGTATGTGTTGTGTTGTCTTGTAATCGTATTAAAATGTTTTTTTTGTTGCAATGGAAAATGTCCTTCTATGATAGGAAGGGCATTTTCCAATTTTTTATTGATGCTCACAAATAATGTAATATACTGTCGCTTACATACGATATGTTCTTACATACGATACTTAATGTTCTTGCGCCCGTTCTTCTCCACAGCTAAAAGACTTCCTTAATTTCGGGTGCCCGGCTCGCCCGGCGTAATACCACCCCCTCACGAATTTTCGGCGTGAAACAATGGCACTCTGTGCTGTTGTGTTTCGTCCGGCGAGTGAGGGTTCCGGAGACCCCTCCCCCCCCCCCCCCCCCCCCCCCCTCACAATTGATATGGCAGCGAACTGTAATCTAGATTTACCCCAGGGGGGTACCGACACATCCAGTGTCGGAGAATCCCCCCCTGAGCGTTCTCGCTCAGGCTGCCCTACGTATTCTGGGGAGGGCAAAAGTTCGCCCGTGCCAAGGCATGCTGCAGGCAGGAGAAAGGCGGGACAATTGGCACCCCCTCCTACGCTTCGCGTGGACTTCTGCAATATCAGGGGAATCCACTCTAATTTGAGCGCCGTCCATTACCACCTCGAGACGGCGAAACCGGCCTTGCTCTTCCTCACCGAGACGCAGATATCCCCCCCTCCTGACATCTCGTACTTGCGCTACCCGGGATACAACTTGGAACATGCATTTGTGCCACGAGCCGGTGTTTGTGCCTATGTCAGGGAGGATATGTGCGTTCGTCGCCTTGGCAATCTTGAAGATAGGGACCTCTCCATCTTATGGCTGCACGTCGACTGCGGACGTCATCCTCGCGTCTACGCGTGCCTGTATAGGTCCCACAGCGGTAACATCGGAACTGACCAACTCATCGAGACCGTCCAAACAGCGACAGACTCCCTTCTCCAACGGATCCCCTCGGCCGAGATTGTGGTATTGGGAGACTTCAATGCCCACCACGTCGAATGGCTTGGTTCACGCACAACTGACCACGCGGGTAAAGCCGTTCATGACTTCGCTTTGGCCTACAGTCTGTCCCAATTGGTAACCGAGCCAACACGGGTTCCAGATGTGGAGGGCCATGCACCTTCTTTATTGGACCTTCTGCTGACCTCGCACCCAGACGGCTATCAAGTTTCTGTTGATGCACCACTAGGCTCATCAGACCACTGTCTAATTCGCAGCACTGTGCCTCTCACAGAAACTTCAAAACCGCAACCAGCGGCTAGCCGTCGAGTCTGGCATTATAGGTCGGCGGACTGGGATGGGATGCGAAGTTTCTTTGCGTCCTACCCGTGGTGGCGAGTTTGCTTCTCGCTGGATGATCCTGATGTCGCCGCTGACTCTGTCGTTGATTTGATACTGCAGGGAATGGAACTTTTCATTCCAAACTCTGTGGTTCCCATTGGCGGCAAGTCCCAACCATGGTTTGGTCGTTGCTGCAAAATGGCGTCTCGCCAAAAGCGACAGCATTACCAAGCCTGGGCTAATGCGGTGTCATCAAAGGATCCAAACACCAGTGCGCTCAGAAAGAAGTACAACTTTGCCGCCAGATCCTTTAAGAAGGACATCGCCAAGGCGAAGTCACCATTCATAGGTAGAATTGGCGAGAGGCTAGTGCGTCTTCCTTCGGGGACGCGTGCGTTCTGGTCTCTCGCCAAAGCTATCTTAGGGAATTTTTGTCAGCCGTCCCTACCACCATTGCACAAGACCGATGACTGCCTGGCCTATACTGCAAAGGAGAAAGCCGATCTCTTGGGCTCTCTTTTCGCATCAAACTCGACCTTGGACGATGGGGAAAACTCTCCACCAACCATATCGCATTGCGCTTGTACAATGCCAAACGTTCAGTTCCTGCAAAGGTCAGTTCGTAAGGCTCTTTTTTCCCTTGATATCCATAAGGCGAGTGGGCCAGATGCAGTTCCACCCATTGTGCTTCGGACGTGTGCTCCTGAATTGGCACCAGTTCTAACGCGCCTTTTCCAGCTCTCTTACACCACTGGCGTCGTCCCGAGCTCTTGGAAGACAGCCCTTGTGCACCCGATTCCAAAAAAAGGCGATCGCTCAGATCCGTCTAACTACAGGCCAATAGCTATTACCTCTTTACTCTCCAAAGTAATGGAGTCCATTATAAACCGCCAGCTCTTAAGGTACCTAAAAGAGAACCAGCTACTAAGTGATCGCCAGTATGGTTTTCGTCGCGGTCGATCGGCTGGTGATCTTTTAGTGTACCTTACTCACCGATGGGCGGAGGCAGTCGAGAGTAAAGGGGAGGCACTGGCAGTTAGCTTGGACGTAGCGAAAGCTTTTGACAGGGTATGGCACAGGGCTCTTTTCTCTAAACTTCCATCATACGGGCTTCCTGAGAAATTGTGTTCATGGGTTGCCAGCTTTCTTACTGGGCGTAGCATCAGAGTCGCAGTCGACGGTTCGTGCTCCGACATGAAGCCCGTGAATGCTGGAGTCCCGCAGGGGTGTGTGTTGTCCCCTACTTTGTTTCTTCTGCATATCAATGACATGCTGCATAACAACAGCATTCATTGCTATGCGGATGACAGTACTGGGGATACGCTCTACACCGGGCGAGCTAATATTTCTCTGGAAAGCGTCATCGAGAGCCGGTATAAACTTGTGACTGACACCGAGAACATGTTAAGTCATGTCTCGGATTGGGGCCGACATAACCTAGTCCGCTTTAACCCCTCCAAAACACAAGTTTGCGCATTTACCGCGAAAAAACATCCCTTCGTCGTACCTCTGAACTTTGAGGGAGCTCCCCTTGATACCAATCCGATTATTGGAATCCTTGGCGTCGATATTTCGAGTGACGTTCAGTTTCGTGGTCATTTGGAAGGTAAAGCTAAATTAGCTTCGAAAAAGCTGGGTGTGCTTAATAGAGCGGGTCAGTATTTCACGCCGGCCCACCGTTTACAACTGTATAAAGCACAGGTCAGGCCGCATATGGAATACTGCTCCCATCTCTGGGCTGGAGCACCCCAATACCAACTCCTTCCATTTGACCGCATTCAACGCAGAGCTGCTCGAATTGTCGGCGACGTGGTTATTTCAGGTCGGCTCGATCCACTGGCTCTTCGGAGAGACGTTGCGTCTCTCTGTATATTGTACCGTATATATCATGGGGAGTGTTCTGAGGAATTGTTCGGCTTGATCCCTGCCGCTAATTTCCTTCACCGCACTACACGCAATCGACTGTCATTCCATCCACATCGCCTTGATGGATGGCGGTCTACTACTGTGCGTTTTTCAAGAAATTTCTTGCCTCGAACTACGAGGGGCGTTCAAAATATTCTCGGTATTGATACGTTACAACCTCTTTTATATATATATTTGTTACTGGCCGCTAAGATTCATCCATTGACATTAAAAAAAAGTAAAATTGGAACCGAGATGTTCTTTTGTTTTTCTGCAATTGCCGAACAAACATGAACACCATGAGCGAATTAACAATTTTAACGAAATTAGAGCACCGATCCGTCATAAAATTCTTGACAAAACAGGGTAAAAATCAAAAAACCATAAAAGAGGAAATGGATTGTGTTTACCGTGAGTCTGCTCCTTCTTTATCTACTATTCAAAAATGGTCAAGCGAATTTAAGCGTGGAAGGGAGAGTATTGAAGATGACCCTAGACCTGGCCGGCCTGTAGTGGCTACCTCACAAGAAAATATTGATAAAGTGGAAAAACTTATATTGGAAGACGGCCGAGTGAAGGTAAAATCTATAGCTCAAGTAACCAATCTCTCTATTGGTACCGTACATGACATTATACATGACCATCTTAATATGTCAAAAGTAAGTGCAAGATGGGTTCCGCGAATGCTGACGCTTCTTCAAAAGGATATGCGTGTGGCTTGCTGTTCAGATTTTATCGACCTGTGTGGTGAAAATCCCGATGAGGTGCTGCAAAAAATAGTTACTGGAGATGAAACCTGGGTTCATCATTATGACCCAGAGAGCAAACAGGAGTCCATGCAGTGGCACATTAAGGGTTCAGCTCATCCCAAGAAGTTCAAGGTAATCCCGTCAGCTGGCAAGGTCATGGCCACAATATTTTGGGATTGTGAAGGAGTTTTGCTTATCGATTATAAAGAAAAAGGTGTAAATATCACAGGGCAGTACTACGCTAACGTTATACGTCAATTAAGAGATGCGATCAAAGAAAAGAGGCGAGGAAAGTTAACCAAAGGTGTTCTGCTTCTGCATGACAACGCCCCTGTCCATACTGCTCATATTGCCAAGGCAGCTATTGTTGAATGTGGGTTTGAAACTGTTACTCATCCACCCTATAGTCCGGACTTAGCCCCAAGCGACTTCTTTTTGTTCCCCAATCTTAAAAAGGATCTGCGTGGAAATAAATTTTCTGACGATGAAGCGTTGAAGACGGCCGTGGAGGAGCATTTTTACACCAAAGATAAAAAATATTTTTATGAGGGATTAAAAAAAATAATTGATCGATCTTATAAGTGTATGAACATAGGGGGGGAGTATATTGAAAAATAAAAATATCAAACTTTTCGTACTTGTTTGTTTTTATCCACATACCGAGAATATTTTGAACGCCCCTCGTACAGTGTTGTGGAACCAGCTCTCGGCGGCGGTATTTCCGGACCGTTACGACTTAGGGATCTTCAAGAAACGAGCCTATTCCTTCCTTAAAGGCCGGCAACGCGCCTGCGATTCCTCTGGTTTTGCGGGTGTCCATGGGCGGCGGTGATTACTTTCCATCAGGTGACCCGCTTGCTCGTTTGCCTCCTTCTGCTATAAAAAAAAAAAAAAAGTTTAGACGATTCAAAAGCTTATTTTAAGTTAACTGAATAAAGAAATTTTGATTTGATTTGAAAGCTTTGGTCTCTGCCTACCCTGCAGGGGAATGAGCGTGATGTGTATACGATGTAAGTAGGTAGGTATCAATAGTGATGCCCTTGCTGAGTATGTATGTATATAATTTAAATGAGAATCTTCAATATGTCTCTGTAATAATGCAATGTGGGTGCGACTGCAGTCATTACTTGTGACAAATGCATCACCTCTCCCAAGGTGAAGTTGGTTAACCCACGTCCATACATACGTATGTCATACATCAGTATTATTCTAAATTGTTGTTTGAAAGAAGGATGACCACTTTTAGGATCCCACCTTTTTAAATTATTTAATTTAACTATCCTAACTTATCAAAGGATCTAGTAAGGTACACACTAGTGTAATACCTCTAGAAAATATCCGAGGATGTTCGTTTACTAGAACTAGAGAAAATACCATAAAAAATTTTGATCATCAAAAAAGCTTATCGCAAATATGGTTCCTATTCCATGAACTTAGAGTTAAATTTGAAGGCTATGCATTCTTAGCATCTCGGAAAATCCAAAAAGATTTACCGATAAAAAAAAAGTTAAGCTAACGGCGACCGCGGCCGGTACTCAGCGATTATCAAATTTTTTTTTGTTTTGTTTGAGCAATGAACTAAAACTTTTTATTTTGTTTATTTCTGTGTTGCAAAGTACGCCATATATGAACAGGTAGTTGATGTTATTATGATGTGGGTGGTAATATGACCGCCCGTATGACCGTGACCCTCAATTTGTATGAACTCGCTAATTTGTGAGAGGTCAAGACTTTTCTGTTTTATTTTGGCATAGACAATATTAATAGTCTGATTCGCATTCAGAAAGTTGATATGCTTGTCTTAGTTAAGGACTCGTAGATCCATCAACCTTTCGGTGGCCAAGTTGTCAAACGCTCGCCTTGATATCCGGTGGTCCCGGGTTCAATTCTCAGATCGGGAAATGAGTAGCAAAAGCAGTCCTATACCATAGTCCAATTTTCACCAAATAGCGACTGCACTTGTTATTGCATTCCATAATGTTTACAAATAAGACGGTAGGTTTTTACAATGGGATCAAATTTGGACCCTGTCGGGCACAGCATAGCTTAGTAGGAGAGAGGAAGAGAGTTTGTATACTAATTAACTTGTGCGTTATTGGTTCCAGGGCTCCCCGCACGGATCGGTGATGTCGTGCCAGTCGCTCGCGGCGCGCGCCTTCGCCGAGCCGGAGAAGGACTCCATGGCGCACTGCGGCGGCTTCCACAGGTAACGCCGGCTGTAAAGGCCGTCTACAGCCCGTTCAGGTTCATAATGTACCTTTCCCATAATGTCCACCGTTTTCAAATGATCCCTTTCACGAAATGTCCCCTTGACGTTACGTCCCTTTTTCATAATGATGCTTTCTCAAAACGTCCCATCCCCAAAATAAGCCTTTTCCGAAATGTACCTTTCTCAGAATGTCCCTTTCCTACAAAAGCTACGCATTTTAGTCTAGGTGTGTTAAATAATATAAGCCAAAAGTGGTCTTCAACTTTTAAAGGTAAATCTAATCATGTCACCAACTTCCAATGTTAGAATCACCAAAAAAACGGAAATCATCATGTGGTCACAATCACATAACATAAAAAAAACCGAAAATAATCACTTATGGAATACAATGTAAGTAGGTACTAAGTATAACAACAAAGTTGATTTGTTTATTGATCCTTCTATCAGTTTTTTATATGTAACCGAAGAATTGATACCATGGTTCAGTGGCGTGCCTAGGGCTTCAGATTGGGGCAAGCCACGAAACCTGAAGTTCCTAATTTTGCTACCTAGGTACATGTTGGTACCCATTTGTGTCATAGGCCGTGGCATTACAAACGTTCTTGTCGTTTGTAAAAAAACAGCCTATTACCTTCTATTACATCTTGAATGTGATTTCTGCGAGAAATTTTTGAAAAAAAAATAATATTACTGCGGCCAATTTTGGCATTCTTTATCTCAGAAACAAAAATACATTAACAGTATTTACTTATTGAATAGTGTAGAATAGCTATTGGCATAGTACGTAGAGGCCTCGCTTTTTGTAAATTTTGCTTAACTATTTATTTAAACCCAAAATTGCAGAGAAAGATTTTTTACAAATTGCGCGAGGGCACTTTTTTGAGCTCCTGGATTGAACTACTGTTCTAAACAAATAAAATAAAAAAATGAGAATGTTATCTTGTCGTATTATGCGTAGCGGCCACGGAATTTTTAAATATTATTGATTTTATATAAGTAGAAAAAAATAGTTTTCAAAACCAAAAAAACTTCGAAAATCGCGTTAAGTTAACTGTGAATTTCTCTTATCTACGATAATATTATTGAGTAAAATTTATACCAGAATAATTGTTACTTCATGAGGAATAAAAAAGTTATACTTAATGAATTTATTATCCTATTTCGATGAAAACTATAAATACTTACAACTAAGTACAAAATACAATGCGCCGGCCGGGCCGTCCGAACTCAGCTTATTCTCGCAGAGTGGAGATTCATAATATTAAGCATGCATTTATTATCCTATTTCGATAAAAACGATAAATACAACTGGAAAATTACTACAAAATGCGAAAATGGGCATTTTGCGCGGGAATCACAGTCGATATGTAGGCAGGCCTCTACACTTAATTTACTAATTATTAGTTAATTATTTTGAATGGAAGCAACCAACAATCCAAAGAGTTTTTTACATAGACCTATTATAATTAATGCCCTAGATGACTTTTAATAGTTTGCGAAATACATAAATCATGTATGATGTTCAAAGAATTTATTTACTTACCTCTGCCTTTCGTATGTCACTCATCAACACGTTTAAGTACACATTTGTTTGCAACACACAGCTATATATAACACATCACATGCCCAATACATCTAAGTTCGTCACAGAGACCAATAAAGCGACGAAATGAACTCAGAACACATTTCTTTTATCACAAATTACGAAAACACTTGTTACTTAAAAACAATCGCTCAAACAAAGTGAAGTGTGACAATAACAAAGAATAAAAAATGGCTGGCTGCAGCCTGTGGCTGCTGCACAGCACAATCGCGTATTAACGCTCGCCTCTGATTGGTTCGCCCGAGCTCGAGCTGTCGTCGGTCGCCTCTGATTGGTTCGCCCGCGTTGAAGTTGCACGTGATTCGGTAGAAATAAAGCCTGATTTGGAGAAGGCCTTACTTGCGAACTTCATAACGCAAGCTGGCTTTGAAGAAGAGTATGAATTTCTCATAGAATCTATACATACTTACGCAGTATTATGTTGATAGAGTAGCAATTTTGTTAAAGTTAGAAGAGAGCGGATATACTTTAAATCCGAAGCCCGGTTGCAAGCCAACTTGTGCGAGAGAGATGTAAAGCATCGCACGATTTATAAGCAGCTTTATGCGATTTGTTTGGTGATTCTTAATATGAGAAACTTATAAAATTGATAATTTGAATGCTGATGAAAGAAAATTAACAATGGTAAAAAATATTAAGTGATTTTAATAATTGCGTTTTACCAGTAGTGATATTGAGTTTTTGTTAGGGCAAGCCGGGCTTTTCGGCTTGTATGAAGGTACCGCCACTGCCATGGTTAGATAAACCCGTGAGCCTCCCAACACACTGCTCATATAAACAAATGTTATTGTGTTTATTTCAGATCGGTCCGGTTCAGTTCCGAGTCGCGCAGTTCCACCAGAGCCTCCACCGACCAGGACCACAAGCGGGAGACGCCGGGTGAGGAGTTGTGGATATTACAATTATTTTAGAATAGAATAAAAGAGAAATCTTTATTCCATACTATACATCACACACTTATCGTTCTCATTCATGACTCTGTCTTGTTCGTTTTGATCATTTACAAAAGTTTGTGATGGGTTCGTATTATAGCTTAACCGCGACCGCTATACCGCTGCTGCCATACTAACTTGTATGGTTGTTGAGTTAGTAAGACTATTTTTTGATTTATGCTACTAAGGCGCTGCGCGACCGCAGACATTTTACACGGGACATCATCATTTACATACATACAATCACGACTATTATCCCCGGAGGGTTATTATTATTTTTTTTTTTATAAAAGAGGGAGGCAAACGAGCAGGCGGGTCACCTGATGGAGAGTAATCACCGCCGCCCATGGACACCCGCAAAACCAGAGGAATCGCAGGCGCGTTGCCGGCCTTTCAGGGAGGAATAGGTTTAAGGAAGGAATAGGAATTGGGAGGAGGGGGGGGGGGGGGGGGAAGGGGCCTCCGGAACCCTCACTGGTCGGACGAAACACAACAGCACCAAGCGCCATTATTTCACGCCGAATATTAATGAGAGGGTGGTATTACGCCGGGTGAGCCGGCCCAATGCGTGCTGCAACGCAGCGTGGCTCTACCACTCAGTCAGTGTCACTCATTTAGCACCACCCAGGGATCACGTGTTGGGTCTCAAGGGTAAACCTACGGACGCGAGCAACTTTGACCCCCAAAAGTCGGTTAGTCAGAGACTAGGCAATGAGGACAGCGAAAGCAGTCCTACCATAGTCCACTTTACACCAAATAACGACTGCACATGTGCTCATCGTGACAGGTGGTGGGTCATAGCCGTTCCATGCCGTTGGTGTATGTGCGGTCTTTAGTCCGTTAGTCGCTTACGACACCCAAGGGAAGAAAGGTAGTGGTAGTATTCTTGCACCGCCACGCGACACGGTTACACAGAAAAAACGGTATTCTTCGAATAAGTAAAATAATCTTGCATGAAAGCAAATTGCATTAAACCAAGATTATGGTTGCCTCATATATATTGAAACATATATTTTCTTACATTAAAAAAAAAATAATCTTAAACTGATATTTGAAATAATCTTGAAATAAAATAATTCTTGATTGATTTAAAATAATACATCTTTAACCAAGAATTATAAGTATTCTTAATGTAAGTTGATAATTCTCTTGATGCAAGCTTATGATGTATTTTTATTTCAAGAAAATGTTGATTTCAATTCAGATAAGTTTATTTTAATTTGAGAAAATTATATCCTTAGACCAATAATAACTAATATTTTAAATTTCAATTTAAGCTACCTTCAATAAGGAAAAATATTCCTTCATTCCTTGCAGTAAAGAGTCTTAAGAGACTTCAAGAGTACTGAAAGAATACTCATTATCTCGATAGACCAATAAAGTTCCAAATATATTTGGAAGGAACTTCAGTGCAAGATTCGATACGTTAAAAAAAAAACAGATCCGTACTTATACTATTGATGAAACGAAACCATAGCGCGATGCAGGAATTAGTACAGCGCCATCTAGGGCGTCATTGTTGTCGTCACTTTGTCCACTAATTTTTCATCTGGCAGCTACAGGCCTAATCTCAAACAGTACAAACAGTTTTAAACTTGCTTTGCATGGCGCGCACACTCACAATATCGTTAGGTAAGCGTGGGTTGACATATCAAAAAAACTATTTTTGGTAAAGATAACTAGTTACTGAGTTAAAATATTTTTATCTTTTTTCAATATTTTATTTAATTGAAACAAGGTACTATAATATTTTTTAGCAAACCAGGATGTTTACTCAAAACAAGATTAGATGTCATTAGTTCAAGAGATATTTTTTTAAATTTGCTCAAGATATGATTCAAGATAATGTTTTCTTCATCTAATGAATTGTATCATTGTGATAAAAAAACTTTCAGTTTGAAATAAGTATTTCATTGTATTAAAGCAATAACATTTGAACTTCTTAGATTAATTTTACTTATTCTTCATTGAAAATATTTTTTCTTGATTGTAAAAATGCAACAAGAAAATATATCTTTTGTTTTAAGACTGCCAATATCTAAAAATAAATAAACATTACTTGTATTAAGACAATTTTCCTTAAAATAACGTAATATGTCAAGAAAACTATTTTTCTTGCTTTGAGAAATCCTTTTTATCTGTGTACCCTACCATAATTTTCCGCGTCCGTAGGTTTACCCTTGAGACCCTACACGTGATCCCTGGGTGGTGCTAAATGAGTGACACTGACTGAGTGGTAGAGCCACGCTGCGTTGCAGCACACATTGGGCCGGCTCGCCCGGCGTAATACCACCCTCTCACTAATATTCGGCGTGAAATAATGGCACTTGGTGCTGTTGTGTTTCGTCCGACCAGTGAGGGTTCCGGAGCCCCCCCCCCCCCCCCTCCTCCCAATTCCTATTCCTTCCTTAAACCTATTCCTCCCTTAAAGGCCGGCAACGCGTCTGCGACTCCTCTGGTTTTGCGGGTGTCCATGGGCGGCGGTGATTACTCTCCATCAGGTGACCCGCCTGCTCGTTTGCCTCCCTCTTTTATAAAAAAAAAAAAAAGAAAACGCGGTAACAGGGTCCGGTAGCGGCAACTGAACGCACAGCAAATCGTTTTGGTATGGTGGCCGTATGCGTAGCGCCTACGGGCATGCCGTATCTTCCTCTTATTGTCTTAAGGCGCTCTTTTCCCGTTTTTAACAATTTCGATTGATTGTACCACCAATATAAAACATACAGTTCTAAAATTCATACATTACATCGTTGAACATATTATCTAATGACTCTTAGAGACAGAAATATGATTGGTAATACTTCTTTCAATAGAAAAAAAATCAAAGATTTTAAATAAAAGTCAAAATTTTAAAAGAGCTTTAAGTCAGATAATACATTAATAAATGACTTAATTTTTTTACCAATAGAAGAAACTTTTCATTATCTAGTGAATGCAAAAAGTACATATTTTTTATTTTACTTGTTTTTTCCTATATAGGCAAAAAACCTATAAAACGCGTCTATTCGCGCCGCTTCGCTGGTACACCCGTCCCTTACCATCGTAGCGTCGAGAGAGCGAGAGAGATCAATTATTATTGCATGTTAATATTTATTAATTGAATAGCGATTTTTATACTTATATTTGACATTTTGTTTATACCTATTCTTTGCAAATAAAATACTTTGACTTTGAGAGAAGCGCTCGGAATACCTCGCCTTAATCCAAGACGCCAGCGTTGACTGTGGCCGTCCCCGTTGCAGGCTCGATATGTCTGATCGCGCTGACTATGACCCCGATAACGTCGTAGTCGTCAGCGTGTAGTTTACTTTGACTGCGGCCGAGTTGTGGGGTTATATACCTACCTATTACTATCAAACACTGTATTTAATTACTGGTATGATCCCAGCTTTGACGCTATCCTCCCCGTTGAGGTTCGATATTGCTGACCGCGCTGACTGTGACCCCGGTGACGTTGCAGTCGTCAGTTTTCTTTCCTTAACCCTATCATTGACGCTAGCCCTCCCTTTGCAGGGTCGATATCGCTGACCGCGTTGACAATGACATCGGTGACGTCTCAGTCGTCATTTCTTTTTTTACTAGAAGTGTGTGTCATGTACCTACTATTATATTTATTGATGTCATCTTTTGCTATACTATGGGACTGCAATAAAGAAATAGAAATTGAGTACCCTATCTTTGAACCTGCGCTGACTGTAACCCCGGTGACGAACCCTATCATTGACGCTAGCCCTCCCCTTCGCAGGTTCGATATCGCTGACCGCGCTGACTATGACCCCGGTGACGTCACAGTCGTCGGCGATGAGCCAGTCCGCGCCGCAGGCGTCCGCCACCTTCGATCTGCCTGATGCGGTGAGTACACCATCACTATATAGTAAAAAAAAGGTAATTTAAAAAAATTAAAAAAACTTGACTGCGTTTCTGTGTAATTTGGAAATGAAAAAACCCTAAAATATGAAAGTCAATACCCAATTGCACTTAACTTAAGAATCGCCAGAGTTGCAAAGGAAAATTGAAGCAGTCGGGAGGACCCATTCTAGAAATGGAGGCTTAGTGAATTGAGAGCACATACCTATATTACATTGCAGATTGCTCCAATCTACTAGACGGCTGACTTTCTAGAATGGGCCCCGACTGCTTAAATTTTTCTTTGCAACTTTGGCGATTCTTATGTTCAGTGCAATCGGGAATGACGACTTTCTTGTTTTGGGGTTTTTTCATTTCCAAATTACACAGAAACGCAGCCGGGTTTTTTAAGTTTCTTATATTACCGTTTAATTTTTGTTAGGATTATTATTGAATGAGTGTTTATATAACAAATACTCTAAAGCTAATATCCATCGAGCCGTTCAGGCTGCAGAGCGTGCCAAACAATTAAACAAACAAACATACATACTCTCGAAAAACATAACCCTCCTTCTGGCGCAGTCGGGTAAAAAGCCTGCATATTACAGTCTGTAAAACCGCCTCTGTGATCTAGTGGCTAAGCCATCGGCCTCAGACCCAGAGGTCCCGGGTTTGATTCCCAGCGGGCGGCACATCTTTGTGTGCTCGGTTTAGTTGGTGGTAGGGCTGTTAAGTCCGCCTGGCTAGCTACCACCATCTTATCTAAGTCTGTCGCCATAACAACGATGTTTATAGCATTCTTGTGTTCCGACAGTTTGAGATAAGATAGCCACTGTTTGATTATTCCGGGTAAAGCGAAGCACCTTCGGCCTTATCGTCACGTCTTACCATCACGTGAGATGAAGGCCTAACGCTTACCCGCTGTAGAATAATAAAAAAATGTATACTGCGGGGCAAAGGCCATTCATTGTAATGCTACAATTGGCTACTGACAGTTCTCGGAAAAGTAAATAAAAAATTACAAACGCTTATTTTATACCCTGTACAATAGTTTTTTTCTACCCCGTACAATAGTTTTTTTCTCGATAAAGCTTTATTTAAAAGAAAAAAACACATCTTTCATTTTTCTCATTTCAAATTTCGTGCGAAAACGGTTGGTCACTTGACTTTTAGCCCTGTGATGACGTCACACACCACACTAAAAAGACAAATTTATCCTGACAGATAGTTTTGTTTAATTTGTGAAATGTGAAACACGAAGCTCAATCATGGTCGCCCGTGTTTTGGGTTTTGTAATCCACGGACAAAAAATCGCAAATTTATTTTGTTTAAATAAAATATCTAGAAATTATTTAAAAAAAAACATAGTTATAAACTACCATTGGAATTATAAACTACCATATCCGACATATTTCATATTTTATTGTTACAACTGTCAAATAGCCAATTGATAGCAAACGTGCTGAACAAGCCAATACCTATTGGCTTGTTCAGCACGTTTGCCAAATGTGGGTAGGTAATCGCAAACCCGGGTGCAGCATCGAAATATCCGAAAACACCTTGCCCGTGTCGCGTAGCGGTGAAAGACCACCCCTCTCTTCCCTTGGGTGTGGTAAAAGGCGACTAACGGACTAAAGACTGTACGTACATTCAACTGCATAGGGCGATGGGCTTACCACTTATCGCAGTCGCTATTTGGTAAAAATTGGATTATGGTAGAGGACTGCTTTTGCGGTCGTCATTGCCTAGTCTCTGACTAACCCTTCGGGGATAATAGTTATGATTATATGTATGCACTTTGCCCGATCTTTGGGAATTGAACCCGGCGGAAAATCCGGATATCGAGCCGCACGCTTGGCCACCGAGGCGTGTCCATCACTATACACCGAAATTTTTCATTGGTTTTGGAGCCGGAAAACCATGTTCATGTTTATCATTAGTAGAAGCTATTTAGCTTGTAAAACTAAAAATATGAGCATAAAAAAATCATTAAAAAATATCAATAAAAAATGTAAGATCCTTAGTACCGGTCGATCTTATGAAAGTCAATGACCTATGCGCTTCAAACGCTCCGCCTACCCCCCGCCCCGCCGCCGGCGCAGGTGGCCGGCCGGGAAAGTTCATAGAGGTCACAGTGTATGAGTTACTACGTGTTTACGACAAAAAGTCACTTTTACAACTTTTTTTCTTAGCTCGTAAAGCAATTATTATTTCAAAAATAGGTACAATACTTTTTGTATTATAACGTTTTCGGCTCCAAAACCAATGAAAAATCTCGGTGTATAGAGGAGTACAATCCCACGACCTCCGTGGTCGTGTGGTTAGCGCGCCGGTTCTGGCGTCGCGCCCCGTCTCCCGGAGGTCCCGGTTTCAATTACCGGTCGGATCAATTTAGAAATAAAAAAACAGAAATTTTGTTTTAAAAAATAAGCATAGTGACACAAGATTTTTGTGCAACGAAAAGTGTCAATAATTTGTTTACATTCTTCATTAGATTTGGCCTTATTTTAGTCTCTGACTTACTCTTTGTGTGTATGTATGTGCTTTAATATGTCTCCCTTTTCGGCCATTGCAGGCGGCGGCCCCGCCCTCGTGCCGTTTCCCAAAGCTAGAGGACTGCGCTCACTTTCACTATGAGCGAGTGGCACTGGGCGGGCTCAGCATCGAGGCGGTGCCCTGCGAGGAGAAGGCTGTTGACCCGGACGAAGGTAACTGTTGACCCTAATGAGTGTT
Organism: Scoparia ambigualis; assembly: GCA_963921215.1. Classification (NCBI taxonomy): domain Eukaryota; kingdom Metazoa; phylum Arthropoda; class Insecta; order Lepidoptera; family Crambidae; genus Scoparia; species Scoparia ambigualis. Next base: position 31,424,536 of record OY992515.1, on the reverse strand, counting down.
ACTAACACCTTGATGCTGACCCTAATTAGTGTGATGGTGACCCTAATTAGACTAATGTTGACCCTAATTAGTGTGCCTAACACCTTGGCACTGACCCTAATTAGTGTGAGTAACACCTTTATACTGACCCTAATTAGTGTAATGCTAACCCTTATTAGTATGAACCTGACCTGATTTTATTGACTCGTAACTCGAATAAAAGTTATGGACCCTAATAAATCTGGAACTGACCTTAAACAGTGTCTCTGGCCGACTCTGGCCCGAACTTTTGAATTTGAGCAAAAAAAAAAGGCAATGATAAATGAAATTATGCTTAAATAGTGTTTATAAGGGAGGCCTAAAGTTGTTAATCTCATGTAATTTACGGTACGGCGTTTAATAAGTCGTTTTTATTCATATTTATTTCGTCCCAGGTTGGATATGCCTAACGGTGCGTTCCCACGTCAACTCCACCGAGGAGACCGCCGTCAAAGAAACCGAAGTAAAGACCCTCACCACCAGTTGGACGGAAGCGAGCGACGTGCGCGAATGGACATTGTACAGGAGCAGGAGGCATCTGCTGCAGCTGGACGATATGCTGCACAGGTTAGATAGATAGATCCCGCTCCCCTAGGGGTAGACAGAGACCACAGCTTTCCATCTGCTACAATCCTGATGACACACATCATTATATTTGTATCACTTACTTTCATAACGTTCTTCATACATGCTAGTTATTACTTATTATTATTCCCTCAAAGGGTTAGTCAGAGACTAGGCAATGATAACCGTAAAAGCAGACGGGTACAAAGTTAACCACACTATCTAGGTACAAAGTTACCCACACTACCTACAAAGTTACACAGAAATAGCTGGACGATTAGCTGCATCGGTGAGTGTGTGACATATACAACCAGAAGATGACAATACGAAAATAAATTAACTACTGTATACCTAATGACGTTCCCAATCTATATTTAAAAAATCATTAATCATATTCAATAATTTTACGCATATTACACCTAACGCTAAGAGCCAACAACCATGTAACTCAAATTACGCGGAAAGAATAATAGTTGGTGTCAAACGAAAATTAGTATGTTAAAATATACTTAACTATAAATGTCATAATAATAATAATCCCCTCCCCCTCCCTCCCAGATGCATTTACGACCGCAAAGTATCCGGGCTACCCAACCTCAAGGACGCCCCGTTCTTGGACGCCTCCGGCTGGCTGCGGCTCGCCGCCGACTACGCGCATCATTTATCCATTATAGCTGATGATGCGCTCACTTGTGGGCCCGTGTTGAATTGGCTGCAGATGGACAATAAAGGTGAGTTGACAGATAAGTGGTCAAAGTAACCCTATTTAAGAGACAAAGTTGACGGCCTCCGTGGTCGAGTGGTTAGCACGCCGGGTCTGGTATCGCGCCATCTCTGAGGTCCCGGGTTCAATTTCCGGTCGGGTCAATTTAGAGAAAAACTGTTTTTCTAAATTGGGTCAATTTAGAGAAAAACTGATTTTCTAAATTAAATTCGGGTCTGGGTGTTTTTTTATGTTTATGTATATTTATCCGTTATCTTACCATATTAACGAGTTTCAAAAGGATACTTACCTTGGTCCAGATTTTGGTGTGGCGTAAACAAAATAAAAAAAAAGAAGAATCAAATCAAAAGTCGACAAAGTTGAGTAACTTAGTCTATAAAGATACATGATTTATGACCAAGTTACTGGATTAGCTGACAAAATTACCAAGTAACTCATAATTCACTACACAATTTGTTGGCCTGTGCTGAATTGGCTGCAGATGTATAATAAAGGTGAGTTTGGTAAAGATAGCCCAACGTGGACTCAAAATTACTATAAATATCTACTATAGTCGCTCTTTTTCTGTTTTCCTATACCACAAAGGTTGTCTGGAAGAGATCGCTTTAAGCGATAAGACCGCCTTTGCCCACATTAGCTTTTTTTAAAATGCTTTTTGTATTTTTGTGTGTGCAATAAAGCGTTTTATCTATCTATCTTATCTAAGTTGCCCACTTAGTTGATAATTACCCGATTTTTGGTGTTACCTACTTTGTCCATAAAGTTACCCACTATGTTGACAAATTACTATTTTGTTGACAAAGTTTTAACCCACTTTAGTTCGCAGCTGCGTCATCGATCAACCATGTAATATAATATTATTAACTAACGTTTATAATAATTTTATGTTGCGCGGCTTCGTCCGCGTGAACACCTCTTTATCCCCTTTCGCGTGACGAAGTTTCACAATATTTTTTTTTATTAACCTGGTCCAGACCATTACAAACCCAAAAAAAAAGAATCAGTCAAATCGGTCGAGCTCATCTCGAGTTTTGTGCTTAGTGATTCTTTTTTATTTAGTACTAGCGGCCCGTTTGCGACTTCGTCGGCGTGAACACCCTGTACCCCGTGACAGTCGATTCATTTTTTTTTCTTTTTCTCTCCGAAAGAACCATCCTCGTACGTCAAGGAATATAAAAAAAAGAATTAGCGAAATCGGTTCAGCTGCTCTCGAGATTTGCGCTTAGCAACACATTCAGCGATTCATTTTTATATTATAGAAGACTAGCGGCCGCTCGCGGTTTCACCCGCGTGGTTCCCGTTCCCGTGGAAACATCGGGAAACAAAGTATCCTATGTGTAAATCCTGGTTATAAACTATCTGTATGCCGAATTTCATCCAAATCCATTCAGTAGTTTTTACGTGAAAGAGTAACAAACATCCATCCATACTTACAAACTTTCGCGTTTATAATATTAGTAGGATAGATTGACTTTGACTTTGTAATGTTCTTGTAGGACACAAACTGCTGGTAGCCAACGAGGACTCGAGCTCCATCAACACGCCCGCCGTCGCCGCGGCCTACTCCGTCAGGAAGTACGTCTCGCAGGTGAGCTAGCTATGGCAACATCCAATACATACATATAATCACGACTATTACATACATATTATCCCCGAAGGGTTAGTCAGAGACTAGGCAATGAGGACAGCAAAAGCAGTCCCCTGCCACAGTCCAATTTTCACTAAATATCGACTGCACATGTGCTCAGCGTAACAGGTGATGGTCCCATTGCCGCTCTAAGCCTTTTACGACACCCAAGGGAAGAGAAAGGGGTGCTAGTATTCTTTCACGGCTACGCGACTCTGTTAGTGAGTTAATATCCTATCTCCAATAATAATTTCCTAGCGGCCCGCCCGCGCCTTCGCTCACGCTAACTTAGAAACACCGTCATACTTTACAAGCTTTATTTATTAAGGCGCAGTATTAAATCCTGTCTGTATACACCGAGATTTTGTATTGGTTTTGGAGCCGAAACCCTGTTCATGTTTAACATCAATAGAAGCTATTAAGCTAGTAAAACTAAAAATATGAGCACAAAAAAATCATTAAAAAAATATCAATAAAAAATTTGGGAACCGTTAGTACCGGAGATCTTATAAAAGTCAACGACCGAGGCGCTTCAAACGCGCCGTCTTACTATGTGAACTAGAACGTTACTATGTGTTTTCGACAAAGAAGTCACAACTATTTTATCTTTGTTCGTAAAGCGATTATTATTTCTTAAATAGGTACAACACTTTTTTGTATTATAACGTTTTCGGCTCCAAAACCAATGAAAAATCTCGGTGTATAAAAAAGTCAAACGTTTTTTTACAGAAGTTTATAAATTGATTTTTTTTCTTGTTTCCAGGCACGCGACGAAATTAGTTTCGAGGTGGGGGACATGATCTCCATCATTGATATGCCCGGTAAGTTATATAACTCCTTAGTTGAAACACTTTTTTTATGGATCGAACTCGCGTTTATGCCCCAAAAATATTGTCAGCTCTTTGCAAAAACCTGAACGCAACCATAAGCAAAATAAATCGATCTAATCGATCCATGTAAACGCCTGCAGATCAATCTGACCAAAACTGTCAAATATCGCCAATTGATACTGATCCTTATACGCACCAATACAAATAAAAATAATTGATGGTAGATATGCAAGTAACTTCTTATTATATGACGAACTGACGACCAACATCTCAGTCTCCCTGTGACCAAGAACCCCGTAAAGGGTTCGAAATAACCTATCAATTTAGTAATAAACGCGAGTTTATTCCGTAAAAAATTGTTTAATTACAAAGTGTAGTGGTCGCGTAAACTTTAAAAAACAATAAATTATATAAGCCTTTCAACGTCGTGTATTTTCTTTTCGTTTTCGACCTTGATGGTAAAGTGTTAAAGGTTGAAAAATTATATTGTTCGGTATATTACTTGAATCCTATATGTACGGTTTACTCCGCACATACCTATCTGAAGGGCTTGATCAGCCGTTTGAGTGCGTTGCACTGCATAATAGCCTACTTTACGGAATTATGTTTTGTTTATATAGAGTGTGACTAACACCTATACTTTAAGTGTCATGCTAACTCGACTACTGTAAACTACTACTTAATAAAGTAAAAATCATATACTGTGGGTTTTTTCGACACTTCATAACAACTCTGATACTTAATCATGATGATCTACATCAACGTCATCTGACAAATTTATGGTAAAATGTTGCAGCGTGTTCAACTAAACCTGCAATATACACTAAAAATGGTTAAATTTTAACCATTAAAATGCTGATTAAATTGTATAAATGATGCTTTTTTTTGTTTTTTATTATCAAGTTTGCAAAATGGCAGTTAGTCCGCTTAAGGGTAAGCAAACTTCAGACCTAACGCGCTAGTGATAAAGACTGGTTTAGTCTGTAGTTTGCACCGAGTTTTATGACGCATTTTGTTACAAGATTTTTTTACTCAGTATCCATATTATTCCAATAAGGTATTATGGAACATAGAAAATTTGGACTTTTCATACTGTAATATTTTTATATGAAGGGCAGAAAGATAACGAAACGTTGAAATAAGTGGTCAACGCAGCCGCCCGGATTGCGGAGGACGTGGGCTCGTTTCCCACCTGAGGTAGACATATTTTTTCAACGTTTTGAGTTCGACGTCTAACATTGTTAAATTGTAGGTTAATTATGGCTGTAGTTGTCTCGATAAATAAATGGTGTGTGCATCGCTCAGGCCCCAACGAGTCGCTGTGGTGGCGCGGCAAGCGCGGCTTCCGCGTCGGTTTCTTCCCGCACCACTGCGTAGCTGTTATTGGGGATAAAGTGCCGCGGCATATGACGCAGCCGCCGCCCATCGTGGGGTGAGTACACGAATGTGTTACATAAGGTACGCTTACACGGGCAATGAAAATTTATCAATTATGAGGAATACTGGGCGATTGTGACTTGATAAAATATTGAGCAATTTATGACAACAAGCAACAAGCATCAATTTGGCAAAATGTTTTGCAACAACAATATTGAGCAATATGGAGCAACTCCAAGAAACTAAGCAATACTAAGAAATACTTTCATACAGGTACAAAACTATCGCACGCCATGGAGAACGTACTGGCGCCGCGCCGCTGCACATCCGCCCGCTCGCTCGCTGTCCCCGCGGAAGCGAGACGTAATCAAACCGCTAAATCAATAAGTGCAAGCGAGACAGAAAACAAAAATTGCTTTAAATTTCCAGACTCACTGGATATTCGGCAATTCGTGTCGACAACATCGAGCAATTGGAATACATGGAGCAAATGCTTTTTTATTTGCAATTCCATTCCTTATATTTATAAGCAATATTGCCAAAAAATTTGCCGCATTTTTTTTTAATTGCTCCACATTGCTCCAGTAATTGCTCCTGATTGATCAATACGTGTTGCCAAACAATAATTGATTAAAAATTGCCCGTGTAAGCGCTCCTGTAATGATTCGAAAGGGAACTAAAGTAACCGACGTGCTTCAAAGAGCTTGCCAAGTAGAGAGTTGGTCATATAGCCGCTGGTATACGTGTTCTGGAGTGAAACAGCGCGGTATTTGCATTGTGGAGTTCGGGAGAGGTTTAAAAAGAAACGACTTATTTGTCTTAAGTATGATTTAACTAAGTGTTAATCATAAGAACGCGGCGCCACTAGGCTTAATAGAAATTCTATTAATGAATAGATCTGACTGATCAGTGCTCAATGGAGCACTGGTCACGGCACGGCCGCAGCTTAATTACTACTCGGTACATTGGTTACTTAAAATATGACACATCAGCAAAGATAAGGTGAGTCTACATATTCAAAATTAAATGTGATAAACACGTGTTAATTAAATTGAAACTCGTTTTTTCAGAACCAAGAGTAGATTCGATTCCAGTAATAAAAATAGGGGGGGTCACATATTACAAAAAAAAATTCGCCGTACTGCTATCAAAGTCTACTAAACTTAACTCTATCATTTACTTAGTTTTGTGTCTTTATTAAATAAATCAATTACATTAAATTGTGATTCTATAGACAATACAAGTTCTAACCAGAGTTCCCCTTCCCCCCAGGTCTGTAGCGGTGGCGCCAATAAAGCCAGTACTCCGCAAGCACGGCAAGCTGATCAGTCTGTTCCGCAGCTTTATCTTATCGCGGCCCTCGCGCAGGAGTCTGAAGCAGCAAGGCATATTGAGGGAGAGGGTGTTTGGCTGCGATTTAGCTGAACACCTGCTCAATTGTGGACATGAAGGTTGGTGATCAATGTTTGTTTGTAAAACGAAATGATGAAACGTTGTTATACGCACGATAACTTACTTTGCACGTTTTGATTTGATACTCGACGTGTCGACTGAATTGCAGTAGTCGCGTTTCGTTTGTTAGTAAAAACAAGAGATGTCTAAAAATTTAAAAAAATGGTTGTTTGTAAAGTCGGTTTACGGACGATAATTTTAAACAACTTAAGCATAAAACGCCGGGTCTCCTTTATTGAAGAAACGTGACCTTTAGTAGTAGGTTGATATGATGGCGTCTGTACACATTTAATAATGAAACAAAAATATCTGAATTTAAGACATCTAAAAGATGTATGGCCAAATTGATATATTATATTGTAGTTTTGTAATACATATTTTTTTTTTTTAAATTCATATTTTGTATTTTATGATCTGGTAACGACAATATATTTTTTTGTAAATGTCGTTGCTTCTGTGCGCTGTGGTTTCTTGCGCCAGTTTTTTGCCACAGTTAAAAAATGACGTCCTGAATGGGTGGTAGGTTAATCCCTCAAGCCCCAAGCGGCCATATTTGGTCGCACCTAAAAAACTCTATTCCGTCAGACCCCTATCGGCCATATTATGGCCGCGCTGGCCGCGCTCTGCTTGACTTTGTACCGTGTTTTGATATACTCGGTTTTGTGGTACATTTTATGCATCGTGAACGCAAAATTTAATATGAACTCCGTTCGATTTTTTTTTCCATTTCCGCAATTTTTAATTCCCGCCAAATCGCACCTGCTGTCAAAATTTTTAGACATTTCGTTGCCTAGACTGAGAGGTTAAAAAAGATTCGGACGATTCTAAGTACTTATTGATTGAGGTTATTGAATAAATAAAGGGTCTTCCAATAGGCATGTCCGAACTTTGACAGTTGGTAGCGGCCATCTTGTTGAAGCTACATCTGTCATATTGGTTGTCATTTATTCATTCTGTTTTGCCAAATCATCATGTATAGCTATAGCATTCAACAACACGTGCAAATGATAAAATTGTTTTATCAAAATGAGTGTTCTGTTCGGGCAACGAGAATCCGAGGCAGTCGATTTCGCGGACTGCCTCGGATTCTCCTGCACACTCACGGACAGCGGCGATGTTTTCGGCAGACTTTGCGTTTCGTTGACGTACGGGTGTTGGTCGATCATTTACCGAACCAGTGGACTCAAATTTATCCACCACACGACGAATAGTCCTCTCGGTAGGACGATTATGGCGACCGTAAAATGGGCGAAGCGCGCGGTGCGTTGCCCGAACAGAACACTCATTTTGATAAAACAATTTTATCATTTGCACGTGTTGTTGAATGCTATAGCTATCCATGATAATCTGGCAAAACAGAATGAATAAATGACAACCAATTTGACAGATGTAGCTTTAACAAGATGGCCGCTACCAACTGTCAAAGTTCGGACGTGCCTATTGGCAGACCCTATATAATTAGAGTTTGAAATAAAATGTGATAAATGTCAGTGCCGGCGGTGCTGGTGTCGTGCGCGGCGGCCATCGAGTCGCGCGGCGCGGTGGACGGCGTGTACCGGCTGTCGGGCGGCTCGGGCCTCACGCAGCGGCTGCGCGCCGCGTTCGACGCCGGCGCCGCGCCAGACCTGGCCGCGCCCGCCGTCGCCGACCCGCACGCCGTGCCCAGTCTGCTCAAGATGTACTGCAGGTACGATACCAACTAGATAACGCGTCACGTACAAAATCAAAGCTCAATTGGCTACTTGACAGTTTTCGAAAAAGTATTTAAAAAGTTACAAACGCTTAATTTATACCCCGTACAATATTTTCTTTCTCGAAAAACCTTTATTTAACAGAAAAAAACATATTTTTCTTTGTTGATTTCAAACTTCGTGCGAAAACGGTTGGTCACGTGACATTTTGCTCGGTGACGTCACATTTCAATAAATATAGAAACTTAACTTGAAACCTGACAGATAGTTTCTGTATACTTTGTGAAATGTGACGTCACAATTCGTCACATGAAGCTCAATCATGGCCGCCCGTGTTTCGGGTCTTGTAATCCACAGATAAAAAAACGCAAATTTATTTTGTAAAAATATTATATTTACAATTTATCTTAATAAAAAAAACTATTGGATAATTATCGTTTAATCATAACCTACCATTTCCGACATATTTTATATTTTATTGTTACAACTGTCAAATAGCCAATTCTGTCCACGCGAATAAATACTTTTTCAAAGCAATACGTTACTCCTGTCATTTAAAAAAGAAAAGACGTCAATAACATTTAGTGGTGAAATCAACCATAAGGGGCAACAAACAAAGTACTTTTTCCTGTTATGCCTTGCGAGAAAATAAGAGCTCAGCTCCATTTTTAGCGCCGACCTGACATCTAGTTGTATTGTTGATCGAAGGTTGTAACAATAAAATATAAAATATGTCGGATATGATACTTTATAATTTAACGATAATTATGCAAAAGTTATTTTTTATTAAGATAATTTCTAAATACTTATTTCATTTTTATAAAATAAATTTGCGATTATTTTATCTGTGGATTACAAAACGGCGGCCATGATTGAGCTCCGTGTGACGTTACATTTCACAAATAAACATAAAACTATCTGTCAGGTTTCAAGATAAATTTTCTTTGATTAGTGAAATGTGACATCACAGGGCAAAATGTCACGTGACCTACCGTTTTCGCGCAAAATATGAAATTAATGAAGAAAAATATGTTTTTTTCTATTAAATAAAGATTTTTCAAGAAAAAATTTTTTGTACGGTGTTTAAAATCTGCGTTTGTAATTTTTAAAATACTTTTTCAAAAACTATCAATTAGCCAATTGTACAATATAGATTACTTAATTAAAATTACATTCATTTCTGTTACTAATTGTACAACCAGCGACATTATCCCCTTTTTACTTATGTTAAAGAATTAGCCTCTAATTTTTACACTAACAACAGTTAAGTACCCACTTTAAAAAGAAAAAATAAAAAGTTATTGATAAGAGCAAACGGAAAACCCATCATCAGTGACAAATAAATTGGCAAAGTACATTTTTAGTATATTGAGAGAGATAGAGAGATTTATTGACATACAAATAAAACTTCTAAGATTTAATGAAGCAATGTTGACTAAAAACATAAGCATCAAGCACTGACAAATTTCGACGGTTGAAAGCCAGACCTCGGTAGCCAAGTGGTTAAGGCAGCCGCCCGGAATGCGGAAGGTGCGTGGTTCGATTCCCGCCTGAGGTTGTCGTCTTTTATCAGTGTTTTAAAATTTTACTTAAATATACAAATAAATATTGTAAAATAACACATTTCATCATCATCATTTCCATCTTTTCTAAACCCACTGCTAGGCATAGGCCCCTCTCTTTTTATGCCATTCGCCTCGGTCTTGTGCTAGCCTGTTCCCCGTAAACATAAGACAATTATTGTCAATCAAGACTCCGCAGACCAACATTATCAACATGATAATTAGTCACAGAAATGTTTTATTTTCAAAAAAGACATGCAACAATATTAGAGCAATAGTGAAAATCTCAATTAGATGCAGAAGGAACTGCAACAGAGGGAACCACTGTTCCTTAGCTTAAATTATGATATTGATATTATTAATGTACGAACTAATACATGTTAAAGTAGGAGCTTACACGAAAGATATGATGAATTGCTGGTGTGTGGTTTTGGTGGTTTATATTGATGGTTGGATTTCGGACGTGGCGTCGGTGCGGGTCTGGTTCGATTGATGGTGATGTGAATGTGGTTGAGTGTGATTGATCTAAATCTACCACTTATTTATTATTATTATTATTATTTTTTTTTTTTATCGAGTGATGTTATTGGATTTTGTAACTGAATGAGACTTTGAATAGATTGGATCCTTAACTAATACATAGTTTTTTTTTTTCCAGAATTTAAACCATTATTTTCTATGTCTCAGATGGTTTGAAAAAACTTAAAGCGCGATCTATCTAGCCTTGAGAGGAAACACTGCGTCGGCGTGGCGTTCGGGATTCTCATGCGGGGCGCGGGGGAGCGGCGTTTCGTGGTCCCCTGTTTCCTCCTTCAGAGGTGGACCAATTTTTATTTAAGCGTCGGTTGGGGGAGGAGGTTTTCTGTGTCTGTGTGTTTGATTTTTTTTTTTTAAACGAGTTACCTAATGTTTCTGAAGACGCCTTAAAACGAAGTGATTTCGCTTAATTTTGAAGGCTTCTGGTTATTAAATAAATGACTTAATGCAAAGGAATCAAGCATACGGACGTGAAGGGTCTCTTTCTTTAACCGTTGCTGAAGGGGTGGTGGGGGTTGGTCCGGTTTTGGAAGGGGGCTGCGGGGCGTCGTTTTTCTGTGTTTGGTGTGGGAGTTTTGTGTGCCGCGTCGGCGTGGTGTTTCCTCTTAACTCGTAATCCCTACGCGCGCGCGTAAACCCTGCGCTCCTGACGGACGTCAAATCGATATCGAGTCGGCTGTGCTTATCGGAATATGAACGCTCGGGTCACGAGATAGGTTTCAGTTTCGCGTGGGGTTCGTTGGAGGGTGAACCTTCTGTACGGTAGTAGTATTAGTTATTCTGTGCTTGTACCAAGACGAATAACGAAACAATTTTAAAACACACAAGTTTATGCTTATTAATTTTTGACGTTTTTTATGCTTAAGTTTTTATAAAAAAAGATATTTGAAGTATTAAAAATGTCAACCTTATTGGTTAGGTACTAATGTTTTCCAAAACTCATTTCAGCCGCTACTTTATTTTACTTCAATAACTCCAATTTATATTACTTACCACAGTATCAATACGATAATTGGAAATCATATTACACAATTCTATGACCACGGCTTATATTTCGGTTCGACGCGATTCTGTTTCGGCGTGCAGTGGTACTGGGGGTAGCAATGCGCATTTGTCTGGCACAGACTATAATAGCTCGTTAGATTAGTTATTAAGTCTTAACTATAAGTTAGTTAACTGTTTTTTTATTATTATTAGTATTGACGTCAATAAGTGCCTGTAAAGGTTTACATTGAATAAATAATTTGACTTGACTTGGACTTGGTTGTATATGCGGTGGAAATGGAACTGAACATTTTTAACCGGTTTCATCGACTGCCATCTGACAACAACAACCGGGACCGGGCTTCACGTGCCTTCCGACTACTTTTATTGTGTTTGTGATTGGCCAAGATTAAGGCTCGTATTCTAAAACGAGTTTGGTTTTCTCAAATCAAATCAAAGCCATGCTTGAATACAGGGGCCCAAGGCTGCTAATTTACGAATGGCATAATTGAATCGCAATTGGATCGCATTGCAATTGTTTGACACATTTGGTATTCTCTTACTCATTTAAGAATACCAAATGTGTCAAACAATTACAATGCGATTCAATTGCGATTCAATTTTGCCATTCGTAAATTAGCAGACTTGGGCCCCTGTTAGAAAGGGATGGCGATATACACCGAAATTTTTCATTGGTTTTGGAGCCGAAAACGTTATAATACAAAACAAGTGTTGTATCTATTTATGAAATAATAATCGCTTTACGAGCTAAGTATAAAAAAGTTGTAAAAGTGACTTTTTGTCGAAAACACGTAGTAACGTTCTCCTTATCAACTCGTACACCGTGACTCCTATGAACTTTCCCGGCCGGCGGGGCGGGGGGTAGGCGGAGCGTTTGAAGCGCCTCGGTCATTGAATTTCGTAAGATCGTCCGGTATTAAGGGTCCTTACAATTTTTATTAATATTTTTTTAATGATTTTTTTATGCTCATATATTTAGTTTTACATGCTAAATAGCTTCTACTGATGATATACATGAACAGGGTTTCGGCTCCAAAACCAATGAAAAATCTCAGTGTATGCGATAAATAGCACCATCCCTTACTAACTGGTAACTGAACTCAAGCAGAGATTTGAGTGTGAGCTTACTTTTAGAATACGAGCCTTAGTTTGTATGAAAGAAAATGTATGGAAAATACGTCACGGGAAATGAAGTGTTAATGTATCTATCTATGTTACCTATCAGGGAGCTCCCCAACCCGCTGTGCACGTACCAGCTGTACGCATCCTTCGTCGCCGCCGTGCAGCAGCCCGAACACTTGAGACTGAAGGCGGTGAGGGATACCGTTGCAAGGCTGCCGCCGCCGCACTACAGGTATGTGATATACGTAGGGTGTTTGGTAGTAACATAAACAAACAAAAAAAATTGGTAGGGTATAAACTTGTAATTCCTAAATTTTGACTTCAGAAAGTTTATGGATCATTTATGGGACAAAGTGTCAGAATTTAAAATAAAATCCCGAACGATGTTATAATTTTGTTCTTTGACAAATTCAAGACACATATTAAGGAAAGACTTTTAGAAAAGGGCTATTACACTGTAAGCGATTACATCGATGACAAAAATGCATGGAATTAACATTCCCCTAGTTTCGCACACATTGTTCTAATGCGGTCATAGTGCGGGAGTAAAACTTTTAGATTCACTTTTGTTTTTTATCTTTTATTTTATTATATAATTGTTTTATGATTATTGACTGTATAATTTGGTAACGACATATTGTTTTGTAAGTTCCTATGCCTATCCATCCATCCATAATTTTAATAAATTTAGACGATTCAAAATGCTTATTTTAAGCTTACTGAATAAAGAAATTTTGATATTTGATTTTTGAATAAATGATCCCGCAAAAAGGGACAAAGCGAAAAAAATCACGTTCCATAACTAAAGGATAATACAGTTCGAATCAATTAGGATGGCGGTTGTGATTTAGCTGCTCATGCCGCAGTGCGCAGGTGCCTCAGGGCGGGAGGGACACCGCGGGTTGCGCTCTGCTAGCGGGCGGGGGTGACACCCAACATTCGCTACTGCGACGCTACTTGTGACTAACTTCACAGACGCCATTCTATTTGAATCGGACTGTACCATAGACTTGTACCACAACAGCCTATCGATTTACAAAAATATTTTTTTTGATATAATTGATCCATCTCTCTCCTGAATATGTTTCGATCGATTATTTATTTTGTAAGTACGAATTTATTGTCTTTATCTGCATTTGCATTATCCAAAATTTGTAAAAGGCACTCGTTATGTTAACCATTTTGTTTTAGGCGCACGATGTGGCCATCTACACCGAGATTTTTCATTGGTTTTGGAGCCGAAAACGTTATAATACAAAAAAGTGTTGTACCTATTTATGAAATAATAATTACTTTACAAGCAAAGAAAAAAATGTTGTAAAAGTGACTTTTTGTCGAAAACACGTTGTAACGTTCTCCTTATCTACTCGACACCGTGACCCCTATGACTTTGCCAGCCGGCGGCGGGGCGGGGGGTAGGCGGAGCGTTTGAAGCGCCTCGGTCATTGACTTTCATGAGATCGTCCGGTACTAAGGGTTCGTACACTTTTTATGATTTTTTTATGTTCATATTTTTATTTTTACAAGCTAAAAAGCTTCTACTGATGATAAACATGAACAGGGTTTCGGCTCCAAAACCAATGAAAAATCTCGGTATATAATTATTAGAGTTGCATGCAACTTTAATGCTAATATTATAATACTTTTAAGCTTGAATTCATGTATCTCTATTGATGGTCCAAAATAAATAAATAAAACTGTAAATACAGCTGCATGCAACAACTGTTGATTCTTTTCGCATTTTCACGTTAATTAGGTAGGGTAGGGTAATAGCAAGGACGATATTATTAGTCTATGGTAATAGGTAGTGGCAAATGATCCCGCAATCAGAGAGCAAGAAAAAGCGAAAGTAAATCAGTTGTGCCATACCTTATAGGTCGAAAAGTATTAATAATAATAAAAGTAACCAAAGAAAAATTGTAAAGGAAAATAGTTTTTTTTTGTATTTTATGAAACTGAAGTAAACGTTGTGCGTTGTATTATGGTGTATCTAAAATATAGCTTATTGAAGAATTTCTTCAAATAATTTTGAACTTTACAATTGGGATTTATTTTTTGTAATGAGTAAATTTTAATAAAGTTCTTGAAACCAAATATATTACAAATAAAGGAATTTTACAGTTTTAGAAATAATTATTGAATTCAGGCGTTGCTTTGCGGAAATCCATGACTTATGGAATACAAATAATGTATGTATGTATGATAATAATAAATAACATATATATATTTTCCATTTTTTGTAATTGTAGGTTTTGGAAAGTATGCTAACGGCAGGCTGTTACTCAACGTTTTAATATAATTCCAGAACCCTCTCCTACCTGATGCGCCACCTCCGTCGGGTATCCCTGCTGGGCGACGTCACAGGAATGACTGCAAGGAACATGGCGATAGTGTGGGCGCCCAACCTACTGCGCAGCCCGCATGCTCACCACGCGCTGCACGGCGTAGCGGTGCAGGTGAGAAATGGCTAAATATTAGTTTTGTAAAAAGAAATATTGTGAAAAATAAAAAAAAACTTTTTTTTTCCAACAATTTTTATCAATTTATAGTTCAACGTAATGTCTTTTTATACACGATGTTACAAGATAAATGGTCAATTGGTCTGTACCGTAGCTTTAGGGACACCCAAATTACTCCCATGTATGTTCCGCGATTTTGTATAGTTTTCAAACTGTGGGGTTTTATTATAGTTTGAATACTTAATAGCTAGCTTTAAGAGTGCCGTAACATGGCGATAGTGTGGGCTCCCAATGTACTGCGCAATCCGCATGCGCATCACGGCGGTACAGGTGAGGAATGTTAGGCAATATAGCAAACATCAATGTTTTAACATCGATATTTAACCTCTCAAGCCCCAAGCGGCCATATTTGGCCGCACCTAAAAACTCGCTATTCCGTCAGACCCCAAGCGGCCATATATGGCCGCGCTCTCCACTTGACTTGATACACTTAGAGACTACTTTAGTATGAACAAGGTCGATTATTTCGGTTCTGTAGTAGATTTTATGCATCGTGAACGTAAAATTTAACATAACTGCGTTCTATTATTATTATTATTTTTTTTCAATTTCCGCAAATTTAAATTCCCGCCAAATCGCACTTGCTCTCAAAATTTTTTGACATTTCGTTGTCAAGACTGAGAGGTTAAGTCCTCAAAAACATTGATACATCGATGATAGAGAAAAATATTTCGAAATATCATGGCCACCCTTAGATTACGTGTACTACAATTTTGCTGACCACCTGCCCACTACGTGGCTGAACGGATACTTATTCGTTTTTGTCTGCTATCAAACAAAGTCAGGATCAGACAAAATATCAAATAAGACAAGGCTAAGTTACCGACTTTTGCCTGCCCAAAAGGCGAAGATAAGAGAACAAATAAAGTCAAATATCCATTACGGAATGAATGAGGATACCTATTTTTATAAGAATTTTGCTTTAGCCTTAGTAACAATGATAGAAAAAGATAGACTAGAAGAATTGGCTAAACTAGCCATACTATGACAATGGAAAAGAATATAAAATAAAAGATTTGGCTTACAATAAATATTGTTTTGTTTGTTTTCGCACTGACCAAAAACGGCAAAAACATCGATGTTTTCCGTTCGATATTTTTTTTTTTTTATAAAAGAGGGAGGCAAACGAGCAGGCGGGTCACCTGATGGAGAGTAATCACCGCCGCCCATGGACACCCGCAAAACCAGAGGAATCGCAGACGCGTTGCCGGCCTTCAAGGGAGGAATAGGTTTAAGGAAGGAATAGGAATTGGGAGGAGGGGGGGGGGGGGGGAAAAGGGCCTCCGGAACCCTCACTGGTCGGACGAAACACAACAGCAACAAGTGCCATTATTTCACGCCGAATATTAGTGAGAGGGTGGTATTACGCCGGGCGAGCCGGCCCAATGTATGCTGCAACGCAGCGTGGCTCTACCACTCAGTTGGTGTCACTCATTTAGCACCACCCAGGGATCACGTGTAGGGTCTCAAGGGTAAACTTACGGACGCGAGCAACTTTGACCCCCAAAATAACATACAACATATTTATCGAACATCGATGTTTTAGGGTCGATGTTAACATCGATGTTTTAGGGTCGATGTTAACATCGATGTCAACATCGATGTTTTTCTTACATCGATCATCCCTAAGGCAATACTGTAGTAGAGATCGTCTAGCCGCTAGCCTAAAACAGAACTCCCCCTCCAATATGTTTACGCTCACATACAAAGTAGGTGTGTGCGCACGATGAGTTGAGCTATTTGTGCGCGGGCCACTCAAAGTGCACAGCAAAATCGCCACGCGGACACAGTAAAGGTATTACATACATAAAATCACGACTATTATTCCCGTAGGGTTAGTCAGGCAATGAGGACAGCAAAAGCAGTCCTTTACCATAGTCCACTTTTCACCAAATAGTGACTGCACATGTGCTCAGCGTGACAGGTGGTGAGCCCATCGCCGCTCTATACTATTGGATGTATGTGCAGTGTTTAGTCCGTTAGTCGCCTTTTACGACACCCAAAGGAAGACAGGGGTGGTAATATTCTTTCACTGTTACACCTTCCTTCTATGATGTTTTTTTATTAAATTCGTCGTGTCGGGTACTCACATTTCAATTTCTATTGTACTTGGTTTCTCACAGACGAGATGATAATCACCATTGTGTCCTATCACTCTACCAGGCGGTGGTGACGGAGTTCCTGATATGCTACGCGGAGGATCTATTCGCGCAAGAACAGGGCGCCGACGCAGACTCGGGCGCCAGCTCCATTGAACTGGTGAGTACATACATACATGCATACATACATAATTATTATGTATTGCAATGGATAGTAAAAGAAATCGATACTATCGTTTTTTTTGGTTCAAATTAGCGGATTTGGCAATACTGGCAATACTATTAAAGGCTTGTGTTCACTAAGAATAAATCAGGAGGATTGGCGTTTCTAATGATCAATTATGATTTGTAGAAACAAAATATCTCAAATATTCATTATAAAAAATTGGGATTATTAATATTTAAAAAAAAATCGCCAATAATACGCATTCAGTCATATGACATTAAACGGAAATCAGAAGCCGAGATGTCACGCCGTGCCAAATGTCATTTTATTGTTTTGACATTTCTATAGAACAAGCCTCGAACGAAACGGATGTTTGGCACGGTGTGACGTTACGTGACGTGTTACTCAACATGGCGATCTTAAACGTTTTTGCGGTAAAATTTAATCGGAATATAAAAACGCAAAATAAATATTGTAAATGATCGATTTTTTGAAAAATAATGAATTTTTAGGATAAAATAGGTAAACAGGTATAGTTTTAATATGATTTTGAAATTTGGTTTACTAGCCTTTTCTATACTATCGAATGCGATATTATCGACAGCATCAATAATATCACTGATATCAATAGTATTGCTATATAATGTGTTATCGATACTATCAGTACTATCGGTTACGCTATTACTGTCGATAGACTATCGATTGTCCATCGCTACTGAACTAACGATAGGCAACACTATCCTAAAGGATTAGTTAGAGACTAGTAGGCAATGAGTTAGTCCACTGGCATAGTTCACGTATCACCAACTTCTATATTAAAATATAGAAGTTGTACTTGTATTTTTTTATTCATTTCGGCAATTATTTCCGAAATGTTTGAACGCGCATCACTTTAGAACAGCTGGATAGATTTGGCTGATTCACTTTTTGTTGTGTTCGTATACAATGTGTAATGGCATGTACTGTACAAACTTTAGGGGTGGATTCTAAGGGCAATTATACATTAAAAAATATTTTAATAATATAATAAAATTGTGGTATTTACGTGGTAAATGGGTTACTATGTGTTTTTTCGTCATTTTTGGTGTTGCAAACCGACATATTTGTTTTTTTTTCTACTGATGTTCGAACTTTTGGCTACTTTACTGATTGTTATTTACTTGTGTACTGGCCAAAGCCCTAACTACGTTAGGTCGGGATATTTGTCCAGTAAAAGGCAAGTGGACTGTATAAAAGGCTGGTGTATTTCGCAACTGTACAGAACAAATTCGACCCGACAATGTAATCGCCCGCGGTTAGTGTGACGTGCGCCCGAGTAGCTCGTAAGACGTCGTAGCGAAGATTGCTGGTGATCGCCGCGGTGAGCGGCGCGCTGCTTTAAGCCCGCGTTGCCCCCCCGCGCCTCTTCTGTGACTGTGGAGTTGTGAACTCGGTCCGTGCGGCCCTGTCCTGACCAACTTGCGACTAGTTTAACCTTTTTTAGAAACTTTTTTTTTAATACACACTCAAAAATCGAAGATAACAAAATGAAAAGGCTGCCATATTTTCTAAACTATTGAGGTTAGAATTTTTTATGTATAATGTTTTATTATGTATATTTGTGTGTAGAATCCATCCCTAAAGTTTGTACAGTGCATGCCAATACATATTGTATAAGCATCTGGCGACACGCTATGAGTAGTAAATTTTTGTTGAACTTCCTCATATTTGTGTATTCTCCGACCAGGACCGCTACGACCTGCAGGGCTCCGACGTAGAGTTGCGCGGCATGGAGTGCAGCCGGCGGCCTAAGAGCCTGCCGCTCAGCCCGCCCACTAAGCTGCTGAGGTAAGTCCACTAATGGGATAGATTGAGCCGTCGATCACTTAACAACTATATACATATACACAATCCCATACTAAATCACAATGACACATTAAAACGTTAACATTATACGGGGTTAAAGGTTAAGTTTACCTATATCCTTTAAGGGGATGTAGTTTCCATCATTTCTGACTGATTCGACTATGAAACACCGTACCCCAAACCACCGTACACATTCCATAAAGGACAATAGGCGCAGGGAGTAACTTAACGTAATACCGTTATTTTGATTACTACCTGGGAGTCTTTCATCAAAGTTTCTTCCGAGTATCCTGATAGGGTATCCCCTAGCTTGTTATACCTTGATAAAAAGCTAAGGAACCGTAGATTTTTTACGATTATATGCAGCACAACTGTCATAGATTTTATTTATATATCGAAGAAAGAAATAATTTTTTTTTCCGAATTTATTTTATTTTTATACTGTTCGTCCTCTACTACGAATCAGTTAGTACAACTACTTGCATTTTTAGTGTTCAGAATAATTAAGCAAATAATCTTCTACATAAAAATCCCAAAATGAATAAGCTAGAGTCACAAAACACAAAAAAAGAGGACAATAGACAAAAAAAAACCGCGCAATTTCTATAAAAAAAACCTTAAAGTTCTATGACTTGAGAACGGTTAAGTTTGGGTTACGGTATGTAATAGTCAAATCAGTCAGAAATGATGAAAACTACATCCCCTTAAAGGATATAGGTCGACTTAACCTTTAACCCTGTATACATTTCATATGTGTTTTGTTTTGTCAGAATATTCATTTTTTAGGATCACTTCATGTTGACACTTTAGCTAGCACACTACCAAACAATATGCTTACCTAAACATCTTGCTGGGTAATAGTCATCTTTTTGTGCGGACGTTTTGAGAGCGTTGGTTGTGCATCTAGCTTTTATATATGAAAATAATATTAATTGGCATCAAGTACATCGTTTTATTAATGCCTTGGTGGCTGAGTGGTCAAGCGCTCGGCTCGATATTCGGAGGTCCTGAGTTTAATTCCCAGGTTGGGCAAAGTGTGTTTTCGGATTTTTCGATGCATTGTCCTATGGTGGAGTCCTTTGCACTGCCATGGGACAGTATAAATTTTTTGCTTAATCTTCCACTTTATAATAACCTTAAGTCAGAATGGTTTTTTCACATGTGCTTTAAATGTATAGAGTATTTAAAGAGTAGGAGGCCTTTGCCCTGCAGTGGGACAGTATACAGGCTGTTCTTTACTTTATAATAACTTTTACGCGAGAAACTCGCCAACCGTGTCGCGTAGCGGTGAAGAATACTACTGCCCCCTCTCTTCCCTTGGGTGTCGTAAAAGGCGACTAACGGACTAAACACTGCATAACTACCTGCGCGTCGCGCGCCTTACACAATAGAATTTTTAATGGTATTTGCCGATAGTCGGCAAGTCGACGCTCAAATATCCTCTTCCAACATCATAGAGCGGCGATGGACTCACCACCTGTCACGCTGAACGCATGTGCATTCGCTATTTGGTAAAAAGTGGACTATGGTAGAGGCCTACTTTTGCGGTCCTCATTGCCTAGTCTCTGACTAACCCTTCGGGGATAATAGTCGTGATTATATATACATATGTATATATGTATTTTTCCATTGCAGTTTAGAGGAAGCCCGTCGCCGCGGCCGTGGCGGCTGCAGCCCGCAGCTACCTCCCCCCTCAGGCACCATAGCGGCTGCTGCTAGCACACAGCTGAGACCTTCATCACATCTAAGACCTAAATATATCGAGGTAGGTCATAATTTATACATAAGTTAAATCAAAAAACTTTCAAATAGCTTAAAGATATCATAAGAGCTGTCGTCAACACACAACTGAGGCCCTTATCGCATTTGAGACCCAAGTTTATTTATTTCAAACACAAGTCTAGTAAGCTTACAGAACAATCCAAAGCGCTTACAAGGTAAAATTGTTAGGTACACATGCCAAAAGATTATAACGTTATTCAATACATTATCAATTATTTAACATTGTTACATATTAATAAAATAAAAATATATTATGTCAGATTCAAAATATTAATGTCAGATTAAAGAATCATAAAAATAAACTTATAATTAGATACAATGTCAACTAAATTATAACTATAATTTTAAAAAAAAAAATAACGTTACAGTAAATTGTCAGATCAGAATTCATAGAGGTAAGTCTTATCAATGAGAGAAGGCGAAACACAGCTAGGGTGTCTAAGTAGCCAGAACGCTTATAGGTAAGCCTTGCAGCTATCAGAAACATTAAAGTAGCTAAAAGATACTGTAGCAGCTGCTGTCAGCAAACAACTCGGGACCTAGTCGCGTTTTAGGGCCCAAGTACTATTAACAAAATTTGCCGTATACCACCTTAAGTGCTATTTTCATTTGGATTTGTCCTGTCCCAACATCCTTTTTAATCTTTTGCTACAACATCCCTCTATTAACACAACAATCATTAAATTGTGAAGACAGTCAAGATGTTAAAAAAGGGACGTTTTGTTTGTCGTTAATTAGTGAAAACAAAAGGCGGAACGGTATGGCCAGCACATGCCAACAATTTCTTTCTTTTAAAAAACGGTTCGTCGTCATTGGTCAATGTTAAACAAAGGGCGGGACGAACTATTGGTCATCTTGTGCAAGCAACATTTTTTGAAAATGGTACTGCATCGGTTTTATGGATAGTACATTCAGGCAAGATGACGATCAAAAGCTTCAAGCACTATTAGCCATGGCACTATCTCTGCGATGTCTCCACCCGAGTACTATAAGCCCTGTGCCGCGGCCGTGGCGGTTACAGCCCCCAGCTGCCGCCCCCTTCAGGCATCATAGCAGCCGCTGCTAGCACACAACTTAGGCCTTCGTCGCATTTGAGGCTTAAGTATATTGAGGTAGGTCACGTACGTAACATACAATACGACTATTATCCCCGAAGGGTTAGTCAGAGACTAGGCAATGAGGACAGCAGAAAGAGTGCACTGTCATAGTCCACTGCACATCAAATGACATCATTTTTATTGGGCCTTTTCTGAAAGTGCCGGCCAACAAAAAAAAAATGGTACGTATTGTTAGAACTAGCCATTTGGAGAGTTAGTTAATATGGCACAAAAGTTGTGGGATTGCTCCGAGCCAAGTTATACAAGTTCGAAGATTCATCATTTTCATACATTTATTCATTCCTAATTTTTTTTTGTTGTATGAATGGAACAGATGATGACCCCAGCTTTTGCCTGCTATGAGAATTGCTTCAGATCATTCGTTCTAGCAAAATCTATCATTATTTTATGTTTCCCAGTTTCAGCACTTTCAGAAAAATAAATGTATGAAAATGATGAATCATCTAACTTGTATAACTTGGCTCAGAGCGATCCTACAACTTTTGTGCCATATTAACTATTACTCCAAATGGCTAGTTCTAACAATACGTACTATTTTTTTTTGTTGGCCGGCACTTTCAGAAAAGGCCCAAAAATGTATGGAGCCTGAATGATCTCCTTTCAACTGCACGTTTGCTCAGTGTGATAGGTGGTGAGCCCATTACCGATCTATGCTGTTGGATGTATGTGCAGTCATCAGTCCGTTAGTCGCCTTTTACGTCATCCTAGGGAAGAGAGGGCTTGGTATATCCTTCCACACACGGCTCTCAAAAAATATCAATAAATAAATTGATTGTCCTGTTAACTCTCGCATCATGTAGTTTTCTGTATTCTTCTGTGTAAATGTAGTTTCTTGTGTGTCAGGTGGGATCCGGCCCAAACAACCTGCCGCAGTACCACACTGTCCTGGATCTACCTGTACCTGGTGAGTTTATATATTTATTTTATTTTATTTATTTGTGTGACATTCAGGGTTTTTGGGTAATAGACAGTGATTGGGGTAGTTAGATTGATTTAGGGTCAAGGATCTGAAACGTAATATTAATATGGACAAGACATTCCCCTTGAACTCCGTAATATTTGTTAATGAGATTTTATCCGGATATTTTATATTATTTTGTGTGACATTTAACAGAAAATAATTTTTAATATCCGGGTAGTTAGATTGATTTGGGGTCAAGGATCTGAAACGTAATATTAATACGGACAACATATTTCCCCTGAACTCCGTAATTTTTGTTAATGACATTTTATCCGGATATTTTAAATTATTTTGTGTGACATTACACACAAAATAATTTTAAATATCCGGATAAAATCTTTTATTTTTGATAAACTTTTATGGTTGATTGACACATTTATCAAAATTAGTAAAATCATTTTTTTAACATTTACTACGGCATGCGGCGGTTTAAGTGACCGGATTTTTGTAGTAAAAAGTATGGTCTTCAAAAAATTTAAGTAAAAACTTAACAAAGTATAAAATTGGTTTCATTAAAAATACATTAATAGGTTACTTATTATTTTATTTAATCCCGAAATACCGGAAAGACTTTTCCGGAAATGGCTCATCCATGTTATGCTATCTATGAACATTTGTGATGCAAGTACGAAACATCAATCTACCTCCTCCGATCAATGGTAATAGATATAATTGTATGACCCCGTATAGTGTACAGTTATGTATACAGAATACCATGATTAGAAGCGCCACTTCCAATAATCGGCTATTATCTCTTAAATATATGTTTATAAAAGTTTGCCAAATTCTGCTATGTCATCAGGAAAACCTATCCAAAACGGCGAAATATCTGTAATCGATATTGATCCTTGTACCCAAATGATAAATTTCAAAATTTATTGAAGAAATTTGACTTTTTGTGGTAGGCTTACCTGCTGGCGTGTGTACATACATTATAATTATATTTATTTAATGTTTTTAATTATAATTTAATTTATACTCTGACACCAATAATTATCATTTATCAAATAATATGTGTGTATGTTGGTACTCGTTGGTTACTGGTTGTTACTTGTTAGCTTTTAAGAACGTTAACAAAGATTAAGTCGTTAGAACGTCGGTTCTGGCTTTGCCATTCGAGGTCCCGGTTTCAATTCTCGTTCCGGTCAATTTAGAAAACAATGTTTTTCTAAATCGAGTTTTCTATGTAAAATAAGTATGTTTCTAGTTTAACAAGAGAAGTTTAACTTGGGGTAGATAAATTGTGTGAAAGTGGGAAAGTTATTTATTTAAAAACATATGGCATATTAAAATATTATTTAATATTTATTTAGGTCGAAGTATCGTGAATAGAACTCGTACAAAATATAAATTACAAATACAAATGATAATGTTATTGTTCCAACAGAACTGGCGATATCGAGAAAGAAACATAGTGAGTACCTACTTACTAATATTTAACAGTGAACAGTCACCTCTTGTAGCTCTAGAGGTATTTTATTTTTATTTTGTTTATTTGTTTATTACACAACAGATATACAGCAAATAAAAAATATAGGTAACATGATTTTTTTACTTTAACAACGAGTAGGCTGCATCTCCAAACATGTGTAACAGTTGTGGGATGGGATAAAATGTGTGTTTAATCTATATAGGGTCTAACAATATCAATAAGCGAAAGTTTAAGGGGAGCATCTATACATCACACTGAGTATGCTCACCAAATTTGGTCCAAAACTACAGGCTCGTTACCGCGATAATCAACAAAACATTATCATAATTCACCAAAAAAATACACCCTTTTCAAACCCGTACAGCTGTACTACACGCACACAAAGATAGCCGAACATGCACACTAAACTCGGAGCAAACTGAGCTACCTTTTTATTGACGCTTGCGTGCGTGTTAGTAAAGATACAGCATGTTTCATGATGTGCATTATTTTAGTTTGTTAGAAAACATAACTTTGAAAAATCACTGTAAAACTGGAGCCCATTTTTTGTCATTGTATTCAGAATGATGTATAGATACCGCTCTTTAACGTTCGCTTATTGATTTTGTTAGACCCTGTATTAATAAATATCAATTGCCGAAATATTTGTACGCGCATCACTAATGAACGGCTGCCCTTATTTCGCTTATTCCTATTTTGTTGTGTACAATTAAAAATTGTCAGAAGAGGTTTGTATGAAAGCTCATTTATGGAAATTCGTCACGGGGTACGGGTTCCACGCGGATGTAGCCGCGGGCGGTCCGCTAGCTAGTATTTAGATAAATTCTTAACCTATGAGCCTTCGATCAACAATACAACTAGATGTCAGGTCGGCGCTAAAAATGTGTCTCGGTCAATAAGAGCGCACTTGAGAAGTGAGCTTTTATTTTCTCGCAAGGCATAACAGGAAAAAGTACTTTATTTGTTGCCCCTTAGGGTTGATTTCACCACTAAATGTTATTGACGTCTTTTCTTTTTTAAGTGACAGGAGTAATTTATTGCTTTGAAAAAGTATTTATTCGCGTGGACAGAATTTAGCTTTGATTTTGTACGTGACGCGTTATCTAGTTGGTATTGTTGATCGAAATTAAGAGCTATCAAAAATATAATTAGTAATAACACACAAAAAACAAATTAACATCCCATTCTTTTATAATTTTACATAATACTGTCGGATCGTTAATGGCTTCAGTTCCAAACAATTGTAGTATTAAATAGAATGGTGAATAATACTAGCGGTTGGCACTTTTTAACACGACAAAGTTAAAATGGTTGCAAACAAGCAGATTGTAGCTAGCCAGCCGGATTCAATGCAAGCTCTAACTCCAATCAAACCGACTACAAACATCTATACATACATATAATCATGACTATTATCCCCGAAGGGTTAGTCAGAGACTAGGCAATGAGGACAGCAGAAGCAGTCCTCTGCCATAGTCCACTTTTCACCAAATAGCGACTGCACATGTGCTCAGCGTGACAGGTGGACTTTTACGTCACCCAAGGGGAAGAGTGGTAGTATTCTTTCACCGCTACGCGGCACGGCTATTTCCTACTACTACCGCGCTCTTTTTCCCCACCCCCGTAACTGTAACGTCCCCTAAACCGCATACCATGCGACTGTCATATTATATAATTTATGAAGATAGACAGTAATTGAAGTGTGTACGAAACCGAAGGCCGACTTCGGTTCCTGGCCTTGAAAAGCTCACAGCAGCGTCTAGTAGTCGCGCTCGTGTCTTTCAATTCAGCGGTCGCTTGTAAGTGTATAAGCGGGAGGTTTTTGTGAGTCGCACGCATTGTTTCGGATAACAGAGAGTTCCGGTTTCGTGCGCTTCCACCTTCGGCGTTATTGTAACTTAGGTACTTACTTACTTACATTACAGGTGAGATAAAGGATAAGCCCTTCACAGCAATGACCTTTTATATACATATAATATCATTGCTTCACAGTCATAAAATATGTGTATATTCATGTGTTCTATTCACGATTCTTAAAGTTAAAAATATTATAGACTAGCGGCCGCTCGCGGTTTCACCCGCGTGGTTCCCTTTCCCGTGGAAATATCGGGATAAAAAGTATCCTATGTGTTAATCCAGGTTATAAACTATCTGTATGCCGAATTTTATCCAAATCCATTCAGTAGTTTTTACGTGAAAGAGTAACAGTCATACACACTAACAAACTTTCGCCTTTATAATATTAGTGTGATTGACGAAAATTATGACATCAAATCATCGGGAATTCTCGGTGCGTGAAGATCACTTTTAGTTTATGTATAAATTTATGAAATAATTTATTTTTGTCATTTTCTTTAGTTCAAAACCCGGATGAGCCTTGTACCTTTACAAACACCTGTGAAGAGTGACTTATTTACTTAAAAAACTAAAACAATGTCTTCTTTGCACACAATTTTCTGTTTAAAATATCTGTCCCTAATATTAAGTTTAGTAAGTTGTTAAATAATTAATAAATATCTTAAATCAGAAAAGGTGTTGATAATTATTTCACGAGTGGGACTCGAATCCGCACCAACTGGGCAACATTTATTCATTTCTTTGCCATCATATCATCTATTTCACTGGCTTCCCATATTCTTCGACTTTCCACGCTCTACATTGTTTCGGACTGAAAAAAATGTTTTGTCCATTCTGTAGTTTCTGTACCAGCTTCACTTCACCCAGAAAATATGGCACAAAGAAACCTTTTAATCCAAGTGACTTATACAATTATAGTCATAAACAAATACTCAAAAGTGGTACTATTATGTTTTATTTTACAATATTTTTTTTTGTTTTTGTAATTTTATCCTCGCATTTCTCACCTAAAAGTATTTTTATTTATCAACCAAGATTTACAAAACTTGTAAAATACCTATATATAATAGATGTACATATCAGAACTCTACCTTACATGCTTTTATTTTATGTTTTATATATAACATTCACTATTGACATGTCTAATAAATAAATATGGATAAATTATAAAACATATTTAAATATGTAAATAGCAAAATGCAAATAGCAAACTTCTACGACTCGAGATATCAAACTACGCAATGCCGTGATTGCTCAAGAATTAGATGTAAACATATTATCTTATAGATACGATCGCGGAAGTTCCCGGTCGACCCCTATTCGGCTATATTCGCTAGCACACTATCTACGCGCACGCTATTGTACACACGGCGTCAGATCCACCTACCCAAAACTCTCAAAGGAGAATGACCATTTTACTATGGGAGTTAGGCTAGTTTTTTAGCTAGCTAGGGTAACACAGCGCTTTAATGAAATAAATAGTAATCAAAAGCAGCAATACTCTGAATTATGTAGAAAAAATTACATTACAATATCATGCGGAAGTTTGAAGCTATCTTCATTTTTAGCTTAAGACTTTTTAGGTATTTTGAGGTTATGTCAACTGTTATCGTATGACTATCAGTACAGTTCAGCATTAATTTATCACTTGACTGTAAACGCGGCGTTCTATAGAAAACCTTTTTTAACAGTAATCATTATAACTTAAGAGAACACTTTTGATATGTGAATGATTAAGACGCAATAGATATTGAATAGGCTGGTTTGGTCATTCTCCTTTCTACAATCAATTTTGAATTTTATTGTTTAGCTCTAAGGATCAATATTCATTGGAGAAATTTGACAGTTTAGGGTAGGTTGATCTGACGCCGTGTGTACGTACGCTCGGTCAGGAATGGAGCGCAAGTGAATATCGCCGGAAAGTGGTCGACCGGGAACTTCCTGGACTGTACAGACGCCAGCAGATCAACTACCACAAAATGTCATATTTCTACAATCAATTTTGAACTTTATGGTTTGGCTATAACATACATTTTTACATAGATTGATCTGCTAGCGTGTGTACATCACGCCTTTTCGTACGTTTCCCGGCGGGGTAGGCAGACCACAGCTTTCCATTTGCTACGATCAACACCCTTCTTTCGCTTCATTTACACTCATAACATTGCTCATGCGTGCTCGTCGGTTTGTGGTACTCTTGACCTGTCCTATCACGAGAACTTATTTCATTTTTTGTTAAATGAAGACCTGGTGTACCTACGTCTTGGAGTTGCTGTATGTGAGGTATTTGTTTTGGAATTATTTTATGTAAAATTTAAGGAGGACGTATTAAACTTACAATAGAGGTGAAATAAGTTTGTCAGGATCGTAGCAAGTGGAAAGCTGTGGCCTACCACGCCGGGAAACGGGCGTGATTTATGTATGTATTAAGTTATCATGTAAATAGAAAAATATTAAAATGATCTTACATATTCTCTTACAAATACATGAGTCCTTACGGGCACAGCATAATTTTAATTATTTAATAGGTGAATATAAACAACTAATTAAATAGGTATACAACTACAATACTATCATGGAAAAACTTTTAACACTGAAAAAAGACGACAACCCCATGCGGGAATTGAACCACGCACCTTCCGCATATCATGGAAAACTTTAAAAAAATGATTATGTATTAAATAAGTTCATTTAGGGCCGATTTTTGTTACAAGGTGGGTGAGTTAAGTTCCATGTACCTTGCCTAATTCCGGCTTTTTCATGAATTCTGTATGTATCCGTTGTATCGTCAGGCAAGCGCGGCGTGAAGCGGTCACCGTCGGGTTGGCGCGGTCTGTTCTCTAGGACGAAGCAGCGGCCGCCGCCGCCGTCGCCGCCGCCGCAGGTAAGGGTTAAAACTCATTATAAAAATCTGTGTATCAAGAATCGATAATCGATGTACACCGAGACATTTTAATGGTTGTTTTCCCGCGGCAGAACGATTTACCTTTAGTAGTACTTTCGAATCATGCAAGTTATTTTTGCCAAAAATGACAAAAACATTCAACCTCCCATACAATACGGTCCAAACAGCTGACGACATTAGTATGGGAGGTCGAAATTTTTTTGTCATTTTTGGCAAAAATAACTTGTATGATTCGATGGTACTACTAAAGGTAAATCGTTCTGCCGCGGGAAACCAACCACTAAAATGTCTCGGTGTATTCAGCCGTATGTGAGAAAACTATCCAGGAAATCGATTGTACTATCGATTATCGTCATGTGTCAATACTATCGAAAATATCAATAGCGATCTCTTTGAGTTGATATTCATTTGTACAAAACAATCGATACTATCGATTTTTTTGGTTCAAACTAGCTGATTTTGCAATACTGTCGATAATATCGAATGCAGTACTATCGATCGTGTTGATAATATCACTGTTATCAATAGTGTTGCGTTGCTCATTAAGTGCTATCAATATTAACGATAGTATTGACACGGGACGATACTATCGCTACTATCAGTTTAGCCTTTATTATCGATAGATTATCGATTCTCTATTATCAATACTAAACTATCGATTATCGACACTAAAATACTCTAATTGTAATTACGTTAAACGGTTTTTGTGAAGAAATGAGTTTTATTATTAGTATGTACAGTCTAGGAAGTTTTCGCCCGACCACTATCCGGCGATATTCGCTTGTGCTCCATTCCTTGCGCGCGTACGTACAGTAGCGTGCGCGTAGATCGTGTGCAAGCGAATATCGCCGGAAAGTAGTCGACCCGGAACTTCCTCGACCTTATGTATGTACACACGGCGTCAGATCAACCTATCTAAAACTGTAAAATTTCTACAATATTCATTGGAGAAATTTGACAGTTTAGGGTATGTTTATCTGACGACGTGTGTATGTATTCTTTTTTATTTTTTATTATTATTATTATTATGTAAGTATGTCGTCATCATTCGCATGCCCTGTTGCTATGTTATTTAATGTATGTATGTACGTATGTCCCCCAGGAGCCTTTATCGCCTTTGCCTGCGGGCCTGCGTCCGGTGAAGTCGTGCGAGTCGCTCACCTCCGATACGGATACGCTGGCGCCTCTGGACATACGCCCGCCCGCGCCGCTCAAGCAGCATACTAGGTGAGAGATGGTGTAGTAGAATACCATTTACTACCAAATACTGTGTACAAATTCGTAAACGTAATTAATTAATTAATTCATAGGAAAACCAACAGCTATGTCACAATGTAGAAACTTATAGATAAAGTCAGTCCTCCTAAAAATAACTGGCTCATGAGACGCCTTATCGACGCAACATTGGTATTAAAAAGTGTGACGTTGGGTTAATTAAGGATTAAAACTCAAGTCCACAAAAAAAAAATGTTTATTATTAAAAAAATATACCGCAGCAGCGGTCGTGGGTGAAGCCCTTAAAATGCGCTTCGCTTGGTCGGCACTCCCCTGTCTTGTTGTTCCACAAACGAGACGGCTGGTGAAGGTGGGTGTCAATGAGTTGGTGGTGACGCAAGTACTTGGTCCCGGAAGTTGCTCCAAACTTTGCTCCCCAATGGGCGATTTTCCGACATCAAAAAAAAAAATAATTGGTTCGTAAATGACTTCATAGATGGCGCTTAGCATAGATTAGTATGGCGCATGGTAAAAGGCGAGTTCATGAAGAACACGTGTATGGCTGCGTAATATTTATTCTATTCCAAAATAGAAATAGGTTCTGGATGTCCTGAATATAAATAGGTAAGGACTTACTATTTTTTTATTATTTTGGTAGACAAGTAAAAGTGTAGAATTTATTACAGCCCTTAGGTAGGTACGGCTGGTGGCCGGCTTTTATAAAACGACATCTATCGAGTATTTTTGAACTAATTTTTAGTTTTTAATTTGGGCTGTCAGAAAATCGCCCATTGGGGACGGAAAACAACTGAGTTTATTAATGGCAACGTAAAACGTACGTTAATTAGCAATTGATAACTATCTCCAACAAAATAGAACTGCTCTTAATACTTTAAAATCGTTTTCTACGAACGAAAATATTACTGCAGTCAGGTAGCTACTATTTTTTTTTATTTTTTATTAAAGAGGGTGGCAAACGAGCAGACGGGTCACCTGATGGAGAGTAATCACCGCTGCCCATGGACACCCGCAAAACCAGAGGAATCGCAGACGCGTTGCCGGCCTTTAAGGGAGGAATAAGTTTAAGGAAGGAATAGGATTTGGGAAGAGGGGGGTAGGGGAGGGGCCTCCGGAACCCTCACTCGTCGGACGAAACACAACAGCACCAAGTGCCATTATTTCACGCCGAATATTAGTGAGAGGGTGGTATTACGCCGGGCGAGCCGGCCCAATGCGTGCTGCAACGCAGCGTGGCTCTACCACTCAGTCAGTGTCACTCATTTAGCACCACCCAGTGGTCACGTGTAGGGTCTCAAGGGTAAACCTACGGACGCGAGCAACTTTAACCCCCAAACTACTACTACTTTCTGGCCTGCGCGCCGTATATCAAGCGAATGCGCGCCGAGCGCCGTGGAGCTCCACGTTAACCGGTCCTGCGTCGAGACTATAGAAGCGAGTTAAGGTACAAGCGGTCACACATCGCGGTTGACAAAAATATTCAATTTATTTAATTTGTTTAGTTTTTTTTTAATTTCATTTGTTATGTTTTTGTGTTCATAATTAATAGTTAGTGTTTTAATAGTTATAGTGTCATAGTTTTAATTAAATATAAGTATTATAATATTTTTTAGGTTAAGGTTGTATAATTATAATCATTTGGTTTTTTTTTAAATAAATAATATAGGTTTACTTTATTGTTTTATTGTATTTTAAAATAAAATAATTTAAATATTAAGCAAATTTTATAAACATGTACAAACTATTACTCGCTTGCCAAATTTACGTGTTCTGCTGCCTAAAAGTTAGTTAGCAGTTGGAAGAAGATGGGGGCAATAAGTGGGCTAAACCTAAGAATAAAGTAATAAAGATAGTTAAGATATGTATCCGACTTATGTTGGAGGTGTTAACTTAAGCATGTATATGTACTTCGAGAGTGACATGATCAATGTGATCAAACCCTCTATAAAAAAAGAGAAAAAAATAAACGTCTGCTGGGCACAGGCCTGGGCATATCCCACCACGCTGGCCCAATGCGGGTTGGTGGGTTTTAACGACTGCCATCTTTAGACGACAACCGGGACTGACGGCTTTAAGTGCCTTCCGAAGCGCGGAGGAGCTCGAGATGTTTTTACTTTGGTCACCCATTCAGTGACCCGGCATTGAGCAAGTTGCTTAGCGGGCAAGAACGCAAGCCGAACGCGCTAGCCGCTGCGCCATCGCGCTCCTCAATAGATTGTTGATACAATAGAATATTTATTTATTAATAGGGGCCACTTACAACTAAACACACTAATATTCATCATTCATTCATTTGTCCTTTTCGACAGACGATTTATGGTGCAACATAATGATAGACATCGCTTTTGATGACTTTATAGCTTCGATCAACAATACCAACTAGATAACGCGTCACGTACAAAATCAAAGCTAAATTCTGTTAACGTGAATAAATGCTTTTTCAAATCAATAAATTACTCCTGTCACTTTAAAAAGGAAAGACGTCAATAACATTTAATGGTGAAATCAACCTTAAAAAGCAACAAATAAAGTCCTTTTTTCTGTTATTGCCTTGCGAGAAAATAAACGCTCACTTCTCAAGTGCGCTCTTATTGACCGAGACACATTTTTAGCGCCGACCTGACATCTAGTTGTATTGTTGATCTAAGCTTTATAGAGTGTTAGTCACGCGCATTCGGCCGGCACGACCGGCGTAATACCCTCTCACGAAATATCGGCGTGACACGATGGCACTCGTTCCTGTTGAGTTTCGTCCGATGAGTGAAAATATCGGAGGCCCGTCTCCCTCCCTCACAATTCGTACTCCTTTCTCAAAGATCCTATTCCTTCAAGGCCGGCAACGGACCTACGACTCCTCTGATTTTGCGGGTTTCCATGGGCGGTGGTGATTACTTCCCATCAGGTGACCCGCCTGCTCGTTTGCCTTCCTTTTATATAAGGAATAAACTATTTGACTTCTCTCCTCACCGCCAGGTCCTCATCATGCGACTCGTACTTCGAGCCGTGGCAAGCCGAGCTAGCCGATATGCGACTGCGGCTGAGCCCCCAGGAGCGAGACTTACACATGTTCAGCGAGGAGGACGATCGCCAGCCGGGGCCGCAGGTGAGGAGAGAGAGAGAGAGAGAGAGAGAGAGAGAGAGAGAGAGTAAGATAATAATTGACACACTAAAATAAGGCACTGATTTAAAGAGGCAGTTGTAAATAGCGGTTTTGGTAAGTTAAAAATTATAAATGGCACGTTTAATAACTAGTTCAGCAGTTAAAACTAAGCAGTAAAGTAAACAAAAATTAGTAATAAAAAATAATGAAATGGATCAGTGAATATATTATAATTGAGCAGGAAAATAATTAAATGGGCGGTAAAAATTATTGAACGAGCGGTTACGTGGGGGCAGTAATAAATCGGAATTTGTCGGTATGAAATCTCATTCTAAGCAATTCTTTATACAATGAGGTGGTAAATTAATTAGACAAGTAATTTTTAAGTTATGTAATCTTTTTAAAAATATGGAAATTTACATAAATGTCGTTTCTGGCGCTTCGCCGGCCACTCCCGCAACACGCTCGCTTCGCTCGCTCGGCTCGCGCGTTTTTGGTCAACATACTAACCTAACCTAATTAACTCTTGAGACTTTTTTCATGGTTCGGCTTTGGTTCTGTTACTATGGTACTCTATAACCTATTTATCGAACCGCTCATTCCATCATTTTACCGCTCATTCAGTTATTGGACTGCTCAATTATTTTTAGAATTGACATTAAATGATAAAATAACCGACTAATTGATTTTTTATTACTGTCAATGTTTTACTGTCGCAATAATTAATCTACCGCCATTAAATTAAATAACTGCTCAATATATTTTTCATCTGATCATACACTCGGCGTCAAAAAAATCGCACCTCTTAGAAAATCACTTTCAAATGTCATTTACTCTTGATATGCACATGCAGTCGCATTAATTATGATTTTATTTACAAGGTTACTTAATTAACTTAATAAAAAACATTACTTTTCATTATCAAATAAAACCTAATGCAACAAAAAGTGTCACAAAAATTCGATGCAAATTTTGCTACCCGTGAGAGTTGCTAGTTGCGCTTCCTTTGTGGGTATAAAACGGTCAACACGGGTTCAATGTGGGTCATTCGCTATTCAACCGTTGAAGAGGACACACGCACAGATTTTGATGGATACCACAGCTGATAAAGCCGCTCAAGTGGTTGCACTACTGCAATCAGGGGTGCGGCAGTGTGATGTCGCCCGGCAACTGAACCTGAGCCGTTATTCCGTTCGAAGAGTGTACCAGCGCTTCATAGAGACCGGTGGCTATATCCGCAGACACGGTTCGGGTAGACGTCGCTGCACTTCGGAAAGAGACGACCGGTTCGTTGTGTCGAACTCTTTGAGAAATCGTTTCTCCAACGCTGTTGAGTTGCAACAGCAGCTCCAGGCAGTTCGCAGACGCACCGTAAGCGTATCTACGGTTAGAAGAAGATTGAAGGAGAAGAAGATAGCGGCCCACAGAGCTGCTACGGGTCCAAAATTGACTGCAGCGCATCGGCGAGCCCGCTTGCAGTTTGCTCGTGACCACGTCGATTGGACCCTTGAGCAGTGGAGAGCTGTTCTCTTCTCAGACGAGACGCGAGTGTGTCTTTTCTGCAACGACCGACGGAGAAGAGTATACCGGAGGCAGGGTGAACGTTTCGCCCAAGCCTGCATCCAGGAGACGGTGGAATATGGTGGCGGATCCTGCATGTTCTGGGGCGGTATGTCTGCTGCCGGCAAAACCGACCTTGTCTGCGTCTCCCGGACTGGAGGTGCTCGCGGACAAGGGTCGCTGACTGCTCGCCGCTATGTCACTGAGGTCCTGGAAGTGCATGTGGTCCCCTTTGCCGAATCTTTTGGCGAGGGGTTCACATTAATGCACGACAACGCTCGCGCTCACACTGCAGGCATCGTGAGCGACTTCTTGCAGAGGTCCCAAATCTCTGTGATGCAGTGGCCAGCGCGAAGTCCGGATCTGAATCCTATAGAGCACCTCTGGGACCATCTTAAACGTAAGGTTCGATCTCGGGATCCAGCTCCTTCGACTCTACAGGAGCTCCAAGACGCGGTGATTGAAGAACGGGGGCTTATCCCTCAAGAAGAGCTCCTGAAGTTGGTGAGGTCCATGAGGGACCGTATGGAAGCCGTGATCAGGGCAAGGGGGGGTAACACTAGATTTTAAGTTAATTTTAAGACACTTTTTGTACATTTTTCTTTGTAAATTATCTGTTGTTAATTAGGACTTAATTAAGGATTTTTATTATTTTATTAATTTTAATGTTGTTTGTATAATTATAATTAAACAGAAAGTTAAATTTAATTGTTTTTTGATACTCCTTTTTGTTACCTTTCTAATGATACCCAACACTATCCTCTACATAAGGTTTAAGAATTTTTAAAGATGATTTTTAAAAGGTGCGATTTTTTTGACGCCGAGTGTAATAACATCTCGAATATTTAAATAAAAGCTCAAAAAATTAGTTACCCTAAAATAATAACATAAGTATATAAAAACAGGACACATATATACAGGCACTGATTATAGAAGCTCTATAGAAGCGTAAATACATACATGTTCAGCGAGGAGGACCACCTCCAGCCGCGGCCGCAGGTGAGGAGAAAGAGAAGCAAAATCAAAGAAAAGCTTTATAAAAAAGCTTATTATAAAGTGTCAGATTACACAGAAGACAAAGCTGCTTGGATCTAAAATGCTCCAATTAATCCAACAGCTATTTCTAATTGTCTATTATTAATTGATACTTAAATTGTATTGTAGTTATGTATTGCTTAATTTATTATTTTTTAAATTCATATTTTGTATTTTATGACCTGGTAACACCATATATTTTTTTTTTTTTGTAAATGTCGTTGCTTCTGTGCGCTGTGGTTTCTTGCGCCCGTTCTTTGCCACAGTAAAAAAATGACGTCCTGAATGGGTGGTAGGTTAAAACGATTTGGACGATTCAAAGTAATTATTAATTGAGTTTATTGAATAAATATATTTTGAATTGAATTGAATTGAATAGATGTAAGGAAGACAACAGTACCCCAAGCACGAACCATTATGGTACTAGTTAAGGTAATCGTAATCGTATTATTTTGAATAAAAAAGGTTTACTAACTTTATGGTTTTCATACAAAATAATACGATTACCTTAACTAGTACCATAATGGTTCGTGCTTGGGGTACTGAGCTTATAATACAATAGGAATATTTTTTAATGTTATACATACTTTAAATTAAAACAAAATGTTATTGTTATTCTTTAAACTATTACGTCCATTGTGTCTAATCGTGGCGCGTAGCGGTGAAAGAATACTATCACCCCTCTCTTTCCTTGGGTGTCGTAATAGGCGACTAACGGACTAAATACTGCACATACATCCAACAGCATAGAGCGGCGATGGGTTAACCACCTGTCACGCTGAGTACATGTGCAGTCGCTGTTTGGTGAAAAGTGGACTATGGTAGAGGACTGCTTTTGCTGTCCTCATGCCTAGTCTCTGACTAACCCTTCGGGGATACAAGTCGTGATTGTACTTATGTATGTATGTTATGTAAAATTTTAAACACTGGAAAAGGACTACAACCTCAGGCTTCCGCATTCCGGGCGGCATTAAGCCTAAGCCTAAGGCAGCCGCCCGGATTGCGGAAGGTGCGTGGTTCGATTCCCGCCTGGGGTTGTCGTCTTTTTTCAGTGTTTAAAATTTTACTTAAGTATATTTAAGCGATAATAAAACGCTAAAATATAAAACAATAATCTATGTATGTTATTGTTATATGTTACAGGGTGACTCCGCCGCGTCCACGCCCCCCGGCTCCCTGTCCAGCGCTGAGCCGAGCCCCCGGCGGCAGCTGCGGGTGGACATCAGCGCGGCCAACGAGCTGGCGGAGAGGTGAGATGTTATAAAAGCCGTTTGCAGCCTATAGGGTTAGGGCTTCGCAAAATATCAGCGCTCCAGAGGACCTAGACGCAGGATATCAGCGCGGCCAACGAGCTGGCGGAGAGGTGAGATTTTGTAAAAGCCGT
Organism: Scoparia ambigualis; assembly: GCA_963921215.1. Classification (NCBI taxonomy): domain Eukaryota; kingdom Metazoa; phylum Arthropoda; class Insecta; order Lepidoptera; family Crambidae; genus Scoparia; species Scoparia ambigualis. The sequence goes on along the minus strand of OY992515.1, from coordinate 31,387,031 downwards.
TTGCAGCCAATAGGGTTAGGCCTTCGTATAATATCAGCGCTCCAGAGGACCTTGATGCAGGTGCGGGTGGATATCAGCGCGGCCAACGAGCTGGCGCAGAGGTGAGATGTTATAAAAGCCGTTTGCAGCCAATAGGGTTAGTAGGCCTTTATGATTATCAGCGCTCCATGGGGCCTAGACAATCATCATCATCTCAATTTGACGACCTCCTTGGTCGAGTGGTTTGTACATCGGTTTTCATGGTGTCGCCATCTCTGAGGTCCCGGGTTCGATCCCCGGTCGGGTCAATTCAGAAATATTGTTTTTCTAAATTGTCTCGGGTCTGGGTGTTTTCTATGAATAATAAGTATGTATTTTAAGTATGTTTATCCGTTGTCTATAGTCTGACCGCAACCGCTGTACCGCGCCTTGGGTATGCGAGCGGCGAGGCGGGGGGCGAAACAGTTGCTCCATTTTGTCATTCTGCCGTCATCGCTCACGGCGGCAACTAGTGTGTCAGACGCACATGAGATAAAATATCTAAAAATGGGTCGTGCATTATCTCGAGATAATCAAGACTGTCATTTTTAAAGTGGCCGAATATTTTAAGAAAAGAAAAGCAAACAAAGAAAGTTTATATTATATATTTCCAAGAATTACAAATTTATTTTATTTATATTGGTTCTTTAATTGTACTTATCTAAAAATCATACTGGACAAAAATGGATTGGATGTAATTATACTCGTAAATATAAAGCTTCAATAAACTGTGCTTCGATATCGTAAGATCTGTCTGATACTACGAATCTCATGTGAGTTCATGCTCTTTACTTCCCACTCCCCCCACCACCCGCGCATACCTAAGGCGCGGTACAGCGGTTGCGGTCAGGCTATAGTTACCATTTAACGAGTTTCTTCAAAGCTTCTCTTGGACTAGATAATTGGTGTGATTGTAGGAAAGATTTTTTTTAAAAAATAGAGGCCTTCGCGATAGTGTAAAAGCCGTATGCAGCCAAGAGGGTAAGGCCTTTGTAAAAGATCAGCTCTTCATTTGGCCTAGACAATCATCATCATCAGCGGGTGTAGGCACAACCATGGACAACTGCACTTGGGGAGATGGGCCATAACTCAATCAATTCTTTAAATATTTTATTTGGAAAATAGTTACTGTGGACGTACGGGGTCCACGCGAACGAAGTCGCTGGCGGGCTGCTAGTAAAGAATAAATAATTGTAGGATAATGTATTACATAAATTAGTTCTTTAAAATGTCCAAAATTAACCATTTAGCATTTGCTAAATGGCGAGCGTTGACATTCGTCAAATCCCGTACATATACCGTGTGGAAAAAACAAAACCGTGGTTGGAAGAACAGTACCCTTAATATTGATGATGGCAAATTTTACTAAAAGAAAACCATTCCTTTATTTTCAAAAATAAATAAAATTGCATTTAAGATTTTTGAAAAATTACCAGCCTGAGCCGGGATTCAAACCGGTGTAATGTGAAAAAAACATCATCTTACAATTTAAGTAATTAAAGATACATGTTTTAATTTACTTAGTTTAGTTTTAATTTAATTTATGAGACTATTACACAACATAGTATCTTAAATTAAAGAAAGACTATGAAAAATATTTTTTATTGTAAAGCTTACTTGCTATCTGTAAAGAAAATAGTTCACTTAACTTATGAATTGTTCAAAATGAGACCCATTCTCACGTATGCACAGACGTATTCTTTAGATAGTGAGTAAGCTTTACAATAAAAAAAATATTTTTCTTTTAATTTATGATACTAATGTTGTATAAAAGAAATTGTTCCTTAAGAATGACTCTTAGGTTGGTATCATAAAATACAGTTTTTTTTTCACATTTCACCGGTTCGAATCCCGGCTCAAGAGGTGGTTTTTCAAAAATCTTTAAAAGCAGTTTTAATTATATTTGGAAATAAAGGAATGTTTCGATTCAGTAAAATTTGCCATCATCAATATCAATGGTATTTTCCTCCACCACGGTCTTTTATTTTCATATATTATATCCAAACTATTCCATAATATGTCATTATAGAATAGTTAATGGAAATCTGTGGTCTCTGCCTACCCCTCTGGGAAGCGGGCGTGATGTATGTATGTATGTCGTTATACCACCTTTCTATCGGTCTGGCCACGAAAGCGCGAGACTAGCAATAGAATGTTGAAACATACAGTGGATTTCGTGATTTATACAAAAAAAAATAAAAAAATGTTTTCTTTAAAATATTAGTTTTTAGTATTAATATTAGATAATAATAAGAAATACTAACACATTGAGTCTTGGTATTTCAATTGTCATCATGAGTAAACTACACTCATCAAAAATATACTTTACCCCTAGACACTTTTGATGTGTTTACGTACAACCTTGTATACTCTGATTTTAATTAGATGGACTAAAGTGACAGCTGCCGGCGCACTTTATTTTTTTTAATGTTGCCAACTGAAGAGCGAATTGTTGTGACGCGAGTGATTTTACCGATTAAATTGAATTATTGAGTCATCGACTTGGCTATAAATAAGTATTGAATAAAATATTATTAAAAAGTACAGGTAATTAGCAAGTTTACGTGATATGTCTGTCATGTCGTTTTACAAAAAAACAACAAACAGGAATAAAAAATAACGTAACAAGGAAAGATATAAGAAAAACGTAACAGCAATAACAACAAGAACAGGAGTTATTGAGCGCAAGGAATATTCGTACAACCAATCGCGAGCGAAGAAGGGAGACGAACGAATGACGAGCGCGATCTTTGACTTTGACATATCTGTTAAAAACAAAATGGCGGATGCGTTTTATATGGGGATTTATGGCTCTGGGTGGTTGTCCTTTTGTGCCAGTATTTTAAAGTCCGAAAGTATTTGACTGACACTGACGGTTTCAGAATTATTTTATAGAAAAACCAATTTATTATGCAAATCATTAAAAACGGTGTGGTCACTGCATCATTCGATTAATTTTCATTTATAAGTATTTTGGCACAAATTTTATCAAGTAAATCCGAATAAAACACAATTAAATTAATCAAGATTCTAAAAACTATTTTTCTGAAATTATTAGTGAAGTTATAACTGGGTTTTATTTATGTTTCCTAATTAAGTAGCTTCTATATCAAGATAACACAGTTCGAGTGTTTTGTATATACCAATAAGCGAAATTGAACCAACAATTGAACTTCGTTTGAGTAAGGTTACAACACTATATTTTATTTGTCGTTAAGTGGTATCATTACTAATGTCACTTTAGTCCATCTAATTAAAAATCAGAGTTTAGTAGGTTTCTTTTTTTTGTATTCGTAAGCTGGGCGCTGACACGGCAACTGATATAAAGCCAAGTGGTTAAAAGGTCAATAATCTTTTGATGGCAATGATTATTCATGTATGTATGTATATCTTTTTATTTGCAGACAGCGGTGGCTAGAGGAAGTCAACCGCATGGGCTACATCGACTGCGAGTCGCCGCGAGCGCGCGCGCCCGCCGAGAAACGGCCCCCCGCGCGCCCGCCGCCCGCGCCCATGGACCCCGCCAAACGGTAACACGCACACGCCCATACACATCCATACACACTCATACAACTAGCAGAGAAACGGCCCCCCGCGCGCCCGCCGCCCGCGCCCATGGACTCCGCCAAACGATAACACACACACGCCCATACACACCCATACACACTCATACAACTAGCAGAGAAACGGCCACCCGCGCGCCCGCCGCCCGCGCCCATGGACTCCGCCAAACGGTAACACGCACACGCCCATACACACCCATACACACTCATACAACTAGCAGAGAAACGGCCCCCCGCGCGCCCGCCGCCCGCGCCAATGGACCCCGCGAAACGGTAACACACACACGCCCATACACACCCATACACACTCGTACAACTAGCAGAGAAACAGGCGCCCGCCTCTCGCGCCTATGGACCCCGCCAAACGGTAACTCACACACGCCCATACACATCCATACACACTCATACACACTCATACGCGAGTTCCTCATACAATCTATATAAACTTACGCAGTATTAGTATATCGAGTAGCACATTTGTTGATGTTAGAAGGAGCGGATATATGAATTTCGCGAAGCCCGGTTGCAAGCCAAGTTGTGCGAGTGAGACGTAAAGATGATGTAAGCTTCGTACGATTTATTTAAACTCAGTTGAATCGTTTTGTGGTTTAGCGATTTGCTTTACGAACATTTTATTAAAAATTGATTTTATTACGAATGATCGATATAAAAATTATCTTTGGATAAAATATTATGTGGTAGTGTTAATGAGTTTTGGTTAAGGCAAGCCGGGCTTTTCGGCTTGTATACATGTACCGCCACTGCTATGTATGTACTACTCTGTCAAGAAAGTAAAACGATCAATAATACACAAAATGTTAAGTTATTCATCCATATTTATTTTATCGCCTTAAAAGTATGCTCCTTCAGAAACGATACACTTACGCCAACGAATAATCCAATTATCAAAACATTTTTAAACGCTTTTTCCGGCATTGAGTTCAGTTCTCGCCACGAATTCTCCTTTATGTCTTCTACCGAATGAAAAGGGGTGCCACGAAGTGGTAATTTGACTTTAGGAAAAAGAAAGAAGTCGGCTGGAGCCATATCAGGTAAATAAGGTGGTTGCTTGATGGTATTTGTTGAGTTTTTGGTCAAAAATTCGTTCACAATGATGGCCTTGTGCGAAGGCGCATTATCATGGTGCAAAATCCAAGAATTTTCTTTCCACAAATTTGGCCTTTTTAGTCGAATTTGCTCCTTAACGCCGCATAACGCTCAAATAATATTCTTTATTTACCGTTTGACCTTCCGGCAAGAATTCCGAGTGCACAACACCGCGATAGTCAAAGAAAACAGTTAACATGACTTTGTCTTTTGATCGACTTTGGCGTGGTTATTTCAGTTTCGATTCAGTCGGAAGGCGCCACTCCGAAGCTTGTTGACTAGTTTGCATGTCAAACTTGTACACCAACGTCTCGTCACCAGTTCGGCGGTGCATGAATGTTGGGTCGGAATTGACTCGTTCTAGCATGTCCTCAGCGACTCTTATGCGATTGAGTTTTTGGAGAAAATTCAGGTCTTTTGGGACTAGCCGAGGGACAACATGTTTTGCCAAGTGATTATTTAAAATGGTACGGATCAACTCGTGAGATACAGAAAGTTCAGCGGCTATCTCTCTCAAACTTGAATGAGGATTTTCAGTCACCATTTCCTTCACTTTTGCGATGTTAACTTCAGTTGAAGACGTTGATGGCCTACCAGAGCGAAGCAAACCTTCCATCACATCTCGACCGCTTTTGAACGCTTTGTACTACTCACGTGTTTTGATAAAGTCGATTCACTGTAAGCCTTCTGTAACATTTTCAGTGACACCGAACACGAAATTCCATTGGCGACGCAAAATTTAAGACAAACTCTTTGTTCGATGTTTTTATCTATTATGAAATTCGCAATACACACTAAAATAAACTAACTAAAAACAGCACTGTATTTAATCTAAACAACAGATGCAACTCAAACTCCGCGCCAAAATGGATAACAGTTGTGCCAATCTAACAACAACAAAAAAAAAACAAAAAATTTAATTTGGAATCATAAACAAATCATCCGTTCCCGAAACTTTTTTGACAGAATCTGTGGAGTAGTGGTTCAGGGAGGGGGAGCGAGTCTTAGCCTGCCGGCCGCGTGAAGGAAAAGACATTAACACCCGGGAGAGAACCCGTAATAACCTGTCGGTCCACCCGAAGCTGGTTGTATGTAGATGTATGTTCCTCCGTTTCTAGATGGCGCTTATTGTTGCATAATTAATTTGTTATCTTCTCTTGTCACAGGTTGTGCAAAGACAGAGACAGTCCTATATCGTCGGTTGTCGACATGCCGACGCCGCTCAGCTCCGTCAAACTGAGGTGAGTTTTGTTATACTGATCGTCCCTAACGTCCCGACTTAGTCGATCGAACAAATAAATAAAAAGACTATATAAGGTGACTGCTAGAAATCGCAAGAAACTTCAAGGACTGGTCAGGTCAAGTGTTTTAAACATGACAAAAAAGGAATTCGTGTTTTGTTCATTTTTAATTAAATACTTAATTCATTTTGTGAAATTTAATTAGATTGTCTTTGAGTATCTAATTTATTTTTAAAGCAATAACATAAGAAAAATAAAATGAAAGACAATTAAAAATAAAGATTATTTACAACGCGCGGGCAACGGCCGGCCGGCCGACCGTCTGTTGGCCCGTTCGCGTCAGCTGGGCTATAAGTACCTACGTTAGTCTGCAATGAGACCATTTTTGTCATGTTTAAAACACTTGACCTGACCAGCTCTTGAAGTTTCTTGCGGTTTCTAGCAGTCACCTTATATAGTTGTTTAACCAGTCAAAGGCGCTACTAAGCGCCCTTAATTTTTTTACATGCTTAGTTTTAGTGTTAAATCTTTCGATCACATATAAAAACTAGATGCACGATCAGCGCTCTCAAAACGTCCGAGCAAAAAGAGTACCTACCGAGATGTTTAGGTACTCTTTTGGTAGAGTGCTATCTAAGTGTCAACATGGAACAGCTTCTTTAAGAATTGCTCTTCGATCAACAATACCAAGTAGATAACGCGTCACGTACAAAATCAAAGCTAAATTCTGTCCACGTGAATAAATACTTTTTCAAAGCAATAAAAATTTAGTGGTGAAATCAACCTTAAGGGGCAACAAATAAAGTACTTTTTCCTGTTATTGCCTTGCGAGAAAATAAGAGCTCACTTCTCAAGTGCGCTCTTATTTACAGAGACACATTTTTAGCGCCGACCTGACATTTAGTTGTATTGTTGATCGAAGAAATTGCTATTCTGCCAAACACTTGAACGTCAAGTATATGTCAAAGGTACGATTTCGGATGCGATTGTTTATCTGGTTTTTATACGTGATCTGAGGTTAAGTCTTATTAATTGCTATGCGGGTAAACTCGTATATTAAACAGAGCTACATAAATTAATTTTGGGAATATAAATAATGTATTGGTGGTTATTTTTTGTGCATTTTTCCTTACTTTCAATTATTAATTATGAGTGTAGATTTTTGTATTTGAGTATTTTATGTTTATCAATATATTTAGTAGTGTATTTATTAAAGTTAAATAAACGTTTGGTTAGGGTATTAAGGTAGGTCTTACTAAATATTAGTTTTAGAATTTGTATGATTAGTTCTTTAATTTATCTTTTTATCAATAATGTAGACTTTGTATTAGTCAAAAATTAAATAGCAGTTCTATCTGAATATCAAAATGTAAGTAAATTCTTGTTATTAAATATCACAGCAGAACCAAGCCGAAATATCTGTAAATAATAACAAACGTGCAATTAAAAATTTCCATTTATCTTCTTCTTAAACTTCTTAAAATCTTAATCTTAAAACTAATTAAAAAATTCACTATTTAAACCGATCTCAGTGCAATGATTTTGTAAAAACAAACGGTACAAAAATAAATAGTTCCCATGATTATTATTTAAACCACAAAGAATAAAAAACAGAATGCTCCAAACCCAAAAATCTACACTCCAAACCTAACCGCATGCAAATATTGCAGGGAACGAAACTCGCCACGGAAAACCAAAAACTCGGCACGCTACAGCGGTCTACATCACCCTTTAAACTTAGAAGAGAAGAATCAAGCGCGCCTCTCGTGGCACGGCAAAGATGGCCACTCCACGTTAATAAAGATAGACTGGCCGATAGAGAATTCGTCTATCAGCAACCTAACTACAAGCACTTTAAACTCGAGTCCCTTAACACCTATCACACCGATGTATGACCCGCTAGAGAGCGACTCAGAAGCAAGTGAGACGAATAAAAGAACAATTAAAATTGAAAGCGACGATTGTGACAATTGTGACAAAGAGAAATGTTTGAAATGCGAATTGAAAGCTGCAGATAACGAGATAACTATGGATCACAAAGACAGCTTAGACCCTAGTCCAATACACAGTACAGATGTCAGCTATCAGAATTTGAACAGATTGTCCGCTGTGTCAACCTCTTCGAACTCTGAATCTGACAAAAAGAGACAGTACGAGAACTGTGACGTCATGAGGGTGATGACGTCATCCCACGAGAGCTCCTCCAGCTACTCGAACGCCAGTCTGACGAAGCCGTGCGACGATTATGAGACGTACAACTTCAATAGGCCCAATTATATTAATCTACAATCGTCTTCGACTTCCAAAAGTTCACCGGGTAGTCCTTTAAAGAGTCCTTTGAAATCTACCATCAGTATTACATTCCGATCACCCACTAAATCGAAAACGTCAGATTATGAACCCATAGATAATGAAGAGACGCCTACTAACGACAGAGATTCTGTTTACGAAGACATAGATCTAGAGAAGAACTTGTCTATAGTTGAAGAAGCTAGTGTGCCGGATACAGATGCTTCTTTACCGACGCAGCAGGCCTGCCAACCTGAAGACTACAGAGATCTGATAATTCTAGAAACGCCTACCGACCAAGGGGTGGATGTGTACAGTCAAGTGAAATTCTTCAGGAAGAGTATAGAGGAAGTGAACGCTATGATACTAGAAACGCCGGAGAAAGAGACGTTTTACGAGAACGTCGGCTTCGAACATAAGGAATACGCCAATATTAATGTTGGAACATTGAAAATCTGTGATAAAGATATGAGTGTTGATAACAAAGAGCCCAATTTCGAAAAAGAGAATGGAAATATTATTAAAGTTTCCAATTTGAACGTTAGGGAGTTAGCCAATAGGTTCGAAAGTCCTACGGAGCAGAAAGGCCCGTTCACATTTGAAAAGTTCAAAGCCGAAATCAAGTATCCGAGCTTAGAAAGGAAGGACGAAGATAAAAAAGTTAACAGCGATGTCAGAAAAAAGGATTTAACAATAAAACTGCCGCCGCCTGTGTCCCCCAAAACGTATAAGTTGTCGAAACATTCCTGCAACGCGCGCTCGTTAGACGAAAACGCTTTCACCAAAGAGTTTGGCAACGAGAAAACCTACGTGGACAGAAGAAAAAGCTTGGAAGTCAAAGACAAGCGCAGCAAAGTGTTGCCAGATCTAAATTTGAATATCGAGGAGGGTACTAAAATGGAAAGTGTTACTCCGACCACGGAGAATAAAATATCGCTAGTGCAACGCTTCGAGAAACGCCCGACTGAACTAAAGGTGTTACTGAATTTTGATACGGAAAAGAAATTGAGTCGAGAGCGAATAGAAAAGTATAAAGAGGAGAGAAGGAATTTTCTCAGGGAGAAATACAGTTCCCAATCGTTTCGAAGCAAACCAGAACAGCTGACTAGAATTAAGATTAAGAAAGAGCAGGATAAAGTTGAAGTTTGTGAACGGTTGACAGAGGACTTGCCAAAATTTGAGAGGAGAAATACAGTCGATTTAGGGCAGCGAATGAGGTTTTCTCTAGCCAAGAGTGTTAATAATTTAGACACGATTCCGTCGCCTTCTAGTCCTGATAGAAATGCGGAATGCTGTAAAGACGGGGAGAGTAGCAAAAGCGCGGGACGCAACGAATTTGAAAGGTAAGTTTAAGAATATAGATTTTCTTATTTTGTTAAATAGTTTAATCTCCTTAAGCGCATTTAAAGTGACAGAGATAGAAATACTTCAGAATCACAATTCATTTACCTTTATATATATTTTCTTATAAAAATATGATTCATTCTACTTAGGGCATACCGTATCTTTCTCTTTTGCTTATATCTATAAATCAGTCGAACGCCTCGGTCACACACATTGGAAACAAATGTTGGAGAGTGCCGTGTCATCGTGGTTGGTATCTACAATTCGTAACGAGTACGGTGTCTTGGACCTACGCTTGTGTGCATGTGTAGTGTAGCTGGATAATGTAGTGGTGTTACAAAAATAGTGAGGGGAGGGGGGATTATTTGTTACCTATTCTGCGATCTTGTGATTAGGTCATCGTTTTATACTCTGGGATCCGATTCAACTCCCACCGAGGTACAAATTGAAATCGGTTTTTTTGATGGTAGGTAGTAGGACTTGTTCTAATTAGTCTGTCGCCATAACAACAATGTTAGAAATAAACCACGACAAGATGGCACGCCCCTCCACAATTTATTTGAATGTGTTTGTCACATACGTCACATTGTACAGTAAAGCAAAGTAAACAGAAAAGTAAAGTACTAACTGCTGAAAATATGCAACCATGTACAAAAATACGGTTATTGTTATGGATAACGCATCTTATCACAATACTTTAGCGAAGAAAACACCTACTTCAATAGCAATATACCAGAAACGCTTATATGGCTAAAAATAAAAACATACCTTTTGATCCATGAAAAAGATCGATCTTTACGATATCATTATAAGGAACAAATAGAACAAAAGGGCGTTTGCTATTGGTTCGTTGCAAAACAGTATCGAAAATGAAAAATTTCTTCAATCTATTTTGAATTTAAACATTAAAAGTGCGGAATACGGTTCGGATTTTTTTTCTTCCAGTAGAAGGAATGCCAATGAACTATTAAAATACCGTCTGCCTTACAAAGCATTAAAATTAAGATATCCATTGTAAAATCTGCCTTAAAAGCTTTCGTCTCCTTCTCTCACTATATTTTTTTTTTCTTCATATTTATCTATCTAATTTTCTATTGTTTTTGCAGCAGAAAGGAGAAAATGTCCCCTTCGTACAACATCAAAGACATGGCCGCCATTTTCGAGCAGAAATCGCAAACGAACGGTTGACGGATCGCAAGCGCGCCGCGCGGCACGCCTAGTCTTAAATTAGCGACCTAGCGATGTGAGTCTTGTTGCTCTGTAGTAAGGCTTACTTTACAATAACACTTTACGGGACTATATTATGCTGTCATCTTCGATCACATATAAAAAACAATCTCTTACTAGATCGTAGCCGAATAGTGGCAGCGTTGTCATAAACTCAAACTTTTTGAAGGAGCTCTGCGTCATGTAGACACTTATCTAGTACACTACCTCAGAATAATAACTAAAGCATAGAAAGAGTGCTATGACATTTGAGTGGGCACTCCGTTTGGTCACCATTCGAATAACATTTGTTTCGCTTTTGCATTTTGTATCATAAATGGGGACCGGTTTTGTTTTCGCTAGACATTTGACGTTTTTAGCAAATTATTTTGTCTCTTTTCTTTCAATGTTTATGGCCCATTTGAATAAAATAGGACAACTATACGAGTCTCATTTGGACTCCTTCTATGCTTTAGTTATACTATGCACACTACCAAACGAAATGCGTACCGAAACATCTCACTAAGTAATTTTGTTGTGTTTTCTATTTTTTTAGGGGTATGCGCTTGTCCTTCATTTCACCTGATAGTAGTGACGATAAGGCCGAACGTGGAAGCGTGCTTTACCCGGGATCCTCAACCACTGAGGAACTGGCTATCTTATCTCAAACTGTCGGATCACAACAATCCTATAAACATCGTTGTTATGGCGACAGACTTAGATAAGATGGTGGTAGCTAGCTAGGCGGACTTCACAGCCCTACCACCAACCAGTGTGCGTATGTTTTGAGAGCGTTGATTGTGTGTCTAGTTTCATGCATAGCATAGCGTAATTCTTTAAATAAATAAATATGTGATCGAAGGCTGACAACTTTCACTTTCTGTAATGCTACGATTGGAATATGAATCTTATCCCAATGAACTAAGGTACCAAGTTTTGAGGGTAGCCATTGTTGCCAAATTGAATCTTATTGCAATGCGGTAAGGTTTTACTTTACAATACCAAGTCATGCTGATATATATAAATAACACTTCTAACCTTGTGGGTAAATATTGTAGCAATGTGAGTCTTAGTACAATGCAGTAAAGTTCACAAGATTTTGAGTCATGCCCTCTTATGATAATGATATTATAATTACAGTCGGAATATGAATCTTATCACGATGGAATAAGAACACTCATGTATACTGTCAGCAAAATAAATGTTAATAATAGTTTTACCTTTAAGTTGGAGAATAAAATTGTTTTTGTTGATAGCGATTAAAAATATTTTATGGTCACTCTATAAACGTCCCACTGCTGCCACTTAGCTCTCCTACTCGAACACATGGTGAGAAAAAAAAGTTGTAAATACGGATTCAGATTTTGTTTTGTTATTTCACTTTTTATATAGTTACGCTGACAGTATAAAATGGTCTGTTAGTTTTGAAAGTAATTTTGATGCGATTTTTAAACTTAGAAAGGCTGACCTGTAAGGGTTGTATCATACTATGCCCGTAATAGGAGCAAATATATAATTGGTTTAAAAGTCCTATGTCTTACCTAAGGGATATGTGAATTATTAAATTAAATATCAGACAACCTACGTTTTAATTTGTTTTAATTTTTTTTTCAATAAATTTAACTTCAAAAATCGCATTAAATTGTGCTGAACATTTGTCGTTTCGAAATTGTAATGTAAAACGTTATTATAAATATACGAAAGTGCTTTCTGGTGCAGAACTCTTTGTTAAAATAATATTATAAATTATAATCTTTTTTCGTATTAAAAGGTACTATGCTAGGTATAAAATATACATGTTATATACCCCTATGTCGCGCGGCGTTTCATGTGAAATTGTTATTATATTATAAAAATAAATAGTTAAACTCGTGGACATATAATAGATAACTTGTACATTGAAGTGGAATCTCCTTAGAGTTTGTTTTTTTATTATTAATGTCTAACACTTGTGTATATGTCTGTACATGGTATGATATAAGTGACCTGTTATGTTGATATATTTATTATTATTTTAGTTACTATTACCCTATTATTGATTATTACTTACTTGTAATAATAACCATCACAAACGAACGTTTAGTATTATTATTCTACTGTTTAAGTTGTCGTTCTAAGTCTTTTTTTTGTACAGGCGCGAACGCAAGTCGTGTTTTGATGAATTTCTCTCTGTTCCAGAGAATCTCTGTACGTTTGTTTTGTATGAATCTCTTTTTGGTTCTGATAGTTTAATTTTTTTGTTCATACTTTATATTGTACAGTCAAAATCAACTAGATTAAATAAAATGTGGTGGTTCCTCTTACTAACCCCCGTTTTATATTTTAGTTATAGCTCTTTTTTACATAAATACATAATATAATCACGACTATTATCCCCGAAGGGTTAGTCGGCAACGAGGGCAGCAAATGTATACCACCCCATATTTTAAGTTGGTGATTAAGCTAATACCCATTACAATTGGCTACTTGACAGTTTTTGAAAAAGTATTTAAAAAGTTACAAACGGTTATTTTATACCCCAAACAATATTTTATATTTCGAAAAAACCTTTATTTAACAGAAAAAAAAACATGTTTTTCTTTATTTATTTATAATTTTGTGCGAAAACGGTTGGTCATTTCAATAAATACAGAAAATTATCTTGAAACCTGACAGATGGTTTTTGATAATTTTGTGAAATGTAACGTCACATGAAGCTCAATCATGGCCGCCCCTTGCCGCCCGTGTTATGGCCACAGATAAAAAATCGCAAATTTATTTTGTAAAAATAAAAAATTTACAAATTATCTTAATTAAAAATAAACTATTGGATAATTATCGTTTAATCATAAACTACCATTTCCGACATATTTCATATTTTATTGTTACAACTGTCAAATAGCCAATTGTAACGATGACTTGATTTCAGTGTTGGAGACCTTTGCCCAGCTGTGGGACAGTATATAGCGAGTGTGTGGTTTACCTGGTAGTGATGTATGCAGTTTGTACTCACATGTATGTAATCACGAGTATTATCAGGGGTGTGTCACTCCGCAGTTTAGGTGGGTTCGTTTGTCGCGCCTCCGCAGTTTGGCCTTGGCGTATGGCAGTCAAGGTTGCCGCGAGCGCGAGGGCACCAACACCGAGCGCCGGGTCGCGGCACGAGTCATCCCAAGCGCGCAAGGAAACCACAGTCTGTGACGTCATTACGTCAAATCGATATCGAGGCTGCGTTGCTTAACGGAATATGAACGCTCGTGTCACACGATAAGTTTCAATTTCGCGTGAAGGTCGTTAGAGAGTGAACCTTCTGTACGTAGTACTATTAGTTATTCTGTGCTATTATCCCTGAAGGGTTAGTCAGAGACTAGGCAATGAGGGCCGCAAAAGCAGTCCTCTGCCATAGTCCAGTTTTCACCAAATAGCGACTGCACATGTGCTCAGCGTGACAGATGGTGATTCTATCACCGCTCTTATATGCTGTTGAATATATGTGCAGTCTTGAGTCTGTTAGTCTCCTTTATGACACCCAAGGTAAGAAAGGGGGTAGTATTCTTTGAATGAGCTGCTACGCGATACGTCGAAGGAAGGTAACAGCTGTTGTTTTCACATGTAGAGAATAAGCCATCACCCTCTATCCTGGCCTGAAAAAAGTTGTTAGTGAAAAGGCTCTTGCTTTTTCATAAGCAGGCCTGGAAACCCGTTATTTTGCCGATATTTTTACCGCCCAGTATTAAACTAATTCTAATAAGACATTTGACAAAGTGTAATTTGACTGTACAATATAAGCTTATGAACGGTTAAAGAGAAATGAACTTTATTTTCTACGTATTAAGGTTCAGTCCTACATATTTGTAAAATTAATTGTTTTTTTTTGTAAATTGAATCTTGTTTTGACAGAAATAACAGCTTATGTTCAAGTTTGGCTCTTGCGCAAAATGCAGCGTTTATAGTTTCTTACAAGTAATTACATGCAATTAGTATTTTTTTAGTAAAGTGAAAAGTAAAATAATCTTTAGTGACGTTTTGTTTCTTTATCCCCAATTTATTGTCACTCAGTATGGGCCAGTTACTCAACCTCTAGTTATGTGTCAGATAGCCTATTCGATAGATTCTTAAGTTAATGATGGAGAATACCTACAGATAGGCCTTTATTTAGTTGATATCTCGTTTTAGACCACAGCTTGTTCCTTTCGACAGTAAGTACTCCAAATGTGTTTACGTATTTATGTTGCCATACCCTGTAGTGGAATGTAATGAGAATAATAAATAAAAGCATTTATTAATAATATATTTTTGTAAGCAGTATTCGAGTGTTTAGCGATGTAGAGTTAGAGCTGTATGATATTATGTATATCAGTGATACTATGTTATGTACCTAAACTAGCTAGCAGATAAACCAATCCAATAAAAAAAATTGGGTTATATTCTGATCCTATTTTAAGTTTTCCAATAATACTGTACTTACTGACTGTAATCTATTATGTGTTATAATAAATAAATAAATAATTTTAAAAAATATCTGTAAATTTTCTCCAATCAATATTGATCCTTATGCCAAAATGATAAGGTTCAAAATGTATTAAAGAAGTTTTTACAATACATAAGAAAATAGCAATGAGTGAAAAACAAAAAATCTTTAAACTAATCAATATATTTATAGTGTTTTTTACGTAACGTCATGTGGAATTTAAAATTGATCTTCATAATAATTCAAGACTTGTTTCGTAAGCATAGTTTACCAGAAATACTCGAAATGTAAATTTTGCAACCATAGTCAAAATCTAGTGTTAATTTTATAGTATTTGACTAAGGTTTAAATTGCTGGTTAATGTATGGATTTTTGGTATTAACTGCATCTAATCTCTTACGGACATTGTTATGTTCTACATCCACACATAACATAGTATCATTGGACACATAATGAGCACCCGAATGTAAATAATAATAATTTAAAACTAGCTCTTTTTTGTAAAAAAACCTCTTTATTATATTAAAATTAATATGTAAACATTTAAAATAACGATTAACATTATGCCGACAATAAATATTTATAAAATCATCTTGGGAGTCTCATCGATCTCTTTTCTAAGCGACAAATCTCTTTTCTAAACGACGCGGTGGACAATGCGAGAAAAGTTTTTAAAAAGAGCTTTTATATTAATTATTTTAAAGTTTATATTGGGTTAACTCTACGGGTATATACCATAAGCCACGCCTGTTTCCTTGTGGGGTATGCATATAGAGAGAGAGAAAGAAAGAAAGACAATCATCAATGGACACACAAATAGAAAAAAAAAAGTAATTAACAACACAAGACAATTATTGTGAATCAGGACCTCGCCATGCTTTCTATTTACAACGGTTTTTGCTTCATTCATACTTCAGTAATGTTTCAACTGTAAATTAACATATCTCTTTTTAAATATTCTTGCATCGTCCATTGTATCAAATACCTACAATAAAAATAAAAATAATCGCCTTCTCTTTGCCAATTTGTAAAGCCTTCTACTGTTTCCACTAAAATTATACATCATGAACTATTTAGGTAAGGAACATACTTGTGTAAAATATATTAATACTTGACATTATCGAATCTTATTTTACACTATCTGTGGTTTCACATAACAATTAAAGGTCTGCACCAAAATAATTAAAACAGCATCATTGTCAAAGATGAGTGTGTAGGTAAAAATAAGTCTTTAGTTCAGACGTTTAGAGTCTACATTGGCTTGAATGAAAGCGTGACAATATTTATCAAAAACATACTCTGTATGTGAGCCTAGAACGAACATTGAATCCCGGATCCTATTTGTGTCGTTAGACTTGTGAGAGTAAAAAGGAATTATTGTACGGAAAATGATACGCGTTGATACAACAACGATCTTTAAATGGAACTAACAGACGATGTGATGCCTGTTAGACGTCATATCATAGAATTTATAACGTTAGTACGATTTATCGTGTAAGGATTTGTATTAAAGTTTCGTGCTTTATTCACAGATCACTTTAAAAATGGGTTTGTAATATAAATGACATTACTGTTTTGATAATTTTGATGCTGGCTGCTAAATTACCGTTAAGTCAAGTCTATTTCGAAGTCATAAATCGATAACAAAAAATCGTAATTTGTAAAAATATTTACTTGATGTTTTTTTAAAGCTGCTACCATGTAACCGGATTAGAGAGTTATATATTAAGAATTCCCGTGATATAGGTATTACATAAGTAATTATATTTGTAAGACATCTTTAATTACATTTTACGTTTGGCATAGTAAATAAAGTCGTGTTAAATTAGTATTTTATACCCTATTCCGATTGCAAAATGAATTACTTGGCTATCATTCGAATAGCAGTACATATTGCCAAGATTTCTTAATATTGATAAACCAACTGAGTAAGTACTACTGAGAATAATAGACTAGTTTATCTAGTTTGATAATTGTATATAATAATATATTAAAAGATCGCTCTGAAACTATGTTTGAAATCATCCCCTAGTGAGTTTATAAAATTATTGAATTAAGGAATGAACAAAATTATGGATTGGATACTCAACAAATGGCTGCCTTAGACGTCAGTGCTATGTATTTAAACAATGTTCAAATTCCTTGTCTCGAATCCGGTGATATGCTTCTATGTGAATGGTGCAAAATATATGGGCCTATAGTGTGTAGGTGCACTCGCCTGCGGATCAACCAATCCAAAACTGACAAATTTTTTCAATCCATGTTGAGCCTTATTCCCTAGTGACAAAGTTCAAAATGTATTGAAGAAATTTGACATTTTGTGTGTGTGCTAGCGTCTGTACTTAAATATCTACTTATTTGCTGGTGTTAGCGTATTTGACAGTCGACTTAGGTTAAAATAGCACTGGTAAATAGTGATACAGTAAATGTAATTTTTCTATTTTACGAATATTGAATTTCAAGGTTGGATATTTCATGAAGTGCCTATAGAGAATTGGTAATTTCGTAAAATTGGTGCTTTATTCAACCTGTCCGCTGCCGCAAAACCAGACACAATAGAAATTCAATTGTTAGTAACCAATTTACGGTTTACTCACAGTTATTTTGCTTTTTCAGCATGACCCGTTTGGTTCTAAGTGGTCGTTTATCGTTTGGCGTTTGGGGAATTAATTACACGAACGCTGTCAAATACGCAAACGTGGTGGTATTTTTATGAAAACTGCGCCTAGTACGAATTACTATTAGATTTGAATCACAACCCGTTATTTATTTTTAAATGTGAAATTAACAGTTTTGCCTGACGCCATTTTATTTTGAATTTATGACGTGTTATAACGTCTTAAATTCATGTAATTTATTATTATAGATAATACACTCCAACGTCTTTAGTAAGTAGAGTCGTTACTCCAGGCCAATTAGGTGATAAGCTGTCCCTACCAGCTTCCATTGGAGTAATTTCGACGTCTACAGACGTTTATGATTGTGCGCCTTGTGAGAAGCGATAGGTAGATGAAAATTTGCATGAAACTTTTGAGAATAATAGATTTTCCTCAATTTATGTATATTTTTTAAACACAATTTACGCTGCACTGAAAGTTGTCTTTTCGAGATGTATCATTTTTCACCGGAGGCACAGAATTATGTTAATGCCGGTAGCAGTGTTACTATCTGAAAACGCCCTGTGACGTTACTACTTTTTGTACAATTTCGATAGTCGTTTGTGCTAGGCGCACTGCGTTGAGGCCCTTGCTATGTGTTACAGAGCCAATTGTGCCAGCTTAAGGTTTGTAGCGCCGGCAATAACACAATAAAACGTTTTACTGAACACTTTTATGATGTTTTTATTTTTCCTCGGGCTTTTTTTATTTTCACAACATACATAAACAGATTTACGACTACCTGTTATCCCCAAACGGTCAACGTTTCATCAACTTACAACTGCACATGTGCTCAGCAAGATAGGTGGTGAGCCCATGACCGCTCTAACCTATTGGATGTATGGGCAGTCTTAAGTCCGTTAGTCGCCGTTTACAACACCCAACCTTGTGGTGCCCAGGGTCCGATGATAAAGATGGTTATAGTTAATAAAAAATATTATCAACCAAATTAATAACATAGCACGTTCTTTTATTATTTTTTTCAGCATTTATTTAGTAGCTAGGTATCTATAATCCTATTAACCCTTCTCTCTAAAACCACCCCTTAAAACGAAGAAAAACATAAATTAATATTCAAATTGGTCAAGAGGTTTTTGTGTAAGTATATAGATTTTTGTGTTTGTGTTATTGGTTCATACAGTAAAATCCGGCAACTCACCCAGGATTCAAAATTAAAAGATAGATGTTGACTAACACTTTTTATTTACTAACATTAATTTCCTACTTGTCAATATTCATAGCCATGTCTTTTTCATCATCATCATCATCAGCCTATAAACGTCCCACTGCTGGGCACAGGCCTCCCACGTAGACAATAGCACGTGGGGATTTGGCCCATAACCCACCACGCTGGCCTAATGCGGATTGGTGGATTTTAACGACTGTCATCTTTCGACAATAACCGGGACCAACGGCTTAACGTGCTTTCCGAAGCACGGAAAAGCTCGAGATGTTTTTGGTCACCCATCCAACGACCCCGCATTGCGAAAGTTGCTTAGTGGGCAAGGTCGCAAGCCGAACGCGCTAGCCGCTGCGCCATCGAGCTCCCATTCAGGAAGTCATAAATAGCTGTGGAAAGTCCCACAGCTTTATTGAGTCTTAAGGGGTTTGGTATCATCTACCATTAAACGTTAATTATAACTCATTATCATCTACTCTAAGCAAAGAAAATATTCACTATAATACATAGAATAATGTATTCTGAGCTATAATATCCATGAACCTTTATTATAACTGGACTTTACTGGACCGTGCACTTCAATTTACTACTATTACAAATT
This sequence comes from Scoparia ambigualis, assembly GCA_963921215.1. Lineage (NCBI taxonomy): Eukaryota > Metazoa > Arthropoda > Insecta > Lepidoptera > Crambidae > Scoparia > Scoparia ambigualis. Next base: position 31,367,375 of record OY992515.1, on the reverse strand, counting down.
TGCATTCTACCACATAAAAATAAGGGAGGTTTTTGTCTGTACTACATGAAAGTAGAAAAACGGTCGAGAACGGCCGAGCAAAAAGTAGTAACGTGTCCTTTTCTAATGTTGCCACTAAAATAAAAAATGTTCTATGGGTGTTAGGCTGATTTCACAGTCACGCGTTTGACCTGCGCCGGCCACACGCGCGCGGTTACAATTACACTAGAATAGTAGTTGCGTTTCATAGTCATCACGCAGTTCAAACGCGCAACTACCACAGTATAAATATGCATATTTATACTGTGCAACTACTATGCAGTGTAGCGCGCGCGTGTGGCCGGCGCTGATCAAACGCGTGACTATGAAATCAGCCTTAATCGGTACCTCAGGTATCTGTTTTAAAATTTGGAAATATTTGTATTTTACTTTTTTTGTGTTGAACTTTGCAAATAAATACTAAATTAATAAATATATAATGATGGAATCCGCTCTTATGACGTTACAAAACGATATACTTACAATTATAAATTATTAAACACTTGACCGTCATTAGAAGCTTATAATATCGAGATAGGCATATCCGTTTCCCGTCGTATTTTCCTTCTCTTTCTTCCGGTATATCGCTGTCTCTCTCGCTCATCCCACTCAGTGGCGTCACCAGGTGGCGCGGTGGGGGAACCAGGAGATTTCACCCCCGTGCCCATTTGTTCATCATTGGCGTGAAATTTCCCGTCGGCGTAACTTGTGCACTACATAGTGATCAAGTGACAAAGAAATAGAATTATTTTTATTTAAACTGCAACACAGTTCTCGTGAGTTTCTACAATACACGTGAGTACTTCGAATAGTTTCTTAACTTAACGGTGTTACCGTTAGCTGAATTTATAATTTAAACTTATCTGGTATATCAAACTTTTTATTTTACCCGCCAGAGATGTAGATACACCTTTTCTTTTAAGATAAGAAAGCATTCGAGTAAAGATAGTATTTTTAAAAGTGTTTTTTGTGTTTAATACGTGGTATCTACCCTCCAGGCACTTTTTCTTTTTATTTTAGATAAGAAACCGATAATTAGTGCTTACATTAGATAATGAGAAAAATGAATTGTAGCTAAGCGGTTATAGCTAGTCCTTCTAACAATCCCGATCGCATCGGCGAAGGTTGAGTTCGAGTTAGTCGTCATCGTTCAAAGAAGCATGGTCATCGTACCTACCCGCCTTTCATGACGATAACGACAATGTGTCTGCTTTATCGGACATTAGAGGAAATCTTACAACGATTGTTGCACCTCGCAGGTGTTACCAATACTGACTAAAACAGTAAAACAATTTAAATATTCCGTGTAGTGATCTAGATTTGATTTTTGATTTTAAAAGTAAACTAAAAGAGCCAGCTAGGCCTTAAGCACCAATATTCTGATAAATTGGTGCACTAACAATAACTTTTGGTATTTTAAAACTAAAAAGATATTTTAAATAATTGTCTGCGCAGTTTACTAGTTGGTCGCAAACATCTGATGCCCCTCATAAAGGTCTTATTTTCAGTGGTGATTAGGTTGTAGACTGAAACTATAAATATATGAAAAGAGGATAGGTGCTCATAAAAATGTAAAATACCCTCTAATGCTTGCTACTTTGAATAAGATTCTACCTTCAAACACACATTTGTTTAATTCTGAACAGATTACAGTTGCATTAAAAAAAAAAAAAAAAAATTGTCCTGTTAGAAAACTTTTTGGCCAGTTATTAAATACTAGTACTGGGAATGCCTCGCAAGCAAAACCTGTACTAACAACAAACGGTTACCTTTCGCAAGGGCAAACTTCTTATAGTGTACCATTGCGTTGTTCTTCTGGTTCATGGGACAGACACACGCACAGCATGCTGTGAACCGCCCTCGCAGGGCGCTTACCAAAATTAATGTCCTCCGCAAGGACATACTTATGGCAGCCACGAACCATATCGTGGCTATAATCTGCCCGCCCTCGCAGGTCGCTTACCAAAATCAATGTCCTTCGCAAGGACATACTCTGCCCGCCCTCGCAGGGCGCTTACCAAAATCAATGGTTATTACATGAGTGTTCGCGGTTTTGCGAGAAGATGCATATATGTTAATATAATGCTAAATGTACCTTATTTAATTTAATTTGATTTTGAATAATATGTTTAATTATTGTAATTGGTATTTAACCGTTTTAATAAAATTTAATAAATATATGTCCTCCGCAAGGGCATGCTTATGCGGTTATGCCAGCACGAACCATATCGTAGCTTTATACCGCCCTCGCAGGGCGTTTACCAAAATCAATGGTAATATTACTTGAGTGTTTGCGGTTTTTGCGAGAAGATGCATGTATGTTTATGTTATGCTAAATGTCCCTTATTTTATTTGGATTTGAATAATACGTTTAATTGTTGTAAATGGTTATGTAACCGTTTTTAATTAAATTAAATAATAAATGTCCTCCGCAAGGACAGGCTTAGGCCAGCCACAAACCACATTGTGGCTATGAACCGCTCTCGCAGGGCGCTTACCAAAAACAATGTCCTCCGTAAGGACATGCTTATGCCAGCCACGAACCGCATTGTGGCTATGGACCGCCCTCGCAGGGCGCTTACCAAAAACAATGTATTCCGCAAGGACATGCTTATGCCAGCCACAAACCACATCATGGCTATGAACCGCCCTCGCAGGGCGCTTTCCAAAATCAATGTCCTCCGTAAGGACATGCTTATGCCAGCCACGAACCACATCATGGCTATGAACCGCCCTCGCAGGGCGCTTAACAAAAACAATGTCCTCCGCAAGGACATACTTATGCCAGCCACGAACCACATCGTAGCTATAATATAAATAACGGAGGCTGTTCTTACTTTCGATCCCCAGGATCATAGGCTTGGCAGCTCTATCAATCAGGACAAAAACGTCCATCTTCTCTGCTAACAGAGGTAACAAAAGACGTAGACAATGACGCTCCGAAATTTCGAGCCGGTCAATTTGCATTTTATCGACACCGTTGGGACTAAATAGGTGCTCCAAGTTTTCTATCATAACACAAAGGTATCGAATACCGTTTTATCTGAAGCCATCGCTCAAGGTTCCAAACGTTACAATCGACAGTTGTTACACGCTTGTATCGGACAAAATGTCTGCAATGCTGACACAGATGAAGGAACAGGTTTCTAGAAACAGTAAGTTTTCTTTTCCAAACTTCGTTTTAACCCAGTTCTTAGTACCAAAGAGCACTCAAGAAAGGTCACTCCGTCCAAATTTTTAACCTGAAGTCTGCCAACGTTTAAATGGCCGAAACCGCCCGGCAGACAAGAAAAATAGAGACAAAATTAATTATCTTTTATTTGAGAAAGTACAGCTATTATCGCTTTGGTAAACCGGATATCTCTTCGGATGTCATATATTTTAATTAACCATAAGAGGTACGCAGTCATACTTCAAATTCTGGGTACATAATACATATACCTACATACAAATTTGTTTCAAATAGTGAAACATGCGCAATTTGAATTGTCTCGCGAGCAAGCAATCACGACGTGCGGAGCGGGCGCTTGCTGGGACTCGACAGAGTAAAGGAGATAGTGCACGCGCTAAGAACTTTGTGAGGAAAAGAAACAACTAAGGCACAAGCGCCGAATAAGGCCCACCTCCTATTATAGCCCACTTTAAAAATACGAAGAACAATTTAAAATTTCGCGGGAACCTCGCAAATGCGTTTCTAAATAAAAGGCAAACGTCATCACTCTAATCGGGTGCGGCCATTTTGAACACAGTTGTCAGTTGTCAGTGAGGGTTAAAGCAGTGCACGCGTTAATAACCTCACTCACGTAAGTATTGTTTCTTTTTTCTAGCAAAATACTGTAATATTGCGTTTTACTTTGAAGAATCTTATTACTAACAGTGCTATCATTTAACTCAAGGTTAGTTTTAATGTTTTATTGGTGTCATTTAATTTTTACGTGATTTTTACTGTTATATAGCAAAGTACCATAATATGGCCCCCACTATGTGATCACCAAAGAAGGCCCGAGCTTTATTTGGACTACATTTGAGTGGGTTTTTAATTTTTTTTAGTTTTGTTTATTAATTTGCATAAGACAACCTTTCCTAGCACAATTTATTTAAAAGCTACCTAATACAATTCAAGTTGGCTTTCCTTTGAGTTAAATTACAACCACAGTATACATATTCATATCAAAAAATGTAATATTTTAGGTAAGTACCTACATTAATTGTTAACGTAGTTTTTCTTCCATAGGGTGGTGTTTAACAAAATGGCGCTGGAAACTGGAAAAACAAAACGAAAAGAAAAACTATAAAAATAGTTTTTAATATTCCTAACATGGCCCAAATTTCAAAAATTCGTGGCTTTTTCGAGAATAATAATTGTGTTATTGAGTTACAAAGAAAGAACATGCATTTCAAAATATATGCCATATTTCCAATAGAAATTCCAAGTTTCTATAGACATAAGAAAGCCCAAGGCTAAATTTTTGACTGATTTATTAACTTAAAAACTAAATTTTAAAATAAAACTGCAAATTTAACTTGATTTGTCAAAAAAAATTTGCTAGTCTTGGTATTACATAGATATTCATTAATTCATAACGGACCTTTTTGGGCTACTAGGTTCCTAAGAAGGCCAATTGACTACGTTTAAAAAAATTGATTTTATTTCCGTTGCAATGACACTTACATAAAAAATTAAGTGTTTTATAAAAAGTGCTTATTAATAAACACTTCATATATTTGAACCAAGCCGAACCTTGCGATACGGAACAAAGAGACAGGCGTGCACCTCTACGAAGACACTTTACCGAAGACTTACCAGAATTCAGCTCGAATGAGGTCAAACAAGCTTTAAAACGTCTCAAGAATAACAAGGCACCTGGTGAAGATGGTATCACTTTAGAACTCTTAAAAGCAGGTGGAAGTGCAGTGGTGGCAGAACTAAGGATGCTATTTAACGAGGTCCTCTTTACTGGTGAAGTACCCTCAGACTGGAAGGATTCTATAGTGGCGCTTTTCTACAAAAAAGGCGATAAGGCCCTCTTACAAAACTACCGCCCAATATCACTGCTAAGTCAGGTATACAAGGTTTTTTCAAGAGTTCTTACCACACGGCTAACACAGCGCTTAGACGAGCAACAACCCAGGGAGCAGGCAGGGTTCAGAAGAGGCTTTGGCACAGTCGACCACATATTCACCTTAAGGCAAGTCATTCAAAAGGCAAATGAATATAACAAGCCACTGTTTCTCGCCTATGTTGACTACGAAAAGGCTTTTGACTCTGTAGAACACTGGGCTGTGTTTCACTCCCTCAAGAGATGTCAGGTTGACTACCGATACATTCAGATCTTACAAAACCTGTATAAGTCTGCAACTATGAAGATACAGCTGCGAGAAAATACTGACCCTATCTCCATCTATAGAGGGGTACGGCAAGGGGATGTTATATCTCCTAAACTTTTTACTAGCGCCCTTGAAGACTTATTTAAGACCTTAGGTTGGTATGGGAAAGGTATAGATATCAACGGCATGTATCTTAACCATCTTCGTTTTGCCGACGATATTGTAATAATAGCAGAATACGAACACCACCTGCAAGACATGTTGGAAGACCTTTATAACGCTTCCTTACGAGTCGGACTGAAGATGAACATGGGAAAGACCAAAGTTATGGCTACAGCTGATCTGACAAATGCCCCGATCACACTGGGCGGCCGAGGGATAGAACAAGTATCCGAGTATGTTTACCTTGGGCAACTCATAAGGCTCGGAAAGGACTCATTAGCCAAAGAAATAAGCCGTAGAATTCAGCTTGGATGGGCAGCCTTCGGAAAGCTAAAGACCGTGTTCCGGTCCGATATCCCACAGTCGCTAAAGACCAAGGTATTCGACCAATGTGTACTCCCGACCATGACATACGCATGTGAAACGTGGACTCTCACCGCCACGCAAGTTCGGAGACTCAAAGTCGCCCAGAGAAAGATGGAACGCAGTATGCTGGGATTAACCATGCGCGACAGAGTAAGGAATGATACTGTGGAACTCGTAAAAGGTTGGGGGGCGTTTGTTATTGAATAACAACAACCTTTATTTAGTATACGAGTTCATTTATTGTATACTTTTATATACATTTACAATTACATATTTACAATATAAAAATAACATGGTCAAGTCTACCCATGTTGGCACTTCAGATCGTTCTCCTCAATTCCTGGTTTGACATCTTGTCATTTCAAATTATGTTTTTAATAAATTACTATAAAGTAAAACCAGCCAGCGCCCTAACATGGTATAAACTCTACATTCCTCCCGACCTGGGGAAAAAAAAAATTTTATCCAAAAAATTTTTTTTCCAACTTTTTTTTTTTTTTTTTACATTTCTACCCATTTCTATACATTTCTAAACATCCTAGCAGAAACGGGAAAAATAATACATACAAGAATGATTCAACCTAAACCCGACTTGGATTTAGCTATTCGAAGAATTAAACTTCGAAGAACTTGGCACATATAAACCCGTCAAAACTATATACCTATTTTGAATCATCCTCCAAATCACTAACTAACACGACTCATAAACATCACCCTTAACAAAAATTACATAACTAACATTATCAATCTGCATGTTAAAATATTTCATGTTAATGCAGAGAAAAATTCAAACTCTCTAAGGGTGTGATAGTCGTTCTTAAACTTAAGCTTTATAGCAAGACTCAAAGCAGATACTATCAACTTATCAATAGGAAAAAATATTCTACACCATTATATTTAAAACTCTCAAGAATTCAAGAGGCTCAATTACAAGGTAAGAAATAGAATCCCCAAAAACATGTCAACTATCCCACGTTATGACTTGATACTCAACAATACAATATTCCCTCATAATCTATAGAATTAGGGAATTATTGATTAAACTTTAAGGCAAAAGATAATCCCTCTATTTCCAATCCATTACTTAGGTAGAACTTCTACTAAGTAATTCCGAATGCTTATGAGAATAGTCACTCTATTCTACACCAGAAATTGCTTATCGTGAGAGAAGTTTATTAACTCACTACAAACTATTAAAATAATAAACTATTAAATAACCTTAAACTACTATTACACTACTCCTATAAATCAAATAACCTACAACATCATACTCCTCCATACTACTAACTCCTTAACCCTTCATAAACTAATGCTCTAAATACTCAGCCCTTTATCTGCATACTACATACTGCTAACTCCTAAACCTTCACCAACTATGCTATAAATACTCAATCCTTCAACCCTCAGTAATAATAACACACCATTTACAAACCAGATACTAACCCTATATCCCATCATTTATGTGTGTGAAACCCAAATCAGGAATCCATGACAAATAGCTTATTGCCTAATCATGTTACACCAAATAATAGAATTAGTCGACTAGATCTACCAATCTAAATCTACTTAACCCTTACAACTCATTACCTTTCTCAAATACTTACTTTACCAGCATTCAACATTACATATACGTTAACAAACCTATCTCACGCTTTTTAACAATATTTTCTTTCTAATTATATCAAACTACTATTTATTGTTTGTATTTGGGCCTCTTTTTCAAACATCAATTGCTCTCTGCCATCATGAGGTTACCTAAAATACGTTATTCTTACTTCCCTCGTACATATGAAACATTAAGACACATATTAGTAAATAACAATGACAACATATAACTTAAAATTAACCTACTAAAGCCTTCCCTTTATACACAAACTTATTATAATTTACAAACATACATACACAACAATGTCTACAAACACACATCATCGTGACATGAAATGCTTCAGCGATTTGTATGAAAAACGAACTTTACAAGCCACCAACATTAGACCTCCTATCGCTCAATGATTCTATATGCCATTGTTATAGACGTGCCAGTTTCGTACATCTGCCAATAACTCGCCTTGGAACATAATAAAACTAAATCATTGACGTTAAAGAATACCGGTCTTACTCTCTCTTAAGTAGTGCCTTCGTAAATAATCTACTCATACGACCTACCTGTTCCATCGAATTTTCGTTTTAGGATAACCCGTTCCTAAATCTACATTAGTTACAAAACGTTTTTCCTCCACCGGTAAGGAAAATTCACCACTATTTGGTGCTTTCAAAAAATATACGTAATCATTGTTACGCAATTTCTGAAAATCAATAAAGTCAACAATTGATTGATGCCTGTCACTTGTTGACACATCAATGTTTTTCTTTTCCGCGCCCGGCTCGGAACTTTCTAAAACAATTGCCTGATATAGAACATTCGATGACCTATCTGACTTTTGTTCTAACTTCAAACTTTCTAAACCAATTGTTTGACATGGAACATTCGATGACTTACCTAACTTTTGTCTAACAAGTGAACTCGATTTTTCCGAATCCTGCCTTGCAACAATAGCGGCTTTACCTATTTCGCTCGACACATTTGGCTGAACTAAATGAATATCTCCTAACTTTTGTCTAACAATCGAACACGATCTTTGCGAATCCTGTCTTGCAACAAAAGCGGATTCATCTTTTTGGCTCAACTCATTTGGCTGAACAGAATGAATATTTCCTTGGGAAAAAGACACACAATTGTTATAAAAATCAATACACATTTTATTCTTTATTAAGAAATCCTGACCTAATACTACACTACATTTTAAGTCAGCTATAATTATAAATTCTTGTTTAAATAAAAAATCGCTCAAAGAAAACATTACATCGCATTTTCCAACTACTTTTAACCTACTACCATTACTCACACTAATACATCTATTTTCTATATCTCTACATTTTATTCCTATCTCATCCGCGGCAACTTGACTGATGCAGGAAACCGTGGCACCTGTGTCTACAAGAGCTACAGAATTAATCTCATTTGTAGAAAATACTAATAATGGCAATAACGCAGAAGAAGATCTAACCTGTTGACTAGCTTCATCCATCGCTTGCAATTTCACATCAGATGTGTGGGCTTGCAAAAGACCAGACGACATCTCAAAAACATCACCGTCGCGACAATTGGCCTTCTTTATTGTCGGCGAGGTTGAAAACCCGGCTGCGACTGCGTTTTCCTAAAATTAGAACGTAAATTATAGCTATTTGAAGGTGCTGGTCCTGGTACAACGCGGCATTCATCTTGCACTTTCGTCGTCATTGGCGGACCAAAAGGAGTGGGCGTACTACGATCACCTCCCCCATCAACAAACTTGTGAACGAACGCAGCAGGATTCTGCGCTAAGTTCATCTGCTCTTCACGTGCTTGTGGATACACCTTCTCCAATTGCAAAATAACCTCCCTGAGGTCTCTTTTACACGCATAGTGGGAATATGCTAGTTTACTCTTGAAGTAAGGCTTTAATCCCTTTAAAAATTGCGTAATGAATGCTGCTTCATTGGTTATGTTTGCTTTGCTAGCCAACTCCGATAAATTATAAAAATACTCGCTCAGGCCTTTCTGGTCCTGCTTGGCATTATAAAATAATTCGGAGTAATCACACACTTCAAATTCTTCCCTCAATTTATCCACCACTTCTTCAAAGCTTTTACATGAAGATTTTATTGATCGGAAATAGTAAAGTGCTGATCCTCTTAAAAATGCTGGCAACAACAACAATAGTTTCTCAGAGCTAGTGCACTTCTTATATACTGCTACTGCTTGGAACTGCTCCAGAAACTCTTCCACCGACTCATCAAAATGACCCGTAAAACAAATGAATACGTGATCCATTTTGCTTTAAAAAAAATTCTTCTTCTTTCAGGTATAGATTATCTTAATTTCTTTTCTATTCTTCATTCTTCAACACTTAGCCTATTCACCATTCTTTTCAGTGCTTTCTTGCCACCTGAAAAACGGAAACTTTTCGCGCACGGCCGGCTCTTGACGCCTCCACCATTGTGGAACTCGTAAAAGGTTGGGGGGCGTTTGTTATTGAATAACAACAACCTTTATTTAGTATACGAGTTCATTTATTGTATACTTTTATATACATTTACAATTACATATTTACAATATAAAAATAACATGGTCAAGTCTACCCATGTTGGCACTTCAGATCGTTCTCCTCAATTCCCGGTTTGACATCTTGTCATTTCAAATTATGTTTTTAATAAATTACTATAAAGTAAAACCAGCCAGCGCCCTAACATGTTATAAACTCTACAATACTATAAGACACCGCACAAAAGTGACCGATATCGGGAACCGAGTTGCAAGGATGAATTGGGCTTGGGCCGGTCATCTCTGTCGCCGTGATGATGAGAGATGGAGCAACTGCGTTCTATTCTGGAGACCAAGAACGGGGAAGCGGAGCATCGGCAGACCTCCAGCTCGTTGGTCCGATGACATCAAGGCGGTCGCAGGGCCGATCTGGACCAGATTCACTGGCGACCGGGCTGGTTGGAGGAGGACTGGAGAGGCGTACGTCCAGCAGTGGACGATGATACGCTGAAGAAGAAGATATTTGAACCGGTTGTTTACCATAACTCCCTTATTTATTTAATTCATAGTGATTTCAAACTACGTGGGTCTTATACGACGCTTTTACCTTATATTGAAAGAACACCCGACCGACCCGTGCCGGGTAACGAATGGAGCGAGGCACTATTCATTCGTCTACATTCTCAGTCAGTATGGCACAGTTTGTTTGGTTCTATTCATCATTGGTGACATTTAAGTAATGTCAGTTGTTTTTATTAGGCAAATAGTATTTTGTTAGGACTTCTAATAAATGATAAGAGTTTCACAATGAAGAAGTGTTTGCTATGTAATGGAACTGACAATATTAAAGAATTAACAAGTGCGACGCTTGATAAATGTGAATTTATTTTGAAACTGCAAAAAGGAATGGTTTTGAGTACTGTGAAATCGAGTTTATAGGGATATCAATATCATTATGTAGTTACAAAAATTTTATACTTAGCAGTGAAAAGAACGAACATTAAAATATTTGCAATTTGCAACAACAGTATCAACTGTAAGTACCTTACATCACGTTGTATACAGATATGGTACAGACTAGAGCACGTCAACCTTGAAACTTAGACTTATGCAATCCTTCATCAATCGACGTCTTTCCAGCTTGATAATTTGAATTTGATATTGATGTTCAATGTGCCTCTTACCAACCTGTGATCACTGCCAGTTTTGAACGCCAACGCGTTCAATCACGTTTGATCACAGAGACATCATTGAATATGTGCTTCCTGTGAACATGATGAAGTCATTTTTTGTTGCACCATCGGGACTTAGCCAGGTCCACTTGCGGTGTTCAGCTTTCCTAAAAAGGAGTTCATCATGAAGAGTCCCTTCCTTTCCAGAAAATTTAGAACCTATTTAGAAGTATCCCTGTATTTTACAGTGAAGAGCACATCACGCTTGCCACTCATGAACGGTGCATAGGTTTAAGTTTCAAACTTGACGTGCTCTAGTCTGTACCACACCTGTATACAACGTGATGTAAGGTACCTACAGTTGATACTGTTGTTGCAAATTGCAAATGCTTTAATAATTACGTAAGTGAGGTTATTAACGCGTGCGCTGCTTTGACCCTCAATGACAACTGACAACTGTGTTCAAAATGGCCGCACCCGATTAGAGTGATGACGTTTGCCTTTTGTTAAGAAACGCATTTGCAAGGTTCCCGCGAAATTTTAAATTGTTCTTTGTATTTTTAAAGTGGGCTATGATAGGAGGTGAGCCTTATTCGGCGCTTGTACCTTAGTTGTTTCTTTTCCTCACAAAGTTCTTAGCGCGTGCACTATCTCCTTTACTCTGTCGTAATATTTTTGTCGAGTCCCAGCAAGCGCCCGCTCCGCACGTCGTGATTGCTTGCTCGCGAGACAATCGGAATTGCGCATGTTTCACTATTTTAAACAAATTTGTATGTAGGTATATGTATTATGTACCCAGAATTTGAAGTATGACTGCGTACCTCTTATGGTTAATTAAAATATATGACATCCGAAGAGATATTCGGTTTACCAAAGCGATAATAGCTGTACTTTCTCAAATAAAAGATAATTATAAAACCAACAAGTAACATCAAACTAAGCGGACGTGTTTCAGTGATCGTGCAATATAATTAATTATATTATTCTAGTTTTAAATTAACATTAGTGTGTTGAGTAAGAAAATCATTTGTGCGCGGACATCAAAACATCAAAGGAGGTCAAACATGTTTTGTAACGAGTGCAAAGTTAAAATCAATGAAGCTAGTTCACTAAAATGTAATAATTGCAACTCGCATTATTGCTTTAGCTGTATTGGAATAACACCCGAGCGATCATCAAAGCTCAATGAGAAGGATTTGTCTTCCTTAAGATGCCCTTTTTGTGCAAATGTAAACATCCGACGCCGTGCTGCTGCTTACGATGACACCCCGGTTGGCTGCAAGACCAAGTCGACCTTGACACCGACTAACTCATCAAGCCCCTCAAAAGCCACTTCCGGGGGGGTTACACTGGAGGAGATAAGCGCGTTGTTAGATCAAAAACTGGCTCCAAACTCGGCTTATATGACTAATCTGCGAACTGCGCTGAAAACTGAGTTAAAAGAACTGATAATGGCCGAAATTAAATCGGCTACTGACGAATTAAAGGTGGAGTTTACTAACACAACCGACTTTATCATCAGCGAACAAAAAGACCTTAAATCGGTGATTCATGAGAAGGATAAAACTGTAAAAATGTTAGAGGCCGATAGAAACGCTATGCAAGCAGAAATAAACACATTACGTGGTAGGCTGTCGGTTTTGGAAAAAATATCACGTGAACATAATGTTGAAATACAGACGGTACCGGAAAACAGAAATGAAAACGTGTTATCTCTGGTAAAAACACTGTGTGCTGTCGTCAATTACCCTATCCAGGACTCTAACATACAAGCTTGCCGTCGTGTAGCGAAGATGAACAGCTCGTCTAGCCGCCCTCGAAACATCCTACTCAGCCTAACATCATTGCGCCAACGGGACGAGTTTATCTCGGCAGTCCATCGCTTCAACAAGGCTCACCCCAGCGATATGTTGAGTACAACGCATTTAGGTATAGCGGGAAATAATCAAAGAATCTTTGTGTCCGAGCATTTATCGATCGACTGTAAGAAACTTCACGCTGAAACGAGAGCATTCGCTAAAACAAATAATTATAAATATGTGTGGGTGCGTTATGGTCGAGTGTACTTACGTAAAGATGACAATGCGAATGCAGTCCATATCAAGAACAATGACTGTCTAAGCAAACTACGTTAGTATTTAGAAATCGTAGCGTAATTTATTTAAAGTAAGTTAAGTAATATCATAATATAGATACTTGGTTTCAGTTATTAACCAACAATGATTACGATTTATTATCAAAATGTTAACAGATTTCGTTCTAAATTAAAAGACTTTTTTCTTAATGCCTTAAAAAACAAATATAAATTCTGGTGTTTATGACAGGGAGTTTTTAGATGAACGTTACAATATATTTCGTAGGGATCGTAATAGTAGTTGTAGTAATAAGTCCGATGGTGGTGGTGTATTGCTAGCTATTAGTAAAAAATTTAACACAGTTCGCCAACTCCATTGGGAGAGCCGATTCGAGGACGTTTGGGTAAGCATATTTCCAGTCAACAACATCATGCCTATAATAAACATATGCGTTTGTTATTTACCGCCAGATATGTCTGTAGCGGAACTAGAAGAATTTTATATTAACTGCCAAAAAAATATTTTGAACAGTAAAGATAAAAATGAATTTATACTGATAGGTGATTTCAATACTCCGCACATGTCATGGTCAGCTATTCATGGTTCAAACATGCTTGCCCCCAGCGATTTGTCTGATCGGAAGGCATCTCTCTTGCAAGAAACTATGTCGATGTGTTATTTAAGCCAATATAATAAAATAATATACTTAATAGTAACAATCGTTTATTAGACTTAGTACTTTCTACTGTTGATAGCGTATCTGTCATATTAACCGATCCATTAAGCAAAACAGAAAAACATCATCCACCTATTGCAATTGATGTTACTTTTTTACAGCAACAAAAACCATTAAAACCGTCAGGTGAAACACGATTAAATTTTTCAAAATGCAATTACGAAAGCGTAAAGAAATCTCTAAACTTATGTAACTGGGAGCAATTACTTTCTTCTAACGATGTCAATATTTGTTTAGATATTTTTTATCAAACTTAATAATATTATCGAGCAGAATACAGCGAAAACATCAAAAAGAACTTTTAGTTTTCCGTCATGGTACAGTCATTCATTAATTAACTGTATAAAAGAGAAAAACAAATATCATAAATTATTTAAAAAATTTGGAAATTCGCGTGACTACGACGTCTTTAGTATGCTACGCCGACGATGCAAAATATTAATAAACGAATGTTATAACAACTTTGTTTCGAGCGTCGAAGAAAATCTTGATAAAAATACCAAATTGTTTTACCGATTTATTAACTCTAAAAAAGGAAGTTGCGCTATTCCTCAGACAATGAAATACGGAAACGAAACTAGTTCGGACAGCGTGCAAATTTGTGAACTTTTTGCAAAATATTTTGGATCGGTTTACGAAAACTACCCTAGTATCTCGGGCCACACATGCAATGTTTCTACAAACAACTCTGATGTTATTTCCAATTTAACCATAACGGAGGAAGAAGTACTTAACAAGTTAAAAAAATTAAACAGCTATAAGGGCGCGGGACCCGATAACATACCTTCAGCTTTTATAAAAGCATGCTCCAAAGAATTATGTCTCCCATTAACAATTATTTTTAATAAATCTCTTCATTCGGGTGTATTCCCTGCATTATGGAAGGTTGCCCATGTCGTCCCTATTTATAAAAATGGGTGTAGATCTGACTGTGAGAATTATCGACCCATTAGTATTTTATTCTGCCTCGCCAAAGTATTTGAGTCGGTTATATACGATTATATTTATAATCATGTGAAGCAATCAATTTCAGAAAAACAGCATGGCTTTGTTAAGGGTCGCTCCACTATTACTAATCTCCTAGAATATAAGAACTATTTATGTAACGTTTTTGCAGCTGGTGGCCAAGTGGACTCTATATACACAGATTTTTCTAAGGCATTTGATAAGGTTAATCATTCAATTTTATCTTACAAATTACACAAATATGGTATTCAGGGTAATCTTTATAGATGGCTTTGCTCCTATCTTGCACAAAGGAGTCAATTAGTAGCTCTTAGGGGATATAAATCTGCTGCCATCGACGTGACCTCAGGTGTTCCTCAAGGTTCCCATTTTTCCCCTTTGCTATTTGCAATTTTTATTAACGATCTAATTGACCGTCTAAACTGTGAATGCCTACTTTATGCAGATGACCTCAAAATATTTACTAATATTAAAAACATCGATGACTGCTGCACTCTTCAAAAAGACATTGACATAGTTAAAGATTGGTGTGTCATCAATAATATGTACCTAAATAATAATAAATGTTTTGTCATATCTTTTACAAGAAAACGAATACCACAAAATTATAACTACAAATTGAACAATTGCGCTTTGTCTCGATGCACTACTGCAAAGGACCTTGGCATTATTTTTAATGATAAACTTTCATTCCGTCAACATTATGAATATGTGTTAAAAAGATGTAAAGGTCTTTTAGGTTTTATATTTAGATCCACAAAAGGTTTTAGGAAACCAAAAAGTATAATATGTATTTTTTACAGCATAGTACGTAGTATTTTAGAATATGGTTGTACAATTTGGAGCCCATTCTATAAAATACACATAGAAAGTATTGAAGGCATTCAGAAAAAGTGCTTAAGATATCTATGTTATCGCTTTCATTTAGGCAGGTCTCTTCATTCTTACGAACTTCGAATGATTAAGTTCGGTGTGGTTTCGCTTGCGGTCCGTCGAGAACAGTATGATTTAATTTACTTGTTTAAAATATTGCACTCAATAATCGATTCCCCTGAATTGCTTTCTTTAATTCAAATAAATACTTTGTATCGAACCCGGGCGCCAAAGACTTTTGTACTAAATGTCTATAAAAATAATACATCATATTACAATCCCATTGTTCGAATGTGCCGTTTATACAATGAACTGGTTGCGCTTAATAACGACATCGACATATTTTCCATGAAAATACATGAATTTAAAAAAAATGTCCGGGAAATTCTCGGCTCGGCATCTCCCACATAGTAAGAAAGCTTCTTATATGTAATGTCAACAATCAGCTGGAATCAGTTTTCGATTTGTTTGATTTTTATTATTCTTCATACTATGTATATAATTAGTTTTTAATTGAATGTCAGTTTTAGATTACATAAACTTTAATATGGACGCTTATTATTAATCGTGCTGTGTACACATGTTTTAGATAGGAATTTAGCTCTTATACAAATTGTGATGCTTTTTTGTTATTTTTTAATTTCTATCTGTTTTGTGTACCTAATAAATAAATAAATAAATAAATAAAAAAATAAATAAATTAATTAATTTTGTCTCTGTTTTTCTTGTCTGCCGGGCGGTTTCGGCCATTTAAACGTTGGCAGATATATATATTTATATAGAGGACAACAATGTCTAACACTTATCATTAATTTCATTCCGGTATCTGATGACGTAGATAAGGGGGTACGGATGGTCACCTTCTCGCGTGTCTGCCAAGTACTTTCGGCCAACGAGGAACTGGCAGACAAGATTATTTTATGTCTACCAATAAACGGGTAACTAATGGCGTAGGCTTAGAATAATAACGCTATAGAAACCAAGTTCGCGCGCCTATTTTGAAGCACATTAATTGGAGCCAGAAATGGCACCAAACGCCGGACCGCTCCGTAGTGTTCAATTGTCACAGCGCGCCGAACGTGTCTCGCGAAAACAAAAAAAAAATGACGGTTTGTGCAGTTAAATTGTGTCACAACACATCTGAAAAACAAAAGAAGTGTAATAACATCACTTTTCACAGGTAAGCTTTCAGTATTTCATAGTATCTTGTAGTTAATTAGGTCAAAATATAAACGTACTGCAGTATGATTCTCTAAGTTAAAGCCTCGGTAGTAGCGGGTGCCGCAGTGCTGTCTCTTTCATATTCATAGAATTGGAAAGAGACAGCAGATCACGGCCATGCGCGCACGTCACGCGTGTGTGAATCGGTTTAGTGCTTCGTTTTTGACAGAGCGCTTGTATGAAGACTATCTTTCTATAGCGTTATTATTCTAAGGGCGTAGGTTTCGTTCCTGTATCTGATGACGTGAAATCTGGTATCTTTTTGCTACCGGAAGTAGAAATTTTTTTCGCAGTTCCGGCCAGTTTTAGTTTGGCAGACACACTCAGTGGTACTTGTTAAGGTCATGGGCAACACCTGTATCCTATTTTGTTTCGGTATCTTATGACGTAGGTAAACTTGCAGTGGCCGCTCGTACTATACCACTCAAAAGGTTCGTTAAA
Organism: Scoparia ambigualis; assembly: GCA_963921215.1. NCBI lineage: Eukaryota > Metazoa > Arthropoda > Insecta > Lepidoptera > Crambidae > Scoparia > Scoparia ambigualis. The sequence goes on along the minus strand of OY992515.1, from coordinate 31,349,936 downwards.
ATATCTTACTTGACACTGGCTAAATGTGCTAACCGCACAAAGTCATTTAAACCTGAATGAACTCATTGTGAATGAACGAACCTGAGGAATGAACGATGTTCTTGGCGGGAAAGTAAAACCTCATGTCGGCAGTTTTGTTTTATTTTCTATAATTTGTGTTTTTCGAATATTAATGTGAAATAATGGTGAATATTAATGTGAAATAATGGTGGATTATTTACTGTTATGTGTTCGTGAACGTGCATGAGTGTTAGCAAATAAAACAAAACAGTGCAACATCTCTTTTCAAATTATCTCATGAAGTCTGTGTGAGACCTCAATAAAGTTCCACAGCTTTATTGAGTCTCGAGGGGTTTGGGGGAAAATCATTTACCATTAAACGTTCATTATTATTACTATTAAAAACTTGACACTGGCTAAATTATAATTACTATTAAAAACTTGACACTGGCTAAATGTGCAGATCGCACGAAGCCAATATTTAAGAAAAAAAAAATGAATGAACTCGACCCTGCTGATAGTGACCCCCCCCGAGGACTTCTTGGCGGGAAAGTGAAGCGTCATGTCTGCAGTTTTGTTTTATTTTCTAACATTTGTGTTTTTTCGAATATTAATGTGAAATAATAGTGGATTATTAACCGTTAAGTGTTTGTGAACGTGCATGAGTGTTGGCAAATGAAACAAAACAGTGCAACATCACTTTTCAAATTCTCTCAAGTAGTCCGCGTGAGACCTCAGTAAAGTCCCACATCTTTACTGAGGACTCAAGGGGTTTGGGGAACATCATTTATCATTCATCTTAATCACCACTCATTATCATCAAGGGAAAAAAACAAATAAAAAACTAATGACTAGGCAGTATGGCTCAGACCTTAACCTGTTCCTTCATGGAACAAATATTTAAAAAAAAAATGAACCCCCCCTCCCCCTTCCTAGGGATGCACATTTGAAAAAAACATCGATACCTTTTTGATTTAATCATCGCTTTGTTGAATCGATGTTGATACGATGTATTGAGAAATACATCGATGTATCCAAAACATTGATTGTTTTTCTCAATCGACATGTTATGGCAGTGTTTGTTAGGTCACTGGTCTAATATAGCCCACAAAAAAAGAAACTGATGCTGAAACTAAAAGGAAACCTAGTTTTGTTTAAGTTTCGGCTCCAGTTTCTTAAGGAAAAGTATTTGTTAAAAATTCAAAGGACGCCCACGGTCTATACATTTGAAAACCTGACAATGAGTTATCTTGTATAAAATGATCTTGGTAGCTAAATGTACATAATCTTTTATTTTACTGCATAAGGTCTAACTTCAGATTTTTCATAAAAAGCCAGAGTCATGTGAGAGAAACTTTAAACTTAAGTAACAGTTTTCAGTTTGTGGTTGGACATTGTTTCTTTGAAGTTTTACAGCAACATAAAGTCATAGCTATCAATTCATAATGATGAATTATTGCGTAAATAATTATTCATAAAACGTTAAGCGGATAAAAACTCTTAAATAGGAGACCTAGAATATAGTTTTATAAACATCAAATTAATGTATATATTTAACGTTAACAGAGAGGCGGAACGAAACATTTTGAGTGGCAAAGTGCGTTCAAAAACCTAGAATTGGTTTTTACCATAGGAAAATGAAACTTATACCTATTGTATTTTTCCTGACTTTAAAGGGAAACTGAAAAAGCATGTTTAGATTTAGTGGAATTTTGAGCTGTTTTTGCTAATACGATTTATATTTATGCATTTTCAAAACAAAACAGCAGTGTAAGCACGGATCTTTTATCGACCGATAAAGTGACATTAGACGTCGACAAATTGACATCGGCAGTACTTTTTATCGTCTAATGTCACTTTATCCGTCGATGAAAGATCCGTGCTCAGGGGGCTGGTCCAAAATGGGCATCGTCCATTACAAATCCTAATATTTCTTTTCAATGCTTTGTAAATCCAAAAGTTTACTTAATCTTTTTTCTTTTAATCGGTTTCTTATAATGGAAGGGTGGCAGTTCTGTAGTGTCATATTTTGCGTATCTGATACATCGAATAAAAAACATCGATATATATTTGATATCTGAGTTTTAACAATACATCAATGCAATACGATGCATCGTCGTGACTAAACATCGTGTATTTAAAATACATCGATGTATATCGTCCATCACTACCCCCCCACGTTTTGTTGTGTTCTGTGCAGTGTTGCCAACTGCAACGTAATTACGGTAAATACACCGTAATTAGCCTCAATCTACCACCTACCGTAGCAAACTAATTACGGTAGCAAAAAACACCGTAATACCCATTGAAAGTTTTGAATGAATCTTATTTTTTAAATCTACATACATACATACATAAATCACGCCTCTTTCCCGAAGGGGTAGGCAGAGACTATCTCCTTCCACTTGCTACGATCCTTGCATACTTCTTTCGCTTCATCTACATTCATCAATCATCATTATTTTGATAAGTGTATCTCAAGTCTCAACTAAAATAATTTCGAGATATTGAATTGTTATTTTCTTTATCACTTTTGGTTATTTTGCAATTTATTTAACGGCAACACTGCCTTACGCTTCTCGCACACTTTTACTATGTTCGGGAATTCCCCCAATAGCGTGATACGTATTATGCACACGAATATGGTAGGTATGTCGATTGCATTGCCTTTATTTGAGCTTAAACCTTTGTAATTTACCTGGTTTATTAGTATCTGAATTGAAATTGTTTTAAATCATTCATAGAGCGCACTGCGCACGCATAGTTTATTGTGTTGTGGTGGTGATCGGTGATCTGAGTTTTTTTAAATATGGATAGTGATACTGATAGCGACTGCGCTTCTGAAAGAGAAGAAAGCCTAACACAAGTACCGGCTAAAAGAAAGCGTTATTATAAGCAAAAGTTTCGGGACGTATGGTTGCTGAATAAAGAATATTGTGACTGGCTAAGAAAAGATAACAGGGACTTATCAAAGGCAACCTGCAATGTGTGCAATGTATCTTTTACTGCCGAAATAAGTGTTATAAAACGCCACCAAATTGGGAATAAACACATCAATAATATAAAAAGATGTAGTGCCTCGACATCCAAAAAACAACAGTCTATAGTAAGTGCATTTAAATCCATGCCAACTACAGAAAAGCAATTGGTAAAGACTGCTGAAATAAAATTAGCTGCTTTCGTTGCTGAGCATAAAATATCTCATAATGTCATGGACCATTTAGCGGATTTATTACCTAAGCTGTGCCCAGATTCTCAGATAGCCAAGATATTAGATTAAAAAGAACTAAAGTTCAAGCTGTAATAAATAACTGTATTGGTAAAACTGAAAAAGAAAACCTGATCAGTGATTTGAAGTCACAAAAGTTTTCAATTTTGATGGACGAAAGCACAGATATTGCTGTTGTAAAGACAATAGCTGTAGTGGTGAGGTATTATGATCCAACGAATAAAAAAGTGAGCTCTCGGTTTTGGGACTTGATTCAATTATTTGATGAACAAACAACCGATCACGTTGCAAACGCCGAAAAACTGTATAATACTGTCATTGATTCCTTTAACCTTTTCACCGCCCAACTATCCTGCACGCGATGTCCCGCTGTACGCCAACGTATATATGTATAACAAATTCTATAGTACGAAAGCAAGGATGGCGGTAACGTCATATCGATAATAAAAAAAATTACGTGTAAATTTAAGTTTGTATCTAAATTTACAAATATAAATAAACACTGATACATTATAATGGTAGTTGGTTTTATTTTATGAACAATTTTAGTAAGAAAAATGAAAATCCATTATCAGAGACAAAAAGACATGCATATACTTGCTAGAGATATATTATAATAGGCACTTCACTATTCATTTCATAACGTCGTCCGTTGACTTCATATCAAGTCTTTGGCGCTCGTAGCACGATAAATTTCTTAAGGAAAAGGGTTGTCTAAAGTCCGGTCCAGTTAGCTCACAAACTAATCAGCCCTCCTAGCTAAAACTTACCTCTGATCATACAGCGACGGTCGATTTTTGAGCATTCGTAGGTAAATGCCGCACTCCGTAAAAAAATAGTTATTTTCAAAAAGAACATGTAAGTAGGTAATAGGTACCTACCAGTACTACATAAAATAATATGGTATTTAAAAACTCAAGCGTATCGAAACTGTTTAAATAAATTCGAGTGATATTCAGTGCAATATTGATTGAACTTAGTTGAGTAGGTATTGTGTTAGTTACTGTATTTATGAATTTGTGAACGAGATTGTATTGTAAGTGATTCGCGATTCGCAACTTAATTAATTATCTTCCTAAGTTTAATTAGCACATAACTATATCCACATATCAAGATAACTTGTGTTTTCTTTGCACTTTAATAATTAGCTAACAATAAAACAAGATAATATTTACTGATTAAAACTGTCACTCATCATTTGCACTTTTCCCGAACCGGGCAAAAAACACGGCACACGTTTGTTTTGTTTGTAACGCCCAGCACTATGACACGATGACCTTGACACCTGTGCGCTTACGACGTCACGAGCTAACTTGAAATATAGTCGGGGGTGCGTTCCGTCGTTCTGGGTGTAGTTGTTTGGTTAAAGTTTAACTCGTTTGAGTTGCAACTGAGCCACGGAACGATCGAGTTGTTTTTATAACCTCTTCTGAAGTATTCCTGTCCAAAACGAGGGAAAACTCTTCTTTTGTCTACATTTTTTCCACTTTTATACAATAAATAAACCTAATTATTATAAAGTAAAACAATACGAAACAAACAGGCCGAATTTTTCGAGATGTTTTGACTTAAATTGCAAAATTTGACACTTTAACAATGATATAAACGTCAAATAGCTGTCAGAGTGAAAAACAACCATCCCATTTGATGGTTGTTTGGTTGCTGCGCTCTGAGCCACAGAACGGATGAAACTACGCTCTGACAGCCGTCAGAGTAAAATTTCACCGAGCCACGGAACGGGTAGAGCGCGCGCCGGAGTGCGCTCGAGTGCACTCGAGTGAAGCCACGGAACGCAGCCCGGTGGCGCAGGTAGCACTGACATCTTGCCATTACGTAGAGATGGGTGTTGCAATATCGAAAATCCTCAGTAAACTTAACTAATTTTAATAAAGTGATTTGATACGTACATTAATTTTAAAATGTATTATGTAATACGTTATTTCCTGACCGGGATTTATTTTAAATCATAGAATTTATGAACATTTGGATGGAATAAAACATAGTAAATATGGAGGATTGTAGTGAATGCAACTTTCGCGTCACATCACTGGCCTACTTGATATGAAGTCGTTGGCGTGCGGGACATCAAAATATTTGAGACGTTTTTGTTTTTATCCATTTTAAGACTCAAAAAAGCCTGTTTTGCCTAGGAAAATAAAAAATAGGGCTTCAGCTGTGTCCATCTTAAAAAATTACAAAAGAAACAAATGTTTTATGTATCGTAAATGTATTTTATCAAAGTAGGTATAATGAAGAACTTCTATAGAAATCCTGGCGTGGAGGGCACGAAAATCTCGAACTTCTATAGAAGTCGTTGGCGGTGAAAAGGTTAAAAAGTTTGACATTCCAATGGAAAATATAATAGGTTTCGGCTCTGATGGATGCAACGCAATGATGGGAAGAAATAACTCAGTATCAAGTAGATTTCGTCAACATTGTCCAGGTATAATAGTGATCAAATGCATTTGCCATTCCCTCCATCTTTGCGCTAGTGACGCATGTAAAGAGCTTCCTGCTAATTGTGAAAAACTGGCTCGAAATATTTACAACTTCTTTAAATCCAGTAGTAAAAGGCAGAGTGAGTTTAAAGAGTTCCAGCATTTTGCTGAGGTGGATGTGCATAAAATTCTTAGACCAGCACAAACTAGATGGTTGTCCCTAAACGCAGTAGTCCAAAGGATTCTTGAACAATGGGATGCGTTACGTCTTTATTTCGATAGCAAATGGCTGGAAGATTCGGAGTGCCGTGATATTCATTCATGTCTGAATGATCCTATTATGAAGGCCTATTATTATTTTTTGGCTTGGATGTTGCCAAAATTTACGAAATTAAACAGCTATTTTCAAAGCGAATCCGTTTTGATTACAAAACTAGACGAGAAAATGACAGCTTTTTATAAAGAGCTGTTACTATTGGTTCTAAACCGTAACTATGTAAACTCTGCTCCTATTGAAACTTTAGATCCAACTGCAGAAATAAATCACAAAGACCTGAAAGATATATATCTGGGTTTAGGTGTCCAGAAAGAATTAGATTCTATTGAAGATGATGAAAGAAAGTTAACTCTGAGAAAGATGTGCAAAAATTTTATTGTTGGAGCTTGTGTTGGCATTCGTAAACGATACTCTATTAATGACAAAATTATGTCAGAAATTGCAAAATTTGATCTAGACAGAGTGATTTCAAATGACAGAGAAGAATCAATTTCAACGTTATTTCCATTACTGCCTAGAATTTCCCCAACTTCCATCCAAGATCAACAAGAACTAGATGATGAGTGGCGGAAGTTGCCCCTTTACCACAAAGATTTGGATTTAAGTCAACCTCCTGACGTGTTTTGGCACCAGGTAAGTTTCCAAGTAAGCTGCCGTGCCCCCAGATTCATATTAGTTTCTATTTCTATTGTTATAGCAACGGGACCCTAATCATATTTTTTTTCTCAGGTAGGACAAATGCGGGTTAGTGAAGAGGATGCCCAATCAACCCATTTCAAACAATTGCCAAAGTTTATGTTGGCCATTTTGTCGCTACCACACTCGAATGCCGAGTGCGAAAGAGTCTTCAGCAGAGTCAACGACATCAAAACGAGAAAACGGAGTAAACTCCTTACGAAAACCATCAGGGGAAACCTTTTAACGCAGCAGGCCATACAGCGACACGGAAAAAATTGTATTGATTTTAATCCCACTAAAGATATGATTGAGAAACATAATATTGATATGTACAAAAATATTGAAACAATAATACTATCTGATTCTGAATAAAAATATGAGTTTTATTTCATGAACTTAAAAATAAATGGGCAAGGTAATTTTACCGTATTTCAAATATAAATTGCAACATAATTTTGGAAAATTTACCGTATTTTTCGAAGAGTTCTACCATCCGACAAATTTTAGAGTTGGCAACACTGGTTCTGTGTTGTGTTGTTGTAGTTGTGTTCAAACAAAGCGTGATTACGGTCATGCTCATTCATTGCTCAGTGTTCAAAGCAAAGAGGATATAACCCCTACGTTATAGTTCAAAAAGCAAAGACAGACAACACTGGAAAGTTATGTTTACTGGTTTATTTTCTACTATACTACCACAATATAAGTGGTTTTATTACTACAGGCTACGGCATTGATTGAAATAATTACTAAAAGCTGGGCTACGGTGTGTGTGTGTGTCTATAATGCTTTAGGGCAGTCTAAGGTAATTTGTAATATGTTAACAACAGTGTTGAAAATCAAGTGTTTCTTGAAAAACTTCTTGAAAATTTTGAAAGTATAAAATGTGAGTAAAGTATTGTTTTATTTCTAGTTATCGTATACATGGTGATAATAAGTGTCAACAACAGTGTTTTATTGTAAGATTTGTAATTGTAACTATATCCTCGAAGGGTTAGGCAGAGACTAGGCAATGAGGACCGCTAAAGCAGTCCTCTGCCATAGTCCACTTTTTACCAAATAGCGACTGCACAATGTGGTCGCGTAAGAGGTGGTGAGCACATCGCCGCTCTATGCTGTTGGAAGTATGTGCAGTCTTTAGTCCGTTAGTCGCCTTTTACGACACCCAAGGGAAGAGAGGGATCTTTCACTGCTACGCCACATGGTTAAAGTGCTACTATCTTGTAAAAATAATTTATTTATAAGCAAAATACTTAGCTTTAGAAATAACTACCTACAATAAAAAGACATCAACAATGTACAGACTATGAAATAATCATACTCTTCATGCATGGTAGGTTGTGTGAGTACTTGTTAATTATTTAAATAATAAAATTTAGTATAAGTAAATAATATTTTTTATGCCTTTTCAGTATCTTCGAAAATCAAAATACCACAGCTTTTGCTTTACCGTACTTATGTAAAAATAATTCAGTAAGTGTTATTATATTAATAATGTTGTTGTCTCAAGTTAGATTCCCCGTTAGGTTGAGCTTTAAGGTCTTTTCTATTAAAGTAGAAAACAATTTTTTTATTTGAGTCTGACTAATACAGTACTGTATTACAATTTTACATTTGAAATAAATGTCTCGTATAGTTAAGTGGTAAGATCACAGTGTCCGTCAGACTGAATCCTGGGTTTGATTCCCATTCAAGTCATTATTGAAAATGAACATTATATTTTTATAGAATGGATGATTAAGAGATTTTATTTACATTAAAGATATACCTAACTACATAAAGATATTCATAAATAACTTGATGCATTGTGTTTTTTAGGCTATGTCTGAAAAAATGTTCGAATCAGCCCTCCCAGTGAATGTCTCCCGAAAGTGGCCTCTTCGCAATCAAGAGGACGAAAGATGGCTCTTGGAGAACACACCTTTAGATCTATCGAAAATGGTGAGTATTAGAATGAGGGTGCTGTTTGTGTGTGGTACTTATAGAGGGTGGGAGAGGCCAATGACCAGTAGTGGACTGACACGGGCTGATTATGATAATGGGCATTTTCACAAAAATGTATAAGTACCCCTTGATTCTCCACGGCAGTGAACTACACGTGTTCACGGGGATACTCTCCCGAGACACTAGTCTTATGAGTACCGAATGAAGAGCGCGCTGCGGCGGGCACTAATTTGGCGTCAAGACCTAACGTTGGTGGTCTCCTGCGCGGGTGTTCTACTGGCGCAGGGACGTCTGGCACTTCTTGCATAACCTAACGGTTGGTCTCGAGGTGCCAGTACAAATAAACTTAGTGAATTAAGGAGAGGGGATGTCCCTCTAATTAAACTTTAATTATTTCATGAAGAGATATCGACATTGTTTATTTTTTAATGTAATGTGATTATAGCCACATCATTTTTGCACATTATTACACTTGTTATAGACAATTCATTTAATAATAAAAAATGAGTTTATTGTATAGCAAATCAAGCGATAATTTGCTGTCCCTTCCTTATAAAACCTACCAATAAAATAATTTGTGCCAAGACCTTATATTTTGTGTAAAGGATACTTACCCTTTTTGGTTTTAACGAAATAGTAGATTATTTAATTTTGATTTACTTAAGTACCTACCTTATTAATAAGAAATTGTCATTAAATTTTACATAATATAAAAAGCAATAAAACTAAAATATTAGACTTTCTCCGGAACATTCAGTTGTGTGACCTGATTATTCTACAAAAATAAAATGCGGTATTTTTATTTGGCTTATTGGCAACACTGTAAAATGACACAAACATTAAAGATGGCTTTCCTTACGCAGTTTGAGTTACTACGAGAACGATTTTTTCATTCAGATATGTAACTATAATTTCGCTTTATTCTGACTGTTGATCTAGATATTTTTAGAGAATATGTATGAAAAATTTGTCCTTTCTTAGTAAAGCAAGCATTTTGTTGAAAATACATTGTAGTTATGTTAGATATATTTCTCAATCCTACAACTTTTGTGCCATATTAACTATTACTCCAAATGGCTAGTTCCAACAATACAAACTAGGTATATTTTTTTGTTGGCCGGCACTTTCAGAAAAAGCCCAAAAATGTATGGAGCTAGAATGATCTCCCTTGATAGCAAACTTCTACATACAAAAATTACGTGTGGTACAGTCAAGAATAGACAGCACAGTTTTAGGTGAATGGTAAAATATATTTTTTTTTACCAAAGGAATTGAGATTGTAATAAGTATGAAATTGACTAATAGACGACGACCTAAAATAAAATACATATTTAATAACAGTAAACCAAGAGTGGCCAAAAAAGGGGGTCCTGAGGTATGATAATTCTTCAGTTTCTGTTGAAACTAGTAAGGAGCGTGAATGCGCAACGGGTGTCGAAGCTACTACCACCATGAAACAGTTTAGTCAGCTGATTGATGCGAAATTGAATAGCATCAGGGCAACTCTCAGCATTGAAATGCAGCAAGCCGACATTAACAAAAAGCTTAAAAGTCAAGTCAAAAAGTCAAATTATTTATTTAATGTAAACCTTTACAGGCACTTATTGACGTCAATACTAATAATAATAAAAAAAACAGTTAACTAACTTATAGTTAAGACTTAACAACTAATCTAACGAGCTATAGTCTGTGCCAGACAAATGCGCATCGCTACCCCCAGTACCACTGCACGCCGAAACAGAATCGCGTCGAACCGAAATATAAGCCGTCGGGCAAGTGTCTCTCCCCTAGCGACACAAACGGCTAAAATTAATAGGTAATTTATCGTTTTTTTGGGAGGAAAGGCTTGAACTGGCCAACGCGAAAGTCGTCAAACTCGAGTCTGAAAAATACCGACTTCAGTCCTGTATCGCTGAACTTGAGCTACGGCTTGGACTAACATAATAAATATCAAGAAGTTGCAACCTTGAGCTCCAGTGTACGAGTAGGTATATACCTGAGCGCCGCAATGAGAACTTAGTGGCTATGTTTAAAAATTATGTAAGCTTATAAAATATCCAATAACAGACAAGAGACATACGTTCGTGTCGTCGTGTCGCTAAGTTGAATCCTACCTCAGCCAGACCTCGAAATATACTTGTGACCCTTCCGTCTGAACGTCACCGTGACGCCATGTCCGGTGTTAAGAGGTACAACAAAAGCAATCCGAAGGACCTTTTATGCTCAGCGCATGTTGGTGTTACTGGAGATAAATGCGCAATCTTTCTAAATGAGCACCTTTCGATTTAATGTAAGGAGCTGCAATGGATCGTAACGCCACGATCCGATCCCCGTATCGGATCGCATGCCGTCGATCCGATCTTCAGAAAATCGTTGCGGATCGGATGCAAATAAGTAAGACACAATTAATTTTATATCTTTATTAGGTAAACCTATGTAAACCTTGTAAAGTAGTATGCATGTGACTGGATACGCACATTTTATGTTTATATACCTACCCACAACATTCGTTTATAATAATTTAACAGCCTAACCGAATCTCAATCTACCCGCAAAGATTGCCGCCAACATCAAAATGTAAAGAAAAATAGAACACGTTCGTAACAAATAAACCTAAGTACCTATGTGCTCAATTTTTTTAATGCATACGATCCAAACGATCCGATCTTTCAAGTTTTGTATTGATCCGGCAAAAAATCGTATGACCTCTATCCGATCCGAAAATCGCTGGATCGTATGCCTGCCGATCCGATCTTTCAAAGGATCGGATCGGATCGGCGCATCCCTAGCTGCAAGCGGCGCACACTGATCAATTATCAAAAGTTAGCGTCCCGTAATTATTTTTGGTCAGTGTGTCGGTAGTTCAAAAAAATATTTTTATAAGACTCAAAGGTAGATTGTTTACATCATACTAAAACATTAACATTATGCAGTTAGTAGTTTAATGCCTATGCCTCTTCAACGTTATCTAGAAAGCAAAACTAGATTGATTTATCGCTGTATAGCGCTCCTATACAAGTTAAGTTTGTAGTGTTAGTAAAAAACTGTGAATTGAAAAAAAATGTGCATATTAAGGAAGGTCTGACCGTAGTCAACTAGTTGCTCTGAAAGGATATTTTTCAAAACCAGTCACTATCACATCTGCCGGCCTAGCATGCGCAACACGAGAACTCTTCTCGACCTATTTTCTCGTGTTTTATTAATTTATCTCTAATGTCTATCGACACTAAAGACACATGGATGCGCTTAGAACTCTACATAAGTATGTACCTGATATGTTAAAAATAGACCCTTTTGAAGGCACTTATTGCGCGCGGCTCGACCCCCCGCGTAGCACGGTGCCACTTGACACCGCCCGTTTTTTTATTGCCGAGATAAGCACTTACGAGTTTATCTTTGTTCTCACGGCCAGATGTTTACACTTACAGCGTCGCCAGTTACATTTCTAAGAAGGTGTTGAAACCAACTGAGAACTTATAAACAATGGAATGCTTATAGTTCACATTGTTTTTATATCGGGTCGTTTGAAACCGGATGCGTCAGTACGATAAAGTAAACATATGTTTGCTTGAAACAATAGGCTCGTAATAAGTTATAAGGCATGAAATGGTATAGAACTATATACAGTCGTGGTCCACTAATTAGGGACATTCAAGATAGTGAAGAGCAATAACCGGTTATGTACATATAAATATAAAACCCTATTGATTTTTCAGCACCTATTATTTGCATAATTTGGTCCGATTACTATACTATAAATGGCTGTAAATAAGAGAATAATTAAATAGAAAAAAGTATTTAATATCAAAGGTTGAACATGTATTAAATTTTAAGGTATAATTATGTAGCTGGACATTTAATTAAGGACAGTAAAGTATAATGATGAATAGAGTTAAACAAAACGAATAATCTCCAGTATTATAATATTTTTAAAAGCTCCATTTTATTACGTGTAAAATCAGTACCCAGTAGCAAAACCTTTGTTAGTAATTACCGCTTGACACCGATGTGGCATAGACATTATCAGTTTCTGACATGTTTCGATAGGAATGTTTGCCCATGCCTCACAAAAAGCTTGATTAAGTTGATCTAAAGTTGTGGTACGATAAGTTGAAACTTTTTTCTTGATTTCGTGCCAAAGGTGCTCAATTGGGTTGAGGTCCGGGCTATTTGCTGGCCAATCTAGCACCGATACTGACTGACTGGTAAGAAACGACTTGACTGAACGGGCGGTATGTTTCGGGTCGTTATCATGCTGAAACGTCCATATAATAGGGAGATGCTCCTCAGCATAGGGAAGCATAGTTTCCTCCAATATTGTTTTGTATTGATGTTGGTCTAAGTTACCCTGAACTTTTCTCACAGGTCCCACTCCACGTCCAGAAAATGAACCCCAAATTTTAATGTTTCCACCGCCATGTTTCACCTGCTTTTTTGTGAATCTTGGATTCATTTCCGCTTTTACAGGACGCCGTACGTATTGCCTTCCATCTGAAGAAATTAAATTAATCTTGGTCTCGTCAGAGAATAATACATGTTGCCATTGGGCGTAGGTCCAATGTCCATATTTACGTGCAAACGCCAAACGAGCATTTCTATGTTCTTTCTTCAACAACGGTACTTTGCGAGCCACTCTTCCGAACAACCCTGCTTCTACCAGACGTCGTCGAACGGTCCTCGCTGATACACCGGCTCTTTCGTCTGCCCCAAACACTTCGTGTTTAATTAAAATAGAGCCTAGAAACGGATCTTTCTTAGCTAACCTGGTTATCATTCTATCTTCTTGCGGAGTTGTTTTTCTCGATCTTTTTGTCCTGGGCACATTTAAAGCTGTGTTATTGCGCCTGAAATGTTGCACTGCATTGCATACCATAGTTTTTGAACAATTTAAATGTTCTGCTATCCCTCGGTATGACCAACCACGCTCGACAAACTTCATGATAATTGTTCGTAGTGTTGGATCGCAACTTTTATTTTTGCCCATATTTCTTCAAAATAATTCTCAAAACTTAAAATTAAAAATCTGGATTGCCGCCAAAACTACCACAAAACAATAAAAGAAGAAATAAAAAAGTATTGAGATTCAAATTTTGAAAATAGAACGCAATATCTCAGTGTCCCTAATTAAATGGCCAGCCAGCATTCTTTGAACAAATAGCACACTGATAATCTATCAGCTATACTGTAAAGAGGTTTAATGTTTAAGAAGTTGTTATTGTTTGTATAATCGGGCACATCAATGACTAATTATACTTACGTGTAAAAGATATGGAATATTGTTAAGACTCGTTGGAAAATAAAAAATAAATTCACAATTTGGCTTAACTAGAGATTGTCCCTAATTAGTTGACCACGACTGTATATGTATATATATTTAGAATCGGCACTAATAGTGCTTTTGAATGCATATGTTACCGGCAATCTGTATAATCCGGTATTCTATACAATACCTAGGCAATGTATAGAATACCTAAAACGTGTATGTAGGTAATGTATGAAATATATTTATTTTATACTTTGCCTAGGTATTCTATACAATACCGAATGCGCATCCGGTAATGTGTGAAAAGGCAGTAAACCTACTTATTATTTTTACTTAATTGTTTTATTCCTTAAGTTTTTTATACTCGTTACGTACTTAGGTACGTATCTACTTGTAAGAAAATTACATTGTGTTACTTACTATACAACAGAATTTATAGTTGCACTTTATTTTTAAAGTGGTTTTACTGTAGTAACAGAAAGATACTACTTAAGTGCTTTTTTGAAAAGTATCTAAAATAATAATTTATTAATTATTTAAAAGTTTATTATGACTTAAAAGTTTTCATGTCTTAAATGTCTAATATTTTCTTACATAGGACCTAGTAAGTTAAGATTAAATAAATCTTTTTGAGTGCAGTAATTCTTTTATTCTTCTAAAAAAAATTCTACCCTTTTTATAAAGATTATTTTTAAGGAGCATCCTAATTGTTAATTTTATTAGTTGTTTTTAACTATTATTTTGTCATTTTATAGGTAGGCTGCTGATTAACATTTATAAATATAGACAAAAAGCTATTTATTTTACACATTGCCGGTGGACCAGCAGGTACTCTATACAATCCCTAGGAATTTTATACATTACCTAGGTAAAGTATGTAATGGACAATAATATGCATAATATTTCATACATTGCCTGGACGCCCCAGGTATTTTATACATTGCCTAGGTAATAGAATACCTGAATTATACAGATTGCCGGTAACACATACATAATAAACGTATGTCCTTATATCGAAAAATTTACAATCATAAGTATGAAGTAACCCATATTTTTCGCCTACATCACGCACGACGTGATTTTGAAAAAAAAGTTGTGTTCGAACTACTGTTCCTATCAATATGATTTTAATTTTAACTTTTGGGCTAATTATTCAACAATAATATACTTATATCATATTTTTGTATATGTTTTAGCTAGTAGTCTAAATAGATAGAAGATTATTTTACGAAAGATTTCGGAAAGTGGACGCCTTAGATTTGACTAATACTTACTTGTTTCTTACTATCAAAAATATTTTTTAACGTTACTATTGAAAAGTATATAAAATTACCTTACTAATGATATATAACACATACAGCGGTATTCTACAATATACATCGAAATAAATGAGTTGAAATCATTGACCTAAAGAGATAGTTCTTGTCTATCTCTTTAGGTCAATGATTTCAACTCATACTCATACTCATCCATACAAACCATTTGTTCCAATTCGTAGGGCGTGTCAAGATGGCGTCCCAGATAGATAATCTACTACCAGAGGGGACACAACTTTTGTGCCTACAATACTTTGTTATCTCGGCGATCCGTAATTGACTTTTAGTACTTACAGCACTGGAATATGACAGATCGCCCATACTTCAACTTTGATATCACCATGACGTAGATAACATACTGACACTCGTCTTGTCGTAGATAACATATTGACACAAAAAAAACTCAAAATATCAATCTGGTTGAAAAACAATTAAAACAACTTAAAATATTTTTTTAAAACAACACAATAAGTCAGTGCTCCTCTCCTCAGTCACATATTTTACCTACAACCGGCTTTGTATGGGCACATCTGTAGGTTTTTAGTCTATGATTGTAGAAGCCGCGTGGCACAGAAATGGAAAAATATATTTTCTATTCTATTATTACGATATAACTACCTATTATTGACATAACAATTAATTTCACTTACTTGACAGCTGAGTTGTTGTATGAGTCTAGGAGTACACTTTGTCATAAAATAAAGACTTGTTTTCGCCGCTCCGCACGTGCGCAAGCCGTGTGAATGTCAAAGTCACACTAAAGCAAGGTGCCGAGTCGACTCCGCAGATGAGTGGAACATAGTGCGTGTTCGGAAGGGCCTATCTAGTGTAACATATATATCGCTGGTTGAAATGATCTAAATAAAATATCGAATTTCCGCCGTTCCGCTGACCTCGGGCCGCGGCCGGCCGGTGGGGCCACGAGAGGTCACGGCCACTTGCTGCAATCGCGAAAATAAACACTACCGCTCAAGTTTTAGAGTGCCAAAACGGGTGCACTTGCGCAAATTTAGGTTTTTTATTTCTTGTAAAATAATGTTAAATCATTAACAAAAATAGAATAGTGGTTACAAATACGAACTCCCACATAAATTATCTTTATAATCATATGCGATAGCATGGTTTTCGCGCGAAATTCACAGTCATAACACACGCCGTTTCTCAGGGCTATTATTTGATATCTAACCTACTGAAAATCGAAAACTATAAGCAGAAGCAAATGCCTTATAAATTTATCTTTCTAATGATATACTTATAACACATATTTATCGCAAATAATGCATTATTTTAGAACAAAGGACCATGGGGGATTTTGTATGAACCCCGTCCCCACGCTCAACAGTCATGGGATACGTGTCAATTTGTTTATTGGGACCCAAAGAAGCCTAAAGTACCTGTGTTAGTTGCAAAAAGTGTTGGGTTTATTTATTGTTTAACTTAAACCTTTAAAACTTTTTTATTGTTTTGTTGCTTTAGTTAGAGTTGCTCGAGTGTGTCATGCTCTCTCAAAGTGTCTCTTCGGTGGTGGCACATTTATTTTATTTATTTATTTATTTATTTATTGGGGTAACCAACAAAGCAATTACACAAAAACATGCTTAAACATACATTGCATCTTACAAAAAATAAGTAATGCTTTACTTATAGGTACCACTACATGCAAGTAACATAATTATTAAATGTTAATCTCAAGTAACAGACATCCCTTAGAGACAAAATAATTTAAAATTTACCACTATGAAAAGTAAGTTAATGTTAAATTAATTAAAATAAAGTTTGTAGTATAATTTTGTTCTTAAAACTTTTACGTGTATCCGAAAAAATATCTATATCAGTGGTTTTAAACAGTGTGTTGTACTTGTTTACAATTCTGTTGAGCGGCGAGTGATGGCCAAGATTTGTTCTTGAAATACTGCTGACAAAAGGAGTATACTTTGAAAGACGAGGAAGTTTTAACGGCGCATTAATGTTAATTTTGGATATGAGAAGTACTCCAAACGATCACTATAGTGCGGAAGCTTTCGTACCATATTACAACTATAGGCAAGATGCCACAAAAATCTTTTTTGGATTCTCTCGATGCGTTTAGCATGGACTTCGTAATGAGGGTTCCATACGGTGCTGCAGTACTCAAGATTGCTCCTCACGAGAGCGTTATAGAGTAATATTTTGCTAGCAGAATTCTTGAAGCCCTTAATGTTACGCAAAACGAAACCCAGCATTTTAAATCCTTTAGTGGCTATGTTATCGATGTGGACATGAAAACGTAGTCCACTGTCTAATGTACCTCATAAACTTGGGTAAGGGGTGTGTTTCTTATTGTGTAATGGCTTGGGCAGGTATTTTTGCTTCTAGAAAACTGTATGTAGTAACATTTTTCAATGTTTAAAGACATGCAGTTATCATCGCACCATTTTACTAGGGCATATGTCAGCTTGGAGAAGAATCCGATCGTTTGGAGAACGTATTTCTCTATAAAGTTTGAGGTCATCGGCGTATAAATAAAATTTTGAATTTAGAAGGGAGGAGACTATGTCGTTTATGAATATATTAAAAAATAACGGACCTAAATGGGAACCTTGCGGCACACCGGATAAAGCCATGAACCGTTCGAACTCAAACCCTTGTACCAACACTACAGAGTTTCTGTTCAGCAGATAGGAGTTACACCAACCCAAAAGACTTCCAGCAACACCAATCGCAGACAACTTGGATATAAGGATTTTGTGATGGACTCGGTCAAAAGCTTTACTGAAGTCCGTGTATATAACGTCCACAGGCACTTTTGCATCGACCGAGGTACATATGTCATCAACAAAAGGTACTAAGTTGGTTTCTGTTGACCTGGACTTATAAAAGCCATGCTGTTGCGGTGAGATAATTTTTTTAAAGTGCCACGAGATAACCGGGTAGATCAAAGATTAAAAGACTTTTCCGATCGCAGGCAGGATAGATATAGGCCTATAGTTCTCAGTACAATTTCTGTCACCAGATTTAAAGATTGGCACTATAACAGCCTCCTTAGACCGCTTTGGAAACACCGCCGAAGATAGTGACTTATTAAAAATTAAATTTAAGGGATAAGAAATAGAATCCGCACACGAACATAAAAATAAAGCCGGTATACCATCGGCGCCAGCACCTTTATTGCAATCTAGCTTTTTTAAGGCCTTTGAGACTTCCTCGCGAGAGTCTTGCAGAGCTAAGGCTTGACTGTGAGCAATTTATATTAGAGGATTCCCAAGCAAGAGGTAAGGTTTTATCTATGTTATAAACGGATGCAAAATTTTTGGCAAAAAGATTACATATATCAGAGCCATTACTCGCAATCACATCGACATTGTTTGTACCAGCAGAAAACTCAGCTTCCCAATCGGTATTGTCCAAGGATTCCGTTATTTTGTCAAAGTCAGCTTTATAAAAGTTGTGTTTCAATGAGTTGTTGGACTTCAATACCCGGTTACTGCCAAGTTTGACCATGAATTGCAAAGCAGGGTGATATGGATCCAATCTAGTTAGTACATCATCACTCTCAATTAAGTCAACGACAGGTATATTACTAAGAACCAGATCTAATATTTTATTCTTATTATTTCGAACCAGATTGTATTGAGTAAACAGGTTTAGAGCGACAAAGTCCAATAAGTCTTGAGCGTACGAGCTATATAGCTACGGTTGCAGCAGTGGGTGCCGTCTTGCCCATCCAATCAATGCAACCCAAGTTAGAGTCACCCAGTACAACGGTATTATTTACATACTCCATAACGCGGTTGGTATTCGTAATAAAATGGTTAAGTAATTGTTTCTGAATAGGTGGTGGCAGATAAACCGCACTAATGTATAAACTTTCCTTTTTTATTTTACCACCTATATCAACACAGACCCATAAATCTTCACAATTACTTTCAAACTTTTTTAACCTTACAGAATGATATAGTTTCAACACGGCAATTAACACACCACCACCACGCTTACCAGAGTGGAAACCACTAGATGAACGGTCACGTCTGTAGACAACATACCGACTGTCGAAAAGCTCAGAGTTCATAACGCCAACATCAAGCCAAGTTTCACTCAAAACAATTATATCGTAATCGTTACAAATTACACTATTATAGAAATCTAAAGTTTTTGAGTTCAGACCTCTGACATTTTGGTAATACAGTTTTATGAAATTATATTTTAATTCTTTACGTTTAGACAAAAGCAAAAAACAAAGATTCAATATCGACAATGACTCCATATCCTTTATCAAAATAGGAGGTGAGGTTTCCATTTGACGCATAAAAACTCGACCACTGCGTACCCAGACAAATTTAAACTGAAGTTCTTTAGCTTTCTGCCGAGCGGCTCCATGAAGTTGTTTGTTCTCGGGTGTTAGGTGCTCTACGACATAAATAGGCGATTTCTCATCTCCGCCTATACCCAAGTGCGCCGAGTTCAATTTTCCATGTGGGTGCTCACGATTAAAAGATATAGATGCAGCTAAGACACTATCACGAAGGCGAGGGCTACTAAACCTCACAAGAATGGACTGTGGTCTACTGCTTTTATTATTAAACTTCATTGTCCTCGCACAGTAAGCGATGTCGGACTCTTTAATAGGACACTTCACCACGCTACCAAGCTGAGTGACCAAGTTCACTATATTTTCGGATTTGTGTTCCGGTACACACTGCAACTCAATGTTACTAGACCGAGACAGTTGTTCATGAATAAATTCATGTGGTGGTGGCATGTGCGTCGGGTCGTTACGTTCCCTAAAACATGGTAGAGCGTAGCGATGGCTGATCACTTGCACTTGCAATCTTATTTTGTTGGAAAAAAAATATATTCAAAAACAATATATTTTTTACAACCTAAATCCCACGTAATTGAAGAATGTCGCCATAGTAAAAAAATATCTATCCTACTAGACCCTTCAAATGACACTAATTTCAAATCTGTTGCATGGTGGGGGACGTTTCTTCCCATGGTGCTTTGGTTAGCTTTTTTATGGTTATAGTGAGCCAACATTAAAAGATAGACATATGCTGTCGCGGACCTTTTTTTTGAACTTTTAAAGGGAAACAATTCTGTCATACATTATTTTTGCGATACTTTAGCAGTTTACGCAGCGCACGCAGCGGAAGCTCTCAAAAGGAAAAAAAACCCGATTTTGAAACATTGTTCATTGGTGCTCCGCTCTTATTGTTCTTAGCGTGAAGATATAACTGTGAAGATGCCACTGTTTAGGTTACAAAAGGTTCTCGGCTCTTTCTTGAGGCAAGGTATACACTATTATAATAAAATACCAAGTACTCTACTAGATTTACCTTTAGATAAGTTTAAGAGTCATGTAAAATCTTGTTTACTTAGGAAAGGTTATTACACAGTCAAGGAATATTTAGAAGACAAAACAGCCTGTTATAATAATATATTTACATTATTTTTTCGTAATCCATTATCTTTATAACCGATTGTATATTTTGGTAACGACATGTTGTTTTGTAAATGTCGTTACTTCTATATTATTTTAAAGCTGTGGTTTTAGTTTCTTGTGCCCGTTCTTCTCCACAGCTAAAAGACTTCCTGAATGGGTGGGGTGGGTGCCCATCCATCCAAATAAATTTAGACGATTCAAAATACTCTCTTTGAAAATACTTAATTTAAGTTTATTGAATAAAGAAATTTTGGCGATTCAAAATACTTAATTTATGTTTATTGATTAAAGAAATGTTGAGTTTGAGTTTGATATATAGCAAGTCTTTATCGATAAATGGGCTATCTAACACTGAAATAATTTTTCAAATCGGACCAGTAGTTCCTGAGATTAGCGCGTGCAAGCAAACAAAACAAACAAACTCTTCAGTCGAATTCGTCACAGTAATAAAAAATTCCGTGCTAAAAGTTGAAAAGGTTCAAATATTTTTATTATTTATTGTGAAATTTTGCCGCTCCTGCCGCCCCCACTACGCTACGCCACTGCACTGGAAGTAGGTACTTTGTTACTTACAGGGAAAAAAAAGGCAGATTAGTTAGGTAAGTAGATTATATAGTTTGTTGGATTAGTTGTTAAGATTTAACTACATGTTAGTTAACTGTTTTTTAATTATTTTTGACGTCAATAAGTGCCTGTAAGTATGTATTTAATCTCTCTGTTCTGAGTATTAAATAAATCATTTGACTTTGACTTTTTACATTATAATTTTGCTAAAACTTCCGATATTGCTCACATGAAGTCATTTGACAAATCCACACGTAATTTGAGCGCGTATAAAAACTTTCTTTAAAATAGTCTACTCCATACAATTATAAAAATGTCTAACAAGCATTTTTACTTTACATGGCTGCCAATGCGTTACATTTAAACGTTCTGGGCTAATCTATTACGGCTTTCTTAAAAAATATATATATAGCGGATCCGGCTTTGATAAAATGATTTCAAACATTCGACTAATTTTCGTCTTAGCAGTAACGTTAACAGAAGTGTTTTTTCGTCGTAATCCATTTTTGTCACCTAAACGACGCTCCAACGCAAAACAACACTAGAACGACGCGACGCCGACGCGGCGTCAACCGGGCGTTTGGTAGCCGCTCAGCGCCGGCGCGGCGTCGGCGTCGCGTCGACGCCACGCGAGCGCTGCATTGACACCGCGTGGACGCCAGCTCGACGCCGACGCTCGAAAGACGCCAGTGTAGGGGTCTCATAATGCAATAAAATTCGTAAAATAAACAAACATACGGCACTTGACGTTGCATTTCAAACTGACGGAACGGCGCGCAAATGGCGCGTCAGTTATTTTTTTTTTTATTTGTATTTTCCATAGAATGTAACTGTTGATGCTTTGAATGAACGTAGAATTTATTCGTTTATGGTATAAAGGTAACTCCGCACGACACTAAGCCGTATTCTTTTTGAAATAGTGCAACAAACAGCTTGATGTACCGATGGCATTTATAAATGCCATCCCGTCCTCTAGGGTAATTTTGGCGATGGCATTTATAAATGCCATGCCGTCCTTAAGAGGTTTTTTTGCATAAACTGTGGTATTTTTGTCTACCAACCTTAACATGACAACTTAAAATGATTTGTCGTCTCTCGTCCGCGACATATCTCGTGTTGCACATGCTAGGCCTACTGGTGTCCCCCAGGGTTCGCATTTAGGACCCCTGTTGTTCGTTTTATTTATAAATGACGATCCCAAAACTCAGAAATACCTCACTACTGTATGCAGAACACCTAAAAATTTTCTGCCGGGTTGACACAGTTAGGGACTGCTTACAACTGCAGAGAGAAATTGACACCGTTGCAGGTTGGTGTAGAGACAACCACATGAGTCTTAACATTGAGAAGTGTTCTATTATATCGTTCACTCGCAGGAGGAACTCTATTCAGTTTGAGTACGCCATTGAGGGGACAAAGGTTGAGAGGTCGGCAGTGATTCGCGATCTGGGCGTGTTGATAAGCTTAGTTTAATTATCATTATGAAGCAATGTCAAAGAAGTGCAACAAGTTGGTGGGCTTCATATGTCGTGTATCCAGAGAGTTCCAGTCTCCTAATAGTTTGCTGCTGCTCTATAGATCGCTTGTCCTAACCTAACTCGAGTATGCATCCGTTGTATGGTCGCCTCAATATAACACTTACGTGTACATGCTGGAATCTACTCAAAGACGTCTTCTCAGGGTAGTCACATTGAGGTTTAGTAGGAAAAGGGAGCTCACATGTTATGACGCGCGCTTGCGCAATTTTAATTTGAAGGTTCGGAGGTCCGGCGTAAGATGCATGATTTAACTTGTCTGTACAAAATATTGACTGGCTCCATTACGACTTCTCTTTTGTCGGATATACGCCTTAAAATCCCATCTAAGTCGTCTAGACATAATTACTCTTTCTGCAATAACAATGTACAGAATGTGTCGCGAATATGACATACTACTGAATAGAGTAGATGGTGTCCCTGATAGCTATGGTTCATTTCTAGGCGCTTAGAAGTCTAGTCTTCGCAACATTATTGAATGATTTATTTATTAATTGAAATTATTGTCATTATTGTTTATTGAATGTTTTGTTTTGTCTATTCCTATTTAATTTTATATCAATAACTCCGCCGTTGTCGGTCCCAAGCCCGGATGAAAAAGGAGGAGGGTTTGCTTTGGAGAAGTTCAAACCAAGCTGTTAACACCAACGCCGAGCGTCAGGCGGCAGTTAAGTAACCTGACCTCTCTATGCAATATAGCATGATGCGACTTTCAGTGGCCCTGAGAACTAAATACCCTCAGAAATACTGCCGTGGAAGGACCCGGGTGCCCACTACGATGTAAAAGCCCAAGAAAATCCCCCCAATGGAAAGTACAACTGACAGAGCTAGTTCGTTGGACGATCCGGCTAACAACCGGCGCCCCTCGATTACCGGGTCGGACGGTGTGAAATTAGCGACCGAAGTCTCTGCTAGGGCGGAACACCAGGCCTTAAACAGAGGATATGCTACTGGTGCTACTAAGAAGATTTCCATCAGAAACCGCCGTTGTATTGCTACCTGGTTCGTGGTTTAATAAGCACTGGGAAGCTGGAAATAGTGGAAAAGGAAGCGGAAGCCCATAGACTAACACTGCTTGGAATAACCGAAAAGGTCATTATAAAACCTCCAACGGGAACACCTTTTACTTATCGAGTCCTATACAGACTCTGGAGTACCAACGGGTTTGCCATCTGGGTAGAGAGACACCTAGACAATTTTGTAACAGGCAACAACGCAGTTTCGGATCGTATTATCACCCTAACACTTAATACGCGGCCCTGTACCTATTATGAGCACAGTGCCTAAAATGCAAGATGCCACTGCTACTATAATACCTAAAACGCTATTTGACTGAGAAGCAGATTGCTCGAAAATGTAAGATGCCACTTCTACTCTAATTGACTAAGAAGCAGATTGCCTACAATGTATCGTGACTATAATGGTTGCTGTCAACCGTCAATTTGAAATCTTTAAATATTATTATTTCAGCCATGGTCGTCCCACTGCAGGGCAAAGGCCTCCCTTCCCTTTTTCCTTTAAATATTAATAAATAATAATCAAAAACTGTATTCTTAAAATATTTATTTATTTTTTAAACTAAAAACAAATCTTCTATTCCTTAAAACTAAAAATATATTCTTAAACATGTATAGAAGTTTCCAAACAAACTTGCGCATTAGGCATTGAAGAGATAATAGTGCAGTTTAGGCGTTCTGATTTGTAGACGAAATAAAATTTAGGCAACTACAACGTCTAGGCCGTAGGCATTCACGGTTAGGCAATCTGCTTCTAAGTCAATTAGCGTTTTTGGTGTTATAGCAGCAGTGGCATCTTGCATTTTAGGCACTGTGCTCATAATAGGCATGAACATCGTCGTCATTTATGCACCTACTGATAATGCCGAAGAAAGTGTATGTGATGAGTATTACAGAAGCCGCGAAACAACTCTCTCTAAAATACCTAATCGAGAGATATCACTCATTATCGGTGACTGGAATGCAAAAATAGGAAGTACAACCGACGACGATCACATCAGAAACACGGTTGGAAAATATGGACATGGACTGAGAAACGATAGAGGGGCCCGTCTTCTCGAATTTTGCATAGAAAGGAAGCTCACAGTGATGAACACCTGCTTTCAGCACCATCCTAGGCGTCTATATACTTAGGTATCTCCAAGCGATCGTTGTTGTAACCAAATTGATTACGTGATAATGAACAGTCGGTGGCGGACATCAATCACAAATATAAAGACTTTTCCTGGTGCCGATTGCGGATCTGATCACTGTCTTCTGGTCGCCAATTTTTCCTTGCACCTAAAAGCAATTAAAAAGACCTCTCCTAGACGTCCTGGCATCTTGACTCCCACGGAACGACCCCGTTTCTAACGAGCACTAGAAAGCGCAATTGCAAGTTGGCCTCCACCTTTAGACGCAAATGTCGATGCAAAATGGCAATATTTTAAAGACTAGGTATGTGTCACCCCAAAGCATACAACACGTACTTGCAAACAAGTATGGATCTCTGCTGACACTTAGAAGGCTATACAGCAGCGCAAAGATCTGAAAAATCAGGGTTTGTCAAAACAAGAGGCTAGAGATAAATACTCAGAACTAAGCAGAATGGTCCAGATGAATTGCCGCCGGGACAAAAACAACTTTGTCCGGGGTATTTGTCGGGAAATTGAAGAACATTGCCTAAAAATTCAGTGCGCAGATCTATACGGTAAAACTGCTCTCTAAACAGTTCAGGACGTGGTTGATTAAAGATGAAAAGGGCCACACACTCCAAGACTTCGAAGCTATTACAGAAAGATGGAGAGTGTACTGTGAAAAGCTTTATGGGAACCCAGGTCAAGACATGCCATCACCTTCCAGTTCTATGGAACGAAATAACACCTGAACCTCCTGTCCTTCGATCAGAAATTACAGACGCCATATCTGCACTCAAGTTTAAAAAGGCCCCGATCAGCTAACTGCGGAAATCCTAAAATATATAGGACCAGCAGGAGCAGATAACCTTCATAACATATGCAAAGACGTACTGGTGCATGGCCATGTGGGCACAATCCATTTTACATTATAAAATGCGATAACTATCGAACTCTGGTACAAATTCGCTATTTTATTAACTAGCAAATTCCCCAGGTACAGGCAGGCTTCGTAAAGGACCAGGGTATTTACGATCAAATTTAAAATATTCGCCAACTGATCGAGAAGTCTTACGAGTTTAATTCACCCATGTTACTGTGCTTCATCGACTACAGTAAAGCTTTTGACTGCGTTGTCTGGTCAAGTCTGTGGAAGGTGCTAAGGGAACTGGGAGTGCCTCAACATCTTATAGCCCTTATACAATCACTGTATCAAAATTACCAAGGCATCGTGCGAGTACACAAATCGACATCAGAACCCTTTAGATTTGGCAAAGGCGTAAGACAGGGTTGCATTCTGTCTCCTATTCTCTTTAACGCCTATGGAGAATACACAACGAGACGAACATGTGAAGACTGGGAGGGTGGTGTCACAATAGGCGGCAACAAAATAACAAACCTACGGTACGCGGACGACCCGACTCTTCTAGCTGCGAGCGAAGCGGAAATGGTGAACCTCCTTGGCAGAATGGAGAGGGCGAGCATGGAATTAGGTCTTAAAATTAACCATGCAAAAACCAAGTTCATGGTGATAGACCGCGCAAACAAGCTGGAGCTCACTGGTGCAACCAAACTTGAGTATGTCGATGACTTCATCTACCTTGGTGCAAACATCAACAATAGGGGTTCGTGCAAAAAAGAAGTCAGAAGGCGAATTGAGATGGCAAAAAGCGCAATGACTCAACCAAGGGTCGGAAACGTTATTTAAAATAACGTTTTTTAAACGTTTCTAACAGTTCTTCGTATTGTGTTTTTTGCATTGCGTTCGGAACGAAAACGAAATGGGAACGTTTTCAAAAACCGGTTTAGTCCGCAGGACGGTGCTGCGCGGGTCGTGCTCGTGCGGCAACAAGTATGGACTTGTTTATGCTGCCGCGAGCAACACAAAACATAAAATAAAAACGGTTAAAAACGTTTTATTAAACGAAATCAATATTTTTTTTATTAACGTTATTTATAACGTTCCGTTCGAACATAAACGAAACAAATTGTTCTTTAGGCATTTAAGACGGTCACGTTTCGAAAAATATACCGGTATCCGACCCTTGGACTCAACTACAGATAAATATGGAAAGACCATAACATCTCACGAAAGACCAAAGTGAAATTAGTTAAAGCACTGGTGTTCTCCATATTCAGTTACGGAGCGGAGACATGGACTCTGAAGAAAGCGTCAGTTACGGAGCGGAGACATGGACTCTGAAAAAAGCGGATCGAAACCGTATTGACGCCTTCAAAATGTGGTGCTGGAGGAAAATTCTTTAAATTCCCTGGACTGCCTTCCGCACCAACGCGTTAATTTTACGGGAGCTCAATATAAAGACCAGATTGTCTACCATCTGTCTCCGTAGAATTCTGGAGTTTTTAGGCCATATAAAACACAAAAAACTGATATCATGCTGAGTTTAACTCGTAGGTTTTTCTTTTTAAAAGTAACAGGTAGGTATTACCACCACAGTTTAGAAGTAAATCAAAAAAAATTTTTTTATTGATCACGGTATTTTAAAAAAAATGTTGAAGTTTACAAATATCGCCTTTTGATTAGAATTTTAGATTATAACTCTTTTTGTTCAGGACGCTTTGTAAATATCTCCTTTTGAACAAGATTAATCTCTTTTCCCTCTTTTAAAATTGATTTCTTTGGCAGATTAAAGAAAAAAAGAAACAACGTTTCTTTATGGTTCTTTAAAAATAAGGGTTTTCAGTAGATTTGATATGATCCGGTAAATGATTAAAGATATTTATCACCATAATTACAGTACTTTTGCTTTGCCATACATATTTACCATAATTTTGAATGATACAAACATCATAAGCATATTGAGAGCGTATATTCTTTTTGGATTGATTTTTAGGACAAAAATGATTTCTATTTTCCCTTACAAATACACAAATTTATAGTGTATAAATACACATTATAGTTAGATATTTAAAATCTATAAAAATATTCTATAATGGTCATCAATTATTAATATTATACATCGTTCTGAGGCATTTTTTTGTATTATAAAGGTGGATTGACTATTTACTGAGTTACCACAGAATATTACGCCTTGTTTGACATCACAAGTCGATTAAAAAGATAATAATTGAAACAGAAATAAAATATCTCCTTTTGTACAGATCATTTTGGCACGGTGGTCATTTTGTATGAAATATAACTCCATTTGTTCAAAATATTTTATTGTGTTATTTTTCTGTTAATATTCTTTGGAAATGTCTCCCTTTGATTGAAACTGTGAGTTTGAACGTCGTTTTTCTATTGGAAATAACGCCTTTTGAAGCCATTTTTAGGCACTAAGTTGTGTATTCGAACATAGAGAGCAATAATACCAAAAAAAAACAAAAAAATGGAAAGTGGATTTATCTCCTTTTGAACAGACACTCCTCATATAATAATCACTGGCAAGGTTGACGGGAAACGTTCTCGAACCCGCAGTCCTATTAGGTGGACTGATCAAATCCGCGCATCCACAAACACCGAATTCCACAGCGCACTACACGAGGCCAAAAACAGAAGCAGGTGGCGAAATATGTCAAAGAGAAGATGATTTTACGGGGGAATCATGACCCTTAGTAATGAGGAGGACGACGCGAGGAGGAGGATTTAATTTTGAATTTAATTTTTAGTTTTGCATTAGCAATTATTAATGTGATTTAATGTAATTAATTTTAAAATAATGTTTTATACTCGATTCTTTTTGATCTCGATATGTTTTATGCATGCTGTCTGCACATACTTTAGAAGTGCAGTGCAATGTTTGTACAAGCTGAAAATGACTATGTAAACGCTGTACTTAATTCCGTTTTGTGTAGCTAAAAACATAAATAAATAACCCTTTGGGGATAATAGTCATGAATGTAGGATGTATGTATGGTTGTGTGTAATTAGACTATACCACTACATTTATTTTTAAACAATGCCGTATGATTTGGGCTTGATGCTTGTGTATTGTGTATGTATATGTTACTGGGCTATGGTAATGGGTGTGTATAGGTATTTTTAATTATTTTTAAGGTGAAGAGGCCTCCAGCGACCCCGTCGGTGGAAACAAGCACGTCCTTCCTGAAACCGAAATGTGCTAGCTGTGTCTTCAAGAGAAACAAGTGTTATTCAAAAAACTTCTTAAAACTTTTGTATAAAATGTAAGTAAAGTATGGTTTTATTTCTTATTATCGTTTTTATGGTGATAATAAGTGTCAACAGCAGTGTTTAATTGTAAGTTTTGGAAGTATACTATCCTCGAAGGGTTAGTCGGAGACTAGGCAATGAGGACAGCAAGAGCAGTCCTCTGCCATAGTCCACTTTTCACCAAATAGCGACTGCACATGTGCTCAGTGTATGTGCAGTCTTTAGTCCGTTATTCGCCTTTTACGACACCCATAGGAAGCGGGGGGGTGGTAGTATTCTTTCACCGCTACGCGACACGGTTAAAGTGCTACAATCTTATAAAAAATAATGTGCACTCGGCGTCACAAAAATCGCACCGTTTAAAAATATTCTTAAAAAATTCTAAAACCTTATTTAGAATCAACTAAGATAATAGTATTGGGTATCGTTAGAAAGCTAAAGAAAAGGAGTATCCAAAAACAATTAAATTTTCTTTTATTGGATTTATATAGAAAAAAAATAATTCAAAAAGCAATAAAAATCCTTAATTACGTCGTAATTGACACAGATAATATTACTTCAAAAATATACAAAAATTTGCTTAAAACTTAACTTAAAATCTAGTGTGACGTGAGTTTGACGCCGAGTGTAGCAAACCCAAATAATATTAAAAAAAATTAAATGAAAGCAAACCTTAGATACTTATTATAAATACTAAGAAATAACTACAAAAGAAAAATCAACAATGTACAGACAGACTATACAATAATCATACTGGACATGCATGGTAGCTTGTGCGAGTACTTGTTATGTAAATAATAAAATTTAATAGATAAATCATATTTTTTATGCCTTTTCAGTGTCTTCCAAAATCAAAACACCACACCTCTTGCTTTACCGTACTTGGATAAAAATAAATCAGTAAGTGTTACTATAATAATAATGTTGTTGTCTCGAGTTGGATTCCTGTTAGGTTGAGCTAAAGTAGAAAACGAAATTTTTGTTTGTGTCTGGGTATTACAGTATACTGTATAGGAATTTTAAGTTTGCAATATGTCTCGTATAGTTAAGTGGTAAGGTCAGTGTCCGTCAGACTGGATCCCGGGTTTGATTCCCGTTCAAGTCATTATTGAAAACGAACATTGCATTCTTATAGGATTGATGATTAAGAGAATTTATTTACATAACTATATACTTACCTACATAAAGATATTCATAGATAACTGGCGTTTGATGCATTGTTTTTTTAGGCTATGTCTAAAAACCACTATTCAACTTACAAACCACTCTTCCACGGAGGTCGTCATTCATAGTTATTTCAGTATTTTCTTATTGATATTTGTATCTTCACAATATTCATAAAAACTGGCATTTGATAAATTGTTTTTTCAGGCAATGTCTGGAAAAATATTGGAATCGGCCCTCTCAGAGAAAGTCTCCCCAAAGTCACCTCTGCGCAATCAAGAGGACGAAAGAGTGCTCTTGGAGCTAACAACACCTTTAGATTTAAGGAAAAAGGTAAGTATTAGAATAAAGGAATAAATTATTTCATTACATTAAAAAAAAAAAAGGTGCTATGACTGTGTGCGGTGCAGCGAGCGGGTCACTAAAACAATACTAGCAACCCCTTTCTTCTCTTGGCTGTCGTAAAAAGCAACTAACGGACTAAAGTGTGCACATTCATCCAACATCCAACAGCATGGAGCGGCGGCTACCACCTCTTACGCCGCGGCGACCACATTTGCACTTGGAATTTGGGGAAACGTGGACTATTGGCAGATGTGTCTACACCCAGCGGGATCCCATGTCTGGGAGACTTATGAGTGATGCAGAGAATTAGATATGGATAATTATGTTCTACTGAATTAGGCTGAAAACAGAATTTGTTCCGTATAAAAACGGAAATATAAACTATACATATAATTTAATTAATAATTAATATAATTATTGAATAAATTAATTTATGGTCATATAATTAAGAACGCTTATATGCTACACAAGAATTTTTCAAACACTTGAATTATTCCTCCTTAGACATGTTTTATTCATTTTTGTGCCATTGCAAAATGTTTTCATACTATCGATATGTTCATTTACCGTAACTAATAAAAAAACAAAACGGATAAGTTTTATATAGATATCCAATAAACTTTACACTGATTATAACATGACTCCTAACTAGGTAAATCTATACATAAGTAAATCTAAAAATATCTGTAAGGCTACTTGGGACGTGATAAGAAACAAGACACAAAATATTCTTATTGACAAAAGTATTGATCGAATAGCAGTAAATAATAAAATCTATAACAATCCTCAAGACATTGCAGAAGTTTTTAATAACTATTACATAGATATGACAAATACTTCTTCTACGCAGTGCAAAAGTGACTTATCACTTGTACAATCTAGATATTCTAGTTTATTCTTGGCTCCACTGATGAATATGAGGTTATGAAAATAATTACTTCGCTCAACCAGACAAGCGCTACTGGGCATGACGAAATAGAAACAAAAATTGTAAAATCATGCAAAAGAGAAGTTGCATCTGTGTTAAGTTTTTTATTAAATCTCTCGTTTTCTACAGGTATTTTTCCTAAAGCCTTAAAACTATCGGTAATAAAACCTCTCTTTAAAAATAGGATCTAGAGATAGTGTAGATAACTTTAGACCTATATCTCTTTTGTCTATATTGTCAAAGATATTTGAAAAGGCTATGTACTTACGTTTATTTTATTTTTATTTTTATTTATTTATTTGAACAACCAACAAGATCAAACACTAAACATGCTAGTAACTAACATTTAACATTTTCTAAGCTAGGTGTTGCCTTAATTATAGGTTGCCACGGCATGCATAAGGATATAATACTAATTATTATGAGTATCGGAAGCCGATGACCAAAAAGAAAGTAATACAATAAAAACTAAATCTAGTAATTTCGACTTAATATAGCTAAATATGATTTTACATTTATTACATGCTACTATGAAGTTTAAGACAAAAAACAGATCAAACACCTGTTTTTAAATAACATTTCACATAAAAGACCCAGAAGCTATAAGTCTGACATAAACAATAAAAGCGACGATAGACCTTGGAACAGAGATTGCATTTATGGAAAAACATCGGTAAGTTTTTTCTTAAAATTTGATAATTTCAACCAAAAGATGTCAATGTCGAAATTATTTTTAGAAAGAGTATTATTGTATTGGGTTTGTAACCTATTCAGTGGGGAATGGTAACCCAGTTTACTTTTTGATAGTTTAGGCGAGAACAAGGCATATCTGGACAAACGTGGAAGTTTATGTGGGGTATTAAATTTTAATTTACTAAGCAATTGGGGACAATCAAAAATACCATTAACCAGTTTAAAAAGGAAGACTAGGTCAAATTGTTTACGCCGGCTTTTAAGAGAGGTTACTTTAAAATATTTTAACCTTTCCGGGTATGAGGTAAGTTTTTTTGCCATTTTAGAGTGATAGGCTAGATGATATAAAAACCTCTTTTGTACTCTTTCAATATTGTTTGAGTGAACTTCGTAGTACGGAGACCACACAACGCTGCAATATTCAAGACTAGATCTTATTATTGAGTTTCTTGGAAAAATTAAATCCCAGCAATATGGTTTTCAAAGAGATAAATCGACCACGTCAGCTGCATTCTCCCTAATAAATAAGGTACTTACCTACATGGATAAAAGAATCCCTGTCACTGCAGTTTTCTTTGATATGAGCAAAGCCTTTGATTTTGTCTCACATAAAATATTACATGAAAAATGTAAGCAAATGGGTATCAGAGGCCTAGCAAATTCATGGTTGAGTAGTTATCTAAGTGATAGAGTGCAGTATGTAGAGATTGCTAAAATCAACAGTGACATGGAAATAGAAAATCACAGGTCCTCAACGAAGCTTAACACAGTCGGAGTCCCTCAAGGGAGTGTTTTGGGCCCCTTATTGTTCCTTCTATATATAAATGACCTCCCGGATACTACAGAATATACTTGTACTCTATTTGCTGACGATGTATCTGTTGTTATACCATGCAACGATACTAAAACATACAATAATGAAATCAATAATACTATTAATAAAATTATAACATGGATGAAAACGAATAATCTTAATGTAAATTTAAAAAAGACGACATTTATTCAATTTATAAATAAAAATGGTAAAAAACATAGTTTAAAATTAGGTTTTGAAGGTTCTGCTATCGAGGAATCTCATCACACTTTGTTCCTGGGAATAGTCATAGACGATAGGTGTTCTTGGGCCAAACATATTGACAAAATATGTAGCAAAATAAATTCTTTTGCATATGCTCTATGGAAACTTACGAAAGTTAGTGATAAAAGGGTAGCCATCCAAGCATATCATGGCTATGTGGCCTCTCTTCTAAGGTACGCAATTTTTCTTTGGGGTAACACGTGTCATGTTGGTCAGGCATTACTTTCACAGAAACAATGCATAAGAGCTATTTGTGGTGTGGATTCCTTAACATCTTGCCGGCCTCTTTTCAGGGAACTCAAAATCCTTACTGTCCCAGGGATGTATATTTTCGAAGCGTGCATATTTGTTAAAACAAATAAACAGTTATTTGAGCGTAAAGAAACATTTTGCAACTTCAATACTAGGTATCCCAATAGACTTGTTCAGCCTGCTAGGACAACTTCTCTTTATAGCCGAAATGCGTACTGTATGGCAGTTAAGATTTACAACAGATTACATGACGAGATGAAAAATCTGCCAATAGTTAGTTTTAGAAGTAGATTGAAGAATTGGTTGATAAATAACAGTTTTTATTGTGTTGATGAATATTTCAATAGCTTTAGACCTCAGATTTAGCCAACCCAAATATTTTTGCTCTCTTATTTGACAATTTTATTAACTAATAAGACATACCTACATGACTTAATGAATTAATATATATTTATAATTTTAATTTATTTGACTTATTTAATTAATCAGTTTTTTATTTAAATAATTAATAAATAGTAATAAATTTGGCATGCCAGAGTCTGGTGACTAGTGTTATTCGAATTTTTGTAACAACTTTATGTACCACTTTTCAAGCAAAATAAATCATTTGTATTTGTATCTAGTTGGCCATATAATTAAGAACGCTAAACAGTTTCTTTTTTTATTGAAATTTAAATGTCGCACACTGTGTCGATGCCACTTTAAGTATAATATTGGCGCCATTTAGTTAATTAGCATTATTGAAACGATATTTTTTCGTAAAATAACAATGGGGAAAAATAAAAATTGCGACTAATCAAATAGGAAACTCATAATAAATCTTCGTGAAAAGAATTGGTCGTACAAAAAGATAGCTCATCATCTGCTTTGTTCGAAAACGATGGTGTGAAGCATTTTAATATGGTATCAAATGACTTCAAATATTCCGCGCGCGTCATGGCAAACGTTACGTGCGGCGTCCTTTGAAAAAATCCTTTGACCCCAAATTCACAAAAAGGACCTTAAAGCATGGCGGCGGAAATGTAAAAATTTGGGGGTGCTATTCTGGTCACGGAATCGGACCTACTAAGCTCGTAGAAAGTAACATGGATCAACATCAGTACATAAATATATTGGAAACCACAATGTTACCTTATGCTGAAGAGGTTCTTCCGGTAATTTGGATATTTCAGCACGATAATGAAAATAAATTCTCGAACAATTCAATGTTCGTTCTTAATAATTAGTCCAGCTTTGTTTGTAAAAAAATTTGTTGCTCTTCAGAAAAAAGGTATTTTTGTGAAAAATCCATTATTATTCTACACATTTTATTTCTAATTCCTTTTGTTTTGGTCATTTGTGAATATTTCTTAAGGGGGTTTGCGCATTTCGGTTTTCCATACAAACCAAGCTGAAATTTGTAAAAACTACTAAGCCAATTTCGATGATACTCGAAAATATAGAGATCTAAATGTTTGTTGAAAACATTTCTAAAAAACGTTTTTTTAATTGAGTTATGGCGATTTTAAACTTTATTTAGTGGACTTTAAATCGCAATAACTCAGCCAAATAAACCTTTTTTAAAAATGTTTTCAACAAACTATTTAGATCCCTGTATTTTACTTTAGCATGCAAAGTTTCAATAAAATTGGCTAATTGGTCTTTCAAAATGTCGACTTGGAAAATTGTATGGGAAACCGAAATGCGTAAACCCTCTTAATAAAATATAATAATTTCAGAGAGAACACAAAAAAATATTACATAATTTTTCAAGGCAGTTTTCCTACCAACAGCGAGTAAACGACTACTAACTATCGGCTATTTTCTCGCTCAAGAAACGTGCAATAGATATACATTCCGTGTTAACAAAAGAGATGCATATATAAATAGTTGATCGCTGACTGTTCACACTGCCGGCGAGGACTCACTCCACTAGTTCGTCGCTGAGCGAAAAGAGCTATCAAAGATAATTCTCGCTTAGCAATACTCGCTCAGCGATCAGAGAACTCACGCCGACGAGAGACAAACTAGCGGCAGCGGTCACTTCCCGCCAAGAGGACTGTACGCTTGGCTCGGCCGCCGCGAGCGAGTGGCGCGAGTAATCGTCCGTCTCACTCGTACACTCGCTTACAGCCTAGCGACAAAACTATCGGAACTACACACTCGCTTTCCACAGCTCGCCAACTCATTTCTAGTTCTGGCTCGACTCGCTTCTCGTTCATCGTCCGTCGGCGGTGGGACAACTGCCTTAATTATATGACCACTGTATACTTACTATAATTTTATTTGAAAGTCAAATTCTATACTTTTAATTTACGTACACAAGAACACAAGATGTACGAAAAATTTAAGTAAAATTATAGTCGTAAATACACTGGTCATCACAAAAATCAACCCACCCTGTTTTTGCACTATTGCTCTTTATAATTTCAAAGATAAGATAAAGATAACAAGTAAATTTTGTTGATATCTAGGGTCGGGTAAGATGTTTGATATTTTGATTCCCATAAATCTTAACGCACATGAGGGTACTAATAAACTTTTTAAAGTAAACGCTGCTCTGTGCCGGTTTAATGAATGCGTCAGTATTCACTTTGGCCCTGTTTAATTCACAACTAGGTACTTTGCAACACTGTAATTGTTATTGACGATTGTTACTTTATTGATTATCACTGTAATTCGGATGAAATTAGCCTGGAATAATTAATACACTGAAGCTGAGTCGACCCAAGTTGTGGCTTTGCTGCGAGAGGGTTTTAGTCAACGTGTTGTCGCTCGAAGATTACATCTCAGTCGATCTGCGGTTCGGAGAGTTTACCAGAGGTTTCAAGAGACTGGGCAGTACCGTAGAAGAACAGGATCTCGAAGACAAAGGGTCACCACTCAAAGAGATGACCGCTTTATTGTGACATCGTCTTTAAGAAATCGGCATCTTTCTAGTGTAGATCTCCAGCGACGGCTGCGTGAAGTGCGGGGTGTGGCTATAAGTGACAGTACGGTGAGAAGAACACTTCGTGAACATAACTTATGACCTCAAAAGCCAGCAACAGGACCACAATTGACGTAGCTCATCGCCAAGCCAGACCAATTCGCGAGGGAACATCTTGAACGGACCAACGGCTTCAGTTATATTCTGTGATGGGGATCGAATGACTTTATACGGCTCTGATGGGCGCCGTAATCATACGAATATAATACAATTTGTTTCTTTCAAAATATTAAAACATAAGTTTTCGTGTAAATTGTAGGTTGGCCGATTTTTGTTATGACCAATGTAGTTTAAATTTTATTAATTTAGTGTATAACTTACAAAAATAATGTCCTTAAGAGAAAAAGTCTGCTGACTGGTTATTTCTTTGCAGCTTGATTGTGGCTGAAGTAAGGACGTTAGAAGAATGTTTTTTGTTTTGATGAACAAAACAATTCTCTTATAGTTTAATACCAATTTATAGTTCATCAGACGTAACTTTGGTAAATATCCGGCGGGCTGGAGGTCGGTTAGAATAGTTTATAATTCCGTTTTTTATATGGAACAAATTCTGTTTTCAGCATAATTTAGTAGAACATATCCAGATCTAATTCTCTGCATCATCCATAAGTCTCCCAGACATGGGATCCCGCTGGGTGTATAGATAAATTCAAAAACAAATTGAAGACAACGCTTATTTCTAAATGTTATTCACACTCTGCAGGAATTTTTTAATGATTGAATTGAATTTTATTTAATTGCATTTTCTATTAATTTACTTATTTTAATGTATTGTAAACTTTTTTAATTAATATGTTTTAAGTTTAATTATTTAAAAATTAAAGTTGCCATGCCCTAACCGGGTTCGTGTAAGGACCGAAATTGCTTTTTATAACAGCTATTGTAACTACCTATACGAAAGTGCAATAAATATTTATGATTTATGATTTATGGGTGTGAACACATCTATGGCAGTGCACTACTTCTGCGGTCCTCATTGCCTATTACCCTTTGGGAATAATAGCCGTGAATCTATATATGTATGCTTGTGTGTTGTGTATGTATGTGTCACTGGGCTATGGTAATGGTTGTGTATAGGTATTTTTAATTATTTTTAAGATGAAGAGGCCACCAGCGACGCCGTCAGTAGAACCAAGCACGCCCTTCCCGAAACCGAAAAGAGCTAGCCGTGGCTTGGTTTACCTCAAAGAGGACGAAGCTGACTGCGGTAACTCCGAAGACAATGGTGACGTCTTCGACTACAGAAACATGAGGATGTCTTCGCGGCATGCAAGGGATGTCGTGATTGATAAGTGCAAGAATGAAAGTGATGCTATAATAGAGGAGTGCAGGAATGCTATAATAGAGGAGTGCAGGAATGCTATAATAGAGGAGTGCAAGAATAAAAATGGTAGCGAAGTGGTAGAGAGCGTGGAAGCGCAGAGCGTAGAGGTTGGGGATGTGGCAGAGAGTGTGAAACAGCAGAATTTTGAGAAACGGGATGTGGTCGAGAGCGTGGAAGCGCAGAGCGTAGAGGTTGGGGATGTGGCAGAGAGTGTGAAACAGCAGAATTTTGAGGAACGGGATGTGGTAGAGAGCGTGGAAGGGCAGAGCGTAGAGGTAGGGGATGTGGTAGCGAGTGTGAAACGGCAGAATGTTGAGAAACGGGATGTAGTAGAGAGCGTGGAAGGGCAGAATGTTAAGGAACGGGATGTGGTAGAAAGCGTGGAAGGGCAGAGCTTAGAGGTGGGGGATGTGGTAGAGAGTGTAAAACAGCATAATGTTGAGGAACAGGATGTGGTAGAGAGCGTGGAAGGGCAGAATGTTGAGGAATGGTATGTGGTAAAGAGCGTGGAAGGGCAGAGCGTAGAGGTAGGGGATGTGGTGGAGAGTGTGAAACGGCATAATGTTGAGAACCGGGATGTTGTAGAGAGCGTGGAAGAGCAGAATGTTGAGGAATGGTATGTAGTAGAGAGCGTAGAAGGGCAGAGCGTAGAGGAAGGGGATGTGGTAGAGAGCGTGGAAGGGCAGAATGTTGAGGAATGGTATGTAGTAGAGAGCGTGGAAGGGCAGAGCGTAGAAGTAGGGGACGTGGTAGAGAGTGTGAAAAGGCAGAATGTTGAGGAACGCAATGTGGTAGAGAGCGTGGAAGGGCCGAATGTTGAAGAGGACGTGCAAGAGAGCGTGGAAGAGCAGCGTCTTGAGCAGAATGCAGTGAGCCCGGAGTACGCAAATCTTACAGAATTTTCTTGGACGGATGATTATTCCACATTCACCGTTCAAGAAGAAATATATTTGCGTACTTCTGGCACACCTGCGTTTGCGTCTCAAGATCCTGCAGAGATATTTATGTCAATTTGGGATGAGAGCATTATGTCAGAGATTGTGAGGGAGACAAACAAATACGCAAGGCAAATTATCGCTGCGTCTTTTGAGGTTGATTCTATCATCCCCGAATGGTTACACACTTGGTTTGAAAGCACCATAGACGAAATGTATCGATATTTTGCCGTACTGATTTTTATGTCAATTTTTTCGAATGCTAAAGTGAAAGATTACTGGACGACCTGCGTAACAGGTATGCCAGAGTTCCGTAAATTGATGTCTTGGGATCGTTTTGTTCTGCTCACTAGATTCCTCCATTTCACAGACAATTCCGACATAACTTCAAACCTTTCCGCAAATCAAAAAAAAATAGCCAAAATTAGACCGATCCTAGAGCACTGCAACAGAAAATTTTCAGAACTGTACACACCTAATAAATACCTTGGCTTGGACGAGTCTCTGCTACTCTCGAAGGGCAGGCTTAGTTTGGACCAAGCCAAGAAGGCAGCGCAGATCGGACTCAAAACCTACGAGTTGTGTGAAGCGGAAACCGGGTACCTGCTCAAATGCCTGCTAGATGCGGGTAAGGGGTCGACCATGATCGAAGAATCCACCCATGGGCTCGAGAATGTTACCGCTAAGATCGTTCTCGAGCTCATGGACGGATACCTCGATGTCGGGCATTGCCTCGTCATGGACAATTGGTACGACCAACTGTCCTTGGCGAGGCTCCTCAAGCGCCGCCGCACCGATGTCATGGGGACCATGAATCCGCGGCGGACGCATGTACCGGTTGCAATAAAACATGCCGCGTCCCATCCGTCCGTCCACAGCGGTGACCGCACTGCAAGGCACTGCGGTGACATAAGTTTGGTCACGTGGAAAAATGTCAAACGAGTCACCGCACTGTCTACTTTTCACACTGACACTATCGTCCTTGAAAGGGGTCAGGAAAAACCTTTAGTAATTGCCGAATACAACAAATATATGGGCGGGGTAGATAGTAAAGACAAGCAACTTTCAATGTATCCGATGGAAAGGAGAGGCAAGAGGTGGTACATCAAAGTGTTCGAGAGGTTCCTGAACACGAGTATACTTAACAGTTTTATCATATACAGGAAGAACCCTTCCAGCAAATCGCTCACGCACCGCAACTTTCGTCACCAAGTGGCTATTCGGCTGCTTGAGAAATTTCCTGCGGCAAATCTTCCTCCCATCGCGCCCGTAACCACCATGCATCTGCAAAGAGAGGCTGCACGCCTGTCGCCCGGCGAACATTATCCGAAGCCCACGGAGAAAGTGAACGACGAATTCCAACAAAAGCGATGCGTTAGGTGCACGGCCACGGGCCGCCGCACTATGGTGACATTATTGTGCAGCTTCTGTGATGTGGCATTGTGCATCGGCGAATGCTGGTTGCAGTATCACTC
Source organism: Scoparia ambigualis (assembly GCA_963921215.1). Taxonomy (NCBI): domain Eukaryota; kingdom Metazoa; phylum Arthropoda; class Insecta; order Lepidoptera; family Crambidae; genus Scoparia; species Scoparia ambigualis. The sequence goes on along the minus strand of OY992515.1, from coordinate 31,309,848 downwards.
ATTAAAAAACCTTCATTAGAGGCTATTGTTAATCGGTGCTGAGCAAAGACTTATTTAGCATAGTGTTTTTTTTCTCCTGTATTTTATTTTATTGTAATATATTTAAGCCAAAGAAAATAACAGGGAAATAAAACAAGTATATTTTTACAAAAAGCAAATGTATTTTACATCAGACTAGTTGCCCTTGTCACCTAATCAGTGCATTCATTATAATAACAATCTAATTATCACAATCATATTAACACGTTTCTCATTCAAAAATTGCATTTTTCACACTAGGTACCTATATTAACTTTCATTTAGTACATAATAAATAAAAATGCAAGTGTGTGACCTTCGCAATATAAAGAGAAGATTAAAGCCCACAGGGTCGAGACAAGTTGCAAACGCTCACCCCCAATCTATTAGTAATTCGTCGTACTATGCTGTGTACTGAGCCAATTGCTAGTGAAAAATACAGCAGCGCGCGCGCTTTGTACGTCAAATTACAAATAGACGACGGGCGTTGAACGTTTGACACTTGTCTACGAGGCAGACGCAAACGAGAAACTTTTAGCGTACTGTTTAATCCATCAAAATAGTTCACCAAGAGCTGCATCGCCTAAATGTTAGGCGATGCAGCTCTTGGTGAACACACAACACAAAACAGTGTCGCAGGAGACCCGGCTTAAACTATATAGAAATGTTATGTTTAACATTTCTATATAATTTAATTATATAGTTATAGTATATAGTTTATTATGTTCTTTAACATAACATTTCTATATAGTTTAGTATTAATCCCTGTTTTTACGCAACGTGGACTAAATTCAAACTAGGTTCAAAACTGATGCTGTCTCTATCCTTTATGTCAGTATGTACCAGTTTAAAATTTAGTGCACGTTTTGAAATAAAGTGTTTATTAACAGGATATTATTTTATGGACAGTGGTGAGCGTTTGCCACTGTATTTACAGTCGCAAATTCACGATCTTACGACATTCTTAGGACAAGATTTAAGAATGTTACTTAATAAAAAAAGTTCTTATTTCTAGTCGGGAGCCTTTTTATTGCATTTAAATAAACATGCTTTAATACGTACAAACTTACCACATATATTGTCCCGCAATCTCAGTCATACTGACAAAATAATAATAATCAATCAAATCAAATCAAATATAAAATAAGACAAAGAGGTGTAATAATCGCGCAACATTGTCAAAGTATTTATGACAAAAGCCTTTTTCAGACTATCAGGGAGTGATAAAACTTAACATTAATAAAATAAGGGTACTTGTTCTTTCGACTTCCCGAGTGACGTTTAGCCGTTATGTTGAACAAAACAGTTACATGAATTGATTAGTCAAATTATTGTTAGTCGAAAGTGCGTTTTGTTAGAATTACATTGGATTTAGCATTTAAGCCATTTTACACTTTCACGCCACCACATGTCTTATGTATAAAAAAAGGTTAATGTAAAAAAAGATAACATGTCTTTATAAAATAAGGAATCAAACCTAAGTGCTTAATTTTTTTTATATTATTCTAATTTAACGCAATTTTTACTTGCCAACAAAAATAAAAAATTGAAAAAATTATAAAATTCTACCAAATTCTAAAGTGCTTAGTAAATAGCCTGTTATACAATATATACAGGGTCTAAATCAATAAGCAATCGTTTAAGGGCGGTATCTATACATCATTCTGAATACAATGACAAAAATAGGCTCCAGTTTTATAGTGATTTTTCAAAGTTATGTTTTCTAACAAACTAAACCAATTAAAATAATGCACATCATGAAACATGCTGTATCTTTACTAACACGCACGCAAACGCACACTTTTGTTATGTTAGTCAGCTTAGTGTGCTCCGAGTTTAGTGTGCATGTTGGGCTATCTTTGTGTGCGTGTAGTACAGCTATACGGGTTTGGAAAGGGTGTATTTTTTGGTAAATTATGATAATGTTTTGTTGCTTATCTCGAGCCTGTAGTTTTGGATTAAATTTGGTGAGCATGCTCAGTTTGATGTATAGATGCTCCCCTTAAACGTTCGCTTATTGATATCGTTAGACCCTATATACAGTTCCTCTGCTGGGCAAAGACCTCACATTAAGTAATTAAACCACGCTGCGCTTGTCCTAATGCGAGTTTTTCCTGGGAATTTTAAACATAACAAGTTTATAATTCCACTAAAAACCTATATACTTACCTACCTAATCATAGAACAATATAATTTCATAAGAACTAATACAGAAAATACGAAAAGTGGTAACATAAATTTCAATGCAATTTAAAAGTAGCATTAAGTCAAGTAAAATAAGTAAACTATGATAATTTTATAATCATTATAAAATTGTCATGACATATTTGTGTGTATGTATTTGTATAAAGGTGGTTACAGACTAGCGTTTTTACGTAAATTATAATACACACATCATATAATCACGACTATTATCCCCGAAGGGTTAGTCAGAGACTTGGCAATGAGGACCGCGAAAGCAGTCCTCTGCCATAGTCCACTTTTCACCAATAGCACATGTGCTCAGCGTGTCAGGTGGTGAGCCTATGTATGCTGTTGGAAGTATGTGCAGTTTTTAGTCCTTTAGTCGCTTTTTACGACACCCAAAGGAAGAAAGGGGGTGGCAGTATTCTTTCACCGCTACGCGTCACGCTTAACACGGCTCTAAATGTAGCTAAGGAAATGTGTCAGTGTGGTAGCAACCGAAAGCTGTGGTCTCTGACTACCCCTCCGGGAAACGGGCGTGATGTGTGGTTGGCGGTATGGCTGTTAAGTCCGCCTGGCTAGCTACCACCATCTTATCTAAACTAGCGCCATAACAACAATGTTATTATCTTTATTATTGAAATTTTGCATTCACAATGCTATAAATATAGTATAAACTGTTTACTAGAAAAAAAACAGTGTATCCCAGTAGTCCCCTCTGGCGTTTGTCCCTTAGGGGACAACTGGGTTTTTTTTAATAAAATTCTCCCAGTTGTCCCCCGTTTCACCGGTGGAGGGGACAATTGGGACTTACATTTTTAATATCCCAGTCTCCCCCACTTAAAAAATTATACGGCAACATTGCAAGTGGGGGAGACTGGGACATCTATAAATTAAAGTCCCAGTTGTCACCCGTGTCGTTGGTAGAGAGGACAACTGGGAGGTTTTAATAAAAAAATCCCAATTGTCTCCCAAGGGGGAAAGGCTAGAGGGAACTACTGGAATACACCGAAAAAAACAACCAGTCTCAGGAAAGCTCAAATGGGAATCGAACCCATGACTTTTGGATTGCCGGTCCACTGCTCTAACCGCTAAGCTACCGAGACCCCAGAAGACTCGTTGAATTTTTTTCTAGTGGTTTGTGATACGCTGCAAGCCAGCGGTATTACGCCACTGTGAAGTCTACCCTCACAGTCTGGGTTGGGTTCAATTGCCATTCGAGCTTTCTTGAGACTGGTTGTTTTTTTCTAGTAAACAGTTTTGAGTTTATCCAACAATGTTAATAGCATTGTTGCGCTCCGACAGTTTAGAGATGAGATAGCCAGTTCCTCAGTGGTTGAGGATTTTGAGTGAAGTGCGCTTCCACCTTCGACCTTATCGTCACTTACCATCAGGTGAGATGAAGGCCAAGTGCTTATCCGAATTGGATAAAAAAGTACTCATGTATGTAAATAAACACTAGTCTAAAACCGCTCTAAAAATAAAAATAAATACACTACTAAGATTAAATAAACATTTGCATGGACTTACTTATTTTATTGCTTATTTTTAAAACGAAAAGTGACAGACCAGAACAATTTTCACGCCAGTCTGCAGGCATATCTTAGCACCATCTTTGTTTATCTAATACATTTTTGGTATTTGAAAGCCAAACGGTGAAAAAATTTCTACCTCAGGCGGGAATCGATCCCGCGTCCTTCGCAATCCGGGCGGCTGCGTTGGCCACTCCGCCACCGAGGTATTGGCTATACCCACGGAGCAAATATAAGGCGACTGCTAGAAACCGCAAGACTTCAAGCGCTGGTCAGGTCAAGTGTTTTAGACATGACAAAAATGACGATAAAGAAATTCGTACTTTTTTATTTTTCATCAAATAATTTATTTTATGAATTTTAATTTAATAGTCTTTGAGTATCTAATTTATTTTAAAGCAATAACATAAGAAAATAAAATGAAAGAATTAACTATTAAATAATAATTATTTACAACGCGCGGGCAGCGGCCGGCCGTTGACCCGTCCGCGTCAGCTGGGCCATAAGTACCTACGTTAGTCTGCAATCTTTTTTGTCATTTTTGTCATGTTTAAAACACTTGACCTGACCAGCCCTTTAAATTTCTTGCAGTTTCTAGCAGTCACCTTATATAAAGAGGAGTTAGCATATAAGAGTTTTTCTATGAAGTAACGCGTGATGGGTTCGATTCCCACCTGAGGTAGAATCCTTTTCAACGTTCCGTTATCTTCGTGTTTATTTGTGCGTTATTAACGCAAATAATCAAAAATATTAAAAATATTTAAATTGAGCAAGCTTTTCAACTTGTAACTCATTTATAACATAATTTCACATCACTTTACACTCAGCAGCTAATCAATCGAAAAGTTGTGGACGAATAAAATATATCTTGACCTTTGACGGCCGAAATTATCTATCTGTTGTATTGACTACTAGAGTTAGAAATAAAGATACTAATCTCAAAGCTAAAATCAAAATTTGAATTTTTTGATAAATATCAGTGTAGCTATCAAAGATATTAATTATAATATATTGTTTTAATATAATTCAACATACAATTATGCAAATCAACATTATGAGATCAAAAAACAATAGTTCAAAAACTTTTAAAACTTATACAATAACATTTAAAAATGTCTGTGTCTAAGTGCTTGTTCACGTTGACTCGCGGGCGCGGTCACGAAATATCAAACATATGACGTGATATCAAAGTGTTCACGTACGAAACACACGTGCGGTGTGGACGCAACGTGTCTCAACACACAGATAGACATGCTCATTACTAGCACGAAAGCATGCCACTATTGAGCAATTGCTACTTAGTAGTATGTGTGTCAAAGCGTTGCTAGTAATTAGCATGCTTATTACGTATGCGCTTGAAATAAGCATGCTTATTTAGTAGCATGTCTATCAGTACCTTTAATCTGAGTGTTGCAAAAAGTCAGTCTATAATAAACAGTGACATTACAGATAAAGCCAGCATCAAATTGACCTGCAACATCGTAAGTAATATCTTTTTTATTGTTATTTTTCTAGTAAACATTTTATCCTATAGTAAGTAATAGCTTAGATTATACCCCACTGCAGGCAAAGGCCTCCACCATTGCAATCAAGCCATCGCTCCAATAGATGGGTGTAGGCTGAATCACCGCGCTTGCCTATGCGGGTTGGGTCGCAAACCCCGGCGCAGCATCGGAAAATCCGAAACACTGCCTACCTGGGGATTAAATCCAGGACCTCCGATGGCGGACCGAGCGCTTTGCCACTCGGCCACTGAGCCGTTAAAGAACATACCTTACTTACTATTTCGTAAGAGTAAAATTTCGTCTAAATACATAAATTATTTCATTAAAAATTAATACTTATTTTACATAAAGCGTGAAATCCTTATTTTGATGCTGATTGTAAAGGAGATCATTCGGTCTCCATACATTTATGGGCCTTTTACGAAAGTGCCGGCCAACAAAAAAATAGTACGTAATGTTAGAACTAGCCGTTTGGAGAAATAGGTAATATGGCTCAAAAGTTGTGGGATAGCTCTTAGCCAAGTTATACAAGTTCGGTGATTCATAATTTTCATACATTTATTGATTTCTGAAAGTTCTGGGACTGGGAAACATAAATTAATGACAAATATTGCTGGAACTAATGATCTGAAGCAATTGTCATTGCAGCGCAAAAGCTGCGGGGTCATCAGTTCTGTTTAGACAAAAAAATTACGACTCAAAAAATTTATGAAAATGATGAATCTTCGAACTTGTATAAATTGGCTCGGAGCAATCCTACAACTTTTGTGCCATATTACCTATTTCTCCAAATCGGCACTTTCAGAAAATGCCCAAAAAAATGATGTCCTTTAACATAAGATTATACTTAACAGTTTTCTAATTATAAAAAGAAAAACTTAATTTAATAAATTCATCATACACTAACATTGTGACGTACTGATTTTATATATTACAGAGAGACATATTATGTATGTAGTATTGTCTAGTACAATTCATTATTTAACCAGCGTAGCGATTTTTAATAATGATCTTAATTTTTTTATTTATATTGACATAAATTACAAGTTAACTTAACCGTGTCGCATAGCGGTAAAGGAATACTAGCTACCACCCCCTCTCTTCCCTTGGGTGTCGTAAAAGCAGGCGTGGCGCATTTCGCGCTTTAGGTATGAAGCTACAAGTAGCCGACCGGACGGACGCCCGCGAACACCCTGCAGTCGTTAGAAGAGATAACAACTACGCGATAGAAAGAGAGGCAACTTCTAGGTGAATTAACTGTAGGTATGGGAGCGGTGTGCGACCTAAATTACACTTTATTGTGTCTTAGCAAGAATCGCTATTTATTTAAATGACTTAGCGGAGTGAATCTTCTGTACTTGTACTATTATGTGTTCTATGGTAAAAGGCGACTTACGGACTAAAGACTGCCCATACATGCAACAGCATAGAGCTGCGATAGGCTCACCACCTGTCACGCTGAGCACATGTGCAGTCGCTGTTTGGTAAAAAGTTCACTGATAGAGGACTGCTTTTGCTGTCCTCATTGCCTAGTCCCTGACTAACCCTTGAGGGAAAATAGTCGTGATTATATGCAAGTTACAAGTGCTAGAAGTCAGCAGTTCAACCTACCTACAAAATGTCAAATTTCTTCAATACATTTTTAACCCTATCGTTTAACAATAAGGATCAATATCTATTGGAGAAATTTTAGTTTTATGTTGAGTTTTTCTTCTGTCGAGTGTTCATACAACAACTGTAAAAGTAAAAAAATGTTTCAAAGTAGGTAATTTAACTCGTGCAATTAACTCTTTTAAAATTAGTGAACAAAACATAAATTGCATTTCTCTTTTGACGGAGTACGATGGTGGCTCCATCTACTAGATTGTTTAACGATTTACAACGGATAGTGTGAAAATAAACTAACACCTATCGTCACTAACTGGGAAGATTTCAAAGCCATCATTCCTAAAACACCGTCGTAGAGGCGTATACTTATGAAAACAAAGCTAATATTAACGATACGAAACACTATTAGAATCTACTCTTTGTGCTGAAGTTTCAAATCCTTCGCTGGGTCATTTTAAAAAGATCGTCAAGATAAAAAAAAATGAAAGGAAATCTGAACAAAGTGTTTTATAACGTTCGCGAAAAGTTTCCAAAGCAATATACAAAGTTATGGAGTCAACGTTATTTTGGGAACACCATTATGTAATTAAAAAGACTCTTAACTTAAATTTCTTAACGACATTTACAATAATAGCGTTATCTTATTATAGTAGAGGATCCGAGTATACAACGACCTTCACCGAGCGGTTAATGGATGAAAAGTATTTTATATCAAATTTAATGTGTTAAAAATATATTGCGAGTGGGTTGGCTGAAAAATTTCAGTCCAGTATATGATTAATTAAATATTTAAAAATATTTGTTTTTAAATATTGCACTTGTTTCGATAATAGATAAATTACATAGGTACCAATCGAAAGCATGAAGCATATAGAATATGCAAACGTTAGGTTGACTATTTTTTTCCTGTCATAACATTGGGTAGGCAGGTATAAACAGGCAAGTCAATATTAGTAATTTGCAACCGTCTGGTTAAATAAAGAAAATTTATGTTTATATAAAGATAATCTTATTACAAACACACATACCAAACCAGTGCAATGTAAAAATAATTTTTTTTTTAATATTAAATTTATCATTAATGGTGCTTGACTGAAATTTTTCAGCCAACCCACTCGCGATATATTATTTAACATATTAAATTTTATATAAAATACTTTTCATCCATAAACCTTCCCGGTGAAGATCGTTCTATACTCGGATCTTAGACTATTACAGAGTGAGAAATTGGCTTCATCTTCACATTGTTTTACGATTTACGTCCTATAGTATGTTAATAATTGTTGTTAGTTACTTAGCGTCTCTAGGCATCACTTAACGACACAATAAACTTTTGTATTGTGTGCTGATAATCAAATTTTAATTCTATTCTATCAAACACCATAATGTATTCTCTGGGCGCAAGCGAACGCCAAGTTATCGTCTATGGTGACTATTTGAAAATTATTACAGTCAGAACGGTACACCTCCACCTATCGGGATCTTTGAGAACTAAACATTGTATAGAACCTTTTGTGTAGCAAGGCTTACCTAACTAATACAAGTTATTTTTAACAGACATTTACAAAAATGGTGATACCTTTAGCTGTTTATATAACGGACTTTTAAAGTGGCTCCATCCACACATTTTACGTCTTATGGTGTGTAAATAATTGTTTTTAATTATTATTATAAAATTGGCATCACCAACGCATCAAATGCGAGCAACGCTCTTAACACATTCCCAGTCCATTTATAGCCATAACAGATGATCGAATCCTGCTTGTGGTTTTTTTTTCAAACACTTCAATTTGTAAGCACAATAGAATTTCAATTGTTTTGAGCCAATGTGGCTCATGGGACTGTGAACGTGTTACACCAACCTAAACACCATAATGTCGTGACGAGGCACCAAAGTTTGATTATCGTCTATGGTCAGATACATAAGACTTACTTAACTAACACAAGTTCTAACAGACGTTTACAAAAAATGGTGTGTTACCTTTAGCCGTTTATTTAACAGAGTTTCAAAGTGGCTCCTTCTACACATCGTTTTAGAACTGACGTCTTATGGTGTGTAAATAATTGTTTTTAGTTATCACACACACACACATCGGGTCGCTGAGTCATCGGAGTAAGTAAGTAAGTAATTTGTTACACACTTTTTTTTCTGTTTTTTTTAAACAAAAATAATTACAATAATTGTTACTTGGCATCACCAACTCTCAATGGAAACAATTTCTAAAACACCATAACGTCATGTCGCGGGACCAAAGCTAGATAGATTATCGTCCTATGGTGAGATACCTACATGTTGAGTGATACAGACATGGCGGCGGCGTATAGAAAATGCCACCCGATGTGTAAACAATTGTTTTTTTAGGTTATTATTACACACCTTGCGTCGCGTACTCTTCAAATGCGAACAACAACCTTAAACATAACCAACCTAAAACACCATAATGTCATGTCGCGGGACCAAAGCTAGATTATCGTCTATGGTCAGATACATGTTGAGCGACACAAACATGGCGGCGGCGGAGAGGAAATGCCACGCGTCGTGCATATCGTACAGGCGCAGCAGAGAGCACGGGCGGTTGCTGCGCCGCGACTGCGCCGGCGTCAGCTGGGATACAATACAATAGAATATTTACTTGAACAACCCTGTGTACACGGCTGCAGATCAAACTATAATACTTAAATATCCAAAACTGTCAACCTTCCACAAAATTTCAAATTTCTTCAATACGTTTTGAACTTTGTCACCAGTGTATAAGGGTCAATGTTGATTGGAGTTTGTCAGTGTACGTACGTAAGGATCAATATCGATTGGAGAAATTTATCAGTTTTGGTGATAACCGTGTCGCGTAGCGGTGAAACAATACTACTACCCCCTCTCTTCCCTTGGGTGTCGTAAAAGGTGACTAATGGACTAAAAATATAATCACGACTATTATCCCCGAAAGGTTAGTCAGAGACTAGCCAGGTAATGGCAACAGCAAAAGTAGCCCTCTTCTGCCATAGTCCACTTTTCACCAAACAGCGACTGCACATGTGTTCAGCGTGAAAGGCGGTGAGCCCATCGCCGCTCTAGGCTGTTGGATGTTTGGGCAGTTTTTAGACCGTTAGTCTCCTTTTACGACACCCAAGGGAAGAGAGGGGGTGGTGGTAGTATTATTTTAATAAGCCGCTACGCGACGCGGCTCTAGCTCCAGAACAATATTATACACCGAGATTTTTCATTGGTTTTGGAGCCGAAACCCTGTTTATGTTTATCATCAGTAGAAGCTATTTAGCTTGTAAAACTAAAAATATGACAATAAAAAATCATAAAAAAATATCAATAAAAAATGTACGAACCCTTAGTACCGGACGATCTCATGAAAGTCAATGACCGAGGCGCTTCAAACGCTCCGCCTACCCCCCGCCCCGCCGCCGGCTGGGAAAGTTCATAGGAGTCACGGTGTACGAGTTGACGAGGAGAACGTTACTACGTGTTTTCGACAAAAAGTCACTTTTACAACATTTTTTTCTTTGCTCGTAAAGCAATTATTATTTCATAAATAGGTACAACACTTTTTTTGTATTATAACGTTTTCGGCTCCAAAACCAATGAAAAATCTCGGTGTATAGAGAACTGTTAAATTATTCCAATCGATATTGATACTTATAAATAAATAAAATCATTTATTCGCTCAAAACATGGTAATATAGATGGTCACGACAAGAGTACGAACATACATGTTTTACCAAATTGGCATGCAAATATTAATAATAATTCTAATAAGTTACAAATAATTAATAAAAAGTTACATTAGATCATTCATTAAATTCATTTTATACAATATTTAGATATTCTGAAACACCATAATAACAATGCTCGATTAATAGTTTCTCTAATTTAGTAATTGGTAATTCATCATCATCATTTGGTAATTTGTTATAAAGCTTGATCGACATTGCGAGACAGCTTTTTTTGTACATTGTTGTTTTTGGTATATGAGACATTACCAACCTATTTATACCCCTAATGACAAAGTTTAAAACGTATTGAAGAGATTGGACTTATTTTGTGGTAGGTTAAAGTGCGGCGTCTGTACCTAAACAAATTAATAAATAAAAAGGTTAACGACATTTGTGTCTTTTTTTTGTTGCACTTTGTGTCACCCTTATTCGAATCTCGCACACTTTCTGGGTTGACTGGAACTCTTAGAGACCACCTTTGCATACAATGTCTATTTTGACACTGTTGTTACTGTATTTCTGTGCAATAAATAATATAATACAAGTGGCACTCACCGCCCAATTGGTGCTTTGATCGAAGTAGAAGTAGCTGGAGCCGAACCACGTGGAGTACGTCAGGGCTATGAACACCCAGCTGCGGGAGAAAACAACGCTATATTTTAAACACGTTTTATTTTAAGTTTTTTTTAAATGTATTATATTTTAGCGTTTTATTAACGCTTAAATATACTTAAGTAAAATTTTAAACACTGAAAAAAGACGACAACCTCAGGCAGGAATCGAACCACGCACCTTCCGCATTCCGGGCAACTGCCTTGACCACTTGGCTACCGAGGTCTGGCTTTCAACCGTCGAAATTTGTCAGTGCTTGATGCTTATGATTTTAGTCAACATTGCTTCATCAATCAAATCATTCATCAAATCAATCATCAATCAGATCTTTCGGATCTCAGAGGTTAAAATTTCTAAGATTTGATGAAGCAATGTTGACTAAAAACATAAGCATCAAGCACTGACAAATTTCGACGGGTGACAACCAGACCTCGGTAGCCAAGTGGTTAAGGCAGCCGCCCGCAATGCGGAAGGTGCGTGGTTCGATTACCGCCTGAGGTTGTCGTCTTTTTTCAGTGTTTAAAATTTTAATTATTTTTTTACCGTGTCGTAAGCGGTTAAAGGTTGCTTCACACATATCAGTGAAGTCACAGTTCCGACACAGTGCCGGCACAGTGTTTTTCCTACATTCTCTATGAACGCATCCCCACTTATCAGTGATATTGAGCTGTGTCAGTGCCGCCACCGGCAAATCACGGACACCGTATTCTTTTTGACAACGTCCATAGAAATTGTATATAAGCATATTTTTCACTGTGCCGGTACTGTGTCGGAACTGTGACTTCACTGATACGTGTGAAGCAACCTTAAAGAATACCACCACCCCTCTATTCCCTTGGGTGTCGTAAAAGGCGACGAACGGACTAAACTAAACACTTCACAAACATCTAACAGCATGGAGCGGCGATGGGCTTACCACCTGTCACGCCGAGCACATGTGCTGTCGGTATTTGTTGAAAAGTGGACTACGGCAGAAGACCACAAGGTCCTCATTGCCTAGTCTTTAAGTAACCCTTCGGGGATAAATAGTCATGAGTGTTGTGTTATGTATGTATGAGTATGTATGCCTCACCTGTACCAGCGTATGCACTCGCGGTGCAATAGCTTCATCGCGATGTAGAATAGCGTGTAGAGGAACAGGTTGCTCATGAGGACTAACAGCAGGTGGGAGGCGAAGTCGCGACTGTGTTGCGACACTCTGCGGGTACATAAATAAATCAATCAATCAATTAATTAATTAAATAATTAAGAATGAATTGGAACAAAATGTGTTCTAATCTAAGTTAAGGTATTTCGTTGTGTATTGTTTTGTACCAAATAAATATTTTTCTATTTCTATGGAATTAAATATAAAGAATAGGTACCACTGTTGCCAAGGATTATTGTAATAGAAATTTTGTTAACCATATGGGCCGTCCATTAATCACGGTTTTTTTATAACACCGTATCAAGATACCGATTTATTCATAAGAATATCAATTAATTGTAATATCGATAGTATCCTCACGTGTCATTACTATCGATAGCACTCTGTGAGCAATACTATTGATAACGACCATCCGATAGTAAAAAGAAGTTGATACAACCGATTGTATCGATTTTTTTGGTTCAACCAAATGTGTTCCTTCCTAGCACGGCCCCCCGAGCTAGGCACGTAAAACTAATGCTAATGCTTCAGATGCTCAATGTACCTCTAGAATTTATCAACAGAATTCAATGTACCTCAACCGTTTTGACAGAAATTACGATAAAATGCCTGATCTTCCCAGCTGGGCCCTCGGCTGCATAACGCTCGAAATACATTAAAAATATACTGATCTAATGTACCTCCAATGTACCTCCCGATTTATGTATTAAATTCCAGAAATTCTAATTAGAACAGAAGTTATTCAGCTTTAAAGTTTTGTCATCCTAGCTGGGCCCTTTGTAACCAAAGTGAATACGTATAAAAAAAGTATACCATTTTTATGTTTTTCCAATGTACCTCTTAGTTCTTCGCAATTTACCTAATTTAGATACAAAGTTATGATATTGGTAAATAACAGTACACGCTTGGTAAGATAAGGTCAGCAACAGGTAATATTTGCTGCAATGAGGGTAGCTGTGAATAGTTTATTTGTTAGTTTTCCTACCAAAAAGCAGTTTTAATTTAGTTAGCATACCTACTAATTTGTTTTGTTGACCTTACCTTACCAAGTATCATAATTTTGTATCTAAATTTGGTAAATTGCGAAGAACTAAGAGGTACATTGGAAAAACATAAAAATGGTATACTTTTTTTATTCGTATTCACTTTGGTTACAGAGGGCCCCGCTAGGATGACAAAACTTTAAAGCTGAATATCTTCTGTTCTAATTAGAATTTCTGGAATTTAATACATAAATCGGGAGGTACATTGGAGGTACATTAGATCAGTATATTTTTAATGTATTTCGATCGTTATGCAGCCGAGGGCCCAGCTGGGAAGATCAGGCATTTTATCGTAATTTCTGTCAAAACGGTTGAGGTACATTGAATTCTGTTGATAAATTCTAGAGGTACATTGAGCATCTGAAGCATTAGCATTAGTTTTACGTGCCTAGCTCGGGGGGCCGTGCTAGGAAGGAACACATTTCAACCAATACTATCGAAATCGGTTACGCCTTACGTTTCTTTGTAACCTACCTGTTGAATTGTGGCAATAAATAATTTTTATCTTTTATGTTACTATCGACTATCTATCGATACTAAACTACGTCACTATGTACCCACTCACCCACATCCCGCTATCGCCCAGTTAGCTATGTTGGCTATCGCTAGCAGCACGCACCGGCCGCGGTGCGTTGGTTTGCCGGTGGCTAAGGGCGCGGCGACTAGCTCGCGAATCATGTTGATTCGTCTTCATTCTACCATCGATACTATCTAATGGGATACTATCGAAAGACTAAAGAAAGATAGTATCGCTGTCATCAATAGTAGGTATTGCTGTATACACCGAGACATTTTAGAGGTTGTTTTCCCGCGGCAGAACGATTTACCTTTAGTAGTACTATCGAAACTTGCAAGTTATTTTTTGAAAATAATAATATTTTTGTTCTCAACTAAGTAATCAAAAAAATAATCATAAACTCGAAAGCGTGAGTAACGATCACGCACTTAGTAATTGTAGAAATGATACTATTTAGGTATTACAACACGGTTTCATTAATAGAAAAGTATTTCAAGTTAACGTGACTCGACAGAAAACAACGAGAGCGCGCCCACATCAACGGCGCCACCAAGCGGAGGGCAGGAGAATTTAAATAACCTTTTTATTGGCAGTTGGCTAGCTAGGGTATTGTCAACATTCTTCCAACAGTAATATTCTCACGCTTTCGAGTTGATGATTATTTTTTTTATTGCTTAGAAACAATAAATATTTTTATTTTCAAAAAATAACTCGCATAATTCGATAGTACTACTAAAATTAAATCTTTCTGCTGCAGGAAAACAACTATTAAAATATCTCGGTGTATATGTTATAGTATTGACTAACTATCGATATCGACAGTCATGCTTTTACCGCAATACGATCGATAGTATCGCTGTTATAGTATTGCTCACAAAGTGCTGTCGATACAATCTTAAGTATTAACAAGTGACAATACTATCGATAGACTATAGAAACTTTCGGTTACGCCTTTACTATCGATAGATAGGCTTACCATACGTCCCGGTTTGACCGGCATTGTCCTGGTTTCAAGCATTGGTCCCGGCGTCCCGGCCGGTTTGGTATTTTGTCCCGGTTAACCATCGGAACGTGTATTAAGAAAATCGAACGTAGTATGCCATAGAAGTAACTCAAGTAACTCGGTAATTAATAACTAAAGCAATGGCTTCTGCTTCAGCGGCCTTTCGGTACTGTGTTTTTTTAATAACAAAATAAAACATTGTTTGGTAGAGCATAATGTGTTTTTCTTCAGCGTCACCTTTTTTTTGGTCATTTGCTCCTGTTCCGGTTTGGAGTTCCAAAATTATGGTAAGCTTATAGATAGACATAGTCATACATTCTTTATTCAAGTAAACTTATTAAATAAGTGTTTAGTCGAGTCGTCCAATATTTTTTTTCACCTAGATAGTCCTACTACCCACTCACCCGTATCCCGCTATCGCCCAGTTGGCTATGTTGGCTATCGCTAGCAGCGCGCACCGGCCGCAGTGCGTGGGCGTGACGGCGGCTAAGGGCGCGGCGACTAGTTCCCGCGCGGCCCTGGATAGAGCGCCTAACTCTGTTGGGTGAAAGGAATGTGTGAAAGTAATTTTAATAATGTTACATAAGAGAGTTAAGTAAATAGGTACACTATCAGTTGCCCATACAAACTCCGAAGCTGCTCTCAATTTTTTTATACTTTTTTATAGTGGACTTCGAGGACAAAACGGGATTTTACTAGTGATGCACCGATTTCGATAAATCGTAATAGATGATTTGTGATATTTCACGATTAATCGTAATCGTCCAATCTATCGATATTTAGCGATTACTTCTGACATTTATTTTCCTCAAAAACTACACAATATTGCTTTCTAAAACACTTAGCAAGAAAATATCTCTTAATCAAACCATCGTCTGTGGCGTCGGAGAGGTTATTTTCTACTGCTGGATTAATTTAAGCCGAAAAACGGAACAGATTGATTCCCGAAAAGCTAGAAATGTTGTTTCATGAACAAAAATTTAAAGTACAAACTTACTTTAATTTTATTTATTGATTTTTTATAAATTTTATGTGATTTTTCTTATGGTAATAAATCTTATGTTGATTTATCGATAATTTGTTTTATTTATTACTTACTAAAAACAAATAATCATAATCGTCGATTATAACGTACAATAATCGTAATCGCTAAGTGATAATCGTTTCATCACAAATTTTTACCATGTTTTTGTTGTTAGTTTTTTGCTATAAGTTATTGTAGTGACCATGAAATAGACTTTAAATCGCTGTCGCTAGCACCGCATATCGGCCGCAGTGCGTTGGCGTGACGGCGGGAGCGGCGACTACCTCGCGCGCGGCCCTGGATAGAGAGCCAACAATTGCCAACAACAAAAAAACTGCATTATTTTTTAACTGCATTATTTTTTTAAACTGCATTATTTTTTAAAAATGTAAGTCGGTTGTCATTTGATGTTATTAGTCTAACAGAGACTTTCCTGACAAGTTCAGTATGCGACGGCGAACTCTTTCCCCCGGGCTACATTGTCGTCCGAAAGGATCGGACGGCATTACACCCGATATAGAACTGATAAGTGCAATAGTAAAAATTAAGAATATAAAATTGTTGTGTTTTGTGGTGTATTTACCTCCAAATTATAAGGAAGATCAAGATCAATATTTAAATGTTTTAAATTGTATAGAAAATGTAATTTGCTCTCATCCGAATCTTGACATTTTACTAAGGTGACTTAAATTTAAATTCATTTAATGCCAATGTTAAAGCTCAATTTGAAAATTTTTGTGCGTTTTGTCAATTACAGCAATATAATCAAATAATAAACAGTCATGGTGGTGTTTTAGACCTTGTATTGAGCGATCTCAGGCCTGATCAGGTGAGGGTAGCGTGTAATACTGATTATTTAGTGCCAATTGACAACTATTACCCCCTCTTTTTATTTTATTTTTATTTTTTATTTTTTTATTTATTTGGAATAACAAACAATTGACCAATGTATTTTACTTAAGTAACTAGTGTAACAAAATATTTAAATGGACAATCAACACCGTTATCCACAAAGACAATTAATAGAAAATAAATACCATATTTACCTAACCATTACATAAATAAGAACGAACGAGAGGACAACTATGTGTAGGCAGCAAAAACGACGATGGAATTCGAGACCGAGCACCTAATATTTCCATAAGTAAGTACCTCGTTCAACATACAATTTTAACTTACATAAACAAACATAGATATTACATTGTAATACCACAGAATAACTAATAGTACTGGTAATACACAATAATAATGAAACACATTTGAAATTTTTGGCATAAAAGTGGGGGGAAATAAAGAGAATACCTATTTAAATCATAAACAGAAAAAAAAACAATAACACAAAAATAAAAATAACCTATTTAAGTAGGTAATTGCACATCGGCTAGTCTCTTAATAATTTCATTTTTAAAGGAGTGTGGCGGTAATGCAAATACATCAACGTCGTAAAGATAGTTGTTGTATAATGTTGACATTTTATAAAATGGGGCACGTTGGCCTGCATTAGTTTTAATATTCTTAAGATGAAAAAGCTTGTGCGGGCGTTTGGTACGTATTCTAACAGAACTGCTTGGGGTGCGAAAGTAAATGTTATTGGTCAACTCACAGCAGTCAAAAACATTGTGAATTATTTTATAGAGTGTCATTGTACTAAGCATTATTCTACGTGCCTCTAAGCTATGTAAAGAATGCCTGTTTAAAGAGTCGTTGTAAGAACATTTAGGTAATCGACATTTGTAGTTAACTCGTTTTAGAAATTTTCTTTGAACTGATTCAATTACATTTCTATATTTGTCATAATGAGGGTTCCAAATAGTTGTGGCGTATTCCAACTGAGATCTCACTAGACTTTTGAGTAAATGTATATAAGTGGCAGGCTTTTTAAACTTATAACCCATCCGCATAATGAATCCATACATTTGGTATGCCTTACTAACAATATTAGCAACATGATTATCGAGGTGTAGTTCAGAATCGAACAGTACACCGAGATCACGAATGCTGTGAACTTTTTCTAGAGTGGTTACACCAAGAGAGTAAGTAAAATGCGTTATATTAGTTTTCTTTGTAAAAGTAATAGATTTACACTTTTCCATACTCAGGTGTAATCTATTCATAGTGCAATAGTCAACCAAACGATTCAAATCTTCCTGGAGACCACAGCAATCATTAAAGTTGTGAATCTGTTTAAAGACCTTTAAATCGTCCGCGTATAAGAGAAAGCTACTATTCTTGAAGCACTGGTCTATGTCATTTATGAAAATAACAAAAAGCAACGGTCCCAAAATAGAGCCTTGCGGCACGCCAGATGTCACCACGTTACTATTAGAAGCATAGCCCTTAATTATCA
The DNA here is from genome assembly GCA_963921215.1 of Scoparia ambigualis. Classification (NCBI taxonomy): domain Eukaryota; kingdom Metazoa; phylum Arthropoda; class Insecta; order Lepidoptera; family Crambidae; genus Scoparia; species Scoparia ambigualis. Next base: position 31,291,585 of record OY992515.1, on the reverse strand, counting down.
CTCTTTGAGTCCTATTCTCAACATATGACCGAAACCATCGTAGAAGGTCTCCCCGGATACCATTGTACGCAATCTTCCTCAGGAGAATTTCGTGGTCTACCTTGTCGAAGGCTTTGCAGAAGTCTGTGTAGATTGCATCTATTTGTATGCGCTGATCCATGTTCTCAAACAGGAAGTTACTAAATAATAGTAAATTGGATTCTGTGGAGCGTTGCTTAACAAATCCATGCTGTTGAGCGATTATGATAGAATGTAACTGAGGATAAATAGCATCATGGACTAGTCTTTCCAAAACCTTCGACAAGACAGAAAACAACGAAATAGGACGGTAATTCCGGACATCACTTTTAGGCCCACATTTATAAACAGGGGTGACATTCGCAGTCTTCCAAACCCGGGGCACAGTTGCCTCTTTCATGCATTTATCAAAAAGTGTTACCAGCGGCACAGAAATGCTCACAGCCGTCAATTTAATAAACAAAGGTGGAATATTGTCTGGTCCATGTCCTTTATTAACATCTAGTGTCCTCAAAACCTTAATTACGTCCAGACGTGTAAAGCTAATGTTAGATATTCTGAAATCACTAGACGAATTCTCGGTCTGTACGGAGTTCACATCAAAATTATTGATGGTATTCGCTTCAAAAACGGAGCTAAAGTAACTGCTGAACAAGTTACAAATTTGCTCAGGATCATCAGACTTTAAATTATTGTAGGACATGACATCCGGGATGCCACCGACATCATTATGCTTGCGAACATAGGACCAAAATGCCTTTATATCATGACGTATATTTTTTTCTACCGTGTTTATATAATTACTAAAACATTCATCAGCATTATTTTTAAATCTGCGTCGGTATAAAGAGAAGATCTCATAGTCCAATATATTACCAGATTTTTTCCACCTCACCCATGCCTTTTCCTTATTTTTAAAGATGTGTATAAGTGGGCGACTAAACCAAGTTGGAAATTCTCTAGACTTTACAGGCCTTCGAGGAACGTGTTTAGCAATTATTTGGTATATAAGCTCATAAAACACATTGACGGCTTCCTCGACAGCGAGAACGTGTAATACGTCACTCCAATTGACAGCATTAATGTCATCATTAATTGATTGGTAGTCACCTTCACAAAATCTAAAACGACTAACATTTTTTTCAATCTTAAGTATACCGTTTAAATTAAAAGGTGTTGCCGCTATGAAAGGGGGGTGATGGTTGTCTACGGGTAACAATGGCGAAATTACGACTTCAATTTCACAGTCCAATGAATTTGAGATAAACAGATCCAATATATTTCCACTGCTGTTTTTATTTAAATTAAATTGGAATGATTGTAGATATGAAATAAAATTAATAATGTAACAATCTATGTCACTACTATTTTTGGTTAACACAGGAGTAACAACCGAATCACTATTCAACTCCCACTGAAGCGATGGTACGTTAAAGTCACCAATGATATAAAGGTTATCAATAATTTTCAATGACACTGCATTTTGAAGTGCTCTTAAAAATTGCTTGTAAGTGTGCGATGTCTGGCGGGGCGGTATATAAAGTGCACATATTGTGTGAAAATGGTTACGAGTATTTGATGGAAGTCGTACCAGCACATAGTCAATAATAGGTGCCAAAGTGCGAGAGACGGACTCGCCAGCAGACCCCACAGCATCGCCCGAGCACAGCTCGAATCTGCGCGCTGAGAGCCCGCGGCGCACAGCTATCAATACGCCTCCACCGTCCTGCTTGCCTGTTGCCTCCAAGTTACGATCAGAGCGAAATATTATATTTCGACTATCCATGATTGAACCATCTAATACTGAAGGCACAAGCCACGTCTCAGTCAAGACAATAACATCATACGATTCCGATAGGACATTCATATAAAGTAAATTAAGTTTTGTACGTAAACCCCTGCAGTTCTGATAATAAACTGATAATTTACTATCCATTCTCAACATTTACTTGTGCTAAGTGCATATAATAATAAAAAGTATTCATAAGGACACCCAACAAGGCTCTTTCACTGTTAACGCTATCTTTAATTAAGTATGTTTCTGTTATAGACAAATTAATAAATAAATCATACGAAATGAATATTATTGAAAATAATAACAATAAAATATCTGTTATGTATGTGCCACTTAACAATAAACGGAATAACAAAATTGTGTGCATAATTGACGGAATTATTGTTTCATTATGGGCGATTACATAATATGTTTGGAATGGATTTATTACTATTAAATTGTAAAATAAAAGGTTTCTAATATCCATGAATACATTTATGGTGTAAGTAGCACTTGGTTTACAACATTGATGTGAATTTAATAAAAAACACATTATGTAAAGGTCTGCGAATGTAAATACATAATAGAAACGTGGGTTGGATGTAGCATCAAACAATAATATTGCAAGAACTTTATGCAATAAAAATATGAAAAATAATTTATTGTATGCTAAACGAGTCGAATAACTAATGTAGGTACTTACAGAGGAAGGGCATTGGTACAAAAATCGATGTTCCATCGCTGCTACCGAACACCACATTCGCCTCACAATAAAATTATAACTTTTAATTTGGTATAATTTCAATTTATCACAATTTTGCACTAAAAACTTTAAAAAATAGTAACAATTAGCTATGTAGGTAAGCCAAAAACAGACACAGCGTGAACAGTTTTCTAGACATTCGAAGCAACAACACAGAGTAATTATTTGTTCTACATTATAATAATAATTTATAATTTGATTTAAACTAATTTTGACATAATTTTGCACTAAAAACATAAAATTTTTGTAACAATTAGTTATGTAGGTAAACCGATAACCAACACTGCATGAGCAAGTTTCTAGACGACCGAAGTAAACACACAGAGTATTTACAAGCTCAGAGGCAACACAGACAACACAAAATATTAGTTTACAAGTCAACTTTACGACATGAAATAATTTCAATGCATAGTTACGGGGTAACAGAATGAACTTTAGATAATCATTTCGTCTTCCTTGTAATTTTGAGTAAGTCCTCTTGACGACGAACAGCAAATGTCGGCGAAGTGTCCTTCTCGCGAACCAAGATGACTCCATTTTTGATCCAAGTGTACTTAAAACCACCGGATTTGGCGGCCAATCTGGTTTCTCGAAACAATTGCTTATTCTTAAGGGTCAAGTGCTCATTAAGGAATATCTTTTGAGGTGGGCCTGACATATTGAGCTGATCAGTGGTGACTCCTTTAGCTAGCCGAGTTGCCGACAACAGATTATCACGCAAGATTTTGCTGGATAGCTTTATGATCACGTTCTTTGGCCTTTTGCTCTGGTTATCGGCATGTGGAACCCGGTGCACAGCAACTATGTCCTGACGCATGATTGGCTGTTTTACTACAGCCCCTAAGGCTGTCACCAAAGAGACGAGGTCTTCGCCACGCCTTTCTGGTAAATTATTTATCTCCACGTTACACTGCCGTGCGTGCTGTTCCATTGTATCAATTTTTTCTTGCAACTGGGCAATTTTACAAATTTGAATATCCTTCTCTGCAGATTTCTCTTCTAGTTTATTAAGACGAAAGCAAATATCATCAGTCTTCTTATTCAATTTTTCGTGCTCAGTGTGCATGAAATCGAGCGATTTTTTCACCTCTTCAATTTGATTCAGCAACTTGGACTGTTTGTCGTCGTATTTAGTGAACCACCTTTCCAAAGTCGAAGTAATTGTTTCCTGAAAGGATACAAAGTCCTTCCGAAAATCATGATCCGGTCTGCTCCTTTGTGTGACGAAGTAGGGAGGTGTCACTTGCTCATTTTGGCCGGTCTGTGTAAAACTTAAGTCACCCACACTCATTGCCTGCTCGTCCTCCTGCTGATTAAAGGTGCTGTTCACGATGCTCATTGCTTTTTTCTCTGTTTGCAAACTACTCTGTAACCGGCGCACAAACGATACAACTATAGGCAGATATGGTACAAGCGACCGCAAATCGCGTGTTGACGGATACGCGGAGCGCGTCGAACTGGAAACTCTTGATATCTAGATACAGGTAACAAGTAAAGTAGGGCCTCGACCGTGTTATGTGCCGCCGCCGGCGCCGGACCCCGCCCGCCCGGGTGCATGTCCTAACTGGAAATGGCGCAAGGTAGATTTTCAAGCATTATACGCCGAACTTGCCGAAATAGATTGGTCGGATTTATTAAAGGTACATGAAATAGATGCTGCAATAGAATTGTATTTCGAAAAGTTATATTACTGTATTAATTTGTTTGTTCCACTTTAGAATGGAGTTTTGTGTAAGCACATATACAGTTATCCAAAGTGGTTCACCAGAGAAATAATTGATTGCCTCAAATCCAAATATTTTCATTTAATAAAATTTAAGCAACTAGGCAAAGATTATAATAAAGAACTGTTTAAGTACTATAGGTGGCATGCCAAAAAACTAATTGACAATGCATATCGGCAGCACATACGGACCTCTCAAAAAAATATAATTGACGAACCTGTGAAATTTTGGGAATATGTTAAGGAGAAGAGAAAGGATAGGAAGCGTATTGATACGTTTAAATTAAATGATGAAGAGCTAACTGGCCAGGAAGCTGTGACCGCATTCGCGCGGTACTTTGGTTCAGTTTTTCTGGAAGAAGTACCGCGATTAGATCCTGTTGAGGCTGCACGAGAGGCCTATACTACCACTGATGCGAGAACGATAACCGTCTTAAATATAGATAGATCAGAACTGGGTAAAGCCGTTAAACGACTGAGACCTAGATCGTCAACGGGACCAGATGGCATTCCGGTGTTTTTAGTCAAAGACTGTATATCTATACTCAGAGCTCCGCTATTGTATATGTATAATCTGTCGTCAAATAGTGCGAAGTACCCAGACAGGTGGAAACTATCTAGAGTAACACCAATCCCGAAAGGCAAACCGGTGCCAGACATGCCGTATATAGACCAATTGCAGTACTGTCAGTGTTTGCCAAACTCTTCGAATCGATTCTTAACAGCCACATAAGCCGGCAGCTAAGTACTCGTTTGCATGATAGTCAGCACGGTTTTAGAAGAGGAAGGTCAACTACTACGAATTTAACATCCCTAATAGACTACGTATCGGCTGAGATGGATGCCGGTAGACAGGTAGACGCGGCATACTTCGACTACATAAAAGCCTTCGATTTGGTGGATAACGACCGGTTGTTACACAAACTCTCAGTTATAGGTTTTACCCCAAAGTTGCTTGAATTTTTTGCCACCTATCTTAAGAATCGGTGCCAATTTGTTAGGCTTAATGGTTATGAGTCTGGCAACTACTATACCAGATCTGGTGTAAGCCAAGGTAGTACCTTGGGCCCTACCCTATTTCTAATTATGATAAATGACCTACCTGACGTAATCAGATTTGCAAAGTGTCTTTTGTTTGCAGATTACCTAAAGTTATGTTTAGGGATAGGTAGTATGGAGGATGCCCACTTACTGCAAAGTGACATTAACGCAGTCGCTGTGTGGGGTGTTACTAATCGGTTGACTTTTAATAAGACGAAATGTAAAACAGTTACGTTTTCTAGGAAAAGGGTGAATATAATAACTTCTTATAAATTATTTGACGCTCCTTTGGATAGAGTTGACGACATCCGCGACCTAGGACTAACATTAGATAATAAGCTTGACTTCCACAAACACGTGACTAATATATGAATATTTTATTTAAGGGATTTTCTTTTCGATTCTTCTCACGCACACATCGAGATCAAAGTGTGTAGCAATCACCACTAGATCTGATAATGTAGTAAATCTAAAAGTAAATTGTTAGGTTTTATAATCAGAATATCATCTGAGCTAAACAGCCCTCAGTAGCTATGGTATTATTCAATGCCTACATACACAGCCGACTTGAATATGGGGCGATCACCTGGGACCCTCATGAGACCAAATACACTATAATGCTTGAAAGACTGCAAAGAAAGTTCGCGCGTTGGCTCTACAAGAGAAATTACAGGTACTATCCCTACTTGTTCCCCTCAATGTTCGTGTACGGTATGGTGGGTCTCGTTACGCTCGCCTCAAGAAGGAAATTACTACTTGTGGTGCACTACCTCTCCGTACTGTATCATAAGATAGATTGTCCGTACATACTTGAGCGTGTCTGCCTCGCCGTGCCCGACCGCATATCTTGGGACTGCAATGGCTCAGTGGCGCCGCGACGCAACCCGCGCCTGCTGCCGAAACCGACCACTCGCACCATCTACGCTGCCCAAGCACCTACAATTCGCGCTCTTCGTCTGATCGGGGATATGCTCGCTCAATATAAGGATTCTGATTTGTTTGCCGATGGGCTAGCGGCTTTGGTGGCAACTACCCACGAGTTCATTTACCAGCTAATGACATAATTTAGTTTAGTTTAATGGAGTATTATTTTTTATTTTTTTTATTAGTAAATTAATCGCTGTCATAGTAGGTACTAAGCTTGACATCTTCTTCTAATTTTATTATTGTTTCTGTTTTATTATAATTTTTATGTTTTAATTTAAGTTGACATTTCGTATTTAATTTCTGACATAGGTATTTTTTAAGTATGACATTTTTTATTTATTGTATTCAATTTTTATTTGATTCCCATTTTTTGTAAGTATAATTTATGTAATCACTTTGTTGACTAGCATTCTGGTATGTTGGATGCTGTGCACTGTAAACCAGCATGTTAAATTGATAAATAAATAAATAATAAATAAACAATGTTGGGAAAAAGGAATGTGTAACAAATAACAATAGCGTTGGAAATTGCAAAGAGACATGTTGCTTTCTTTTCATTTCCTTCCTTCCTTCTGTATGCCATTGAAAAAACTAGGGTCGTTTGGAAGATACATGTATTTCATATGTCATATTAAACGCTAGTTTACAAGTGTTGTTTGGAATAAAAGCGTGAAACAGAATACATCGCTCTGTCTCACTCAGCCGGTGTGACGTCACGAGGCGCTCAGTTCTGTTTTTCTGTCTCAATTCAATTTCCAATTATTTGCAATTTTTATGGGTCACATCCCTATTGTCCCTAGACTGTTGGCGTGTCTTGATCACATTTTGGTTAACATATAAATTGTTTTTGTGTTCAAAGTTTACTCTTGTTAAACGTTGATTTTGCCGACGGCTCGGCTTCTTAGTCTAATATACTTATTTTGTCTTCACGTACCGCGGGGTATCGTGCAAAGTCTACGGGTGTTGGCAGTCGAGACAACTGTTGAGACACCTGCCGCGTTCCTGGAGAACTGCCGTGTAAGCTGGTGCATCTCGCTTGTCTGGGGTATTGAGAGCTCTCAGGGTTAGGTTGGTAAGCTTAGGATAACTTCCCAACACCAGCGGCGTACAGACGGCCAGCGAACAGATCCCACGCGAGGAGCAGCAGTGTCAAGGATGCGCAGTCCCATCTTCATTTTATGTAAGTTAGTTTATATTAATTATAGTTTTAAGCTAGGGATAGTTGTTGTCATGATTTAGACCTCTAAATTCATACAAGTGGTATGGTTCAATTCAATGTGTTATGGTTGCATTGCTACGGAATCTAATTTGGAACCTCTGGGTTTGAGTTTAAGACCGGTGGCTTAGCCGCTAGACCACAGAGGCGGTTAACGGCTCTCTATCACGGATAGTTGTTATTTGCATTTAGTGGGGATTACACACAAATTACAAACACCCTGTATAGTTTTATGTAAATTAAGAATGAGACGGCGAGTCAAATAAATACTACAACACAGACAACATCACCAACATCCGTTGATGTCTGGGACCTGTACACTATAAACTACAATACAGTCAACAAAACGTTAAAAAAATGACTACCTCAGCTGGGAATCTAACCTAACCAATAACTCGGTGGCGGAGTTGTTCACGCTGCCGCCCGGATAGCGTAGGACGTGGGTTCGATTCCCACCTGAGGTAGTAATTTTTTCAATTTTTCGTTACCTTCAAGTTTATTTGAGCGTTATTAACCCAAACAATCAAATATTACGCACACTTACCTAGCTTAAATCTGCCGAGGTAGTATATCTGTATGGTCATGACCAGACACGTGACCAGATGGAGAACGGTGAACGCGATCCAGAAGTAGAAGTTGGCGTTGAGCACACCCACAAGACCTAGAAGCAAAAACGTTACGCTATAGAAGTCTCCATCATTGGAATAAAGTCCTACAACTGATGGGTATTGGCTTAATCACCACCAGCGGCATCAATCCATAAACGCACTTTGCCCGACTTTAGAATTAAACCCGGGGCCTCCGGATGTCGAGCCGAATGCTTGACTACTCGGCCACCGAGGCCACTGAGTCTTAATTAAACGTTTTTTGTGGTGAAACAACGCCCGAAATGAAATGTGACATAATTAGTTTTGTAGTAGTATTTGTATTGTGTATGCAAAACAACTGATAGATATGTATTAATTTCGAGCCTAAGCCAACACTCATCAATAGTGGCGGAAATTAAATTTAAAGTGTTGATGATCTCTTTGTCCATACGTGGGCCGAAGAACGCGGAAAGAAATCCTACGAAATCAGTGCTAAACTCTTATAGCTCTAAACCCGATATCCTAGTGCCGCGACTGGTAGATCTGCATTATGCTTATGACCAGTTTGCTTATATAGACAATGGTGCACTTATGTGTGGTAAATGAGCCACTCGCCTGTGAATATGATGAGCGCAAACAACCCGAAAATGGCGTTCGCATGCGCGTTGATGTCCGAGAACTGCGACTGGTCGATACACAGCATGCTTATCACCAGTTTGCCTATATAGACGATGGTGTACCTATGCTGTGCTGGTAGCGACTCATTAATAGAATACTACCGCCCCATTTCTTCCCTTGGGTGTCGTAAAAGGCGACTAACGGAGCAAAGACTGCACATACATCTAACAGCATAGAGCGGCGGTGGGCTCACCACCTGTCACGTTGAGCACATGTGCAGTGGACTGGGGCAGCGGACTGCTTTCGCGGTCGTCATTGCCTGGTCTCTGACTAATCCTGCGGGGATAATAGTCGTGATTATCTGTATGTATATGTATGTATGAGCAACTCGCCTATGAATATGATGAGCGCGAGCACCCCAAAGGTGGCGTGCGCGCGCGCGTTGATGTCGGGATGCCGCGACTGGTAGATCTTTACCATGCACAGCACTGACGTCACGTACATGAACGATGTGTCTGCAAACACAAATATTCGTTTATTTAATGAGTCAGTGTCTTGAAAGCTGCATGTCTGAACAGGAACCGGGGTGGAGGCAGATCATCTTTTTTTTTATTTTACAACGGAGAAGTACTTGGCCTTCATCTCACTTGATAACAAGTGACCATAAGGCCGAAAGTGGAAACGCGGTTCACCCGGAATCCTCAACCACTGAGAAACTGGATATCTTATCCCTAAACTGTGGGAACACAACTATGCTATAAACATCGTTGTTATCATCCGCTTCAGATGCAATCCTGGTGCTGACCACGATCCTCAGACATGAGGGACCGGACCGACCCCAGAAAGAGTCTTGAAAGCGAAAGCGATGGACGAAGAGAATGGTCTTCGAACAACAGTGCGATTCTGTAAAAACTCGATCATAAATCCATCAAAGCCCCATTCTCTAAATTCGACTCTACACAAACCACACAAACGTCACAAAGGTCACTGCTGATTGAAACGTAAGGCAGGCCTCCGTCACTCCATATACTTGCGCACTATAATTACCTACCGCCCGGCCGAGCGGTCTCGGGCCGTTTGCGGACCAAATTCAGTGCGGTTTTCGCAAGCGAAGCGCACGCACGTTAATCAATTTTAATTGTTCCATTCGTTTGTACGCGTTTCTGGTGCCTTATGTACAGTAGATGGGTTTGTTGTGCAGTAGTAGTTTTTTATTGTACCTACACACTGACCTCTATTTACTTTTGATGATGATGTCGGCACCAATTTCAAAAAAAAAATTTTACAATTTTGAACTATCACATATGGTCAGAACATATTCACAGTTCTCAGTAAAATAGACACAAATAGTTATTTAAGTTAATTTAATTTTATCGAAGAGGCAGCCCTACGATTGCAGTGTGATCGCGCGGTAGGTTATTATAGTTTAAATATTAGTAGGCTAATAAAGCACTAGGTATTGGTAATTTTCTACTGAGTGAAGTATCTGTTAACTCTTCTTTAATCTGTGCGTAAGGGTCGAAGTGAGAAAAGAGTTTACGATCGAGCTTTAGGTAATCGACACACTGAAGTGGCCTCCCCTTACAGGCAGGTCTTATACCACTGACTCTTGGACTTGAAAACTGCCCTAGAAAAATGTCGTGTCCACTATTTTTTTTATTTACTATTTCTTTGTTATTTTGGGTAAATATGGGTAATTTTAGGTAAACGGGGAAAATAGAAGGTAAAAGAACTAGAAGCCGGAGCCCCAAGCAGATCCGAAATCCCAAGCAGATCTCAGAACAAGTGGAGATACCTGTCAGCGCCGCACTCTATCAAGCGACTGAGCGCAGCCGATGGAGACAGTTGGTTGACCGCATAAAACAGAGTCACGATCCTCATCAGTGAGGGAACGATTAGAAAAAACGGTGAGTTGGGTTAAAAAAACATACCAAACTGGAAGTTCATGCTGTTCGGGCACACGTGGTAGGCGGCGGACAGTATACCCTCGCTGACCAGCGCCACGCCCATCGCGTACAGTAGCCCGAAGTGCTGCGGGATGCCGAGCTCTTGCTGCGGACGGTGTAATTATTAAAGACATAGATCCACGACTCTTATCCCCAAAGATACCAGGCCATGAGGACCGCAAAAGCAGTCCACTGCCATAGTCCAAGCGATAGGAAATCTTTATTACATGTAACCCTGTATTTAAAGGACAGTTTTAACAGAAGAAGCCATAGCCAGCAGCTAGTGGGTTTTACCGGCTGAGTAGATATCTATATCTATCTATCTAGATAGAAGAAGGTGCATGAAATAAAGAATTATTATTATTATTATTGCTTTATAGTGCCGGACAGTATCCCATCGCCAAAATTTACCACAGCGAGGCTCTTGTGCTGATGGCTGTGGTGTATCTTCCACACTTGCATTAGAAAAACCTTAGCAGCACGTAGCTTGTAGTTAGGAGTACAGGTTAGCCCAACATAACTAGACCTAAAATTCTATCTACCATTTACCTTAGCAGGGCTCTTGTCATAAGAAAACTTGGCTTCCAAAGACAGCCAATATATTTTAACCTACGTTTTCACACATCACTCACGTCACCAGGGCTCATGTGCTGATGGTTAAGGGTTTTTAAGAAAACGAAGTCTTCTTCGTCTTACTGTCAGTCTATCCAGCCAATATAACTTAACTCACGTTTCAAGACAAAACTTACCTCATTAAGGATTTTGTGCTGATGGGCCTAAGTTCTTAAAAAGACGAAGAAGTCAGCCAATATAACTTGACCCACGTTTTCAAACAAAACTCACCTCGGCAGGGTACTTGCCCGATGGCGTTGGTGTCTCCTCTAGACTTGCATTAGGAACAACAATCTTAGCAGCACGTATCCTAGGTTGGAGTACACGTGGTTTGCCCAATATAACTAGACCTACATTTCCATCTAGCACTCACCTAAGCAGGGGTCGTCATAAAAAAAACTTGGCTTCCTAAGAACTCAGCCAATATAACTTAACCTGTGTTTTACCTCATGTCAGCAGGGTTCTAGTGCTAGTGAATCAGCAGATGGCCAAGGGTTCTTAAAAAGACGAAGAAGCCAGCTAATATTACTTGACCCACGTTTTCAAACAATACTTACCTAAGCCGGACTCTTGTGCTAATGGACAAATGTTCTAAAAAGACAAAGAAGACAGCCAATATAACTTGCTCCACGTTTTCACCCACCATTTATCTCGGTAGGGCTCTTGTCAGAGGTATACTTGGCTTCACAAGAGAGCCAATAAAAATTATATGAACATAAAAAGAGACATACAACATAACTTGGCACACGTTTTAATACAAAACTCACCTCAGCAGGGCTCTTGTGCTGATGGCGCTGGTGTCTCCTCCAGACTTGCATGAGAAACAACAATCCCAGCAGCACGTAACCCAGGTTGGAGTACACGTGGTTGAAGTCCGAGAGGAACATCAGCGGATGGGCGCACAGGAAGTTGAAGTAGCACAAGTCCTGGTTGCCGGACTGGTTCAGGAGCTGGAGGACATTTTCGTTATTAATACTAGTAAATAATTGTGATTATTAGGTATTATTTTAATACTAATATTATTGGTGAGACGAGGTAAGCACGTTCCAAAGGTTAATTAAATTTATTACTGACTACAGACTGGCTACGAACTACTGGCTACTACCGACTACTGGCTACATGGTAACATGTAGCCAGCAGTCGGGTTTCTGTCTAGCGGCTATCAGTTAACGGCTGCATAGCTACCGGGTACCGACTACCAGCTACTGGCTACAATATACCGGCTACCGGCTACAAGTTACTAGTTATTGGCTACCGGCTTCAAGTTACTGGCTACTGGCTACCGCCTACTGGCTACATATTACCGGGCAACCGTCTAGCGGCTATCAGCTACCGACTGCAAGCTACCGGGCACCAGCAACTGGCTACAAGTTACCAGCTACTGGCTAAACAAGTTATAAGGCTACCGGCTATCATCTACCGACTACCGGCTACAAGTTACAAGCTACCGGCTACACACACTCACCCTCTGGTACGTGATGACGAGCTGTATGACGGGCAGCGTGTAGAATACCACCACGGTGAGCACGTTCCACAGGTACATGTTGGAGCGGTTGGATAGCACGCGGGGGCGGCATCTGTGTGTGAAAAAAAAAACAACCTTAATGTCTTATGCATGTTACGAAGGGTCATTAATTCTACAAAACACATTTTGGCGCTGTTTCTAAACTAAAACTATCGTCTGTGAGAAAACTCAATAACAATTCAATTACTTTTGTGTCTGCCTTTACAGCCGTTGACAGCGTAATCTAACGATTTTTTTCTTTTAGTTGCGAGCGGTGAAAGAATCCTACCACCCCCTCTCTTCCCTTGGGTGTCGTAAAAGGCGACTAACGGACTAAAGACTGCACATACATCCAACAGCATAAAGCGGCGATGGGCTAACCACCTGTCACGCTGAGCACATGTCCAGTCGCTATTTGGTGAAAAGTGGACTATAGTAGGTGCCTTTGCTGTCCTCATTGCCTAGTCTCTGACTAAGCCTACGGGGATATAAGTCGTAATTATATGTATGTATGTTTAAGTAATATTTAAACGGGGTTTAACGCAAAACTGCTTAGCTATAATACGCATACAAACAACAACAAGCAACAAATATTCTGGTATTGTCACCTGGCCAGGTTAGCGACGCACAGCTTCGCGCCGAGCCGGTACAGATCCTTGTCGGCGTTCACCTCGTCCAGCGTGGAGAAATCTGACTCGGTGTCGGATGATGAGCTCAGTTCCGCTGGGAAGAGGAAAAATGTATCATATTTTCTTTAAGAAGGTTTTCGCCATTTGGTTTCCTTATCGATCATCTAAACACCATCCCATATAAAATACGTTACAAAAAGTGGTTCCAACTATTCTACAACTGGCTATTTGACAGTTGTAACAATAAAACATGAAATATGTCGGATATGGTAGTTTATAATTTAACGATACATTATCCAATTTTTTATTAAGATAAGTTTTAAATTTTATCTATGGATTATACAAGACCCGAAACACGGGCGGCTATGATTGAGTTTCATGTGACGTCACATTTACAATATAAACAAAAACTATCTGTCAGCTTTCAAGATAAAGTGTGTATAATGTGGTGTGACGTCACAGGTCACGTGGCCAACCGTTTACGCACGAAATTTGAAATGAATGAATAAAAATATGTTTTTTTTTATTAAATAAAGCTTTTTCAAGAAAAAACGTCTTATTGTACGGGGTATACAATAAGCGTTTGTAATTTTTAAAATACTTTTCCGAAAACTGTCAAGTACCAATTGGCTATTTGACATTTGTAACAATAAAATATGATATATATCGGATATATGATTATCCAATAGTTATTTTTTATTAAGATAATTTCGAAATATTTTAATTTTACAAAATAAATTTGGGATTTTATCTGCGGATTACAAGATCTTTTCTATCCCCCCCCCCCCCCCACGCTGTTCCTTCTGCATATCAATGACAGGCTTCCTCTTGGAAACATTCATTGCTATGCAGATGATAGCACAGTGCATGGGGGATATAACGGGCACCCAACGGCTGGGCGGGTAGACACCGAAATGAAGCGAGCAAATCTTGTCATTGAGCTCGATCGGGTGTTGGACCTCATTTCTAAATGGGGCTCCGATAATCTGGTGGAGTTCAATGCCAAGAAAACACAGGTGTGCGCGTTCACAGCGAAAAAGTCTCCATTCCTTCCCCTTCCCTCTCTTCAGGGTACATCTCTAGGCCTGCGGAGCAGTATTAACATGCTCGGTATGGATATCCGCTGCGATATGAACCAAAAGGACTACATCGAAACCGTGATTAAAAATGCCTCACGTAAACTCGGTGTCCTGAACAAGGTGCGGCGATTCTTCACGCCTGATCAGTTGTGTCTATTATACAAGACACAGGTGCGGTCTTGCGTGGAGTATTGCTCTCACCTTTGGGACGGCTCCGCAAAGTACCTTCTCGATGCCTTGGACAGATTGCAGCGCCGCGCTGTGCGCATTATCGGCAATGCGGAGGTCACTAAAACTCTCGAGCCTTTGCAATTGCGTAGAGATATTGCGTCACTCAGCGTCTTTTACCGTTTATACCATGGCGAGTGCTCTGAAGAGTTCTTCAATTGTAATTGTAATTTTTAAAATACTTTTTCGAAAAGTGTCAAGTAGCCAATTGTGTTTCCAAATAATAACAACTAATTTTGATACTCGACCCTATCATCCCCACAATAGGTATTAGACTTGGACGGCAATGTCAAATGATAACTAACAGCAATCCAATACTCCCTCTTGGTTGGAGCATTAGTTCGAGGCGACACTATTTAGATGATCAAAGGGTATCCTATACAAACTTCCAAGTACACATTTTAATGGAGGGGCGTTCCGATTTATATTAGACGATGTCTAACTTACACAGTTTTTTTTTTCTATCCTACTGTGTTCCACTGACAGGCAAAGGCCTTCTCCAAATCCTTGCATCCATCTCTATCCTGAGCCACCTCAGCCAGTCGGTCTGGTGTGCGTCCAGATTGTCTCGCCACATTAAGAGGGTTTACGTATTTCGGTTTTCTATACAAACTACCAAGTTAAATTTTTTACAAACCATTGAGTCAATATTAATGAAACCATTGCATGCTAAAGAAAAATACAGAGATCTAAATAGTTTATAGAAAACATTTTAGAAAAAACGTTTATTTAGTTGACGTATTGAGATTTAAAGTCCACTATAAGCAGAAAGTTTAAAATCGCAATAAGTCAACTAAAGTGAGTCTCTTGCCCTCCTATAATAAGAGCTTCCACCTGGGATTGTCCTACGCCATCTTCATGACAGTCATGCGCGTGGAGAAAATAAGATGGATATTTTATCTCTATCTTATGTTAACTACAACTACACTAAGAGCCACCGCACACATGATACTTTTAGCATCGGCGATCGGCGATTTTGCGACTGGCATCGCGTTTTGGCGACTCTCTTGCAGTATCGGCATCGCGCGTTTCAGCGATTCAGTGGCTGCATTCAGCTTTTAATAAGCGTCTAAATTGCCGTTCGCCGCTGCTAAAAGTAGCATGTCTGCTCAAGCCCTAACCTGTGGGCTGCGATTGCGACATGGAGCTGCTGACGTCCCCATCCGCCGCGCGCGGCCGCGGCCCGCTGCCGCTGGCGCCGGTGCCGCGGCGGCGGCGCACCGTCGACTCGGCGTCCGCGGGAGGGGTGTTGCGACCCTCTAGGGGGGAGGTGAAACATAGTACAATGGGGGTAAAAAGATCGTCACGAAACCGTATTAATTTCATGTGTACGAAAACTTTTCTCTTAAGTTGATAAGTTATTTACTAGATTCTGAATTGTCTCGAGTAGATTGTCTATTGTTGTAACATTTTGGATTGTATATTGACAAATTGTCTTAAGCAGATTGTCAATTGTTGTCAACACTGTAAAACCTTACCAATACAAGTACAATATACTTTATTGAAAGAACGATTTTTTTAATAAATCCTTGAAGATTCCAATAGAGCATGCTGTATATAATCGAGCAATGTCTGGAAACCGGCTTTGCAAGCCGCGCGCGAACAACGCGTACGGCGAGCGCAGAGCGGATTTCCTAGTACCTCGTCTTATCAATGGGTTGCCGTCCGAATTAATAGATAGTGTCACTCAGAAAAATATCAAGTTTAAACTGAAACAACATTTTTATAATTTATTGTAACTATTTTTTACTTATTAACTTAATATTATGTGAAATTAACTTTTTATTATTTTATAGCTACACCTAAATATTAAACTTATTTACACAAATTGTAAACTCGCAATAGCATAAATTTAAACCTTAGTGGTTTTTTAAATGTATCGCATGCCATTGTAATTGTTTGTTTATAAGATAAATAAAAAAAATGGATAATTGTGGATTGTAGATTGTCAATTGTCACACGTAGCAGATCTTTTGTGACATTTTGAATAGAGATAGTCAAGTATATTGTCAAATGCCTCAGTGAGATTGTAATGACAGTAGTGTAAGCTCACCCTCAGTGACGCTGGTGTCGTCCACCAGCCTGGCCCAGCTGGTGTTCCCCCGCTGGCAGACCACCACTATGAGGAAGCCGAGGTAGAAGGACGAGAAGAACGCTAGCGCGGCGCCCGCGGCGATGGCGTACTCCCGATACGATATGGTCTCGATTATTTTGAAACTGGGAATAGAAAAAGAATCACAAAAAAGGTGCATGAGTTTACTAATTTCTATCCCTTCAACCGAGGGCCAAACAGAATGATAGCAGTGGCGTGCCTAGGGCTTCAGATTGGGGCAAGCCCGAAACCTGAAGTTCCTAATCTTGCTACCTGGTAGAATGTTGGTGCCCATTTGTGACACTAGCCACATTTTTTACTCAAATCGTCATAGGCCGTGGCATTCCAAACGTTCTTGTCATTTGTAAAAAAAACAGCCTATTACCTTCTATTACATCTTGAACGTGATTTTTGTTAGAAATTTTTGGAAAAAAAAATTACTGCGGCCAATTTTGGCGTTCTTTATCTCAAAATCCAAAATACATTAACAGTATTTACTTATTGAATAGTGTAGAATTGCTATTGGCATAGTACGTAGCGGCCTCGCTTTTTGTAAATTTCGCTTAACTTTTTATTTAAACCCAAAACTGCAGAGAAAATTTTTCATAAATTGCGCGAGGGCACTTTTTTGAGCTCCTGGATTGAACTACTGTTCTAAACAAATGAGAATGTTATTTCGTCGTATAATGCGTAGTGGCCACGGAATTTTTAAATATTATTGATTTTATATAGAAAAAAAATGTTATTCAAAACCAAAAAAACTTCGAAAATCGCGTTAAGTTAACTGTGAATTTCTTTTATCTACGATAATATTATTGAGTAAAATTTATACCAGAAAAATTGTAACTTCATGAGGAATAAAAATGTAATAATGAATTTATTACCCTATTTTTCTATGAAAACTATAAATACAACTAAGTACAAAATGCGATGCGCCGGCCTTCCGAACTCAGCTTTTTCTCACAGAGTGGAGATTCGTAATATTAAGCATGCATTTATTATCCTATTTCGATAAAAACGATAAATACAACTGGAAAATTAGTATAAAATGCGAAAATGGGCATTTTGCGCGGGAATCACAGTCGATATGTAGGCCTCTACACTTAATTTATTAATTATTAAGGTCCATGATTATTACTTAATTATTTTGAATGGAAGCAACCAACAATCCAACGAGTTTTTTAAATAGACCTATTATAATTAATGCCTTAGATGACTTTTAATAGTTTGCGAAATACATAAATCATGTGTGATGTTCGAAGAATTTATTTATCTCTGCCTCTCGTAGGTATGCCAATCATCAACACGTTTAAGTACACATTTGTTTGCAACACATCACATGCCCAACACATCTAAGTTCGTCACAGAGACCAATAAAGCAACGAACTGAACTCAGAACACATTTTTTATATCACAAATTACGAAAACACTTGTTACTTAAAAACAATCGCTCAAACAAAATGAAGTGTGACAATAACAAAGAATAAAAAATGGCTGGCTGCACAGCACAATCGCGTGTTAACGCTCGCCTCTGATTGGTTCGCCCGAGCTCGAGCTGTCGTCGGTCACCTCTGATTGGTTCGCCCGCGTTGAAGTTGCACGTGATTCGGTAGAAATAAAGCCTGATTTGGAGAAGGCCTTACTTGCGAACTCCATAACGCAAGCTGGCTTTGACGAAAAATATGAATTTCTCATAGAATCTATACATACTTACGCAGTATTATGTTTATAGAGTAGCAATTTTGTTAAAGTTAGAAGAGATCGGATATACTTTAAATCCGAAGCCCGGTTGCAAGCCAACTTGTGCGAGAGAGATGTAAAGCATCGCACGATTTTAAGCAGCTTTATGCGATTTGTTTGGTGATTCTTAATATGAGAAACTTATCAAATTGATAATTTGAATGCTGATGAAAGAAAATTAACAATGGTAAAAATATTAAGTGATTTTAATAATTGCGTTTTTACCAGTGATATTGAGTTTTTGTTAGGGCAAGCCGGGCTTTTCGCCTTGTATGAAGGTACCGCCACTGAATGATAGATCTGACTACGAAGAATGTGAACAGAAGCACATGTGCGGAGAAAAACTGTAGGAGTTTGAAGAGAGGAAATTGTAGTTATCGTTTGAGCAGTTCTTATAGTGACGATGTGTCGCTGTGGCGGCCGAAGAGTGTGATTCTGAGTGAGTGTGATGATAGAATCGAACGATAACATATGCGTTGTGGTCTCCATTCATAACTTTTCGGTGGGTATATTTAATAGTAAAATAATATAGGGGGTAATATAGTAATAAAGTAATAAGGGGAAGCCTTTAGACGCATAAAACCATAAACGTGAAACACCAACGAGCGTGTATGAAGAACGTTATGAGAGTAAGTGAAGCAAAGGATGTGTAGTAAACATTTTATTTCATAAATACATTTTGAACCTTATGTATCGGGTATAAGTATCAATATCGATTGGAGAAGTTTGACAGTTTGTGGTAGGTTGATCTGCACGCGGGTGTACGACGACGAGTCATGCTTCAGTCTATTCGTATACAAACATTACACCCATTTCTGACTGACTTAGGACCGTGGCAGATGGAAAGCTGTGGTCTCTGCCTACCCCGCCGGGAAACGGGTGTAATGTATGTATACGAATAGACTGAAGCATGACTCGTCGTTGTACACACGCGAGCAGATCAACCTACCACAAACTGTCAAACTACTCCAATCGATATTGATACTTATACCCGAAAAATAAGGTTCAAAATGTATTTATGAAATAAAATGTTTACTAGAAACAAATCGACCAGTCTTAGGAAAGCTGCAGCGTAAATCATCAACTACTAGGAAGAATTCAACGAGTCTCTGGGGTCTCGGTAGCTTAGTGGTTAGAGCAGTGGACCGGCAATCTAAAGGTCATGGATTCAAATCCCATTCGAGCTTTCATTGTATTACACCCGTTTTTAACATCTACTGGTTTAAAGGTTTGCCTTTCGTTCATTTACATACTGTATAATGTTCTTACGGTTTTCTTTTGCTGGAATTTTTATTTAAATATATTGTGAAATGAATGATTGTAAATAAATAATTTAAAAAAAGTGTCAGGACAGGATTGTAGCAAATAAAAAGCCGTTATCTGCCTACCCATCCAAAATCCGAACGAACGAATGAACAAATCTCATAATAGAACAAAAATGAATGCTCACCTAAAATGCTTTTCCCTTCCATCGTTGGTGGGTACATACATGACCCTCTCTTCGCCCCAGCCCAGGAAAGTGGCCATTTTGGGCAAGGTGCTGTTGCTAGCAGAGCTTGCGTCGGTGCAGTCGTCGTCTGAAGTTTTAACTATGAACACTATGTAGAAACCTAGAGGGAACGTGTTTTGCTGAAAAAGACAAAAACAAATATTTTATATCATTTACATTATTTTAGAGCTGAGAGAACGAGAGAGAGAGAGAGAGAGAGAGAGAGAGAGAGAGAGAGAGAGAGAGAGAGAGAGAGGTGGCGCCTCATTATTAAAACAATACAACCAACCCTTTCTTTCTTGTGTCTGTGTGACAAAAGGCGTCTGAATCACCTCACACTCACACATATATCGCTCACACATACATAAATATAATCAGAAGGGCAGTCAGGGACTAGGCAATGAGGACCGCAAAAGCAGTCCTCTACCATAGTCCACTTTTCACCAAATAGCGACTGCACATGTGCCCATCGCCGCTCTATGCTGTTGGATGTATGTGCAGTCTTTAGTCCGTAAGTCGCCTTTTACGACACCCAAGGGAAGAGAGCGGGTGGTAGTTGTTGTTGTTGTTGTTGTTGGTTGTTCTTATTTGAGAACAATGTGTAGAGTTAATACCTACTGCACACAATCTGGGGGCACGGAAGTGCACCCGTCAAGTCGAGCAAAGAGAAAAGCCTACAGAGACAAGGAGTGGGCCTTGAGAAAGCCCGCAGCTGAGGCACAAGATATAGATACATTCATACAACTATTATCCCCGAAGGGTTAGTTAGAGACTACGCAATGAGGATGAGGACAGCAAAAGCAGTCCTCTACCATAGTCCACTTTTCACCAAATAGCGACTACACTTAGCTAAGAGTAAACAGGTGGTGAACCCTATCGCCGCTCTATGCTGATCGAAGTATGTGCAGATTGTGCAGTCTTTAGTCCGTCAGCCCCTTTTTACTACATCCAAGGAAAGAGAGGGGGTGGTAGTATTCTTTCACCGCTACGCGACGGTTAACGGGTATCGACATATTATTATTATTTTGTAAATGTCGTTACAACTATTTAAAAGCTGTGGATTTTCATACGCCCATTCTTTTTTACAAATAAAAGGCGTCCAGTACCCCAAGCACGAACCATTAAGGTACTAGTTAAGGTATTCGTATTATTTTGTATGAAAAAGGTTTACTCACTTTATTTCATACTAAAAAATAGGATTACGATTACCTTCACTAGTACCATAATGGTTCGTGCTTGGGGTACTTAATGGTTAGCGAGTAAAAAACTCTCGGACGTTTCTAAGGCTTCTTTTTTATTTTTTTTATTCTTCAACGTGTACAGCGATTGGCCTTCATCTCACCTGATGGTAAGTGACGATAAGGCCGGAGGTGGAAGCGCGCGAACCCGGAATCCTTAACCACTGAGGAACTGGCTATCTTATCTCTAACTGTCGAAACACGACAATGCTATAAACATCGTTGTTATGGCGACAGGCTTAGATAAGATGGTTGTAGCTTAGCAGGCGGACTTAACAGCCCTACCACCAATAAAACTTGAAAAATGACTTTTGAGTTTGATACTGATGAAACCATACTTACAGTGAGGGTTATACCACCGCGCCTGGTCATCGTGAGATAATAGCCATCATATAATATGTCTCTCTCATTGTCGAACACAGGACACTGAAACCAAAACATATTCATAGACAAAAGCAATGTTAGTAATTCATTTTTAAATCAGTAATCTACAATAGCCATAAGTTAGTTCAATGATCGTTTACTGTCAAATATTTTTCGGATGTTCGCTTTTTTATGTCTCCTTATACAGAACAGAACAGTCATAATTAAGAGGGTTTACGCATTTTGGTTTCCCATACAAACTTCCAAGTCGAAATTATTAAAAACCAATAAGCCAATTTTGATGAAACTTTGCATGCTACAAAAATACAAAAATACAGTAAAATACAGGGATCTAAATAGTTTGTTAAAAATATTATTTAAAAAAACGTTTATTTAGCTGAGTTATTGCGATTTAAAGTCCACTCTATATAAGTTTAAAATCGCAATAACTAAGTTTAGTTTTTTATGTTTTATCAAGACAGTAAAATACAGAGGATCTAAATAGTTTGTTGTAAATATTATTAGAAAAACGTTTATTTAGCTGAGTTATTGCGATTCAAAGTCCACTATATAAGTTTAAAATCGCAATAACTCAGTTTAGTTTTTTATGTTTTATCAAGACAGTAAAATACAGGGGATCTAAATAGTTTGTTGAACACATTTTTAAATAACGTTTATTTAGCTGAGTTATTGCGATTTAAAGTCCACTCTATATAAGTTTAAAATCGCAATAACTAAGTTTAGTTTTTTATGTTTTATCAAGACAGTAAAATACAGAGGATCTAAATAGTTTGTTGAAAATATTATTAGAAAAACGTTTATTTAGCTGAGTTATTGCGATTCAAAGTCCACTATATAAGTTTAAAATCGCAATAACTCAGTTTAGTTTTTTATGTTTTATCAAGACAGTAAAATACAGGGGATCTAAATAGTTTGTTGAACACATTTTTAAATAACGTTTATTTAGCTGAGTTATTGCGATTTAAAGTCCACTCTATATAAGTTTAAAATCGCAATAACTAAGTTTAGTTTTTTATGTTTTATCAAGACAGTAAAATACAGAGGATCTAAATAGTTTGTTGAAAATATTATTAAAAAAACGTTTATTTAGCTGAGTTATTGCGATTCAAAGTCCACTATATAAGTTTAAAATCGCAATAACTCAGTTTAGTTTTTTATGTTTTATCAATACAGTAAAATACAGGGGATCTAAATAGTTTGTTGAAAACATTTTTAAATAACGTTTATTTAGCTGAGTGATTGCGATTAAAGTCCACTATATAAGTTTAAAATCGCAATAACTCAGTTAAATAAACGTTTTTGAAAATGTTTTCAACAAACTATTTGGATCCCTGTATTTTACTTAAGCATGCAAAGTTTCATTAAAATTGGCTCATTGGTTTATAAAAATTTCGACTAGGAAGTTTGTACGGGAAACTGAAATGCGCAAACCCTCTTAAACAATATTATCTTGCTGGTGTATAATCTTAGATCATAAAAGCTAGATGCACAATCGACGTTCTCAAAACGTCCGCACAAAAGAGTACCTATCGAGATGTTTGGGTACAGTCACGAGCAAAAATATGTAAACAATTGTAACTAATACAATGGAATAATAGTCAAAGTGTATGCATATTGGTGTTCGTGACTGTACGCATTGCGTTAGGTAGTGTGTTAGCTAAGTGACTCAACATGACGTAGTAGCTCCTTCAACAATTGCTATTCTGCCAAAACACATATACTTCAAATGTATAAGTTACCCTCAGAATAATAACTTAAGCATAGAAGGAGTGCTGTGACATTTGAGTGCCCACCATTCGAATTACATTTGTATAGGTCGCTTTTGAATTTTGTATCATAAATGGTGACCGGTTTTTTTTTCGCTAGGCATTTGTCGTTTTTGGCAACTTATTATGACTCTTTTCTTTCAATGATTATGGCCCATTTGAAAAATAGGACAACCATACGAGTCTCATTTGAACTTCTTCTATGCTTCACCGCCGCCCATAGACACCCGCAAAATCAGAGGAATCGCAGACGCGTTGCCGGCCTTTAAGGAAGGAATAGGCTCGTTTCTCGAAGATCCCTAACCCTAAGTCTTTGCGGTCCGGAAATACTTAGTCGCCTTTTACGACACCCAAGGGAAGAGAGGGGGGTGGTAGTATTCTTTCACCGCTACGCGACGCGGTTACATGTACGGTAACATCATAGAATAATAACCAGAATGTACAATTTGCGAATCTGACAATTTGCGAATAAACTAAGGGCTGATTTTTCAATCCTTGGATAAAACTTATCCGTCTGATAAAGTATAACAGGATCAAACTAAAATGTCACCTGAAATTAAAGAAAAGACATAATATGACAACACATTTTCAAAATGGTTGTGTAATACTCTAACAGACAAATAAGTTTTACCCGGCAATTGAAAAATCGGTCCTAAGCATAGGGTATATTCGCAAATTGACAGTATCGCAAATTGTCAAGTCTTCAGAATTTCTAGTTCTTTACTTTTAATAATAATTAAAGTCAACTAATTAATAGGCATATGTTCTACCTATTAATTAGTTGACTTTAATTATTATTAAAACAAAAGAACTAGAAATTCTGAAGACTCGACAATTTGCGAATAAACCGATTACGTTTCATCAGTTGACCGGCTTGCCTGTTTGCCTCCTTCTTTCATAAAAAAACTGGACTAAAGACTGCACATACATCCAACAGCATAGAACGGCTATGGGTTCACCATCTGTCACGCTGAGCACATGTGCAGTCGCTATTTGGTGAAAAGTGAACTATGGTAGAGGACTGCTTTTGCGGTCCTCATTGCCTAGTCTGACTAACCCTTCGGGGATAATAGTCGGGGTTATATGTATCTATGTATATGTTAAAGCTGCCACTATTCCGCTACGATTTATTGATAGATTGTGTATCTCGTTTTTATATGCGATCGAAGTGTTTAATGTAAATTCTGCTGATAAATATGTTAGTGTTAGTCACGTAACTGGGGAGTAACCGCTATCAGATTACGGTGACACAACTTAGGGCGCATTTTCATTCGTCGATAAGTCGGTCTTTATTCCGAACCGAAGGTTTTATGGTTTACAACTGCCGATGGAGTTTTAAGGGGATTCAGAAATAAAGAGAAGACCTTTTCGAATGTAAGTATAAAACTTTGGGCCCTGTGGCATGCGTTTTATAAATCTTCCCGCACCCCGCACGCGGGCGCTAACGACCAATGAAAATGCGTCCTTAGACTCCTAATCCAAATCAAAGTCCGAAGTACTTAAATTAAAGGTTTTTTTTAAGCGGATTCAGAAATAAAGAGAAGACCTTTTCGAATGTAAGTATAAAACTTTGGACAAGCGTTTTATAAATCTTCCCGCACCCCGCATGCGGGCGCTAACGACCAATGTAAATGCGCCTTTAGCGTCCTAATCCAAATCAAAGTACTTAAATTAAAAGGATTTTTTTATGTTTTATCAAGATAAGTTGCGGATGAAGCGGATTGCCGTCGTGAAATATTAAAAAGTGATACAATACACAGATTATTATCGTAATTTATATCATAGTAGATAACAATGAATTATGGTAAGGTGTTACATTTCATGTCTCTTCATTAGCAAGTTGCAAAATGGAATAAAAAAAGAACACAACAAATCGAACGCTAAAAATATTAACATACTTTTTGAGCTACTATAATAATATGAGTAAACTCTAGTACCGATTGTGTAACCACAAGACCACAAAGACGGTTAGAATTATGTGACGAAGTGATATTACATTTACGGATTTAGAATGAAATGGTGTGGCATTTTTAGCTGCTGTGTATTTTTTGTGTTTTATCTTTGTTGTATAATGTGTTCTATGTGATTGTCAATAAATGTCTACTTTACTTTTAAATAAACTCACCGAAAAGTTTTGAATGGAGACCACAGCGCATATGTCATCGTCCGATTCTATCATCAGAATCACACTCTTAGGCCGCCACAGCCACCCGTCGTCACTATAAGGACTCCTCAGCAGATAACTCTGCAATTTCCTCTCTTCAAACTCCTCCAGCTTTTCTCTGCACATGTGCTTTCTCTTCACATTCTGTGTCGACAGATCTATCATTCTATTGGGCCCTTGGTCGAAAGGATAGAAATAATATTTAGGCTGGCTCGGAGTACTTGTTAAATTGGTGACAGCGTTCAGTTTGATGTAGAAATCTTGCACCGTCTCCACAACTATTGTCACCATAATATCGTCGGGCGATGATGAAGTGAGATGGACTATCGGCGTGTTGACTGTCGAGATATCTGGAAAGACGATCGGCATGTTGAAGTGGTCGGCAGCGCATCCGTCGAAGTTTAAATTGGAGGCGATATGACACAACTTAATCTAATAATGTATGAAAATAATCCAAATCGAAGGACCATATTATGAAAATTTTGTAAGTTATCTTTTACTATTATAAAATACACCTTTCCAACAATTTGAAGTAAGAGTACACTTTTCATAACAACTTTATTAAAAATCCCGCTCGAAGGACCAAATAAGTGAATTATGTAAATTGTTTTTTAACCATAAGACATTACAAACCATCTTTGTTGTAAGTTCCTGATTTAAGTATCAATTTATAATTTTTAATTTTCAATCATAGTTCGTGTACGTAATACGGTTCAATTTAGAAAGGCAACTATTTCTTTAGTGCCTGTCAAAGGGATTCAGACTATACAGCCACTACAAAATATGAGCTCATCTGTCATAACTCAGACACAATAGAAATTTAATTGTCATCAGCCGGGATCTTCGTGACAGACAAGGGGGGACTATTCAAAAATTATCGCCTGTCCAATATAAACATACGACGGATGTTAGAGAACCAACCTTTTTAATTATATAATTGCAATTAGTTACGTATTAGGGGCCCACAGTAGACTTTAATCCACTTGCCATTGACTAAGGTTGCGTGAACAAAAAGAAAAATGAATTTAAAATGTATCAGTCGTAAGGGCGGGTTTGCGGTGAACGCACCTTGAGGGGTTGGCTGTAATAGTTTCTACACGTACAGTCGAGGAAGTTCCCGGTCGACAACTATTCGGCGATATTCTACGCGCACACTACTGTACGTACAGTCACGAGCAAAAATATGTAAGTAAACATTTGTAACTCTTAATCCAATGGAATAAGAGTCAAAGTGTATATATTAGGAATTTGGAAGCTCGGGGTTTTACCTAGTTTGAAATCCTGTCTCCCATCATCTGTAGTATTTAGAACCAGTTAGTACCTATATCTAATATACACTTTTAAACTTTCGCGTTTCAATATGCACACATATTAAGACGGGATTTAACGCAAAACTACTTAGTAAAGGCATTCTACGCATACCTTTTATACCCGACGTTTCGACCGTCCACCCGTGCAACTCGGTCGAAACGTCGGGTATAAAAGGTATGCGTAGAATGCCTTTACTAAGTAGTTTTGCGTTAAATCCCGTCTTAGTATGTGTATATCTGAGTTTGAAATGGGAGAAATAAACGATTTTATTTTATATTGGTACTCGTGACTGTACACGTGGTCGGAAAAGAGCGCAACCGAATATCGCCGAAAAGTAGTCGATCGGGAACTTCATCGACTGCACGTACATAGATTTACGATTATCATCCACAAAGGGTCAGTCAGAGACTAGGCAATGAGGACCGCAGAAGCAGTGCACCGCCATATTCCACGTTTAATCAAATTACAACTGCACACGTGCTCAGCTTGATAGGTGGTGAGCTCACCGCCGCTATATGCTGTTGGATGTATGTGCAGTGTTTAGTCCGTTGGTCGCCTTTTACGACACCCAAGGTAAGAGAGGGATTGATTTCTTTTAGACTTAGTGAGCCGCTATTCCACACGGCACAAACTCATATTGATTGTATGAAATATTAAATTTTCATTAATTATATAAAATATTCACTGGTACTCGTAGCCAGTATCCGATACAAGACACCAAAAGTATCCTCGTTTGCGCAGCGCCTTAACCTAGCATAAACAACAAAAAATGTCGAGTTTTATGATATCCGAAAGTGTCACGTTAGCGGGATATTTACATGTAAACATAGTACAACATCATACCAAACTACTGCATACATTGCGCATACGTTCACGAGCGCGATCGTCATGTCAAATTCAAAGTCAAATTTCTCCAATCGATATTGATCTTTAAAGGCCCCGCAGAGGATCAGGTCGCCTGCAGGTATCGGCCTGTCAGTTAGTAGTACAACGCACGGGCGGTGGCGGCGGCGGAACTGACAGGCTAATACCTGCAGGCGAACTGATCGTGTGTGGGGCCCGCCGGCAGGTATCAGCCAACTGACAGGCTAATACCTGCCGGTGTGCCGGCGAACTGATTGTGTGTGGCGCCCGCTGGCAGGTATCAGCCTGACAGTTAGAACTAGCCGCCCGCCGCCGCCGCCGCCCGTGCGTTGTACTACTCACTAACAGGCCGATAACCTGCCGGCGACCTGATCGTCTGTGGGGCCCTTTATATCCTGAAGACGATAACGATCAATACTACTAGAGACAAAGTTCAAAATGTATTAAGGAAAGGACAATGGCCAAAAAAAACCCAAGCCTGGGGGAAATAAAATGTATCTCAGTTTTTCACTAAAAATATGTGATTAAATACTGCATAGTTGGAATCGTCAAAATATTTTTTTAAAAGTGTGAAATTGCTTTTCGAAGTTTTGTGGGCTCATATTAATGTTTTAATGTCGGACTAGCTTCCGTCTTCGTTTCAGTCAGCGGTGTTAATACTGGTCCTTAGCTATCTACCTACCTACCTAGGTCCTACCTGTTTCATTCAGATGAGTTCAGTCATTGTCGCGAAAAAAAAAATCAGAAAAAACATCCAAAAATTAAAATATCAAACAATCGTTATTTTCACATTTAGAATATTACTTAAGTGTGATGTGATTATTACTGATAAGTACCTACATATAGGTATATGTATATTACCAAAAATGTGTTAATGTTTTAATAATAAAATGATTCATATACACTGTAACAATAGTAGTGGTAGTAATATTTATGCAGTAGCAAAAATATTTGGATCGGTGTTTTGCAGTGAGTGATAGGGGGTACTCCCTGACTCACTGCAAAACACCCATATTAGCTATTTAATTTTAATGATCCTTTTACTGAAACATTAATATGACCCCCGCAAAACTTTCCATAGCAATTTTATACATTAAAAAAATATTTCGGCGGTGTGCCTTATGCGGTAATTAATTACTCAACATTACCAGTATTTTGATGTATATTTCATTTGCGCCGGGCCTGGGTTTAAATTTCATACTACGTGACCATTGTCCTTTGACATTTTGTGGTAGTGTGTTGTTATAATTTTAACGAAAATTTGCGGACAAATTACAAATAGAAAGTGTTGAAAAAATTTCCATGAGCACGATTCGAACCCGCACCCGTCTGGCAATCCGGACCAGGTGCTCCTTCATCAAAAAAAACAAAATCAAAATAAAAGACAAAAAATTTTTTTTTTAGACACTGTCTTTTTCTATTTGTAATTTTGTGGTAAGTTGGAGTGCTGATGCAAAACAGGCAAATTTCCCCAATCGACATTGATCTTTATATCCTGGAGACGATATCGATCAATATCGATTTTCGGAGACATTTGACAGTTTGCCAAACTGTCAAATCGATGGCTTAGTTCACAAATGTACTAACTACAAAAATCGCGAATTTTACTTTTTGACTGCCAACTGTATTAATTGACGTGCTCTACCGTTTGCACTTACCCACGTGTCCATATTCCATCTCTTTCTATCAAAAACCCAGTGTCACGGTTGTATCAAGTAAGCTTCGGTTTCGTCCAAAAGTATTAAAATCCTTTATTTTTACTAATCTGCTACGAAAACTCCTTAAGTGATTTTAAGATTCCCTTCCGCGGTACTAGTTAACGCACAAAAATATTAAGTACATTTACGATATGTAATTTTACATATTACAGATAATCCAAATGTTGTAAATGCAGTTAACACAAAAACAAATCTAATGCTTGCAACTGTTTTTAAGTGCACAAATGTGCTAAGTTGCTATGATACAAAAAATAACTGTACAGATGTTTACAATATCATCGAAAATCACATATCTATTAGTTACAAGACGTACACTTAACTCATTTTTGTTTTGTTTCTTGAAATGCTCAACTAACGACATTTTAAGTTAAGCGTGCTTTCGATAATCGTTTTGGCGCGTACTTTTTACGTGTATGCACGAAGGCTAAGAAAAATCGGTCAATGTCACGTTCATACTGGCTTTTTTCACCAATCTATTAGAAAACACCGTGTTTGCCAAAAATTGTTTTGTAACACGTTCGATATTAGCACAAGTATTATTAATATTTGTTCCAAATATAAGAGGACATGCAGGTTCTTATGTTGGCACTGACAATCGAAAAGGTAAAATTCCCGCAAATAGAACTTCCCTAGGCTACGAAATTTGTGAAAGAGCAATATTGACCAGTACCCTCGAATTGAGTCTTTCTATTGTCGCAAAGACTTCAAAAAATTATATTTAGATAGTGATCTGAATCTGAACGTATCTCGCATGTACAAAATTTACAGAGAAATTTTTGCCCACAAAAATAAATAACTCCCGTATTATGTATATACCACGGGATTTTTCACTTCTATGAGCCAAAACTAGTATTTTATAAACCCTGCAATGTGTATAAGCGATCAAATGAAAAAGCTAGTTTACATGAAGAATATGATGCACACAAAAAACGCGAAAAAGACTCTTTGGATATGAAAAAAGAAGACAAAAAAATATGTTTAAACACAGATGGTGCTTTTAGAGCAAATAAATTCGACCTACAAGCTGTTCTTTCTATACCCCTTACCGGTGATTGCAAAATATATTATTTACGAAAACTCTCATAGTATAATCTAACTATTTTATATTTGATAATGGGTTTAGCCACGATCAAACCAAAAAATTATGATGTTAATATTATGAAACATGACGATTTCTATGACTTAAAGGCATTTGAAAAAACTTTGAATACTTACACAACTAAAACATAAAAAATGAGACTGAAATGGTTTAAAATTAAGTGGCTTCGGGTAAACAAAGAATCGCCTACTTCGATATTTTATAAATACGACTTAAACGATTCAGATTTGGAAGAAATCAATATTTGCAAGGCAAAAAATGGAGGAAAAAATAAAGACTTCAGTAACATAAAAAAACCTGAAAATGGCATACTAATTTGGTGCTCCCCATTTCACAATGTAAGAAAAAAGATCTTCTTACTCTTTAAAGGATGGTGTGATCCCATGAGACTATGGGCAATACTATAGAGACTTTCCATCCAGTTCTGCAAATATTCCTAATATCAATATCACTGACACTGAAACATCTGATTATGAAGTTAAGAATCAGGATGAGAGTATTATTAATAACCTACCTTGTTCTAAGACTAATTACTGATTTAAAATGAATAAATAAGTACTTTCCTAATTTTGTTATGGTTTCAGAAAGACTCATTTAGGTTGGTACCTATACTATTCTTAATAATTAATTAAATGTTGTGGAACTTTAATAAATTATTACTTACCTACTATGCAATGTTTTATTGATTTCCTATTTAATAATATTATTATTATTTTATGTTCTAACCTGCAGAAAATATCTTGAGTCGGTATTCTGTGGTATTTAATAAATATTTTACTATTTTAATTTTGATAAGTACCTGTTTATCTACTAGAATATTGACCCCGCTCCACTTAGTACATTCGTGCATTCAAATTACTAAATTTAAGGGTTCAAATGTACTAAGTGAGGGGGTTATCTAGAAATTCAGGTGATTTTGTTATCAATTTGATGTAATTCGGTAATGAAATCTACTTATTTGTAGAACCAAAGAAAAAGTCTTATGAATAAACGTAATTTTAATTCCATATCATACACAGTTCTGGTATTATTCATGCTTAAACTTTAAAATGCTCTCCTGAAAAATCTAGTTTTTGTAATTAGTACATGTGTGCTCTAAGCCATCGAAATGTCAAATCAATAATCAAACTGAGTTTGGATAGGTTGACCTGCACGCGTGTGTACCATTTTTTATCGACTTAGCTTCAAACTGACGGAGTTTTATACCAACTCACCCCCCTTCTTTTTTACCCCCTTAAAGGGCGAATTTTTAAAATTATTTTTTAGGGCGTTCTTACACTTTAAAAGGTTCAAAATTTCCAGTATCTAATTTTAGTAGTTTATGCTGTGCGTGATATGTCAGGTCAGTTTTCCTTTTTAGGGTTCCGTACCCAAAGGGTAAAAACGGTACCCTATAACTAAGACTCCACTGTCCGTCCGTCTGTCTGCCACCAGGCTGTATTTCATGAACCGTCATAGCTAGACAGTTGAAATTTTTATACATAATGTATTTCTGTTGCCGCTATAACTAAAAACAGAATGTAATAAATATTTAAGGGGGGCTCCCATACTACAAACGTGATTTTTTTTTGCCGTTTTTTGCTCGGTATTAATAACGGCAATATTCACGGAATATTTAGTTGTGTGTTCACTTCAAAAATAAATAATTAAGTTTAAATTAAATTAATTGAAAGATAATGGTACGGAACCCTTCGTGTGCGATTCCGACTTACACTGTGCCGGTTTTATAAGTACCTATACACTTTGTTTCTTGACATTAACTCCTCTCCCGTATCCCAGTGACGCTTACATCGCATATTATGATGCTGCCTAACTCTAATACTTACATTTTTAAACTCGTGATATCTTTCGAATAAAATGTCCAAATTGAATAATTCAAAAAGTTATATAAAGGTATTGAAGGAGTGTTTAATATGAAAAATTTATTTTGATAAGGATTAATATCAAGGTACAAATAAAGAGCCTTTTCTGGCGCCAGCATTTCAATTATTTTTTTTAAATAAAAGAACACTTGTTGTGACATAACTATAATAATTCATATTATGCTGTCGCGACACTTTTTGTAGATAATGATGTGTTCTGCAAAGTCGTAGTACATTATTTTGTTCTATCATCAATAGTTTTCGCAGCGTACGCGATGTAAGGAATTTTATTGAAAATATAATATAGCCTATGTCACCCGGAGACAGTGTAGCTTCCCAACGGTGAAAGAATTTTTCAAATCGGTCTAATAGTTTTGGAGCCTATTCAATGCAAACAAACAAAGAATCAAATCATTCCTCTTTATAATATTAGTATAGATATAACAAAACGTCAAACACCACAACATTACAGCATCTACCAACAGAAATTTTTCTCACTCACCGCACGTATCCATATCGTCTGAGAACAGGTTGTTGTGTGGGCACAGGGTCCTGGAGATGTTGGTGAACTGCTCCAGGCTGACCGGCGTCTGCACCAGCATCGGTAGCTGCCAGGAGAACACGCCTGAGGGGTAAAGATCATATATACAAACGTAGATCCAAGACTATTATCTCCAAAGGGTTATTCAGAGACTGGGCAATGAGGACCTAGTTCTACTCTTATGTTTGAGTAACCTTGAGCCTTCTTATAATGCCCATAATAAGCGACCACGTCCAGTATGTATTTGGCACATGTAAGTCTCAGTCCCGTATGTAATCAATCACTTGCATAGCATAGCAACACACACTGGTCAAAGACTTTTGTCTTGAGACGCTGCGGTATTTTGGACGAGGAGTACATCCAATCGAAGAAGTTCCCGGTCGACCACTTCTCGGCGATATTCGCTTGAACACTATACGCGCACGCTATTGTACGTACGCGCGGTCGGAATGGAGCGCAAACGAATATCATACTCGCTCTCTCTCTCTGGTCAAGCGCTCGGCTCGATATCGGGAGTTCCCTGGTCCAATTCTACCTGGGCCTGGACTAACTCTTTGGGGATAATAGTCGGAATGGAGCGCAAGCGAATATCACCGAAAACTGGTCGCTCGCGGGAACTTTCTCGCCTGTACATACAGATTCTTCCCTATCTACTGACCCCTATAAATAGGGTTTCGCAGCTGCATTCTATACAGCATTTTATACAATACCTAGGCAATGTACAGAATACCTAATAATTAATTCTTATTCTGGTAGGACCTTTACATAATATCTCGTGGCTCAATTCCTTAGTGGACAGGTCCCGCGGCCTCCTCTAAACTCGAATTTGCTGGTCTACAGTGTTTAGTGTACTAGATTGTCTACCATCTGTCTCCGTAGAATTCTGGAGTTTTTTGGCCATATAGCTAGGAAGGAAAGGCACAACCTGGAACAATTATAATCACTGGCAAGGCAAGGTTGACGGCAAACGTTCTTGAGGCCGCAAACCCATTAGGTGGACTGACCAAATCCGCGCATCCACAAACACCGAATTAAACAGCGCACTACACGAAGCCAAAAACGGAAGCAGGTGGCGAAACATTTTCAGAGAGAAGGTGATTCTACGGGTTAATCACGACCCTCAGTAATGAGGAGAACGATCGTCGCGCAGAGAAGGAGTGTTTAGTGGGTAAACTTCCCTCCCTCTCATCTCGCTTTCAGTGTGAAAAAGGATATGGGTGGAGCCTCACATAACCTTGCCTCTCTTCTGGGGGTGGGGTTTTCATAAAGCGGATTTACTGGAAAAAAAGGACCTTCACATAACACAGTATAGAACATAATACCTTTCTGCTGTCGCGCCGTAATGAACAGCGGGTAGGTGCGATTCGCGAAGTCGCTCGCCACCGTCACCCTTGCAGGGGTGTAGTACGCCTCCAGGTCCTGAGGGTTACACCAAAACTTGTGAGAGATCCCTAACATCACAGCTTTTTTATCCTTTACGGGTAAGCACTTAGCCTTCATCTCACCTGATGGTAAGTGACGATAAGGCCGAAGGTGGAAGCGCGCGAACCCGGAATCCTCAACCACTGAGGAACTGGCTATCTTATCTCAAAACTGTCGGAACACAACAATGCTGTTAACATTGTTCTTATGGCGCCACACTTTAGATAAGATGGCTAGGTAGCTAGCCAGGCGGACTTAACAAGCCCTATACTACCAACCAAACATAGTACACAAAGATGTCCCCCCCCCCCCTTGGGAATCGAACCCGAGACCTCTGGGTCTGAGGGCAGTGGCTTAGCCACTAAGCCACAGAGGCGGTTATAAATATGGTACAGGAACAGCTGTCAGACACCCCTCCGCCCTTCTTATCCCCATTTGATACCGGGCCACTGCATCCCTTGCTTTATCGTCATCATAATTTACACCCTATTGGGTGACTGTGCTGGGTGCATGAGGCGAGTGTGAGAGTGAGAATTTTTTTTTTATAGTTGGAGAAGGGAACACCTTGGTGAACGTACTTAGACCTGGGGGGTAATTAATTAATTAATTCAAACTTAAGTTAAAAATGTAATGTTTTCTATACACTATATGAATACTTTGGTGTTAAGACTAATTAATTGTAAAATTCATGATGTATTTTGTTAATGTTAATGTTAATGATAATATTTGTCTACACAAATATTATTATTAACATTGCATGCCCAATCATGGGCAAACTGTTGATACTATTTAATTATTTTAAGAACTTGTTACACAGGTCTACGCAATAAACAAGTTCTATTCTATTCTATTCCTATCGCAATACCATAGGCAAATACATAATATTTCAACGAAGAGTAATAAGCAGTACCGCATAAGCAGTCCACTGCCATAGCACATGAGTAACTACCCTACAGAGTCCAAGCTCTCTAACAACGCGCAAAATTTATACCTACTCTGACAGGGCTGAAACCTGTTGCACGTTTAAAAAATTAGGGAGAAAAACTAAAATAATATTTGAGAATGGATATTTATTACTTTAAGATAAAAAAAAATATTCAGAAATTTACCCTCCGGGAAAACAACGCACGAATATAAAAAAAATTGGGAAATTATGCGAATGCAAAAAGCGCTTGCAGTAAAATTCGATTTACGGAAAGTCATCGTCACACTCGTAGTTATGGGTATGACAAACTAACATGACAAAGTCGACGAAAAAACTATTAAAAGACGCTTACCCCTCCAAACTCCATTATGTACTCGGTATTCTTGTTAACCAGCACATTGTAAGGTACGTTGTACTTATATCTGTAACAATTATTGCTCATTACAATAACAACTTCGTGTCTAGACTTTAAATATGTAGATAACACGCAATGAAATGAACAGTTATAAATAACAGACTACATGCATATAATCACGACTATTAACCCCGGAGAGTTAGTCAGAGACTAGGCAATGAGGACAGCAAAAGCAGTCCACTTTTCACTAAATAGCGCTTGCACATGTGCTCAGCGTGACAGGTGGTGAGCCTATCGCCGCTCTATGCTGTTGGATGTATGTGCAGTCTTTAGTCTTTTAGTCGCCTTTTACTACATCTAAGGGAAGATAGGGGGTGGTAGAACTCTTTCACAGCTACGCGACACAGTTATAAAAGTCTTTGTCATCATCGTCAGCCTATAAACGTCCCACTGCTGGGCACGGGCCTCCCACGTGGACAATAGCACGTGGGGATATTGGGCCATAACCCACCACGCTGGCTTAATGCTGGTTGGTGGGTTTTAACGACTGCCATCTTACGACAACAACCGGGACCAACGGCATAACGTGCCTTCCGAAGCGCGGAAGAGTTCGATATGTTTTTGTTTTTTCATCTGTCCAGTGACCAGCGCATTGCGAAAGATAATTAAGTGGAAAGATCGCAAACCGGACGAAACACAACAGCCAACGAGTGCAATTGTTTCACGCCGATATCCCATAAGAGAGTGGTATTACGCCGGGCGACGCGGCCTCATTCGAGCTTTAACGCAGCTTGGCTATACCACTCAGACGGCACGTGCAGGGTCTCAAGGGTAAACCTACTGACGCGAGTGACTTTAACCCCCACAAGAGCAACTTCCGATACAACAATTTACACATATTTAGAAAAAAAAAAGCAAAACTACTTTTTTTTAAATATGGCTTTCACATCTTCTTTTCTTGAGATGTATTTTGCCAACAACAATTTTATATTGGTCACTACGTTCGGAGAATGTTAGTAAAGGCATTCTACGCATAGTTACCCGTGCGTGACCACGGCCGATGTAACTCGGTCGAAACGTCGGGTATAAAAGGTACCTATGCGTAGAATGCCTTTACTAAGTAGTTTTGCGTTAAATCCTGTCTAAATATGTGTGCATAATGAAACGCGAAAGTTTAAAAGTGTATACAACAAGTACTGAGATTTCGCTAACAATTGATGGGTAGGATAAAATGTTTACTAGAAAAAAAAATCAACCAGTCTCAGGAAGCTCGAATGGGATTCGAACCCATGACCTTTGGATTGCCGGTCCACTGCTCTAACCGCTGAGCTACCGAGATAAAGATAAAGATAAAGATTTTTTATTAGCAGAAAACATGGTACATTTTTGGTTCTTAATGTAATATTTACAGCACTTGCATGTTTTACCGAATTATCGATAAGCAAAATTTTTTTATTTTTATTGTCGTCATGCTTAATCTTGATCATAATATTTTAGTTGAAACATTAACATATAAAATAAATTAGAATTAGTAGAATATATCATAATAATAGAATTTCTATATACCTACAATTATTTATATCAATAATTAATTTAAAATACCTTTAGCAATACAAAATAGACAACCAAACATTTCAATTAGCATAAATATAATTATTAAACATTATTATTAATTACCATTTATTCGCTTAAAACACAGAAACAAGCACAAAGGGTCACAATTTATTTGCCATTTTCCTAATATGTCCATCACGGCAGAATCTTATGAATTCATCAGTGTCGTAAAAGCAATTTTCAACCAGGATTCTAAAAATGAACCGCTTAAACTTTGCAAATAGTAGATTTTGAATCGGCTCCGGAAGTAAATTGTATAACTTAATGCACATACTGTAACTATTTCTGGTGAAGCAGGTTGTAGCGGAAGGTGGTATAGTTAGTTTAAATGGGTATCTTGTTCGGAAACCACATTTTTCCCTTTTCCTTGTAAAAAGATCCGTATTTTTCTTCGCGAATACTAATACTTCAAATATGTATAGTGAAGGTAACGGAAGGATGTTTAATTTTTTAAATAGAGGCCTACACGATTCTAACTGCCCTACACAGCAAATGGATCTTATACATTTTTTTTGTAGAATGAAGGCACGATTTATGTGGGTTGAATTACCCCACATGACCAGCCCATACCTAAGGACAGAACTTACGTATCCATGATATGCCATCAATGCGGTCTTTTGGTTAGCTAATTGCGTTAGGCGATGAAGAGCAAAAACAAACCTATTAACCTTCCGGCATACCATGTCAACGTGTTGTTGCCATGTTAGTTTAGCGTCTATCTCAATACCAAGAAAAGTAGCTGATGTAGCTTCTGTAATAAGTTTATTTTGATGACGTATGTATAGCTGTTGAGGTTTACCATTTTGATTGAAGAATTGAATAAATTTTGTTTTGTCTACATTTAAATTTAAATTATTATTATCTAACCAATTTATAATTTTTTCTATCTCATTATTAATTTCGTTTTCGTAGTCAACATGAAATTGTTTATGAATGGTCACAGATATGTCATCAGCAAAGAGAGTCACTGGATACTTAGTACACTGAGGTAGATCATTGATATACAGAATAAAGAGCATTGGACCTAATATACTGCCCTGAGGAACTCCTAATGTATTTATCCTAGCTTCTGATCTGTATACCGTACTTTGAAGTTTGTCATCCAGTTTTGAAATTTCCACAAACTGCATCCTGTTACTGAGATAATTTTTGATCCAGTTATAAGCAGGTCCTCTTATACCATATAACTCGAGCTTCGCAAGAAGTTTATCATGACTTACGAAATCAAAAGCCTTACTCATATCGTACAAAACAGTTGATACGGGGACTTTTTTGTCCATGAAATTTGACACATTCCTGATAAGGGAGAAACATGCAAGTGTTGTTGACTTTCCCTTTTGGAACCCGTACTGTTCTTCTATTAGTATATTATTTCTTGTGAGAAATGACGCCAACCTCGAAAGCATGACCTTTTCAAATACTTTTGACATAACTGGGATAAGTGCAATCGGTCTATAGTTGTTCAACTCGTATCTTTCTCCACGTTTGAACAAAGGTTTGACTATGGAGACTTTAAGAGTGGTTGGAAATTTACCTTCCACCATACAACCGTTAACAAAATATGTCAACAATGGAGTCAACTCACCAGCACAAATCTTCATTACTTTAGTAGATATAGTGTCATAACCGGTAGCCTTTGTATTGTTTAAAGATTTTATAATTTTGGTAATTTCATATTCATCAGCGGGTTTCAAAAACATAGACGCGGAAGTACCTTTTATGAACTTAAGACAACTTGAATCCTGGTGATCACTAGTTTTAACAGAATTTATGAAGTGACTATTAAAAATACCTGCTATCTCTGAGGGGTTACTTACTTCTTTATCTTTTACTTTTAAGTATTCAACATAATTCCTATTATAACAGTTATCGTTATTATTTATGATTTTCCAAGTGGCCATGCATTTATTTCTAGCGGTTTTAATAAATTTCTCGTTTAAAATTTTTTGTGATAATTGAATACTTTTTTTCAAAATTTTAGAGTAATGTTTGTATTTGACTTTAGTACTATAAGAATTATTTTTGTAATAAGATAAACGAAGCTTTCTTTTAGTTAAACATGATCTTTTTAAACCTTTTGTTAGCCATTCTGTTTTTAAATTAGCTTTATTAAAGACTTTAATGTTATACTTTGGAAAACATAAATCATACAAAAGAATTAGTTCTTTATGATATATTGTGAAATCAGAATCCACACTTTGGAAGTTAAATAGGTTTGTCCATGGGTAATTGGCCAAATAATATTTGAACTTGTTGATATTATCAACGCTATAGTCACGTTTAGTTTCATACCAGTGTTTTAACAAGACTTTACGGGATTTAACAGGGATGACCAAGAATTGAGCGGTATCGTGGTCTGACAAGCACACGGCCTTGGTGCTTCCTACTGCTTCTTTAATATTGCTCGCGAAATGATCGATGCAAGCCTCTTTGCGTGTGGGTGTATTAATATGCAAGTCTAAATTGTAACTCAGCAGTATTTCAGTTAGTGTTTTCGAAAATTTTGTGTTTTTTATAGTATCAATGTTCCAGTCACCTGTCAAAATTATGCTTTTATTAAAAGTTTTTAATTTGTCAAGTAGAATATGCAGTTTATCGAAAAATATTTTAATAGTAGCTGTAGGAGTTCTGTAAATACAAATAAGAATTATTTTATAATCTATTATCTCCAAACCACAACATTCAAAAGTAAATTCCTCTGCCATATCTTTTACGAACAACAGTTCTTTGGTCTTAATATTATTATTTTGCAAAATACACACCCCACCACGCTTTTGTTTTGACCTACAAAAGGAAGTTACCAAGCTATAGCCTTTAAGCTGAACATAAGACTCACTATGTTGTTGAATAAATGTTTCAGTCAGACAAATCAACTCTATTGGCAATTCTTTATTTTTGGTCATTTCGTTAAGTGTTATTTCCAATAATTCTCTCTTACCAAAGAATCCTGCTATATTCTGATGCATGATACATACAGCGTGGCCATTTATAAAAAAGGAAGTGTGTTGCACAGTCGCGAGCTTCGCATACTGGACAATTCACCCGCTTCACTGTCAGGTGGCACTGATTTTGAACATAATGATTCTACGAGATCTTTGCCTTCACGACACTGGGAATCGAAAGATTGCTG
Organism: Scoparia ambigualis; assembly: GCA_963921215.1. Classification (NCBI taxonomy): domain Eukaryota; kingdom Metazoa; phylum Arthropoda; class Insecta; order Lepidoptera; family Crambidae; genus Scoparia; species Scoparia ambigualis. Next base: position 31,251,206 of record OY992515.1, on the reverse strand, counting down.
TTTACACCTGCGAAGCGACCGAGGTGTAATATCCCGAAATATACCGAAACTCAAGTCTGACAAAGAGACCCCAGAAGACTCGCTGAATTTTTCCTAGTAGTTTGATTTACGCTGCAAAGCCAGCAGTCTGGTCTCGGTAGCTCAGCGGTTAGAGCAGTGGACCGGCAATCCAAAGATCGTGGGTTCGAATCCCATTCGAGCTTCCTGAGACTGGTTGATTTTTTTCTAGTAAACATTTTATCCTATATTTATATAGCATTGTGAATGCAAAATTTCAACAATAAAGAATTGATGGGTAATCAGCACACTTGACAAATGCGGGTTGATGGTTACAAAGCCAGCCTGGCTATGCATCGAGAAATCAGAAACACACTTTGTCCAACCTGACAATTGAACGTTGGACCTCCAGTTACCGGACCGAGCGCTCAGCCACTCGGCCACTTAAGCCCCTTTGTACACAAGGCTACGCAAATCTTAGATACTCGACGACGATTTTAGTCTCCAAGCGACTAGCGCCATACAAATCCATTGAGGTTCGTACACGAGTCGCGTCGTCGACGTTTGTCCCGCGACTCCAATTTCTATGGCAGTAGTCGCTTGGAGACTAAAATCGTCGAGTATCGAAGATTTGCGTAGCCTTGTGTACGAAGGGGCTTATATCAGTGTATAATTTTAATTACTTTAATGTACACCACAAAATTAATACAAAGATTCGATTTATTGAAGGCTAAATATAATTGAAACTATCATTAATAACATAGCTACCAATGATAAGACTATTCAACAGATGTAACAATTATCATAGACTTATCAGGAAGAAAGCTAGTTCACAGAATGCACATGTTTATTTATATAATACATACATATAATCACATTAAACTATCGCATTGCATTGCATTTAAAACTGTTTTAACGGGACCTAACACGATTAATCTGTAAAGTACATATCTACTTACTGCATGACGTTTCAGCCGCGACTCTGCGGCTGTGGCCACAAGCGAACTCCGTAATCGTGTTAGGTCCCGTTATAACAGTTTTAATACATATAATCACGACTATTATCCCCGAAGGGTTAGTCAGAGACTAGGCAATGAGGACTGCAAAAGCTGTTCTCTACCATAGTCCACTTTTCACCAAATAGCGACTGCATATGTGCTCAGCGTGACAGGTGGTGAGCCCATCGCCGCTCTATGTATGCGCAGTCTTTAGTCCGTTAGTCGCCTTTTATGACACCCAAAGGAAAGAGAGGGGGTGGTAGTATTTTTTCACCGCTACGCAACACGGTTAATTATTTATTCTCATATTTCGGTTTCCCACACAAACTTCCAAGTCGACATTTTTAAAAACCAATGAGCCATATTTAATGAAACTTTGCGTGCTAAAGTAAAATACAGGGATCCAAATAGTTTGTTGAAAACTTTTTTAATAAACATTTATTTAGCCGAGTTAATGCGATTTAAAGTCCACTACAGAAAGTTTAAAATCGCAAGAACTCAGTTAAATAAAAGTTTTTTTTAAATGTTTTCAACAAACTATTTCGATCCCTGTATTTCACTCTAGCATGCAAAGTTTCATTAAAATTGGCTTATAATAATAATAATAAAAGCCTTTATTCATAAAAACTTTGTAAATACATTTTTAAAATAACAATTTAGTAATGAACATCTATTTGCCCTTTTTTGGCAACCTCATCCTGCCATCTCTTATAAGGTCTCCCTCTCTTCCTCTTATTGTAAATTAGGAACCAGCTTATTAGGATTTTGCTCCATTTATTTTTGCCTCTCAAAGTGTGACCTGCCCATCTCCACTACAATTTCTTTATTTTTATGCTGACATCTTCTATTTTTGTGCGTTTTCTAAGTGTTATATTTCTAATTTTATCTAGTTTCCGCTTTCCAAGCATACTTCTTTCCAAGACAGATTGACATACTTGTAGCTTTTTAGCTTGCGCTTTAGTGAGAGCCCAAGTCTGGCATCCGTAAGTTAATACAGGAAGAATACATGTATTATAGAGCTTTCTTTTATAGTACATGTTTAACTCTTTGTTCTTCATTATTTCTCTAAGCGACCAGTATCTTTTCCATGCATTCGCGTTCCTCACCTCTAGTTCTTTTGACATTAACTCTTTTGGTGATATAATTTTTCCTAAGTAGGTGTACTCATTAACATATTCAATATTGTGGTTATTAATGTCTACTGGCTTTTGTATGCTATTTGTCATAATTTTTGTTTTATCATAGTTCATAGCTAGGCCCACCCTATGACTTTCTTCTTCTAGCTGGCTGAGCATTTGCTGGATTTCTTCTTTGGTTAATGCCAAGATTATTAAATCATCAGGAAATCTCAAGAGATTGAGTTTTTCTCCATTTATGTTAAGTCCATAGCTGTTCCAGTTGAGGTTACGAAAAATTTATTTTAGAACGGCTGAAAACAATTTTGGTGAAAGAGGATCGCCCTGTCTTACCCCTCTTTCTATTTTAAATTCGTCTCTCTCTTTTTCTAATTTAACTTTAGCCATGCTGGTTCTGTAGATGTTTCGAATTATTTTTGTATATGTCAACTACCCCCTGATTTTTCAGTGCTAACCAGATACATACATGTATTAGTGAGTCGAAAGCTTTGCTTAATAATCTACAAAGCAACAGTAGGAAGGGATGTTGTATTCTTTGCATTTTTCAAAGATTTGTTTCACAGCTTAAATATGGTCGATAGTCGAGTAGTCACTTCTAAACCCAGCTTGTTCTTTTGGTTGGTTCTCGTCGAGGATTTTCCGAGGATTACTTTTGCAAAGGCTTTGTAGATGTTGGACGTTAGCTTGATGGGTCTGTAATAATTTATTTAATTTTTGTCTCCTTTCTTGTGTATCAGGCTAATTGTCGAAGTAGTTCATTGCTTAGGTATTATCTCAGTATATAAGATTTCATTCACTATAATCTGTTAGGTAAGAATGTAATCTATCTCGTTCTTATAGCTTCCATCGGGGAATATCCAAGTCAATTTGCGTCGCTTCCGTTTCTTAAATTGGGTGTTTAGAATGCGCAGATTGTTTTCATGCGCCAATTCAATCAGTTTACCTCCGTTTCGTGATCTTTAAAATATGGACCTAGTATTATTTCTTCACCTTCTCGTTTTTCTCCTATCTGTGCATTAAAGTCCCCCATAACTATGAGGTTGCTATAGGTGTGCTCTTTTACAGCGTTATTAAGCAGAGCATAGAACATCTCGATATCTGTGTTGCTTAACTGTTTTGTCGGAGAATATATCTGTACTAGTAACCAATTCTCAGATGAGATACTTATGTTGAGAATTGCTATGCATTCTGAAATGCCTATAAATTCTTCTATTTGATTTTTAAGTTCTTTTTTTTATCAAAAAGCCAACGCCATACATGCACGGCGTTTCTCCCTTGTGGTACAGTATAATATTCTTCATGCTCCTCAATTTTTTCCTCAGACCTTCTTACTTTGCTCAGCCCAATGATAAACCATTTAATATTTTCTAGAGCTGTTGTTAGTTCCAGTAGTGTCTCGTCCATTGTCAGTGTTAAGGTATTGTATGTTCCTATGTACAAATATTTTCCTTTATTATTATTTTTTATTTTATTTTAGAATGTCTTCTGTTCTTTGTTTGTTGTGTTAATGTGTGATTCTTCTGTATTTTGCTTGTATTATTTGCTGTCAGGTCTTTTTTTTCTAGTCGTTGTTGGTCTAACGCTCTAATGGTATTTGATGAAGCAGCAGAACTGCGTAGGGTATTATTTTTGGTAAAAGATTTATTGTTTATTTTCTTTGTTTTCCTTACATTAGGCAGAGGGTATTGGTCTATATTTTCCTCCACGGTGACCAACCGGCTTGGGGTATATGTAATGTCGAGTTGTTGCTGTTTATTAGTGTTAAGATTCCGGTGGCCAGTGTCCGTATCCTATGCGGTTTTTGTGGCTGAGGAGCCAAAAGTAGAAAGTGAGTTGCTTCTCCCTCTCATCACATTAAATGCATTCTTTTTTGAAGCCTTAGGACGTTGTGTTTTTGTAGGTTGTTCTTGTTTGCAATCAGAGCAGTTGTTATACGGTGGTGAAGATGGGGGTGAAGAGGGGACTCTCTTTCGCTTTTCTCTGTTCTTGCTACTTTCATAGTGATGTGCCGATTCGCTATTTTAGTGGATCGAGTCGACTCGAGCCCGTTTATACGGTATTCGAATCATCACTCGATTCCGCGTTTCAAACCCAGTACTCGTGTTCTATGTTTGGTATTCGAATCATGACTCGATTCCGCGATTCGAGTCCAGGACTCGAGTCCAGAACTCGAGACCCTTATTTATTTATTTATTTAGACACAATAACAGTTCACAAACCATGTCAGATACTTCAAAAATTTGGAAAAACATTACTTAAATGAAATATTCACTAAAAATAAAGTAAAAAAAAGCCTTACTTAACTTAAGCCTTAACCTGATTAGATGACTTTATAGAGGCTATGCAGGATGTGGTTTTCAACAGTGTCCTATATCTTTCGTAACATCTCACGTTTCTATTCGAAATTTACATGTACTACTCTGAGGTCAACAACCGTTAACGTAAACAAACATTGCCTTCGTGGCTATTTCACGCTACTAATTACATCATAGAAACTAAATAGGTACCTACGTTATTTAGTCTAGGTAGGTATGTATGTTACATAGCCACTTTCTAATTAAAAGTTTCTTGATTCGATTCCCAGTCGAGTAATTCAGAAAAAAGTTAAACTACGTACCTATGCCAATAGTATGTAGGTATGGAAATGAAATGAAATGAAAATGTGCTTAAGTAAAACTGTGACTTACTGAAAGCAGCACGACGCCGAGAATTTTTTTTTTATTGGTTGAGGACGTAAATGTTTTCTCTCACCGTTTCAAAAGCGGACACCACTCGCGTACGCAATTGCACAACACTTGTAACCTCCTCAGCATACACTAGCCTTTTTACATCACCCCACAAATAAAAGTCTAGAGGTGTTAGGTCCGGGGAGCGAGGAGGCCAAGACACTGGACCTCCACGTCCCACCCACTGCGATCCAAATGTATCGTTTAGGTAGCTGCGAACGATTTGTCCATAATGTAGTGGAGCACCATCCTGCTGGTAGTAAAGGTCTCTGTGGAATGCCAGTGGAATTTCCATTAACAGCTCTTCGACAACGTGGTGCAGCAGATCTAGGTAGGTAAGGCTGTTGAGATGACCTTCAATGAAATAAGGCCCCAGTAAATAAGGGCCAATAATACCAGCCCAAACATTTAGGCTGAAACGTCTTAGGAAGGAGTCTTTTTTTGTGACATGAGGGTTGTATTTCTGTGTGCCCACAAATGCTCATTATACACGTTGTAGACGCCGACCCTTGTGAACAACGCCTCGTCAGTCTACAGAATATTGAAGTGCTGATGTTCGAGGAGCCACCTACAAAACTCAACTCGGCTGGACTGGTCAGTAGGAAGCAAATCCTGAACTCGTCGAAAATGGAATGGGTGCTGCTGGTTCTTCTTCAACAAGCGCCAAACGATGGTGTGATCAAGGCCAAAGTGCAGCCCGGCATCACGTGTACTGGCGCGTGGCTCGTCATCGAGGAACTGCAACATCTGCTCCTGTAACTCGACGGGCAGGCCCACGTTGCCTTGACCACTGGCGTGCGCTGGGATACTGAACTGCCCGTAATCCAGTAGGCGTTGTGTAGCAGCCACCATCGTCGTTCGGGACGGCGTTGGTCGGTCTAGCCACCTCTCCGCGAACATCTGCACTGCACCCCTCAAGCTGTTACCGGCGAGGGCATACATCCGCACCATTTCGAATCAAAATAAATTGGTATTCGAGTAAGAGAGTCCAAAGCAGGAATCGAGTTTGACTCGAGTCAAGCCGTACTCGGCACATCACTAGCAGCATGGTAGATCTGGCTAGCACAAGATCGCAATAAATATTTTTAGAGTTTGTTGCTCAAACACATTAAAAATACATGTTTTGAAAAACCGCATAATAAAGAGGAGGAATCAGTTGGTTTCACCGGCTGAGTAAAAAGATAGATAGATAGACACAGTCAGTTAAAGATGTTAAAAGAAATGAAGGTGAGTTCCTGACCACTTAAAGTGTATAATTTATATATTAGGTACTTAATTAAAAAAAGTTCTAAGTAATAACAACATGATAATCTAAATATTATTAAGCTTTATGTGTTAATGGTGAAGTTGCTAAAGGACAAAGCTTTTAATGTTAGTCAGAGTGTGTTTTATTTGTTACAATTTAATCAGTAAAATAATGCTAAAAATAATAATTTCCAATGACTCACAATTCGAATAATGGTTATCGTCGCCAAACTCAAAGTAAATGGGTCCACTACTCTATTGTTTACATATAGGAGTTAAATAATAACAATGTACTCACGTATTATTATAATGAAACACAATTTCATCCCTTATCTGCTGTGCAAAAACTGTGGGTTCAAAAGCAACACAAAGCAATAATATTATAACGCGCATTTTGAATGAGATATATCATGAACGAGTCTCAAAATTGATCTGCCCTATTGATTTGATATCGACACTCATTGATTTATCCATAAAACTAACAATTTATACTGCAGTGCGAGAAACAACTTCACCTTCACAAATTTTAATTTATGCAGATGAATGTCATATTTGACATTGACAATTGACAATTTTTTTTTATATTTGTTACGTGAAGGAACAGGCTAAGGTCTGAGACCATACTGCCTAGTCATTAGTTTCTTTATTTTTTTTTTTCCCTTGATGATAATGAGTGGTGGGCGATCAAAGAAGAGGGGTTTTAGGGGGCTAACCTGGTTCGACGTTGCTCCCGCGTGCTGGCTGTAGTGGACGCGCGTCTCACTCTTTCCTGACTTTTCACGGCAAAAGTTCGTGATCACAGTAGTAAACTCGCGGCGATCACTTGGAAGATGTTATTACTTGACCGATAAATGAGGAACACGAAAGCTCGACTCAAAGTCGTACACAATATGTCGAACTTAAATATGTCAATGAAAATAAGGAAGAAACCTCTGCGAAATCTTTAATTGTTAGAAATAATGTAGGTGTCCCACAAGGGACTATCTTGGGACCCCTACTATTCATAATCTACATTAATGATCTGCCTCGTGTTACTAATTATCAGTGCAATTTATTCGCCGATGATATATCTGTTGTAATACCTAAGATCCCAGGCAGAGATTTCAATGAGGAGATAAACAGTACTATTCATGATATTACAAAATGGTTGTCAGCAAATAACTTGAAAGTTAATACAAACAAAACTAAATACTTACAGTTTTATAATAGAAAACCTAAATATCTAAATTTATCTGTACGTCTTAATAACCAACCAATATCGGAATCAGATGAAGTCGTTTTTTTAGGCATAATAGTTGACAACCAGTGCACATGGAAAAAGCATATTAAAAGAGTATGTACAAAAATAAATAGATTTGCTTACGCGTTGTGGCGACTCACGACTCAAATAAACCAAAGAACCGCACTGATGGCTTACCATGGATACGTGGCCTCAAATCTTAGATACGGTTTAATTTTGTGGGGAAATTCAGTCGACTTAAACAGAGCGTTCATATCACAAAAGCAATGCGTGCGCGCCATATGTGACGTGTCACCAATGACATCATGCAAACAGTTATTTCCTAAATTAAACCTACTAACCCTTCCTTCGTTATATATACTGGAGTGTTGCGTTTTTGTAAAAAATAATCAGTATTTGTTTATTGATAGAGATATGAACACTACCAGAAGTATAAGACATCCTGGAAAGCTGTTGTTACCCAAAATGAACACGGAATTATATAAGAGAAATTGTTATCCCAGTTGTGTAAAACTATATAATAAGTTACCTCGCTCATTAACTGAAATGAATTATAATAATTTTAGAAGAAAACTATCTAACTGGCTTATAATGAAATGCTTTTACTCTGTTAAGGAATATCTAAATTGTAAAATTGACATGGATTCTAATGTAATGTAATGTATTGTAACATAATTCAACAATTAATATAATACTCATTCTGGAATATAATAATAAATAATAAATCTAATTAATTATGTGTGGCGTGGCTGAATATGATAATAACAATAATGATTATATATATATATATATATATTTTTTTCTTTATAAACTAAATGTGTAATTATTAATTAGTTAATTAATTTTGTGTTTTTTAATTATTTTCACTCACATGCCCTGCGTTGGCAAAATAGATGAACAATAATATTATGATTTACCATCTACCATACTCTGTTTTCAGTGAATAAATCATTTCAAATTTTCAAATTTCAAATTTCAAATTTCAAATTTCAAAGGCCCTGTCGCGTAGGCAGGCTAGATCGGAAGTGAAGATGGCCGACACGACACGACGCGATATTGGTTTACCCCACAGACAATACAACCAAATAGACCACGCTTAAACGATCTTTAGTACGAAAACAAAATCGCTAAAAGGTTGCGGGTTGCGGGGAGAGGTCACCTAATTTTCATTGGTTCGTTCAAAGACATGTCAAAATTGACAATGTTAGTGATAGTTCACTAGTGATGGGCAAATCTTCCCTTGATATCGATAACTGAACTTATGGGTGTTACGGAAAAATGAAAAAACATGTTAAATAATTCATATTTATTGTGGTTAGAAAACAAAATTTCTTTTCAACTAAAACATAGTAATACCACAGAATAATATTACAAGCAGAAACGACACTATCGACACAATTGCAATACAATATCACCATACGGTGCACGCCAATACGGTCCAAAATAACTTTGCACCTGTACTCATACCTAAGTCTTTCAACAGCCGGGACAATCGAATGTAAATCTTATATCTAAGGCGGTACGAGCGCGAGCCGCTGCATTCACAAAATCCTGCTTGATAAGCTTGACGTAACCCGGCCGCGTGTTGCTCATATAGGGTTGGTTGAATGCAAATGCTGCAAATATAAAGCGCTTGCGCCACGTACCTACCTATAATAAAAAACATACGCTTTTTCGTGGTTTGTTTGATAATGATCAATAAAATACAATATTATTAAGTAAGTAATACTTAACCATTAAACATTGAAGTAGGTGGTTATGCGTACCTACATATTATTACTCTGTAGTATCTACTTATGTTACTATGTCTTACTATATGCTTATGTAAAGTAAGTACAGGCGGCAATGGATCAACCTACATACCCTACAATCTCGAAATATATTTATGTAGGCAGGTAGGTAATTTAAGCGCTATATAAACAAAATAACAGAACATAAATACTTAGATATTAGTTGACTTGGGCGGTCAGAAGAACTCACGTAGACCAACTAGCGTACAATCCATTTTTCGATCTTGCACACTTACATAAACACCAGGAGCCGTGATGCCGATTACAAACTAACTAATATTACACTTAACCAACTTGACTAACATATTCTGCCATCTTAAAGATGATGGGACACGTCTACTGAGGAAATGCCTACTAAAGTAAGTAAGTACAAAATCGACGGGCATATGCTACTTTTAAATTACGTTCGCATTGCGCGATAATCGACATTCACGCGGACGAAGTCGTCCCCGGGCCACTAGTATCAAATACAAGATTATTTGCTTTTAATATACATACCTATAAAAACCGTACGTATAGATAAAATTTTGGAAATGCCTGAATCCATTTTCCATTGGTAAATGAAAAAAAACTCACCGATGTTGATATTTCATGGTGTAACTTTACCAAGGACTACCGCTATGTTTGGTTTCGTAGAGGGGCATTATTAATGCATAACCACAGTACCTGTCTACTAAACCTAGTCTAACTTTGGACCGCGTTTTGTGTTAAGGTCGACCGCAATCAGTACCTAATGAATAAACTATTTACGAACTTAAAATCTATTCATGCGTGATCGCTGACAAATTGAGTAAATTGACTCAGTAGGTACCTTATATACCTAACCTACAACGATAATTGCATTGAATTTGTCTACTTCTCTCATCAAACTAGTTAAATCATTAGGTATCATATTATTATTAATTGTCTATAAATACTACAAGTACCTACTTGTTTACTTACCTTACAGGATTCTTGGGAAGTCTGTGAAAGGTTAATTCATTATCTTTAAATTTAGTGTTAATGCATCCTAATGCAGAACAGTAACGCTTTTGTATCACCTTCTTGTGAACTTTCCACTTGCTAAAATAAAAAAATCGGTCGCGTCCTGCGTACTGCGTGCGCCCTGTGAAATGACCACCCAGGAGGAACGAGCGTGTAGGTGAATAAGTCGACCGAATTACGGAGTGTCACCCCCCTGGCATCACGTTACTTTGTAGTCAGTGTGGCAGTGCTAGCATCTGAGCGTAGTTCAGCGAAAGCACTGCCAATGGGTTAGGTGTATAGTATTCAAATAAAACAACCAATATTACATTAATTTATATTAATTGTGTTGAATTTAAACAAAAAAAACCCTTTACTTACTAAAGAAAGTAATTTGTAATTTTTACCCGACAAATTATTAGTAGGTACTTAACATAAAAGTGTGAAATAAAAAAATATTGAAAGAAAACAAAAAATATGACTGCGTCAAAAATATTAACTGAAAAGCAAAAAAACAAGCTTATGGCGACTACAAGAGACAAGACATGAAACTTAGTGCTGCCACCAATTATTATTGTTTGTGGTTGGGCTAATGTTTTTGGCCTCAAAATTTCCTATTGTATTTTAGCGATGGTACTGTCACGCTCAGCAGCCCCCAAAATGTTGTAATTTAGTCCATGTAACTTAGGCTACATTTATTTTTTTCTATCATAGCGAAAAGTTTCATAACGTTAGCTTTCTCAGTTGCGATATAAATTAGAAAAATGAAAGTAAAAATCTCCATACACAAAGTAATTTGATAGGAAAATACCTATTATTATATAAGGCGCATCAGTAAACGTGTGATGAATTTATATTTATTATTATACAAGCTTTTATTTAAATTAAGTAATCGCTATTCCTGAAATAAAATACATGATAAATCCAAACTGGGCTCAATAGTTCGTATGTATACACTATATTGTACAACAAAATTATAAAAAATTGACAATTTATGAATGTTTAGGTATTGGTAGTTCTTATCAAGGTGTCAATCAATAGATTATCAAAATACCTAAACTATAATAATAATAAACTATATTGTACAACAAAATTATAAAAAATTGACAATTTATGAATGTTTAGGTATTGGTAGTTCTTATCAAGGTGTCAATCAATAGATTATCAAAATACCTAAACTATAATAATAATTAATATTATATAATATATAAATATTCAAAATGTACTTCAATATAAAACTGAACACTGTTGAACCCTTTTAAAGAAAAATTAAAACAGTCAAGAAAACAGTTTCTTATTTTCAAATATGTTTATTAAAATAAATATGAAAAAGTAGAGGCATGTACCTATTTATCACCTTGTAAAACAAATTTTATCGAAAACTTATTGTTTATGTCTATATTGCGTCTCGTCACTAGTTACTCGTGCCATTATGTCAGAGCGCGATAGCGTTATGTGAATTCAACTACGAAAGAATGGGATGTGAAAAAAGACATCAACGCGAGCTATTCTATGTGTCTTCCTTATATTTAATTTTGGTAATGAATTATTTTAATGATTATCAAGGGAATAATCGCTTAACGGTGAAATGTAATTCCATCTTTAGTGAGACTAGACGTTGTGCTACACTTTCCACACCATTTCACCGAACAATACGGCATAATTACCACTTAATTTTATTTTTTTCTTGGGAACACAGCCGCAGCTTTCGCTTTGACTCTCGGCGGCGGAATGAGGAACGATAAGGCGGAGGAGCCGGCTCTTATGCAGTGTCACTGCCTAACCTTGGCGAATGCATATCCCTGGCAAAGCGTGGTCTATTTGGTTGTATTGTCTGTGGTTTACCCCCATAGGATCGAGGATAAAAATGATGAGGGTAGTAGAAGTTAGGTTAGGGACGTAGCATCGGTACAAGTCTAATTCGATTGATAGTGATGTGAATGTAATTGAATATGATTGATCTAAATCTACCATACCGCCCCCCAAAGAGCGGCTTAGCTCTTTTAATTGAAACAGACAAATTTGAAATAAGTTAACTGAAAGCTGATTGAAAAGTGTAAATGTTATCTTACAGTAAGATACATGCTAAATTAATTGATAAATGTTGAAATATCTAGGTTTCGGGAATTAAGCGACATAACTTGGCTACAGGACGCTTGAAAACTCCTTTGGTTGTTTTAATGTCTACGACCCGGACAATACCGTCATTCCCCGGATAGAGTTGGGTAATTCTAGCCTTTTTCCAGAGTAACGGAGGTGTATTAGGCTCCATCAACAACACCAAGTCACCCATCTGTAAATTACGTTCAGGCTTTAGCCAACGATCACGTTGCTGCAGCGTGTGTAAATATTCGCTGTGCCAGCGTTTCCAAAAATGTTGGGTGATTTGCTGTAGCAATTGCCAACGATTCAGACGATGAGTAGCAATGTGCTCTAGATCGTGCTCCGGTAAGGCAAGAAGCGGTTGTCCAATCAAAAAATGACCCGGCGTCAGAGTTTCTAAATCGTTTGGGTCGCTACCAATTGGACAGATAGGTCGTGAATTTAGTATAGATTCGATTTTGCAGAACACTGTACTTAGTTCTTCAAACGTTAATACACGTTCGCCTATGATACGCTTGAGTAATGTTTTAGAAGACTTCACTGCATTCTCCCAGAGGCCACCAAGATGTGGTCCCGAGGGAACGTTAAGATGCCAATGAATTTCATGAGATGCTAGATGAGATTGAACTTTATCTGAGTCTCTATCGATTTGAGCTTTAAGCAGATAAATATTCTTAAGATAGTTGCGTGCGCCTAAAAAGTTTGTGCCACAGTCGGAATATATGTCAGAAGGTAACCCTCTTCTCGAAACAAATCTATCTAAACATGTCAAAAACGCGTCAGTAGACAAGGTGGAGACTACTTCCAAATGCATCGCTTTGGTTGCAAAGCATATGAACACACATAGGTAAGCCTTAAAGATTTTAGGTTTGCGAGCACTGGAATCCTTGACGTTGAACGGTCCGGCGAAATCTAACCCAACCCTTTGGAACGGCCTAGCTTGAGTGACTCTATCGGCAGGTAAGTTGCCCATGAATGGATTCATAGGTTTCGCCTTTAGTCTGTAGCAGCGTTGACATTGAAAAATCCTGTGCCGCACTACACGTCGAGCTGACACAATCCAATACCTACGCAATAGGATAGCCATTAAAATAGCAGGACCTGGATGACCGTAGAGCTGATGATAATGATCGATGAGAAGATTTGTGAAAGGATGCGACTGAGGTAACAAAAATGGATGTTTACTATCGAAAGGCAAGTTGGCGTTGATCAGTCGCCCACCAACTCGAAGAAAACCTAGATCATCGAGAAAGGGATGGAGGCGACGTAGGCTGCCCTTGATAGGCTTACGTTGACGCAACAATTTTATAGTATCGGCAAACGCTGTCGATTGAACCGATTTGATACAAGTTGACAACACTGATTTCAATTCGTATATCGTCAAATTACCTACTCGTTTATCCTTTGGTGAGCGAACATTATGCATATAACGAAGCCACCAACCGAGTACTCGTGTAACTTTAGATAGAGAGCTGTACTCTACAATGACGTGTTGGACAACTTCGTCTGAGGAAGGTGCAACAGCCGATGTAGAGTGCTTATCCGGTCCCGTCTCGGCTGTTTGCACTAAGTGCGCAGCAACAGGAGGAGTAAATATAAATGTAGAGTCCGTGTCGGTTTTCGTGTCGACAGTTTGCACGACATGTGCAGCAACTGGACCTACTTTCACGCCTGGCAAATCCATAGGGTCAAGCAGTAGACATGTGGAAGGCCATGAACTGTAATCAGATTTGAGCCAAGAAGGACTCCACCAAAGTGGATGAACTACTAAGTCGCGAGGAAGCAAGCCTCGACTCTCGCAATCCGCAGGATTGAGATGTGAAGGAATGTGCCGCCAGGTAGCGTTTGGAATGATGCCTTGAACCTGGGAAACTCTGTTTCCTTCAAAAGTTTGAAGTTTGTGCGGTGAAATTCGCAACCAAGTTAGCACTATGCTAGAGTCACACCATGCAATTATTGGTATGGATTTTAATTTGGAGTGCAAGACTTTACACACATGGTCCATAAGGCGAGCCAACAGGACTGCTCCACAGAGCTCGAGCTTAGGGATCGTTTGCCTTTGCCTGACTGAAGCGACTCTAGATTTAGCGATTAACAAATGAACTTGAACTGAATGAACGCTGTCACCGTCACCGCTTTCATAGCGTAAATAGACGCATGCGGCATATCCGCGCTCCGATGCGTCGCTGAAACCGTGAAGTTGATATTTAGAATGAGGATCACCCATAACGTGGCGTGGAATCCGTATTTGATTTAAAGATTTGAAGTCGTCAACAAACTTCAGCCAAGTTTGCTGGACATCGAAAGGGAGAGTATCGCCCCAACCCAGCTCTAAAAGCCACAAACGCTGCATAAAAGATTTAGCGAAAAATGTTACCGGCGTGATAAATAGAGATGTGTAAGTACTGTGAGTAATGCATTACGCGTAATATAACACGACCGCGTACTGTAACAGTACGTATTACCCGGCAAAATTTAGCATGACACATGACACTATACATGTCATAATGACTTCAGCCCGCTCGCTCGGTGCCGGCCGGCACTGCCATGAACGCTATGTGTTCTGTTTATGGCTTACATTTCTTTGACACCGCCCCCCGTAGGTCGTAAATATATCATAACATTCGCGCGCTTTCTTTCGTCTATTTGAGTTCATAGTCCGTGTTTTTGATAGTTCCCACGTCTTTTTAGTTAAAAGTTTAATACTAAAACATATTGCCTTGTTAAATAAAATAGTCCAATTCTTAAAACAAAAAAAATGTCCCAATTATTGTTTAAAAAATAGTAATTAAAAATATAAATTTATTACAAAAAAATTAAAAAAAAAACAAATAAATACATTTTGTAGATAAATGTAATAAAACTAAGTACCTAATTAATTTTTATTAAAAACAAATCATTGTTTTATACAATAATAAAAGGTCATAAAACTATCTATTTCTATCACATTACTCCTGAACATTCAGTACAATAACACATAATGACATAGGTGATAGCAGGCTATGTAGGCATTCTAGGCAATCTAAGCATTATAGGGCATCTTTCTCAGGTAGGTCATGTTTAGCGTACTGGGTAATGCCGTAATGCCATATTACGCGGTACGAAATGTCATGACATATGGCAGTACTCCATGGAGTACCTACTGTTTTGCGCATGTCTAGTGATAAAGCCACAAGGATCATAGAGACGAGCGATGTTCGATAGAACACCTCGTTTGGTTAGAGTCTTACTCATGTTAGAGACGTGATAGAGAAAGTTATCGGATGAGGGGTTCCATTCAATACCTAAGATTTTGAAAATATTGTCACCGGAATCCTCGAATCGATAAGGTGTTTCATAATGATCTGCAGGTAAACCCTGGAGTAGCTCGCCAGAGTTGCTAGACCATTTCCTAAGAAGGAGACGACCTTGAGCCAACACGTCAGTGACTTGGTGCTGTAGCGTCTTAGCACCCTCTAGCGTGTCACACCCAGTCACGATATCGTCTACGAAGGTGTCCTCCCGTAGGACACGTGCAGCCTCAGGATATGTAGAGTCGTTAAGATTCGCCAACTCATGAATCACCCTGATAGCCTGGTATGCAGAACTAGTGACGCCGTAGGTGACGGTTGTTAACTCGAACTCCTGCAACGGTTGATCTTGAGATTCGCGCCAGAAGATAGTTTGGAACCGCTGATCATCATCATGTAACCTGACCATTCGATAACATTGTTTGATGTCACAAGTGAAGACCACTAAATAAGTTCTAAACCTTAAAATGATATCCTGTATATTCTGTTGTAGCTTAGGGCCTGACAACAAAATTTGATTGAGGGAAACACCGGTAGAGCTGGGTAGAGATGCATCGAAAACAGCTCTCAACTTTGTAGTGCTACTGCTCTCCTTGAGCACGCCGTGATGAGGAATATAATATCTGTCAACCGCACTATGAGAAGGTACTAACTTCATATGTCCAGACTCTACATAATCTTTCATAAATTGAATGTAGAGCTCACGAAGTGTAGGCTCTTTTATAAGTTTACGCTCTAAATTGTGAAACCGTTTTAACGCAATTAACCAAGTATCACCAAGCTGAGAGGTGGCAGCCTAACTACAAACCTCCCATTGGGATCTCTACTGTGTGTGTTAACAAAGTGCTTTTCACATATGATGTCATCAGGATCTGGAATCGGCGGCAAAGGAGACTCTTCTGATTCCCAGAATTTAGTTATAATAAGTTGTAACCTAGACTCGTTGGTAAGTAGGCTAATATTTTGATACTGAGTTGTAGTCACTGGGGTCGAACCCATGATGACCCAACCAAAGATGGTTGAATGAGCTGTAGGTAAACCATTACCTAATTTTAACTTTGGACCGCTAAAAATGTCACTGAAAAGATTAACACCCAAAAGTAGATCGATTTTACCCGGAATGTTGAAAGTCTTATCAGCAAGCTGAAGGTCGCTACATTTCTCTGGCACAATCGGATTGACCATTGCTGCAGGTTGATATCCCGTGATGCGCTTAAGTACAATGGCTTCAGCGGACAAACCAGGAACGGAATCGTCTGTGAGAGACAAGATTGAACAATCTACCCTTCCATGGGTAGCTTGCCGGTGTTCACCGACACCGAACAGATCGCAGGACTTACGATGTCGCAGTCGAAGTTGCTGTGCTAAAGATTCAGTTATAAGAGATGATTGAGCACCAGGATCTACTAACGCACGAACAACATGTACCTGACCATCAACATCCTGGACTCCAACAAGAGCAGTACCTAAGAGGCCGGTAGACAATGGTTCTATGTTAAGTAACACCTGTTTCGAAGAGGAGGGTTCGGGCTTCACAAAGGAATCCGCTGCTTTAAACTCATTATGTAATTTTGTATGATGACGTTTCTTGCATACTTGACAACAACGCTTAGATA
The DNA here is from genome assembly GCA_963921215.1 of Scoparia ambigualis. Lineage (NCBI taxonomy): Eukaryota > Metazoa > Arthropoda > Insecta > Lepidoptera > Crambidae > Scoparia > Scoparia ambigualis. Next base: position 31,234,102 of record OY992515.1, on the reverse strand, counting down.
AACATTGTGAAATATTATGGCCTCAAACAATTGTAACAGTCTTTTTTCAGTTAAAAATAATTTCTTATCTTTCAGTTTCTCAAACTCTAAACATTGATAGATTGCATGATCACCACTGCAATAATAGCAAGTTGAATTAGTTACATGTAAGGTGGACGCATGAGGAATTAACGCTTTGGGATTATTGTTTACACATGTGAAATTAGTTGCTTCTAAAACCCTTAAATTGTGTTCTAAAAATGTCAACAAGTTACTAAAGCGCGGTATCTCATTTTGCTGTAAAGTAAACTCAAATTTAGTTCTTAAGTCCAACGGTAACCTTTTAGATATTATATGATATAAAAGAAAACTCCAAGAATTGACATCAACTCCAAGAGTATTTAATGCTTGTGTGTTTTCTTTTAAGGTGTTGAGAAAACGTTTTAAATTCTTTAAGTTGGAACATGAAACTGAAAGTAACAAATCTAAATGTTTGTCGGCTATCAAGCGCTTATTTTCATAACGTTCCTGTAAGAGATTATAGGCCACACCATAGTTTTCACTAGTTATGCTTAAATGTTTAATTAAGTTAAGAGGTTCTTGTTCTAAAACACTCAATAATAATGGAATTTTTGTATTGAAGATATTTCATTGTTTTGATGAATTAAACTGTCAAATATTGATTTAAAATTGGGCCATTCAGTGTGAATGCCTTTGAAATGTGTTAATGTAATTTTAGGTAAATGAAAACGACTTGATTCGCAACTAGACCTGGAAACTACTTCTTGTGTCACAGGAGCATTAGTTGTTTTGGAATCCAATACACTTAAGTCAGACCAAATACTTTGAATTGAGTAATATTTCTCGTAAAACGTTGTAAAGCAAGATTCTATAGTTCCTCTCTGTTCATCGGGCTGTGAAGCAGCAACTAACAACGTAAAATTAGTATCAAACTGTTCACGCATCTGATTTAGATCAACGAAACGAACACGAAATTTACTCAATTCCTGCGGTGTTGTAGGAATGGTTTGCACAAGCACTGTAGCCAGTTTATAAAGTTCGCATACGAAATCATAAGCCAGGTTAAATTTAACAGTGGCTATTTTCAAATCATTCGACATAATTAAAGCTATTTTATTTCGCAAGTAAAAATAAACAAAACAAACTCCTAGAGGTTATTATTATTCTCAGTTGACAGATGACTGACACTTGACAGTTGACAGCTTAATTGAACGATGTTCAGTGCTGCTATTATGCGAAATGGAAATCCCCAAGATAGTTTTGTAAAACTATTGAAGGTATGCAAAAAATATTTTCTAAAAATTAATTATGTTCCGATGCTTACGGAAATGAAGGGAATCGGGACGAAGGACCAAAACATGGGCGATCAAAGAAGAGGGGTTTTAGGGGGCTAACCTGGTTCGACGTTGCTCCCGCGTGCTGGCTGTAGTGGACGCGCGTCTCACTCTTTCCTGACTTTCCACGGCAAAAGTTCGTGATCACAGTAGTAAACTCGCGGCGATCACTTGGAAGATGTTATTACTTGACCGATAAATGAGGAACACGAGAGCTCGACTCAAAGGCCCTGTCGCGTAGGCAGGCTAGATCGGAAGTGAAGATGGCCGACACGACACGACGCGATATTGGTTTACCCCCATAGGATCGAGGATAAAAATGATGAGGGTAGTAGAAGTTAGGTTAGGGACGTAGCATCGGTACAAGTCTAATTCGATTGATAGTGATGTGAATGTAATTGAATATGATTGATCTAAATCTACCAAGTTGCGATTAAGATGATGAACAGTGATCGGCGTAGGTAGTGCTATTCTCGACGTTATCCTAGCACGGATATGGTTTCTGACTATGAGAAATATTTTATTGCAGTTACTGTTTTTTTTATTTAAAACAGTTTAAGAACTCATAATCTGCATACCTAGTCAGATTTAGGTATCTACATTGTATTGGTCGCTATAACTCGTGCGACATAACTAGACACCCCGCTGAAATGCAACATCCTCCCCGCTCCCCCGCGCGGAGCCCCGTGTTACCCATGTGCCCTCAGTAGCGATAGCATTTTTGTTAATTACGTGATCAGCACGATGTGTCTATACATTGGCAAAATTCGCAGCGAGAATAAACACAATGCGCTACGCTGTGCCTGACAAGAACCGAATTACATTTATTTGTGATTAAGGAGTCCTGGTGAAGGTCGCGGCCTTATCTTCACTTACCATCAGGGGCCCAAGTCTGCTAATTTACGAATGGCATAATTGAATCGTAATTGTATCGCAATTGTATCGCATTGTAATTGTTTGACACATTTGGTATTCTTATATGAGTAAGAGAATACCAAATGTGTCAAACAATTACAATACGATCCAATTGCGATTCAATTATGCCATTCGTAAATTAGCAGACTTGGGCCCCAGGTCAGATGAATGAAGGCCAAGATCTTTCCCGTTGTAGATAAAAAAAAAACATTTTAACCTTAATAATCAAGACATCGGCGACTCAGGAAACATTCACGGAAAATCCGAGGCATATCTATATTAACACTAAAATTCAATCTCATTGATCTCAGATTGCTCTAAATAAGTTAAATAATTAATACATCAATATTTAGGAAAATATTTTCACGGATCCCGGGATTCTCGGGGCGTATCCATATTAACACTAACATTCAAGTTCATTGACCCCAAATGGCACTACCTACGCCGATCACTGATGATGAATGATCAATGATGTTCCCCTAACCCCTTGAGTCCTCAGTAAAGATGTGGGACTTTACTGAGGTCTCACGCGGACTTCTTAAGAGAATTTAAAAAGTGATGTTGCACTGTTTTGTTTCATTTGCCAACACTCATGCACGTTCACAAACACTTAACGGTTAATAATCCACTATTATTTCACATTAATGTTCGAAAAAACACAAATTTTAGAAAATAAAACAAAACTGCAGACATGACGCTTCACTTTCCCGCCAAGAAGCCTGACAATTGACATATATATTGTGTTCTTCATAGTGGAAAGCAAAAGAAATAGCTCATACAGCTTAACTTAACTTAACTTAACGTTAAAATTAAATGGTACTAAGTGATAGTTATAAATCATCAATGATGGTAATGAATGGCGAATATGGTGCTAGATAGATAAGTCATATTTTTCATTCCCCTTGTCTGTCAAAAGCCTCTTAGAGGTATGAACCTCTATTATAACCGGACCGTGCACTACAATTTACAACTATTACCAATTTGCACTCTACCACATTACAATAAGGTAGGTTTTTGTCTGTTCTACATGAAAGTAGAAAAACGGTCGAGAACGGCCGAGCAAAAAGTAGTAGGTAAGGTGTCCTTTTCTAATTTTGCCACTGCTGAATAAAAAATGTTCTGTGGGAGTTAATTGGTACCTCAGGTACCTGTTTTAAAAGGACATAATTTTTTTTGGTACTAAAATAAAAGAAAAATTAACTGCAACAATTCATATACTTCCATAACCAGGAGACTAAATGCTATCATTCTGTATATTTTTCAGATTTTTAATTACCCCTGTTAAAGAATACTGTATTTTGATAAGTTTTGTACGTTTCTGAACGAAAGTTCCGGTTTTTTTAATGTTAACGAACGCAGGGTTAATAAGTAGGTAAGTATATGAGGTGTATGGTAATGTAGAAACGATATCGTTATCACAGTTATTTTTTTCGCACCTAAAGTAACACAGTTATTTTTTAGCAACAATACACACAACTAACACAACGAAAGCGCGGCCGGGAATCGTTTGGCGGTTGATAGTCTGACATCTGTCTTCGATGCGTATTGACATATAAAACGTCAGACAAGCGTCACTTTTTCATTTTTATTAGCTTTTTATTATCACAATCCTACTATAATGTTGCCATTTTCGAGTAGAAATCATTGTTGGTTTTTAATTTATATAAAAAACGGAGGTCTTTAAATTAATAATACGGTCATAAATATGTTGATAATAATGTATTGGTTCTTCAAGTATTTTTACATTGACGTCAAGTTAAAAGACTTTGGAATTTAGTACCAAGCCCCATAGTAAAAAAGTTATGTCCTTTGGAAATATTTGTATTTTACGGTTTTTGTGCTGAACTTTGCATAAATACTAAAATAATAAATATACAATGATGGAATCCGCTCTTATGAAGTTATAAAACGATATACTATTATAAATTATTATGAATGATATATTAGCAGTGGCGGCGCGCGAGCGGCGGCGCACGACAGCACACGGCGCGGCGCGGCGATGGTGAGACAAGCCCGCCGAGCAACACCACTTTGCTTCACGACCGCATAGGCACCGGGCCTTGCCTGTCTTAAGTTCTTTGCATTGATATTCGTTTTCATTGTTGTACCAAATTGTTTAATGATTTAATGTGCGCTTTGACATTCTATTTTCTAATTTAAATTGTTTAACGACTGTGATTTTATTTTTGACTTGATATTTAATTCTTTTATTAAATAGGGTTTGACATTTAATGCATTTAATTATTATTTTTAGGTTAAATAAACTCTGTATGACTTTTCTTTTTGAACTGTTCTAAGCTCGGACCAAATATTACTCAGAACAATATGCTTTAGTTATTGTTCTGAGAAATATTACAGTCTAAACTTAAGAAAATCATTAGTTTTTTTGTTTGTCCTTGAACTCTTGAACAAATAAAGCAGAGGAGCTGCACCATACAGCCTCAAAGTGGTTTCTTTGGTTAATTGTGTTTTAATTTTATTAATTTATTTGTTTTAGGTTATTTTCATTTATGTATTTAATTTTATTGTATTGTATTCAATTTTAATTGCATTTCATTAATTTTTAACTTTAATATCCTACCCATTTTTGCATGCTACCGTGGTTGGCTGAATGGGATGAGCGTAAAAATGTAACAACTGTAACAACATCTCCCCCATGTACCCCATTCATACGCAAATAAATAATTTCATTTCATTTCATTTCTGATTTCGGGACTGGGTGTTTTTTATGTATAAGTGTGTTTGTTTATGTCAGTTTATTTATCCGATAAATAGTTAACCAATTTAACAAGTTTTAAAAGAAGCTTAACTTGGGCGTCGGGCTAGTTAATTGGTGTGAGCGTAGAAAGTAATTTTTTATTTTTATTTTTAGCTACTATTGATATCCATCAAGGGTCGTATAAGTATGTTACATTAATAACAGTATTATTATTATACTATCGAACTTAAAGACGTTTCACATTAAAACTTGTTTTATCTTTTAACGGTTTGTTGTAATAATATAACTATATTTTATAGGATTCCTAAGTATGAAATTACGGGCTGAAATGGAAACATTAGGTATTTATAATCATTATTATAAAGACACAGTTATTTCATCAAATAATCAAGAAAAATAATTCTAAATAAATCTTATAGAAGTTCCTGATCCAATTCTAGATAGTTTATACTCGTTTCTATAAAATTATGTAGTTTTAACATCAGCCGCTGTTACCCACAGTAGTACGCTAAGTATACGACATGACACTGTGAAAATAAATAACTAAAGCAAACAATGGGCGATTTGCCGAGATCATAAAAAAAAAGAAATTGGTTCCTAATGACTTCATAGGTCGCGCTTAATAAAAGGCGAGCGAGTCCATTAAGTGCACCAGTATGGCTGCTTGCTGGTATCAGAAAATATCAAAGACATTAAGCTATTTGTACCCCAATGGCTATTACTAATAGACAGGACAGGAAGGACATAGAAATCAAAACTTTAATCCACAACTTATTACCAAGTGGTAACAAGTCTCTCAGTTTGATGCACAAAATACTTTTTGTTTGATGTTTTGCGCCCTCTAGTGCAGTCGTGTTTGTGCGTGAACGAATTTGACGTAAACAATGGAAAATATGCCAAATTGCGTATTGCGATACTGCAAATTCCGATATGGAAAAAGGGCTGAATGTGATTACAGCTTATTCTCGTAAGTATTTTGTATATTTTATTCTAGAACATTTACCATTGCCCTATGCTGACCTCTAGTGGTGAAAAGCAAAAGTACTTTTAGGATATCACCACATTTGTCAAAGCGGAAGTAGATGATTTAGTGATGTCGTTTTATTTATCGATTAATGTTATAAATAGATAATATTTTAATATCGTAAGTTTAAGTTTTATGTAAGTAATAATATTCTGATTCAATGATCATTGCGCTGGAGGACTATTATGCAGTGTAATAATATCGTGCGATGATTGTTTAATCAGAATATTACTACTTAAGTTAAACTTAAAAGACCTTGAATGGATATACCTATAAGAAAATAGGATGTCCAAATTAAACATATACACACATACGTTATGACACTGGTATTTAATGATAATGCATCAAATAAATCTAGGCTGTGGATAGAGTGCCGCAAGCGGCATTCTAGTACTATCGGTTACGATGCCGTCATTACGGCATTCTAGTACAAAGTGTAGGCAGTGAATAGAGTGCCACAAGCGGCAACATAGTTCGATCGCTTACGATGCCGTAATTTGACGGCATCCTAGTACGAAGCGTATAGAGTGCCACAAGCGGCATTCTATCTCAATCGGTTCGGGAACCGTAACATATTTTTTATTTGTCGTAATGTTCAGACGACATAATTTTCAAAAGATATTTTTGTATGGAGTTAGATTTCTGTTGTCTAAGAAAAAAAATAACCTCGAAATTCAAGACAATCGCTACGCTGCGCTTCGCGATTGTCTTAAATTTCTAACCTATCACGTGACCTACAGGAGTAAGGCAGCTAGTATTTCTGTTGTCTAACAAAAACTTTACGGCAGCTTAGGCGGCGTCACTATTATACCGCAAAACTTACGGTTCCCTAACCGATGGAGATACAGTGGCACTCTATACACTTCCATAAATCTATGGAATGATATTTCATTCATTTCATTCAAAATAACAGATTAAGATCGACAAAAATAATTTGATACTTGCGATTGCGAGTTTCCATTAACACAAAATGGACTTAATAATATATAAGCGCTTATATGTCGCTTTTATGTTGCTTCTGTGCGCTGTGGTTTCTTGCACCCGTTATTTGCCACAGTTAAAAATTGACGTCCTGAATGGGTGGTACGTTAAAAATTTGGACGATTCAAAGTACTTCCTAATTGAGTTTATTTAATAAATATATTTGAGTTTGAGTTAGAGTTTTATGAAAAATAAATATAATTAAATATATATAAATGAAACACTATATGGATCAACTCGTGTTAATCTGTTGAAGTCAGCCATTTACCTTATCATTCCCATGAATTGATTCCCAAATCCAATCACACAACCAAGTTAGATACGTTTTGAAGTTGACTCGATTGTGGTATACGGGAGTGTATAAATAATCTTACTTATGATAAGTGATCGCGAGGGTGAGTTTACTTCAAAAATGAATGTTGTCAGTATACTGTTCGTAGGTACGAGATAGGTACTTATGTTACTTCACAATGTTTTAAAATTAGTTGTTGAATGTTTAATAAGTTAACACTTTATTACTAAATAAAGAGGATTTGAAATACCAATTTTCATTTTCTTCCCTAGTTGTCACTTGCTTGTTCAAATGTTGTATATTGTTTATGCTGATTGTGGTTAATCTTCATCAAAATTATCGATTTGTCGAATTTCATAACGGAACATCCCTACCGCAGAGCGACACCTACCGTGGGGTAGGTAAAACTTATTTTAATTGTTTTTAGTATTCTTCTTAATATTCTTAATAAAAGGTTGTGCCTTTCAACGTTAGATGGCGTAACTTGAGCACCAGCTCAAAGTTTTGTATGAAATCAAAGACATTAATTAACTATTTTAATCTCTTTGTATGAAATAGTGTACAATAGCCGCTCTATTACTATTTAAATCTCTTTGGAAAATATCAATATTGTGCAACTGTCAAACTGTAACCGAAATTAGGTAAAATGCACCATTTGTGTACGGCTCGGCTTTCATAAAACGCCATCTATCGAGTGTTTTTGAACTAATTTATATTTTTTAATTTGGGCTGTCAGAAAATTGCCCATTCTTCCACTTTCACGTCAAAACGGATCAAGTCAAATTGGGCTGTCTGTAGATATCTCTTAGCTACACACATGTTTATGTAAAATTAAATAAAGTCTGGCCAACGAAAACTGAACCTCGTAATTATTTGATTGGCAAAGTGTGTTTATCTGAGGTGTCATGTCGTACCTATGTCAAATTGATTTTTTCTGAGAAAATTGCAGCTGTTGTGTTACCCTGTGTTCAGCTTTCGTTGGCCAGAAGCCAAACTTTAACAGTTTTGTTGGTCGTTGTAGTTGTAGGTATCCCTGTAAATATTAAAGTAACATGGACACATTATTGAAAGAGACTAACTACTACTTTTTATACCTCTCACTCGGCTCGCTGGCGCTGATACGTTCATAGTGCACAGTCCAGATAATAATATAATATGGCCTAGAGACCAGTCATTTTCATCTCAGATTCTGAGATTTTCATACCCCTTTCTCTGTCAGCGGCCTGCGGAGGCATAAACCTATAATAATAATGAACATCAGGATTGAGGAGCCACCACTGATTTTTGAAGGAAAATCATACCATCGATAGTAGTATAGAAAATAATTTTGTAGGACAAATTCTGGAATTTGTAGTATAATACTTTATACATCAATATAAAGGTAGCTCCTCAATACAGTCTGGATTGAGGAGCCACCCTAGAACTCGGACAGTAATGAAGTTACATTTTTGAATATTTTGCATATTTTATTAGGTATTTTGTAGGGTAGCTACAAAAAATTTCAGTGCAGTACTGCCGAAGTTAAAGTAAATACAATAGTTTTATTGTGGCTCTTTGGCCCGTACAAAAGCGTGAATTCCTATGAAAGGATAATGGAAAAAAACCCAGGCCCCGGCTGAAATAAAATAAATTTAAGATTTTTACTAAAAATGTGTAATGAGTAGCTCTATGGCACAGTGGCTATGCGATGTTCGGCTTGCGATCTTGCCCGCTAAATAACTTTCGCAATGACGGGTCGCCTGATGGGTGACCAATTAAAAACATCTCGAGCTCCTCCGTGCTTCGGAAGGCACGTTAAGCCGTTGGTCCCGGTTGTTGTCGTAAAGATGGCAGTCGTTAAAAATCTACCAACCCGTATTGGGCCAGCGTGGTGGGTTATGGCACAATATCCCCACGTGCTATTGTTCACGTGGGAGGCCTGTGCCCAGCAGTGGGACGTTTATAGGCTGATGATGATGATGATATTTTTCCCTTAACATCAAAATTTTTGTTTGTTTTTAACTTCTCTATTGGTTTTATCAGTGACCGCGATTTCGCAAAATTCTCCTTTATTTTATTATGAATTTTCGGTATTCCACAAAGTTAAGATGAAGTATTTTTGTTACAGGTTGTTTTATCGTGCAGTAGTTGCAGTACTGAAGAAACATTAGAACCAAAGCAGCAATACATTTTTTTCACTTAAATAATCTTGACTTTGTTATTCAGATTGATAGTTATCTAAAAACAGCGATTAAAAGTGAAACTTACGTTGAAATTAATGTTAGAAAGAAACAATTTAGGCCACGGATTGTGTCATAAATAACAGTCATTATAATTTGGCTTTACGTGTTATTTTATTTCATATTGTATAAAATTTCTCAAAGATTGATTGATATTTGATCCACAATACATTGTTGTTGATTTTATATTTTCGTTTCTTTTATCCTAACCGTTCTAGATCCGACACAAAAATGAGAGGTGTTAAGAGAGGTCGAGACGTGGTATTTGTTCTTGACATTGTGTAACATTTACTTATGTCATAGACAAATAAGATCATATTTAGGGAAGGGAGTGACAACTGGCAACATTTTAGTAACGCACACATAGGCGCCTTTTTTTGTGCATGTGTGAAAATTTTGCACATCGAAGCTCAGAACAATTCGGCCACATACTTTATGATTAAACGAACTTACCTGTACGTGAAGTTCTATCATAATTATACGAAGTGCTTCGTCCGAAGAGATTAGTAACATTTAGGTATTATATGACACAATGTAGTAACGCGGTAGTGACACCACCTCAGCACTAAAGTTGAGAAAATATGGAGTGTAAGATAAAAAATAATTTATTTTGTACTAGCAACACTATAGGATTTCATTTGGCGCCATAATATCTGTCATCATAATGCTTGCCGCGCTCTGGCACCACTGCTAGGCCTCATTAAGTTCAGAGCATTTTGATAATTCCGAGAAAACCAAGGGCCCAGCAATGGGTGGGCGGGTTTTACTAATCTCTTTGGACGAAGCACTTCGTATAATTATGATAGAACTTCACGTACAGGTAAGTTCGTTTAATCATAAATTATACTCGTGCTTCGTCCTCGAGATTAGTAACATTCAGGTATTATATGACACAATGTAGATGTTTAGAGAATTTCGAGGGAATATCAAAACTAATACACTTTATTAATAATAACTATATTTATTAATATCAATCAGTTTATAACGAACATACAGCCCTCGCTAACGAGACGTAATCATTACATTCAAGAAGAGGTCTATTATAAAATTTAGCAAAGGTAGAGGAATTGCCGCTCCATCCAGCCGTTTTTCTAATAAGGTCTAAATTTACGCCCAGCTTATGCGCTGCTGACGTAGCGGCATGTCGTGTACTATGGGAAGAAAAGATGGACACGTCTATTCCGCTATCTTTGAGTGTACACTTAATCCAACGACTGAGAGTCTGAGTAGACACACAGTTATGCGGTTTGCGAAAGCTAATGAATAATTGATTAATTTTCCTAATTTCTTTAGTCTTTTCTATGTAGACCTTAAGGGTTTTAGCGGGACATATCTCTGGACGTTGATTATAAAAAGACAAATAAAGTGTGGGTTGATTTTTGCCTAATTTTGATGTTTTGATCAAATCTGATATTTTAATTATTACTTTATCATTTTGATAAATTATTTGATCACATTTTATTTTTGATAATGTTTGTACTCTATGCGCTGTAACGAGCGCAAGTAGTGTAATGCATTTTTTGGACAATTGTTCAAGGCTTAAACTTTCATTAGGATAAAGAGCAGCTAAATAGTTCAAGACTGTACTTGGATCCCACGTAACATTATAACGTGGCAATGGAGGTCTTAATTTGTATACACCTTTACAAAATCTTATAATTCTATCATCATCTGACATGTTACCTATTAATAGCGAAAGTGCAGATCTGTGGCTATTGATAGTACCGTACTGACCTCCATCATTATTATCTATGTAAGGAAATCTATTACAATGGGCGATTTTCCGAGATCAAAAAAAAAAAAGAAATTGGTTCGTAAATGACTTCATAGATGGCACTTAGCATAGATTAGTATGGCGCTTAGTAAAAGGCGGGTTCATGAAGAGCACGTGTATGGCTGCGTAATATTTATTCTATTCCAAAATAGAAATAGGTTCTGGATGTCCTGAATATAAATAGGTAAGTAAATACTATTTTTTTATTCTTTTGGTAGACAAGTAAAAGTGTAGAATTTATTACAGCCCATAAGTAACCCAGCTTTCATAAAACGACATCTATCGAGTGTTTTTGAACTAATTTTTACTTTTTAATTTGGGCTGTCAGAAAATCGCCCATTGGAATGGATGGGTTGTATATGCTTATATTATTTTCATTGCAAAATGTATACTATCGTTTGAAGCAGACATCGTATTGCTGTAAGGTATTCTCGGACAGTGATGCTAAGGTGATATCTAATGCAGACTCTGGGATGCAGCGTTGCAATAGTGCTGTCCGGACAAAACTCCGGCAACCAGGGTAGTGTGAGTTTGCATGTTCTGGCTGCTGGAAGAAGGTATGACAACATCATAATGCTGAAGCTTTATTACGTCTGAAACAAGTAATTTGTAAAATAGAGGATACCAGGGTTGGGATGGCCAGTCAGGCACAACCATAATACCTTTGGCACTATCGGACATTATTTTCCTCAGGGATTTAAGTACGACTGCCACTGGTGGGAAGGCATAAAAAAACTTCCTAGACCAGTCTAAAGTAAAGGAATCGCAAGCAATGGCCTCGGGATCTGGATGTAAAGAGACATACCTATCGCACTTCTTATTGATGCGGTTAGCAAATAAATCAATTTCAGGGATTCCTACATTATTTATTAATTTTTGGTAATCAAAATTTGTAAGCTCCCATTCTAAATCTGGATGGGTACGTCTAGACTCTTTGTCGGCTATAACATTTTCTGAGGATTTAATGTATGAAGCAACTATAAATATTTTTCGCTCTTCACACCAGTCCCATATAGCTTTTGTGACTGAATTTAGATGTGGGAACTGGATACCTCCCATGCGATTTATATAGCTGACTGCAGTAGTATTATCTACTCTAAGCAATATTTGACAATTGTAAAATTTTTTCCCAAATATCTTAAGAGCAAAGTAGGCCGCTAGTAATTCGAGTTGATTAATGTGTAATTTCTTTTCACTATTAGTCCAACGACCACAAGCTGTTTGTTCGTTACATGCTGCCCCCCACCCCGTTGTTGAGGCGTCAGAGAATATTTCTAACATGTAACTATCATTTCTAATTCTATGTACGGAATGATCAATTACACTTGTCCACCAATCAAAATCGAGATGCAAGGATTGTGGTAAAGTCATGTATTTATCATAGTCATTATGACCTAATAAATGAAGAAACTTACATCGTTCTAATTCTTTTGTATGCAGCCAACCATATTCAATCGCAGGACAGGCAGATATTAATAAACCTATTAATTGCGCGAATGTTCTTATTTTAAACCGTTTACGTTTTCTAAGGTTCCCAATTTCTATTTTAATACGAATTCTCTTTTCCGGAGGTAATGTAATTTGCCATTTATGCGTGTCTATTATAAAACCTAAATAACGACAGTTCTTTGAGGGTATTTTTACACTTTTTTCTTCATTAATAATAAACCCTAAGGCTTTTAAAACAGACTGAGTGATTTCAATATTTTTTAAACAATCTGTTTGTGTAATTCCTGTCAAAAAGAAGTCATCTAAGTAATTTGATGAGATATATCCCAAAGAACGTAACAATTTGACCACTGGTTTCATCAGTTTTGTAAATATAAATGGAGCTGTACAGATACCAAATGGAAGAATATTGAATTCATACAAATTATTGTTTACAAAAAATCGAAGGTACTTTCGAGATTCCGGATGAATTTTAATTAAAAAGTAGGCATCTTTTAAATCTAAAGTAGCAATAAAAGAGTCTTTAGATATAAGTTTGAGAACTGTTCGAATATCCTCTAATTTAAAATGTTGTGATTTCATGAATTTATTTAAGCTTTTAAGATTTAATATTAATCTTTTCCCGCCATTTGGTTTCGGTACTAAAAATATGCGAGATATGTATTGATCAGAACACGGTTCACATTTAGATATGGCTCCAACAGAAACTAAGTTATTGATTGTTACTTTTACATAAATTTGTTCCGAGTCTGCGAAGTTAGTTACAGCCGGTAAATGAGATTGTTGAACTGGACGTTCAAATTTTAATTTGTAACCATTAATCCATGATAAAATGTTACGATCACATGTTATAATCGACCATTGTTTATAAAAAAGCGCAAGCCTGCCGGCGTAACGTACCGAGTTTACTGGTGTTGTTGGTTCGGGGCTGGCCGATGTGAGTAATTCATTGACGACATCCCGCGGCGAGGCGGTGGTGCGTTGCGAGCTGCTGGCAGCTGGAAGCGTGGCGACGGGCCCGGTGGCTGCCTGCGAACTGGACTGGAGCCCTCGCCTTCCAGTTTAAATGCTTGTTTGGTACGTTTGCAGACGTTGAACTCTTTGGTTTCTTAGAAATAGCCAACTTGAGGTCTGTACTGGATTTTGTAACTGCCTTTGCGGTTTTCAAGGTTTCAATCAAATTGTTTCCAAACAAATATTTATCTATTTTTGTAAGTGACAATTGGTCTTTTAAGTCCTTTTTTACTGAATATAGACAGTAGTTCCGTCTTGCTTCGGATTCTGAATGCTGAATATCACAAAATATTCGGCCAATATTCATGAGTTCTTTAATTAACTCGGTGTTTTTCTCAGAAGCACTAAGCTGATCTGATATTACTTTGCTTAGACATGAAATGCCAGCTGCAATCTGTTTTTGTCTGGACTCAATGGCCTTGTCTCTTTTGGTGACTTGTTCGGTAACAGCGGCTTTTATTTCAGCATTAGGCTGTGGTGCAGCTATGTTTACACAATTTTCCGGCACTAGGTACTTTTTGAGTAGCTCTTTCCGAGCATCTTTGCTTAAGCCGGAAGTGGCTATATGATTGAATCTAGTTGCCAAGTCTTTGTTAATTTTAGTTCCGTATTCGACGACTAACGACGGATCTTCGCCCAAAATGTTTAAGATGTCTACATCAGGAGTGGACGAAAGACCACTAGGGCCAGTTTCAACATTTTGAGGAACTTCTGCGATGTCTATATTTTGAGGTATCTCGTTAGTGTCAGTCTCCAAATCAATAGTTTCAACTTGCTCCGCTGAGTTCCGATTTGTTTCAAGGCCTAAAACAATATTTAACGGTCTTTTAGACTTTGCTATCGTTTATTTAAAACAGAAACGGTATACGGTAATATTGATAAAGGGAAAAATAATAATTGCGGGTAATTGTGAAAAAAGAAGAGAAAATGTTTTTTAATTTATTGTTATTCTTCCTTCTAACCACTAAAAATATGAACTATTAAGATTATGTGCAAATTTTTTGGTTTACGAACCATAGAGGATTTACAGACATTGCGGCGGGATAGCCCCAATATTCATATTATTTTTCAGCCACACCGAGCGTCGAGACTACTCTGATGCACGTTTAAATTTTAATCAGACAGTAATTGCGTCGAGATAGTCCCTCAAAAACTACTCTGATGCAATCGATTAACATCATGCGTCAAGATAGTCCCAAAGACTACTCTGTGCATGAAAAAACAATCGTTACTTATATTAGAATTGAAAGACACTTGCTACGAGTTAGTCCCTCAGACTACTCTGATGCAAGTTTATAAGTAAGTTGTTTAGTGCACTAATGGAGAGAGAAAAAAATAAAAACAACGTAATTGTGGGTACTTACTGTTAGAATTCTCCTGAATATCAGGTGTGGGAGCTCTCGACGAATTAGATGATGAGCTGGATGATCGACTAGAAGACGATGAAGAACTTATCGATAAAGTATTTTTATTACGCCGCGAGCGTTTAACCTCCTTCTCTAATTTCTTTAATTTTTTTACAATTGACTCTAAACTAGTTTCCGCCGACCGTTTCGGCATGATTGCGAAAAAACGTGTGAAGTGGATGAGCACTAAATTGCGAATGAGGCCTAGCAGTGGTGCCAGAGCGCGGCAAGCATTATGATGACAGATATTATGGCGCCAAATGAAATCCTATAGTGTTGCTAGTACAAAATAAATTATTTTTTATCTTACACTCCATATTTTCTCAACTTTAGTGCTGAGGTGGTGTCACTACCGCGTTACTACATTGTGTCATATAATACCTGAATGTTACTAATCTCGAGGACGAAGCACGAGTATAATTTAAAGTGAACAAGTTCAGACGGACATCTATCGTACATTTCTATGAAGCTTTAGAGCTGGCCGCCATCTTAGCTCAAGATTGATGTATGACATTTGTAACTTTTTAATCTTGAATGCTTAATATGAGGCAACAACATTTTCTACATTCAGCCAGAGCCGAAGCGACATACCAGGCAGTTTGTTTTTCTTGGGTCAATTAGGATACATCAGAATCTACCAGGTAACTATTAAGCAAGATATTTTGTAATTGATAATAGTTACCTTTTGAAATAAAAACAAATATTTCTTCAGTAGGCACATTTATATTCTTTTTAACTTTTTATTATGTAAGCTTAGATTAATGATTGATCTCGCTGCGCTCGACTAGATACCTCCGTCGTACTTGTCAAATGCGGCAACAAATACTACGCCGAAATCGGCGTACCCGAGCCAGTCACACTGACAGCTGTGGGTGACGTGTACGTCCCGAATGTTTTATTCAATTTTGGGCTTAATTCAAACTAAAATGCCAGTTTGCGTATTAAAACTGTGTAAAAATAATACTTCTAAAAATAAGAAGGACACTGGGGTCACATACCATCAGTAAGTATCGTATAATTTCAAAATTTCATCATAAAATAATATGAACAATAAACGCCATTCAGTGTTACCGCTTATACAAGAATAAAGTCCCCGTGGTTGAGATTTTTATTATGTGAATTTATTGTTATTGTCTTTTATTTTAAAGGTAACCTATTTCATTTGTCTTACAAAGTTACTATAATATACTTAACCTAGTTCTATATTATTTCATGTTTACTTATATTTGTGATCTATAATAAGGTGTAAAAATGTTAGCTAACACCGCGATATATACGTTCGATGGCTGACACTATATCAAGGGGATTCTACCGATGAAACTGAACAACTTTCCTTAGGAAGCATGGATCGAAAATTTATTATTTTTCCCTATACTTACAAAATGCGCAATCAGCAGATTGACTCAAGTATGGAAAAGCTGTTTTTTTTATTTTGACCTATGTTCCTGAAATGTAAACTTTTCGTGTCTGTACTTACATTGAAAATATTTGCGAAAAACATAATCTAGGGGATGAAGGATACGTGAACATTAGAATCATTTTTGGAATTTTTGTCTGTCTGTTTGTTTGACGCACATCACACAAAAACTGTTGGACGGATTTTAATGAAACTGAGAACAGGTGTATAGCTTATGATTCGGGTAATATTATAGGTTAAAAGTTGCTTCACACATATCAGTGAAGCCACAGTTCCGACACAGTACCGGCACAGTGTTTTTCATACATTCTCTATGAACGCATCCCCACTTGTCAGTGATAATGCTCTCAGTGTCAGTGCCGCCACCGGCAAATCACGGACGTATTCGTTTTAAAAAAATTCATAGACAAAGTTTGAAATAATATTTTTACTCCTCTTGCTCAAAAAGACCGTCATTGTAGCGTTGTTAAGCGAGGTTAAAATAGCTTTTCTTGCCAAATAGTATTTTTTTTTTGTCTGTTACATGACAATGAGCCTACAAAAACGAAAAAGTATTTAGTCATAATATGTAGAATAATCATGAATAAAGACTCAACTTATTACTGTTTACTTAGATCAACAACTTTTTTGAGATAGTTATTATTAAAGTTTATGGTAAAATTAGTAATCATTTGAATCTAAGGACAACACAGAACACGCCCATACAGTCCACGCTTCAGCAAGATACAACTGCACAGTTTGCACATGTGCTTAGGTGGTGAGCCTTTAGCCCGTTAGTCGCTTTTACGACACCAAAGGGAAGAAAGGGGTTGGTAGTATTATTTTGATGAGCCCATCGCTGCTCTATGCTGTTGTATGTATGTGGTCTTTAGTCCATTAGTCGCCTTTTACGAGACCCAATTGAAGGGAGGGGTTGGTAGGATTATTTTGATGAGCCCATCGCCGCTCTATGCTGTAGGATGTATGTGCAGTCTTTAGTCCATTAGTCGCCTTTTGCGACACTGAAGACAAGAGCGGGGTTGGTATTATTTTAATGAGTCCATCGTCGCTCTATGCTGTTGGATGTATGTGCAGTCTTTAGTCCTATAGTCCCCTTTTACGACATCGAAGAAAAGTGAGGGGTTGGTAGTATTATTTTAATGAGCCTATCGCCGCTCTATGCTGTTGGATGTATGTGCAGTATTTAGTCCGTTAGTCGTCTTTTACGATACCCAAGGGAAGAAAAGGGTTGGTAGTAATAAAAAAAACTACAAAAAAAATGAGGTCTAATCATTTCTTTACATACCTACCATTATTCTACAGAAGAAACCTACGTCTAACCTACATAATAATATATACAATTATATTGATACATATTCGCTTTTAATTGTTAATTTTTAAATATTTTCTGAGCTACATTTATGACCAGCAACTTAACTAATACATCACAGCAAAAATATTTTTCCCATTAACTCGGGTAACAGTTGAGCAGCTGGCAACAAATTTTTCACGCACACTAGCATCCTTGCATATTGTCATAAACACACTACAATAATGAGTTGCCGCATTTACACGGAGCTGTGGTTTATAGGTAGCGCGGTATCTAGACGAGCGCAGCGAGACCAATCATTCATCTATGTAAGTAAGTATATTTTATGAAAGCTTTATTTTGCATCATTGGAAGACTTCTCTTCTGCAACAATGATGTCTTTTATATGTCTTTGTTCTGCAACCTGCGGATGTCAGTGCCTCCTGATATTGTAACAGTGCCTAATAGGCGAGATTTGGAAGTTATAAATCTCTTCTCAAAATGTTTGTAACAAACAAAGCGTTTCAAGTTAAAAATTCATCAACATTCAACGCCCGAAGAGTTTCACTGTTTATGTACTCCAGCCATTTATTGCGTCTAACACATGGAAATACATGTAATTTAACGGTCTGTTGTAAACACTATCACAGTTGGGAACA
Organism: Scoparia ambigualis; assembly: GCA_963921215.1. Taxonomy (NCBI): domain Eukaryota; kingdom Metazoa; phylum Arthropoda; class Insecta; order Lepidoptera; family Crambidae; genus Scoparia; species Scoparia ambigualis. The sequence continues at coordinate 31,215,611 of OY992515.1, read as the reverse complement.
CTGCAATGATTAAACATCGTAGAAAGCACTAAAACGTAACTTAACACGAAATAATCTGAGTAATACTCAAGTAACACTTAGAAGTTATCTGGAGAAATAGATATGTACGGAAATAAAATCAAGATCGCCTCGACACAAAACAAAACAAGTGATGAAAGTGACGCCATTTTCAAAGATTTTGACAGTAGTGACATTCGCATCGGGAAGAATCTGTCATACATCATTCTTGAGATGCGTTCTTTAAAGCAACTTTTTTCAGTAGGGAACATTCCCACCCGTGAATTCGGCTGTTCCAAATATAAACACAATAAGGGACATAGTACTCAAAATCAAGATTTTGACACCATGCTACTAACACAGTAATTCCCCACAATATGCAAAGATCCTTGTTCAAAAGTAGGCCGTAGTTTCGGAATTACAAAATGACAAAACACTGTAAGGGCACGGACTGACACAAGAATCCCATAACAAAATCACAGTAAGGGACAGCTACCAATATGAAACACAGTAAGTCGCATGACTTACTGGGTTTTTTCTTGGTAATTGACACTTGCTGGGTTTTTTACTTGGGGATTCTAATTGACAAAAGAACATTACAACCACGTTTTTCGCGGCAAGGCACACGCGCATTGTCATTCAACATGAGGTTTTGTGTTTCGTATTTGGCGGGTAACTACAGAGTGCACGCCGTTTATTAGAGAAGGGCGCGGGGCGTCGCGGGACGAAGATAGCAAGCGTCTGCCGGTCATTACATCGGCGTAAGAGCGCATTGAAACCTGTGGTGTGAACCGAATACAGTTGTGAAGCGGACTCGCCGATTGTTTTTTATCTTTTTATAATTATGAGTCGAAGTAGAAAGATTTTAGAAGCTGCCTTGGGTGTAGGAGCTAACCAAAATGCAGATAATACATACCTATACTTAATTATTTTTATTTCTTCTTTGGGTTTTTTGTATTACCTACACGTTAACCAATTCATAGTAAAATTTGATTTTAAACTTTCGGTTCTGTTATACATAATATATTGATAATAACGAGACTCAAACGCGATATTTGTTATTGTAGTACTTAAGTACTTACACCGGGCGTAAGACATAAGTACTTACTTCGGGCGGGGTTGAAAATATAATTCTTCTGCCCCCCTTAAATCGTCCCTTTTTCATTATGTACTAAGTACACAATAAATATAGCTTTTGTTTTCCGTTATTCTTAGTGTTATCTTAATTGACCTGTTTGGTGGAATGGTTGGGATACTAATTGTCTTCTGTGCAGAGATCCCGGGTTCGATTCCCGTAAAAGACAAATTAATATTTTGAGTGCATAAACCTGTCTATTTGTCTTGGTCTGGGTGTTAAGTTTGCTGTGTTAATTAAGTATAGGTATTTAAAAAAAGTGTATATAAGCATGTATTTAGTATCCATAACATAAAATAGTAAGGTCTTATGCTGTATTTTTATTTCATCATCATCATCATCATCAGCCAGAAGACGTCCACTGCTGGACAAAGGCCTCCCCCAAGGATCTCCACCACGACCGGTCCTGTGCTGCTTGCATCCAGCGGCTACGCGCGACCTTCACCAGATCGTCGGACCACCTTGTTGGAGGCCTGCCCACACTGCGTCTTCCGGTGCGCGGTCGCCATTCGAGAACCGTTCTGCCCCAACGGCCATCGGTTCTACGGGCGATGTGCCCTGCCCATTGCCACTTGAGCTTGGCGACTCTTTGGGCTATGTCGGTTACTTTAGTTCGTTTACGAATCTCCTCATTTCTGATTCGATCACGTAGAGAAACCCCAAGCATAGCCCTCTCCATTGCTCTTTGCGTGACTTTGAGCCTGCTTATAAGGCCCATAGTGAGCGACCACGTTTCGGTACCGTATGTCATCACTGGCAACACACACTGGTCGAAGACTTTCGTCTTGAGACACTGCGGTATTTTGGACGAGAAGATATTTCGTAGCTTACCGAACGCTGCCCAGCCGAGTTGGATTCGACGATTGACCTCTTTCTTAAAGTTGGACCTACCTAGTTGGACTGTTTGTCCCAGGTATACATATTCGTCAACAACTTCAAGAGCAGAGTCTCCAACCTTCAGAGGAGTGGATACGACACGTGAGTTAGACATGATTTTCGTCTTCTCCATGTTCATTTTAAGGCCCACTTGTTGAGAGACTCTGTTGAGATCACCGAGCATTGTGCCGAGTTCCTCCAGGGTCTCAGCCATGACTACTATATCGTCGGCAAATCGAAGGTGACTGATGTACACGCCGTTAATATTGATGTCGAGTCCTCTCCAGTCCAGAAGCTTAAACACGTCCTCCAGTGCAGCAGTGAAGAGTTTCGGAGAAATGACATCTCCTTGTCTCACTCCACGCTGCAGCTGGACTGGCTTCGAGCTCTGGTCCTGAAGACGAACTGTCATAGTGGCGTTTTCATACAAACACTTCAACACTTCGATGTACCGGTAGTCAATTTTGCACCGCTGGAGAGATTGTAGCACGGCCCATGTTTCGATCGAATCAAAGGCTTTCTCATAGTCCACAAACGCTAAGCAAAGAGGCCGGTTATACTCTTCGGTCTTCTGTATAACCTGCCGCAGCGTATGTATGTGGTCTATGGTGCTAAAGCCTTTTCGGAATCCGGCTTGTTCGATTGGCTAGAAGTCATCAAACCTGCGTGCGAGACGATTAGTTATAACTCTCGAGAACAGCTTATAAACGTGACTTAGAAGTGATATGGGTCTGTAGTTCCTCAGTAGGGCCTTGTTGCCCTTCTTAAAGAACAACACAACCACACTTCATGCCACGCTTCTGGCGTTCTACCTCCGAGTACGACGGAATTAAATAGTCTCTGAAGAGCTGCGAGTACCGGTCTTCCGCCTGCTTTCGGAAGCTCAGCCGTAATTCCGTCAGCACCCGATGCCTTGCTGTTCTTAAGCTGCTTGAGAGCCATACTAATCTCGTACAGGCTGATATCCGGGATATCTTCGGTGTAGTGTCGGGTTAGCTTAGCTCTAGGGTCTGTAGCTAAGCTTTGTACAGGTGGCCGCGTGTCCATAGAACTTTTCGACCTCTCCCATAACTTCGGACCTGGACGTGACAGTTCTGCCGTCATCGGTTTTCAGCGTCGTCAGTTGGCTCTGCCCAATACCTAAATCTCTTGCAAACACTTTCGAACCTTTGTTTCGCTCGATAGCCTCTTTAATACGGTCGGTATTAAATCGGCGAGTGTCGAGAGTCAAAGACTTCGAGATCTGCCTATTGAGCCGCCGAAGCTGAGACGAATCGTCCGAAGAACGCAGAACCATCACGCGCCGCTCTTCCATCAGTTTGAGAGTATGGTCCGAGAGCTTTTTAGGTCCTCTTATACGGTGGGTTTTTACAAACCTGTTGTTGTAATCGTCCACGTCTACGCAATCCTTCAGGCATTCGAAGCGATTTTTCAGTTCGAGCTGGAAGCTTTCGGGGTTTTTGATGGGTGCAGGGCGGAGCGTAGACTTTATCAATCGACGTCTTTCAAGCTTGATATTAATGTTCAATGTGCCTCTTACCAACCGGTGATCACTGCCAGTTTTGAACGCGTTGATCACAGAGACATCATTGAATATTTGCTTTCTCGTCGACATGATAAAGTCAATCTCATTTTTTGTTGCACCATCGTTTTTATTTGGTATGCATAAATATAGGCAATAACCTTCTCTATGACATACAATAGTTACTTGTGCAGTATTACGTAATAACATACGGCTGGCCAAAAATATGTTTTTTGGCTCTACTGTAAAAAAGGTATTTTTGTTAAGGATTCTGTTATACTAAAACCTCTTTACTTTTGGACAACTTTAACTTGTGTCAATCATGTTCTTAGCAACGGTTGTGTTGACTACTAATAAAATGTTTATACTGTCACTAATCTACGAGTCTCATTTTAAACTGATAAATTAGTTTTATCATGGTAGCAGATCGTAAGGAATCGAGTGAAAGTTATGAATAAATCGAGTGTTTGATAAACCATGTTTTAAAGCAATCCGGGAAGACCAATATTCAAAATGCAATCACCTAGTTGCAAAATTTACATCGGTCACCTGGAAGGTGTAAAAAACTGGTCTACTTGGAAATTCAAGGCAACTTTACTACTTTAGGTATGACCGGTGGATTGGATGCGGTATACGGTACCCTTGAGAAACCAGTGAAACCTATTACTAGCAATGCCGATGAAATTTCTCAGTATAATACTGCTCTCGATCATTACAACAAAATTGATAGTTCCGCATTACTACTGCTTACTGAAAATATGTCAGATGAAACCAATGATATTTTATGTTTAGATACGTTGCCTGGCCTCCGTAGTGGCAAGGACAAATCAAGGTAATTACCTGGACTTCACTCAGTCACACGTCAGTCAGTGTCACGTCATCACGTTTGTACCTTTTAAGTTTTATATGTTGTTTGTTAGATAAAATGCCTTCCTGTGTATGACGTATCATAGAAACAATTTCGCCATTTTTTTAATGCAATTTGTTCACGTATGACTAGTCTATTTATAAAAGGTCATTGGATGAAACCCTAAAAAAAATCATGCATTTTAACTCGTCCAAAGATGTTTGGGACGAACTACATCGTTTATTCGACGGCAAGTCTGAAGCACTTTGTATGGAGTTTTTTGGCTATTGTATAGATCCGACATATGACACCACGACTCACATCTCCAAAATCAAAACTATTTGATCAGATTTGAAAAGTGAATTAATCAAGATAGACAAATCCGAATTACCAGATATCTTGTTAGTCTGTAAAATTCTCGATACTCTACCTGAAGCCTACTTTTCTTTTAAATCGAGCTGGATGTTGATGTCAAAGACTGACAATACAATAGAAAATCTGACTACGCAACTTTATGCCTATGAGCGTGCCATGTCATTGAAGAATGAAGGTCCTGCAGAAGCTCTGGCGCTACTGAATAGCAATAAAGCGAAGAAGAAATGTGGATACTGTGGTAAAGTCGGTCATAAGGTCAGACAATGTCATAAATGAAAAGCTGACGTGAAACCAGCCAAGTCAGAAAACAAACGGACACCAAGCAATTTGAACTTAATGCCCTTGCAAGTAACTACGGATGTAAACTCAATGCTTACGAACTATGATACAGCAAGTTGGTTTGTTGACAATGGAGCGACTAGTCACGTCACTTGCCGTAAAGATTTTTCCTCTTGTTTCTAGCATTTTATAGATACTAGTACAGTGACGACTGCTAATGGAGCTACTGACAAAGCTATTGGCAGGTACTGTTGACTTGAAAACTTTTATTAATGGCAAAGAATCCAGGCTAAGACTCTGTGATGTCTGGTACGTACCTGATATTATGCGAAATCTATTATCTGTGCTGGCCACTCAAGACAGACTAAACAATAGTGTTTTCATGTCTGAAAGGGAACACTGCTCGCTGAAAGTTGAAGGACATGTAATATTAACTTGCAAAAGAACTTAGAACGGGGGTTTATACAAGCTTAATCTAGAAACTGTTACAAAGTCAATTCCTGATCTGAACGCCTTGTCAACGGATAACCTACTACAACTTTATCACAACCGGTTAGCCCACCAGAATAAGAAACACGTCAGAGGAGTTATTGAAAGGGAACTCGGAATTAAAGTTCGTCTAGATTCTGAAATATGTACCGGATGTATTTACGGAAAAACTCACCGGCAAATGTTTGGAACAAGAGAACGAGCTAAAGAACCTGCACAAATTATACACACTGTTGTTGTGGGCCATTTCCGCCTTCCTTCAATAAATTTCGTTACTTCGTTCTTTCAAAGACGACTACAGCAAGTATCGTCACGTTTATTTCTTGCGACAGAAATCGGAAGTTCACCTAAAGCTCCGACAGATGTTACAGGAATGTAAAGTGGCTGGACACTCTGTAAAAGAATTTCTGAGTGATAACGGAGGTGAATTTGATAATGAGAACGTAAGGTGCATTTTACGAGAAGCTGGAATAAGACAAAGGCTCACGATGCCCTACACATCGCAACAAAACGGTCTCAGCGAACGTGAAAATAGAACCTTAGTCGAAGCCGCCCGTACAATGATGCACGCTCATGAAGAATTGCCTCTCGCTACATGGGCAGAATTGATAAACACTGCTGCGTACGTTTTAAACAGAAGCGGCCCAACTCTAGAAAATGGTAAATCGCCATTTGAATTGTGGTTTAAGAAAAAACCACGAATAAGTCACCTAAAAATAATTGGATGTGAATGTTACGCCCATATTCCTCAACAAAAGAGAGTAAAGCTTTCTAAAAAGGCTGAAAAATGCATCCTAATTGGATATGACGGTGATGAAGGCTACCGCTTACTAAGTAAAAGTGGAAAACTCATAAGGTCTAGAGACGTTATATTTAATGAGCTAGTAATTACTTCGTCTGGCCTAAATACTTCGGAAGAGCAGCACTCAGCTGAGATCTACTTTCCATTTTCAGAACCACAATCGCGATGTAAACAGCTCGGTTCGCACTGCAAGTAGCACTGACGAGCCTAGTTCGACTGTGCCTCCCACATTGTCAGATCATGTTGAGAGTCAGGAAGAAGGAAGCCAAGACAGATGGACGGAATCATTTCAACCGTCTTCTGAAGAATCCCAGCCAAGGTCACCTCTTTATGAAGGTGCTATAGATGATGATGATAATGATGATACTGAGGCTCCAAGAAATAATATAGATGATATAGCTGAGATAGCTACAAGAATGACTCTACGGGACAGAAGAACAATTCGACCACCTAATCGTTTTGAAAATTATGTTATGATGTCGGATGATGTTTTTAATGAGATCAATGAGCCAAAAACCTACAAGGAAGCAATTTCTAGTCCGCATACAGATCAGTGGGTCAAAGCAATGGAAAGTGAGGTGAAGTCTTTAAAGGAGAACAAAACCTGGATACTGGTTGACCTTCCAAAAGACAGAAAGCGTATATCTTGTAAATGGATATACAAAATCAAGACCAATGCAGATGGCTCTCTAGATAAACTCAAAGCAAGACTAGTTGCTAGAGGGTATACACAGAAAAAAGGCATTGACTATCTTGAGACTTTCAGCCCAGTTGCTAAGATGACGACAATTAGATCCGTCTTAAACGTTGCTGCAAACGAAGGTTTAAAACTCACTCAATTTGATGTTTCAACTGCAATCTTGTATGGTTCAATAAGCGAAGAAATCTATATGAGTCAACCTGATGGCTACTCAGATGGAACAAAGAAGGTGTGTAGACTTAAAAGAAATCTGTATGGCTTTAAGCAATCACCTCGGTGTTGGAATAAATGCATGGTGGATTATTTGAAGACTATTGGATTTAAACAAAGTGATTCTGACCCCTGCCTGTTTATCCGAACATCCGAAACCGTGGAAGTAACAAGATCATTCTTGCTCTACGAGGGGCGTTCAAAATATTCTCGGTATGTGGATAAAAACAAACAAGTACGAAAAGTTTGATATTTTTATTTTTCAATATACTCCCCCCCTATGTTCATACACTTATAAGATCGATCAATTATTTTTTTTAATCCCTCATAAAAATATTTTTTATCTTTGGTGTAAAAATGCTCCTCCACGGCCGTCTTCAACGCTTCATCGTCAGAAAATTTATTTCCACGCAGATCCCTTTTAAGATTGGGGAACAAAAAGAAGTCGCTTGGGGCTAAGTCCGGACTATAGGGTGGATGAGTAACAGTTTCAAACCCACATTCAACAATAGCTGCCTTGGCAATATGAGCAGTATGGACAGGGGCGTTGTCATGCAGAAGCAGAACACCTTTGGTTAACTTTCCTCGCCTCTTTTCTTTGATCGCATCTCTTAATTGACGTATAACGTTAGCGTAGTACTGCCCTGTGATATTTACACCTTTTTCTTTATAATCGATAAGCAAAACTCCTTCACAATCCCAAAATATTGTGGCCATGACCTTGCCAGCTGACGGGATTACCTTGAACTTCTTGGGATGAGCTGAACCCTCAATGTGCCACTGCATGGACTCCTGTTTGCTCTCTGGGTCATAATGATGAACCCAGGTTTCATCTCCAGTAACTATTTTTTGCAGCACCTCATCGGGATTTTCACCACACAGGTCGATAAAATCTGAACAGCAAGCCACACGCATATCCTTTTGAAGAAGCGTCAGCATTCGCGGAACCCATCTTGCACTTACTTTTGACATATTAAGATGGTCATGTATAATGTCATGTACGGTACCAATAGAGAGATTGGTTACTTGAGCTATAGATTTTACCTTCACTCGGCCGTCTTCCAATATAAGTTTTTCCACTTTATCAATATTTTCTTGTGAGGTAGCCACTACAGGCCGGCCAGGTCTAGGGTCATCTTCAATACTCTCCCTTCCACGCTTAAATTCGCTTGACCATTTTTGAATAGTAGATAAAGAAGGAGCAGACTCACGGTAAACACAATCCATTTCCTCTTTTATGGTTTTTTGATTTTTACCCTGTTTTGTCAAGAATTTTATGACGGATCGGTGCTCTAATTTCGTTAAAATTGTTAATTCGCTCATGGTGTTCATGTTTGTTCGGCAATTGCAGAAAAACAATAGAACATCTCGGTTCCAATTTTACTTTTTTTTAATGTCAATGGATGAATCTTAGCGGCCAGTAACAAATATATATATAAAAGAGGTTGTAACGTATCAATACCGAGAATATTTTGAACGCCCCTCGTATATGTAGACGACGGTCTGGTTGCTGCAACAAATCAGGAAGATTCTGAAAAGTTTATTAGAAAGTTGAAAAGAAGATTCAAAATCACTATAAAAGATGCTTCCTATTTTCTAGGATTAGAAATACAAGACCAAAACGGTAGTATAAAAGTGTCACAGAAGCACTACGCTCAGAAAGTTTTAGATCGCTTTGGTATGAGCGATTGCAAACCTGTCACTACTCCAATACAGAAAGATGGATTGCCAGATCTGGATAAAGAGATGGTAGAGCCTACTTCATTTCCGTATAGAGAAGCTGTGGGAGCACTGGCATACTGGACTGTTGGAACTAGACCTGATTTAGCATACGCAATGAGCGTTGTATCACGAACTCTAGAAAATCCTTCTAAAGAAGATATCCAGAAGCTGAAACGTATCCTAAGATACATCAAAGGAACTTCGGAGTATGGCATAATTTTTAAGAAGAGATGCAATGCTGGCATTCTGAAATGTTACAGCGATTCAGATCATGGCGGAGACCAAAGCTCCGGACGATCGACGTCGGGTATTTTATGCCTATACTCTGGAGGAGCAATATCTTGGGCGAGTAGACGACAAACATGTGTTGCCATATCCAGCACCGAAGCCGAACTGGTAGCTGCCAGTGAAGCAGCTAGAGAGATTGTCTGGATCAAAAGACTCTTTAGCGAAATATCCGAATTGAAGGAGATACCCAAACTAAAGGTTGATAATGATGCAGCCATAAAGATCTCACATAACCCAGAACTCCACAGAAGGACCAAGCATATTGCTATTAGACATTTTTATGTACGAGAACTCGTAGCTAATGGTGAAATTTGCGTAGAATATGTACCCAGTGAATTCCAACTGGCGGATTTTCTAACCAAGGCATTGCATAAGCCACGGATTGAAGCAATAGCAATGGAAATTGGTATGGTCCGTTAAGGGTTGCCAATAAGGAAGGATGTTAAGGATTCTTTTAAACTAAAACCTCTTTACTTTTGGACAACTTTAACTTGTGTCAATCATGTTCTTAGCAACGGTTGTGTTGACTACTAATAAAATGTTTATACTGTCACTAATCTACGAGTCTCATTTTTAACTGATAAATTAGTTTTATCAATTTTGTCCCTTACTGTGTTAATATTTGGGACAGCCGAATTGTTCTGAGCATCGAAGTTACCTCTATAGTATTCTATCTCAATGCATTTGACTTTATTGTTTTCTTCTCTTCACCCTTTGGCAGGCAAAAGTCGGTCACTAGCACAGACGTATATATTATACGCCTGTGGTCACTAGTTTGTCTAAAACTCAGAACAATACCTAAGGCTCGGACTACATGCATCCGGAATCACACGGACCCGAAAAAACATGGCCCTGGATTCATTCCGTAGCTCAAACAAATATATGAATTTTTACTGCATCGACTACATGTGATCAGGGGCCTTCCGATCCCGATTTTCACCCGGAAGCAACCGAAACATGCTCCGGACGTCTCCGAGTAGCCGGTCCGTTATTTTTCGGCACGGGGGGCGGGGCCTATCAATATCGTATGAAGTTGTATGGAGCTGACCACACGAGAACTCGAGAAACGTCCGTTCCGGTCCGGTCCGGAGGAATCACGCGCCAGTCGATGACAGACGCTCAAAGCGGTCGGTCGCGTCGCGTGCGCAAGCAAAACTGCAAAATAGTAGTTGATTCCGAGCGCCTCATTATGGTGATAGTAGTAGTAGCACAGAATAAATAATAGTACCCTACTACTAGTACACTACTACTACTACTAGTAGTAGTAGTGTTCGTAGAATTTATCAGAAAAGAACCTTATTTTTGTATAAGACTTGTAGAATTCATATTCCGTTATGCGGTGTATGTGAAAAGGATTAACCCAATATCTTTTCATTTTCTTTTGTTTCCATTTTTATTCCAATTACATTTCGACTGCGATTTTTGCGTAAAATGGCCAATTTTGGCGTTGCGGATCTCGGAAACCAAAATACATTAACAATTTTGACTTATTGAATAATGTAGAATAGCTTTTGGAATAATGCGTAGCGGCCTCGCTTTTGTAAATTTTGCTTAACGTATACTGCCCGGAGGTGCTTCTATATTTGCAACTTTAAAAATGGATCTTATCCATCCAGACAACATAGTCCTGGTGGCAGTCATAACTATTCCTGTTACTGAAATAAACAGTTGGTCTATGTTTACTTCTGATCTTCTCCTTTGAGAAGCCTGTATTAATAATTGTATAAGACGCACCGGACAAATACTAGGGTCCGGGTGACTTAACAAATGCCAACCAGACTGTTGATTGTAGCTGAGTCTGTTTTAGACCCATGTTCCGGCCATAATATTATTTCCTTATCTTTTTGTAATAATTTGTCCTTTTTAATTAAAATGTTTACTAGAAAAAAACACACGCACACACACTTCACAGTGACGTAATACCGCTGGCTTGCAGCACTACTAGAAAAAATCATAAAATTTAACCGCCTGTGTGGTCTAGTAGCTAAGCTACCTGTTTCAGACTTAGAGGTCCCGGGTTCGATTCCCAGCGGGGGGTACATCTTTGTGTGCTCGGTTTGGTTGGTGGTAGGGCTGTTAAGTCCGCCTGGCTAGCTACCACCATCTTATCTAAGTCTGTCGCCATAACAACGATGTTTATAGCATTGTTGTGTTTCGGCAGTTTGAGATAAGATAGCCAGTTCCTCAGTGAGGATTCCAGGTGAAGCGCGCTTCCACCTTCGGCCTTATCGTCACTTACCATAAGGTGAGATGAAGACCAAGCGCTTACCCGATAAAAAAAAAATTTAAGAGTCTTCTGGGGTTTCCGAGAGGTAGCTTAGCGGTTAGAGCAGTGGACCGGCAATCCAAAGGTCACGGGTTCGAATCCCGTTCGAGCTTTCCAGAGACTGGTTGTTTTTTTTCTAGTAAACATTTTATTCTACAACTATATAGCATTGTAAATGCAAAATTTCAATAATAAAGATTTTTAATTAAACCCAAAATTGCAGAGAAAGATTTTCATAAAATGTGGGAAGGCACTTTTGAGCTCCTAGATTGAACAAAGTACTGTTCTAAACAAATGAAATAAAAAAAATAGAATGTTATCACTTATATAGCCTTAAAGTGCGTAGCGGCCTCGGAATTTTTAGATATCATTGATTTTATATAGAAAAAAAAATCTTATTCGAAACCAAAAAACTTCTAAAATTGCTTTAAGGTAACCGTGAATTTCTTCTATCTACGATAATATTATTGAGCAAAATTTATACCAGAATAATCGTTACTTACTTTATAATGAATAAATATTTTATAATTAATTATCCTATTTCGATAAAAACGATAAATACAACTGTAAAATTACTTCAAAATGCGACGCGCCGGCCGTCCGAACTCAGCTTATCCTCGCAAAAGGACATTTGTAATATTAAGCATGAATTTATTATCCTATTTCGATAATAACGATAAATACAACTGCTTAATTACAACAAAATGCGAAAATGGGCATTTTACGCAAAAATCACAGTCGAGATGTAAGTAATAGGCCTCTTAACGGCTACAGCTAAGCATACAATTTCAACTAAAGTTAAACTTTCCATTGTCGGCTGGACGACTATCCAGCGCAAGTGCTAGAGACCGACTGAGTAAATTTCTCTCCGGATTCAAAACGGAGCGCGTGTAGTCGATTATTTAGTTTTTTCCCGGGCCGGACTGATTCCGTATGCATGTAGTCCGAGCCTAAAGCATAAAAACCACGCTAGAATAGCAAGCAAAGACATGTATTCATCCTTCTTCTTCTTACGAGTCATGCTAATGAGTTAGAAAGAGATGGAGAAAGTTTGACTTGTCCTATTTTGTGTAGGTGGTCACTAGTTTATTCCACACTAGGGACGTCATTTCTCGGCATTTTATATCGACAAAAACAAAACTAAATAGTGAACATGTAAATAAATATGAAGGCGAAGAATAAGAGCGCCGTCAATTTATTTCATTTTATTAATATAGTACGTTTCCAGGGCAGGCGAAAAAGCCTACAATGACCGAAGTATTATGTTAGCATCGAGAAGACAGAATTTGTATTGCTTTCCATGCACTATTGTCATTCTGTATATTTTGTTGCGTTTCACTACACGCACTACATTACTCACAAAATGCACTTCCACGAGAAAATGATACAGAATGACAGAAGTGTATGGAGAGCGATACAAATCCTGTCTTCCGACGCTAACATAATAATTCGATCATTGTCGGATTTTTCGCTTGCTTTTGAAACGATAAACTAAATCAGACAAATTTTCAAAAAACTCATTAAGGTGCACAAGAAAAACACCTACAATATTATATTGAATCACTGTAGGTACAGCTGCGTCAGATAAACCTACCCAAATCTGTTAAAATATCCCAATCGATATTGAACTCTATGATTACTGCTACTCTAGGTTGAGATTCGGTTGCAGGTATTTCACAGATTAGTAGGTCGCAGAGTAGGTAGGGTATGGCGATATGACGCTATCTGTACAGCTAGCGTCACATCTATATCCTTGTATGTAAAATTCCCGCAACCAAAGGACAATTTTTTTGGTACTAAAATAAAAGAAAAATTAACTGCAACAATTCATATACTTCCTTGTCCAAGAGACTACATGCTATCATTCTGTATATATTTTACATTTTCAATTACCTCCGTTAAAGAATACTGTATTTTGATAAGTTTTGTACGTTTCTGAACGAAAGTTCCGGTTATTTTAATGTTAACGAACGCAGGGTTAAGTAGGTAAGTCTATGAGGTCTATGTTAATGTAGAAACGATATTGTTATCACCTCGGACCAAGTGATATTTGGTCCGAGGTTATCACAGTTATCTTTTTCGCACTTAAAGTATTTAGCAACGAAACGATACACACAATTAACACATCAAAAGCGCGGCCGGGATCGTCTGGGGGCTGACAGTCTGACATCTATCTACGATGCGTATTGACACATAAAACGTCAGACAAGCGTCACTTTTTCATTTTTAATAAGTGTCACAATCCTACTATAATGTTGCCATTTTCGAGTAGAAATCAATGTTGGTTTTTAATTTATATAAGAAAACGGAGGTCTTTAAATTATTAATACGGCCATAAATATGTTGATAATAATATATTCTTCAAGTATTTATACATTGGCGTCAAGTTAAAAGACTTTGGAATTTAGTACCAAGCCCCATAGTAAAAAAAATATGTCCTTTCATTTTAATGTCAATCAAGTAGAGTTCAATATCGATTGGAAAATTTTGACGGATTTGGGTAGGTCGATCAGTGGCCGTGTGTACACAACTTTTCGTTCTATTGTTAGGCCAAAAAATTGTTAACGGTAAAAGTGATCACTTTTGAATTCAACAAGTTTTGCGAGTTAATAACGAAAAGCAGTGTACAGTCAGTGTCACATCGGCCTACCCTTATCTGTCAAATTAACTAGATGGATATTAAACTTTATGCTTTGAACGTACATCTGAAAACTATACAGGAAAATATAAATATGAAGGATTATTACGGAAATAAAAAACTTATAAATAAATATTTATAACATTTTTATACAACATATTCATTTAGCTTCATAATTTGTCACGAGGCGCACATTCCTGTAATTCCTGTTTGGTATTCGTATTGTCAAATATAACTTAGGTACGGCTTTTATCAATAGGATTCTGTGATTGTCATCGAAACTTTGTTCTAGAGAGAATGATTAACAAGATTGCTCAAAATGCTTGCTGGTACAAATGTGTCGCATACATTGTTCATGATTGATTGATCGTAAAATGTTTGGAACATATATGACTGCGTTTATTTCATATTCAATTTAGTCTTCTTACACGCCGGCCGTAGCCATTCTTTATTTATATCATCATTTTTTGGAAACCTGTAACCAAAATGTAGAATTTTTAAAATTAGTGAAAATGCATATAAATGCACGTCACTAGGCGAAAAAACATAACCTTCAACATTTGAACAAAATTTCATTGATTAATGCCTTAGATCAGCACATAACTGGACACGATGACTATTTAGACAAACTATTAGTGTGTTTTAATAGATTCATGCCATTAATTATGTTTAGGTAAAACGAAAACAGTCTGAGCTCACCGATAAAAGGTTATTGTCTCTTGATTATTTTCTATTCTTATTATAAGGGATTTACAGCCTTCAATCACACAAGACATTTTGTCACACGTAACGCATAAATATCTCAAACAATGCTATGGCTATTTTATAAGTTTCTTCGGAAGAATACCTTGCAAATAATTTAATTTATCTGAGAGGAGCTACAACTTAGCGTGAAAATAATCCGTCATTAAAATGTAACCAAGTTAGGTTACCACTTATTTACACAGCAACAAAAAGAAAATAACGACACATTTAATCTGATGGTGTTTTAAAGACATCCAATTACATCCGTTTGACATTTACCTTGTGACAACCTAGAAAAAATAGAAACGAATTTGGATTTGAGGTTTCATTCACTCTCGTTACAGAATTAAATGAAGTCATATGAGTAAGATAGCTGTTGTCTAGTTCGTCTTTTAGCGTGGTTTCTATGCTTTAGTTATTGTTCTGAGGTCTAAAAAGAGTAGAATTTAAATAGTGGCAATACTGTATGGAGTGTTTGTCAAAACTGACATAGATTCCATACAGTATTGCCACTATTTAATTTCAATTCTTTTCAGACAAACTGTACATCCTTGTCTTATTTGATGTTTTGTCTAATCATGATTTTGTTTGTTATACAGACAAAAAACAAAGCATAGGACTATAAGTATCCGTTCAGCTACGTAGTGGGTGTGGGTAGGAAGTCAGCAATGTAATAGGTACCTTTTGGCCTTGATATTTTGAAATATTTTTCTCTTTCTATGTGTAGATGTTTTTGAGGACTTAATATTGATGTTAAAACATTGATGTTTTTTGCTTAACATCGATGGATGAATATCGATCATCCCTAGGTACGTCACTAACTAAGCGTCTTTTTTTTAACGTCAAATCCGACAGTATTACCTTTATCTATGCTCTATGCCAGTGATGCAAAAGTTCCCGATTAATCGGGAGATCTACTGATTTTGGCTTTTCCCTCCCGATATCCCGATTTAGCGACCGTGTCTCCCGAATTTTTACATTGTGAACTAAAGTAACGATTCGAATATAGTATTATTTAGTATTCTAAAGATGATAACACCAGAAGTGGCCTGGTAACACTAAGCCCAAGCGCGCACTGGCGGCCAGGTCGCAGCGGCCAGGCCGCGACGGCCAGCGAAATATATGCACTTGGCCGCTCGCCACTTGCGGCCAAGTGCGCGAATTAAGTAGTCGACAGCGGATTTGTTATAAAAAATAACTTTATTAACAATGAACAGCGTTACAGGCTAATACAATAATCATTTTATTCTGATTTAACACTAGTATTTATATAATAATAAATGCTTATTCTAACTTATATAATGCTTGGTCTAACTTATATTATTCGGGTCAATATGTGTTGCTTACAAAGCGTAATGAGCCCGGGTTGTCAACCTTAACGCTGATGATGCAATTCATACATTTCGCTGGTCGCCGCGGCCTGGCCGCTGCGACCTGGCCGCCAGTGCGCGCTTGGGCTAAACCAATGCACGGGTAGGTAAAAATAATTATTCTCTTTGGCACAGGAATTCCCAAAAAAATTCTTACACGGCCTCTCAAGCTCTCAATATACACAAAACATTACAGCGAAACTATTGCTTGGTGGGGAGTTAAGTTTATTTATTATATAGTTTTGTTCGTCCGCATTGTTGTTGTGACAAAGGAATTGTCCAACTCCAATGATTCTTTTAATAGCCCAAGTACTAGTACTGGAGCTAAGCGAAAAAAATACGCACAAAATTATAAAGAGTAGAAATAACCAAAATTGTTATAATTTTAATATTGACCTAAAAATTTTTACAAAAATGGCAAGCAAGAAGTGGTATGAAAATAAATAATGAGTAATCACTGTATCTGTAAATTTTTTAAAATTACTTTAATTAATAGCATATAATACTGTTGTTTTATTTTGACAAAAAAAATCTCCCGTTTTCTCCCGATTTTTAAGTGGAAAATTACCCGATTTTTAAATTTTCACTTTTGCAACACTGCTCTATGCGTCAAATTCTTTCTTTTCTGATGCGAATTTTGTTTACCTACGTGCTATTAAATTAACTGTTGTGTGTTACTTACTTACTTAACTGGCTGTAAAAGTCCCCCTACATTTAACTTAACTCTACTCTTTTGCTGTAAAGTGCTAAGAAAATCATGAATGGGTAAATAAACATTTTCAAATTGTTTTTGTGTATTAACGACCCGCCCCGGCTTCGCAAGGGTGCAATGCTGATACTAATTATTCTATATTAGCTTTAATATAATCAAAAAGAAAAGTCTATCATTTATTAGCATATTTGATATTTTTATTTTTTATATTTGGTTAAAAATCAAATAGGTACAACAAAAATTTCTTTTTCATCAAAGCATTATAAAACGAAACATGTAGGTAGCTAAATAAATCTGTTTTTTATCGGGTAATAGACAGTAAAATACTGCTATAATCGTAGCTGTTGTTCCCATTGTACTTTGCAAATAGACATGAATTGAAAAGAGAGTGAGCGAATGGATCTGGCACCTGTTTGAAGGTGCCGTCTACTAAAAACAGGTCTGTTTCTTTACGCAGCACCACACATCCGCTGTTATGGCTTGGATCTTAAAAAATGGTGCACGAATTTGTATAAAACGAGTATTCCACTATGTTATAAAAAAATCAGAGATTCTAATGCACATTTGCATTTTCTAAGGAGACTCTTAGTTTTCGAAAAAAGACCCATACGAAGAATTGTTAATAGCAATACAGCATGTTTATAAAGTGTAATTCTTGGTGTTTTATTTTTATTTTATAGACAACAGAAATACTAGCTGCCCTACTCCTGTAGGTCAAGTGATAGGTTAGAAATTCAAGACAATCGCGAAGCGCAGCGTAGCATATTTTTTTTAAAGGAAAACCGAAATCTAGCTCCATACAAAAATTTTTTTATAGCTCTTGATGGTTGATGGGTGGGGATTCCCCCCTCTGCTATCTCTTTTCCCCTCCTCCTAACCATCTTCAATGATCTTTTTTACACATTTTAAGGTTAGTTTTAATGAGAACAAATGCTTATATCTCCTCAATTCTCGCTTTTATCGTAGAAAACATGTGTTTGAGCACAGAGATCGCTCTCAATTTCCTGAGTACAATATTGTAGGGTTTTAGTAGAAGTAGTAAAACAATATTGTAGAATTGCATCCAGAAATTTGTAAAGAAATAATTAAAAAGATACAGCCTGAAATATTCTGCCATCGCAGACTTTTTTGTAGACATTTTTATGGTGTACAATACTGTAGTACATTATTTTGATCTATCTCATAGGGTTCAGCCTGCATTTGCAATGTAAGCGCAAAAAATGTGTTTATTTACTACATCCTTAGATTAAAACAAAAAGGGAACATGTTTCTACATCACATTAGAAACCTCTAAAATTATCAGTGTTTCTTTACTATATTACGCATGTATTATACATAAACTTCTCTTGAATCACTCCATCTATTAAAAAAACCGCATCATGATGCATTGCGTAGTTTTAGAGATATAAGCATACATAGGGACAGACAAACAGCGGGAGGCGACTTTGTTTTATACTATGTAGAGATTATATACCTACCTACAGATTACGGTAGAAATTTATACATTAACTATCACATCGTCAGCCACTTTAAGGTCATGATTGTACGTTCATTTGTTTTCCATAAAAATAATAATATTAAATGTGTGATTACAAACTATTGCTATTTACATACATAACTTCATACTTATTAATCATTAAATGTGTCTTTATTGATTTTGTAGGTAATGTATAAAACACAAAAATAAAGCATAATTTGAGATACCTCACCGAGACCTCTCTTTCGACCACAAATTTACTAAAAATTTGGTAAAATTTGTAAAATTTGGATCTTGTTTTTAAATATTTTTTGTGTTTTGTTTTTGTGGTTTGTGTTGCATAATGTTTTTGGTGGGCTGCTGTTTTGCATGTTTTGTTCTGATTTAGTGAAAGAGATGCGGTGGTGGCTAGTGCTGAGGTGGCTGAGGTTGAGGTGGTGGTCGCACGAGGTCGCGGCAGCCGTGGCCGTCGTGGCGGTCGAGGGAGTTGTGTCCCTGTTATCACCAGACTGGGGCCTCGAAGCGCTAACAAGTTAGCTTACTTTTTATACTTACACTTTTTGCCTTTTTAGAATATTTTTTTTATACCAATTACAATTAATCGTTTTATTTTTAGTCTGGATATTCAAGACATCAGCGCGATGCCCCAAGGGCAGGCTCTCGAGACCCCGCTCCACCCAAAGCGACTACGTGTGTGGCAACCGTAAGTAGCTTTATCTGTATTATTTTATTTTATTTAGGAATATAAACAATTGTACAATTTTAAATTACTATTATGGCTTTATTTGACTCATTTTAAGTGTTGAAAATGTCTTTGTAGGGTTGACCAGGGTACTTCAACTGGTCCCTCATTATTAGCCCTACAACCACCACAAGACCATCTTCGGGAGAAATTAACTCCAACCGCCTATCCGGGAATGTAAGTTAATTTTGTGGTATTCTTTGTATTTGAGATTGATTTAGTA
Organism: Scoparia ambigualis; assembly: GCA_963921215.1. Classification (NCBI taxonomy): domain Eukaryota; kingdom Metazoa; phylum Arthropoda; class Insecta; order Lepidoptera; family Crambidae; genus Scoparia; species Scoparia ambigualis. The sequence continues at coordinate 31,196,197 of OY992515.1, read as the reverse complement.
CTTAGGTATTGCATAATTACTAGGAAGTTTTAATTTTATTTTTATACGTTAAAATTTATTTTTAGGTTCGACCCATTGGCGTCGCCGGAGGCGTCGCCGGAGGCATCGCCGGCACTGCCACCAATAATGTAAGTTGTTTATGAATTTTTACCACGTTTTTTCCTGAAAGAGATGTGTGTACTTGTGACCTACCTATTCAACACAAAATTTCTTACAGGTTTGTTGATTGCGGTGGTGGTTCGGCGTCCAGCACGCCATCGGGCCATACCAAACAGCGTCCACTTCCTCGTCCTCGCCTGATCTTGCACGATGCCCGAAAAGCGCTTGGTCCGTTTTACGGTAAGCTAAGTAAAATAAGAAGTAACTTCAGCTGTCCAAAAGTAAATGTTTGGTACACAGCAAGTTGATGAAGATTGTTCACTGGTTAAATAAATAACTTGCTATCAAACGAGCAATAAACCAAATGTGTAAGATTTGTATTGCCTAATGTTAGCAAGTAACAACTAGTGTACAAATTATAGATAAGAATGTGAATCCTGTAGACACCACTGTGTTTCTAGGCGTCACGTTGGATGCCAAGCTTCAGTGGGGCCCACATAGTATAGCTAAATTGTGGAATAGACTTAACTCTGCGGCTTGTGCAGTAATGAAGATCCGTCAGTTAACTGACATTGATACAGCTAGATTAGTTTATTTCAGTTTCTTCCTACTTTCCTACTTTCATAGTGTAATGTTGTACGTAGAGGATGCAGAACCGGACCTTATTTAGGAACCGGGTTTTTCGGTTCCATTTTACCGAAGAACCGAGTACCCGGTTTTATTCGGTGCTTTTGGGTCCGTAAAATAAAATAATGTTTAATTTGTTACCAATGCTTTTATTTAGGAAGTCTATTAATTACAGTAAAAAAATCGACTAGTAACAGATTACAATAAAGTTATCAAATAATCAATAATGTCAATTATAATATTAAAAGAGTTTCACTGTCCATAGTAATTCCGGTAGAAGACAAAGACACTGAGAGAAGCAATGTCTCTACGCAGCTGGAGGTCCTCAAGAGAGGCTGTAACCTCAGCATCTCCCAAAAATGCGTACCGCTTGCCTTTGCAGTCTATCAAGTACATCCAGGAGGTATTTAGCGGAGCCGTCTCATAGATGGGAACAATACTATATACTCGATCGCACCTGAGTCTTGTACAGCAAACAGCGCTGCTCGTGAGTGAAAAACCGCCTCACCTTATTGAGAATACCCAACTTACGGGAGGCAGTTAAAATAACACTCTTGATGTAGCATTTTGGATTCAGTTAGTGGCCGATGTCCATGCCGAGAATGCCGAGGTTCACCGAAATGGGTAACGGAGAGTTCTGAAGAGAGGGAGGAGTAAGGAAGGGAGTTACTTTGGACGAGAATGCACAAACCTGGGTTTTGCTGGCATTAAACTCGACCAGGTTTTCAGATCCCCACTTAGAGACACGATCGAGAGCCAGTTCTTGCCTTTTCACCACGATATCAGCTTGCTTTGCCGCAGGATGTCCCAAGTACCGCTCATGCACCGTAGTGTCATCCGCATAACAATGAATATTGCCCAAGGACAACATGTCATTAATATGAAATATAGTAGAAATAGAGTAGGTGAGAGAACAGAACCCTGCGGCACTCCGACATTTACTTTGCAGAACGCGGAGGACTACCCTCACAAAGGACACGAATCCTCCGCTCTTCTAGAAATTCTGCAACCCAGGTGCGCAAACGGGGCGGCACACCGAAGGCCGGTAACTTGGAAAGAAGGGAACGATGCCACTCTATCGAAAGCTTTAGCGATATTAAGGCTAACTGCCAGGGATTCGCCATGCTTATCCATCGCTTCACCCCATGCGTGAGTAACGTACGCTAGAAGATCACCAGTTGATCGCTTGGGTCAGAACCCATACTGGCGATCATGGAGCAGCGAGTGATCCTCTAGGTAGTGAATGAGCTGAGAATTAATTATCCACACAAACACCTTGCACAGCACAGAATTTACAGCGATGGGAATAAAACAGACTTATATTTTTTCCACGCCAAATCACAGTATAATAAAATGTCTCAGTCTTAAAAACTACTAATAGACTAATATTTTTTCATGCAGAATCAACAATTTACTTATACCTACCTACTTAATGGAAAATTTTGATTTCTTTGACGAAATTGATAAGAACCGAAAGAACCAAAAAAACCGGGTAATACAATTTTAAGAACCGGTTCTTTGAAGACTAATAGAACCGGGTAAAACCGGGTGTTTTCGGAACCGGGTAGAACCGGGTGCACGCCCTAGTCGTATGGCATTTTACTGTGGGGAAATGCTGCCGACATTTAAACTTAAATTACAAGTAAACAGAAACGATAATTATATTGTTGAATACAAAAGATACAAAACAAAGTTAAAACTCATCATTACTTGTTCCAAGACACAATCTAATTTAAAATATATGAAGAAAAGCACAAACAAAGCTAAAGCTACTTGGGGTCTCATAAGATTACACACAGAACAGAAGAGACAGTTAAAGGAATCAATTCAATGTTTAAAAAATAATAACAATGAAATTACAACACTACAAGAAATTGTTAATTTTTTTAATAGTCATTTTATATCACTAAATGTCAACAACTACCTACAATCCGAATTTGAACCAACGCAATATCTGCTGAGTTGTAACCCTATTATTAGTAGTTTGTTTTTTAGGCCCACAGACGAGTATGAAATTGTTAGTTGTGTCAAAGTGCTTAAAAATAAGAAAAGCAGTGGATATAATGATGTAACAATGCAAGTAGTCAAGTCCTGCATAGAAACTATTGCTACGCATTTAGTATTTATCATCAACATGATGTTAGAGACAGGCTGCTTTCCTGACAGTTTAAAAATTACATTGTTAAAACCTCTTCATTAAAAGGGTCCTTAAATTTAGCGGATAACTATAGGCCTATTGCTCTCCTATCTGCCTTTTCAAAATTATTTGAAATATTTTGTACTCTAAAATACTGTTTTTTTAAATAAACATGAAGTACTACAAAATAATTAGTTTAGGAAAAATTTGTCAACTTCCATGGCAATTTATCGTTTTCTTCAGGAAGTGTGGCAAGCAGTTGACAAGAAGACATAGTGCGGCTCTTTTTATAGACATGACGCGTGCTTTTGACTGTGTTGTGCACCCTATTTTATTTACTAAACTTGAATAAATTGGCTTTCGTGGAATCTCATTAAAATTAATAGAATCATATCTTAATAATAGGCTGCGAAAGATAAATATAACCTAAATAAGCACACAGAAACCCTTCAAAATGTTGAATCTGAACTTCAAACAATAATAATGGGAGTACCGCAGGGTAGTATTTTGGGTCCTCTATTGTTTTTGGTTTAAATTAATCAGCTCCCTAAAGTAACGAAACATCTTTGTGTAATGTTCGCAGATGATGCATCATTTCTGTTTATTAAAGATAAGGACACATGCTTTGAAGAATATAAATCTGACATAAAAATGACATTAAATAATTTCATATTATATCTCAAATCTTTAAATTTACTACAAATAAGAAACTACAAAAAGGAACAACTTAAACTTAACATAGAACACAATAATACCGTTAGAAATAAAATCGAAGGCACAGACTTTCGAGGTATAATCCTCAATACTCACCTAAATTGGAAATTTCACGTAGAAAAATTAAACAATAAAATAAACAGTTACTGCTATGCGCTGTCTGTGCTGGTCGATGTTTCCTCTATTGAAGTGGCTTTAAATGCTTTCTACGCAAATGTCTATTCATTATTGTCTTATGGAATAATATTCTGGGGTAATTCAGTTAATGTAAATAGTACATTTTTACTTCAAAAACGTTGCATTAGAATATTTTTTAGCAAACAAAACGATTAAAGTGTTCGAAATACATATACATACCTAGAGAAAAGAGACTCTAGAGAGGTGAAAACTTCTAAGATTTGTCGAAGCAATGTTGACTAAAAAACATAAGCATCAAGCACTGACAAATTTCGACGGGTGAAAACCAGATCTCGGTAGCCAAGTGGTTAAGGCAGCCGCCCGGAATGCGGAAGGTGCGTGGTTCGAATCCAGTGGCGTGCCTAGGGCTTCAGATTGGGGCAAGCCACGAAACCTGAAGTTCCTAATCTTGCTACCTAGGTACAATGTTGGTACCCATTTGTGTCATAGGCCGTGGCATTCCAAACGTTCTTGTCGTTTGTAAAAAAACAGCCTATTACCTTCTATTACATCTTGAATGTGATTTTTGCGAGAAATTTTTGAAAAAAAAAAAATACTGCGGCCAATTTTGGCGTTCTTTATCTCAGAAACAAAAATACTTTAACAGTATTTACTTATTGAATAGTGTAGAATAGCTATTGGCATAGTACGTAGCGGCCTCGCTTTTTGTAAATTTTGCTTAACTATTTATTTAAACCCAAAATTGCAGAGAAAGATTTTTTATAAATTGCGCGAGGGCACTTTTTTGAGCTCCTGGATTGAACTACTGTTCTAAACAAATAGAATAAAAAAATGAGAATGTTATCTTGTCGTATTATGCGTAGCGGCCACGGAATTTTTAAATATTATTGATTTTATATAAGTAGAAAAAAATAGTTTTCAAAACCAAAAAAACTTCGAAAATCGCGTTAAGTTAACTGTGAATTTCTCTTATCTACGATAATATTATTGAGTAAAATTTATACCAGAATAATTGTTACTTCATGAGGAATAAAAATGTTATACTTAATGAATTTATTATCCTATTTCGATGAAAACTAAATACTTAAAACTAAGTACAAAATACGATGCGCCGGCCGGGCCGTCCGAACTCAGCTTATTCTCGCAGAGTGGAGATTCATAATATTAAGCATGCATTTATTATCCTATTTCGATAAAAACGATAAATACAACTGGAAAATTACTACAAAATGCGAAAATGGGCATTTTGCGCGGGAATCACAGTCGATATGTAGGCAGGCCTCTACACTTAATTTACTAATTATTAGTTAATTATTTTGAATGGAAGCAACCAACAATCCAAAGAGTTTTTTACATAGACCTATTATAATTAATGCCCTAGATGACTTTTAATAGTTTGCGAAATACATAAATCATGTATGATGTTCAAAGAATTTATTTACTTACCTCTGCCTTTTGTATGCCACTCATCAACACGTTTAAGTACACATTTGTTTGCAACACACAGCGATATATAGCACATCACATGCCCAATACATCTAAGTTCGTCACAGAGACCAATAAAGCGACGAAATGAACTCAGAACACATTTCTTTTATCACAAATTACGAAAACACTTAATTGTTACTTAAAAACAATCGCTCAAACAAAGAATAAAAAATGGCTGGCTGCAGCCTGTGGCTGCTGCACAGCACAATCGCGTATTAACGCTCGCCTCTGATTGGTTCGCCCGAGCTCGAGCTGTCGTCGGTCGCCTCTGATTGGTTCGCCCGCGTTGAAGTTGCACGTGATTCGGTAGAAATAAAGCCTGATTTGGAGAAGGCCTTACTTGCGAACTTCATAACGCAAGCTGGCTTTGAAGAAGAGTATGAATTTCTCATAGAATCTATACATACTTACGCAGTATTATGTTGATAGAGTAGCAATTATGTTAAAGTTAGAAGAGAGCGGATATACTTTAAATCCGAAGCCCGGTTGCAAGCCAACTTGTGCGAGAGAGATGTAAAGTATCGCACGATTTATAAGCAGCTTTATGCGATTTGTTTGGTGATTCTTAATATGAGAAACTTATAAAATTGATAATTTGAATGCTGATGAAAGAAAATTAACAATGGTAAAAAATATTAAGTGATTTTAATAATTGCGTTTTACCAGTAGTGATATTGAGTTTTTGTTAGGGCAAGCCGGGCTTTTCGGCTTGTATGAAGGTACCGCCACTGTTCGAATCCCGCCTGAGGTAGTAGTCTTTTTTTCAGTTTTTTTCAGTGTTTAAAATTTTACTTAAGTTTAATAAAACGGTAAAATATATAAAAAACGTTAATTTAAAATTATTTAATTGTTTATGTGTTTTTTTATTGTATGCCCGTTAAGGGTAACTGTTCTTACTATAATTGCCATGTAACCTAGCAAACAAAAATGTAGCAGTAATGCAATAAAGATTTATTCTATTCTATCTTTGTGCTGCAGAAGAGCTATTCGAGCAATATATAACAGGCTGGTGACTCTCAGAGAGAGATTCAAGGAAATAAATATAATGACACATGCTATTGTCCACGTGGGAGGCCTATCTGTGCCAGCAGTGGGACGTTTATAGGCTGATGATGAAATATAATGACAGTTGCTTCACAATACATTTATGAAAATATGATTTATGATAAAATGTTTACTAGAATAAAATCAACCAGTCTCAGAAATCTCGAATTGGATTGCCGGTCCACTGCTCTATCCTAAGCAATCCAAAGGACGTGGGTTCGAATCCCATTGGAGCTTCCTAAGACTGGTTGATTTTTTTTCTAGTAAACATTTTATCCTATATAGCATTGTGAATGCAAAAATTTCAATAATAAAGAATTTGATTTATGTTCATAAAAATATTGAAATGTTTTCAAAAAACAGTGATATTCACAATTTAAACACTAGAAGAAAGAACAAATTGGCAGTACCTTATACTAGGCTCCATGAAATAAATAATTCTTTTAAGGGTCTGTGTGTAAGATTTTATAACAAAGTACCAAATGATATTCAAAAATTAGATCTTAATAAATTTAAAATCAAAATCAAAGAAAAGCTTATAAAAAAGCTTATTATAAAGTGTCAGATTACACAGAATACAAAACAGCTTGGATCTGAAATGCTCCAAGTACTCCAACAGCAATTTTTAATTGTCTATAATTAATTGATACATTGTATTGTAGTTTTGTATTGCATCATTTATTATTTTTTAAATTTATATTTTGTATTTTATTACCACTGACCTGAGGTCTGTGTTTATTACCTGGTAACGACATTGGACTTTGGCAAGACACAAATTTTAGATAAGTGTTGTAGGCGGGAAGTATAGATATTTTATGGGATTCATTTTAAGTGTTGTAGGCGGGAAGTATAGATATTTTATGGGATACATTTTGATTTTAAAGGGCACAGAAAAACACAAAAAATAATGATAAGAACTTTTATATTAGAAATTTAAAAAATTTGACCAAACCAACATAAAATTCAATACGTCTTGTTACAAAAAACTAAAGTTATAAAATTATACAAAGAAATTTCAAGAATCCTTTGGACAACATTTTCGTACAAAACTCGATATAGCTGTTTCGTCAATTTATGGAATATAAAAAAAAAAATTTAGGCAAGTATTTGACTGCGATCTCACCTGATGGTAATTGACGATGCGACCTAAGATGTAGCGAGTTGCATACTTGCCTAGATAATGCCTGTTCGAAACATCCGCAGGAAGTTATAGCGCGTACTTTGTGCGTAAGGTATTAGGTAGGTAGTATGTTGACAGTGTAAGGGTGAGAGAGATCTCAGTCCGCGTCTCGTTCCCTGGAGTTAGAAAGGAGAAGGAATCAGCTCGCGTAGTTCCTGCGCACACTTGCCAAAGTGCATTCGATAAAAAGCCGAAAGGTTGGCAACCTTGCGTCGATGTTCAAGACTCTGCAGCTTGGATTCTACGAGTTTAGTGTCGCCAATGACCCTCTTAGCACGCTTCTCAATAGAGTCTAAAACAGCTTGGCAGATCCATCACAGAGGTGGCAGCAGTATTCCATACAGGATCGGACTTGTGCTTGGTAAAGCTGAAGCAGCTGTTCCGGTGTAAAATACCGCCTTTCCTTAGAAAGGATGCCAAGTTTTTTAGCTGCGGTTTTTGCTATGGACTTTATGTAGTGGCCGAAGTTTAGGTTTGCACAGATGGTCATACCATACCTAGAAGGCTAAGATGGTCAGATATCGGCACAGATACACCACAGAAAGTCGGAGCGGAGCGGAGAGTCGGAGTGACGGAGGATGCCAAAGGGACGTAAAAAAAATAATAAAAAACAGAAATACTCGGATTTTAGGCATTATCATACTTCAGATTCATTGTACACTAAAATATTAAATGGACTTGGATACTTTTCATTGAATCTATTAAGTATACGTTACGTCCCTATGGCCTGATAAAATTTGGAGACCAAAATATCTAATGAGAGTCGTAAGCTCTTTATGATAAAATAAATGGGTAATTGCTGTTACTGCTGCCATACGTCTTTTTGGGTTGACAATAATATGTCACTTGGTATCATACGCCAGTAAGAATTATCTTTTTTTTCTTGAAAGCCGGCGGGCTGTTGCTTAGATTAGATTTAAATAACGTGAAAAAAATTAAAACCCATTTTTGTCCAAACGTCCTTTTAGCATGAAGCCCGCGATATACGAGGGGCGTTCAAAATATTCTCGGTATGTGGATAAAAACAAACAAGTACGAAAAGTTTGATATTTTTATTTTTCAATATACTCCCCCCCTATGTTCATACACTTATAAGATCGATCAATTATTTTTTTTAATCCCTCATAAAAATATTTTTTATCTTTGGTGTAAAAATGCTCCTCCACGGCCGTCTTCAACGCTTCATCGTCAGAAAATTTATTTCCACGCAGATCCTTTTTAAGATTGGGGAACAAAAAGAAGTCGCTTGGGGCTAAGTCCGGACTATAGGGTGGATGAGTAACAGTTTCAAACCCACATTCAACAATAGCTGCCTTGGCAATATGAGCAGTATGGACAGGGGCGTTGTCATGCAGAAGCAGAACACCTTTGGTTAACTTTCCTCGCCTCTTTTCTTTGATCGCATCTCTTAATTGACGTATAACGTTAGCGTAGTACTGCCCTGTGATATTTACACCTTTTTCTTTATAATCGATAAGCAAAACTCCTTCACAATCCCAAAATATTGTGGCCATGACCTTGCCAGCTGACGGGATTACCTTGAACTTCTTGGGATGAGCTGAACCCTTAATGTGCCACTGCATGGACTCCTGTTTGCTCTTTGGGTCATAATGATGAACCCAGGTTTCATCTCCAGTAACTATTTTTTGCAGCACCTCATCGGGATTTTCACCACACAGGTCGATAAAATCTGAACAGCAAGCCACACGCATATCCTTTTGAAGAATCGTCAGCATTCGCGGAACCCATCTTGCACTTACTTTTGACATATTAAGATGGTCATGTATAATGTCATGTACGGTACCAATAGAGAGATTGGTTACTTGAGCTATAGATTTTACCTTCACTCGGCCGTCTTCCAATATAAGTTTTTCCACTTTATCAATATTTTCTTGTGAGGTAGCCACTACAGGCCGGCCAGGTCTAGGGTCATCTTCAATACTCTCCCTTCCACGCTTAAATTTGCTTGACCATTTTTGAATAGTAGATAAAGAAGGAGCAGACTCACGGTAAACACAATCCATTTCCTCTTTTATGGTTTTTTGATTTTTACCCTGTTTTGTCAAGAATTTTATGACGGATCGGTGCTCTAATTTCGTTAAAATTGTTAATTCGCTCATGGTGTTCATGTTTGTTCGGCAATTGCAGAAAAACAAAAGAACATCTCGGTTCCAATTTTACTTTTTTTTAATGTCAATGGATGAATCTTAGCGGCCAGTAACAAATATGTATATGAATGAGGTTGTAACGTATCAATACCGAGAATATTTTGAACGCCCCTCGTATATATATTTTTTTTTGTAAATGTCGTTGCTTTTGTGCGCTGTGGTTTCTTGCGCCCATTCTTTGCCACAGTTAAAAATTGACGTCCTGAATAAATGGTAGGTTAAAAAAGATTTGGACGGTCAAAGTACTTATTAATTGAGTTTATTGAATAAATATATTTCGACTTTGATCTATTTATCGTTTTTTGCAGGGAGTGAGTCAAGCTCTGGCGAGAGTGACGACGAGGAGCTCGTGCCTCCATTTATCCCTCGGGTGTACCGGACGATGATGGACACGCCAATGGACGCCGAACCCATCGAACCCACTTTACCCATCGAACCCACTTTACCCATTGAACCCACTTTACCCATCAAACCCATCAAACAGGAGCCCATTGAACCCACTTTACCCATCAAACCCATCAAACAGGAGCCCATCGAACTGATGCCCATTGAACAGATGCCCGTCATACTGATGCCTATGGAACTGATGCCCATTGCCCAAGGCCCCGCCAGTACCCCACAGGAAGCTCCAATGGCGACGACGGCCCAGCCTTGGAGTCTCTATGATTTTCATTGGAAAGCGTTCCCTACCGCACCGATTCCACCTAAATCGAGGCGAGAATGCTTTTCGCAAAAAAATGTAGGTCCGACAGCTCCGTGCGTCGACCCGTATGATATTTTTGTTGCCATATGGGATAGACGATTTATGGAGTACATTGCCTCGGAGACGAATAGATATGCGCAGCAGGTGGCCGCCCAGTTACTCGCGAGCAACGCGCTCGGGCCCAACAGCCGCATCAACGTGTGGCGGGACACTTCGGCGGATGAGCTGTACTCCTATTTTGGCATCGTCATCGCCATGGGGGTCGTTGTTAAGTCGAGGCTGGAGGAATACTGGGGGGCCAACCCTGACATATTCTTAACGCCCGGTTTTAGCGCATACATGCCGTTACATAGGTTCATTTTGCTAAACAAATGCTTGCATTTCAATAACAATGATGACATGCGTGCGTTAGGACTGAGTGCGCCTGAGGCCAAATTATTTAAAATAAAACCAGTGCTGACACACCTCAATAACAAATTTGAAACCATGTACAACCTAAGTCAAAATATCTCTTTAGACGAGAGTCTTTTGATGTGGAAAGGCGGGTTAGACATTAGCCAAGTCATTCCTCACAAAGCTGCCACGGTGGGGATTAAAACTTATGAGGTTTGTGAGTCTCAAACAGGCTACTTGTGGCGGTTTGAGATTCACGCTCATAAGCGATCCCCGCCGCAGCAGCACGGAGACCCATTAATCGCGCCCACACCGGCCATAGTCTTAAGACTCTTACATGGTCTTGAGAATCGTGGTCACACTGTGTGGATGGACAGTTTTTATAATTCGCCCGTTCTAGCGCGCCGGCTCAAAACCCTTGGTTTTGACTGTGTGGGAACTTTGCGGACCGACCGTAAGTTCGTCCCGCAGAGCCTGCATAGTTTAACCAAGATGAATATGCGTCCTGGTCAGCTCGGTGGTCTTACCTCGGGGGACCTCGACGTCATGGTATGGCGAGATAACAACAGAGTTGCTATGATTTCGACATACCATGGCAACGCAGTGTCCCGGTCTGGACAGTCCACCAAACCCATTTTGATATTGGATTACAATATCATGATGGGTGGGGTGGACAAGAAAGACCAGATGCTTGCCATGTACCCGATCGAAAGGAAACGTACCAGAGTCTGGTACAAGAAGTTGTTTAGGAGGCTTTTAAATGTATCTGTATTAAATTCCTACATTATACACCGAAAGTCCACTTCTTCCTCTTTAAGCCACCGTAATTTCCGCATTGCTCTTGTAAATTCTCTTCTATCTAAACACTGTAGTTCTGCCCGCTCTATTAAAACTTCTATACTTCCGATTGCAACCGCACAGGAAGTGCCTGTGCCAGTAGACATCTCGCATCGCCTGGACGAGTACCCGCTGGATAGCGCCCAGCGGCGGCGGCGGCGGCTATGCAGTGTCTGCAAAAAACGAACGTCCACGTTTTGTACTGGTTGTAGAAAAACTGTTTGTAAAACCTCTTGTTTTGTTAATTTACATTCGTAGTATTTATTTATATATTTTATTTTCCGTAAATTTTTTAGATTAGGTCTTTACATATGAAATTGGCATTTGGTCGTACTGGCAACTTTGATCTCAAATATCTGGTTAGGAATTCCAATTTCAATTTTATACAGCTTTGCTAATGCTTTTGTGTTATGAAAACTGTAATTCTTTTGTTTTTTCCTCTTTTGGTTTTTTCTCTGTGACACTCAGTTTACAAAATGGAAAACTTGAAATATCGCGTTATTTACGAGTACGAGTTCCATCGTGGCACCAGTGCTGCAGAAACGGCTCGAAGTATTAATTATGTGTATGGCGGCGGTGTCGCAATTTCTTTTGCGGTGCGTTTTTGGTTCCAACGTTTTCGTTCTGGAAATTTCGACCTGCAGAACAAGCCCCGTGGACGGCCGGAGACCAAAGTTGAGGACAAAGAATTTAAAGCTATTGTGGAAGCGGATCCATTGCAAACCACGTCCGATTTAGCTGCAGGCTGCGGTGTTAGTGATAAAACTGTTTTAATCAACTTGAAGCAAATTGGGAAGGTGAAAAGCTTAAAAGGTGGGTACCTCATGAATTGAGTGCAGCAAACCGACAAACGCGCGTCGACTGCTGCCTTACTTTACCCAACCGGCACAATAATGAAGTTATTTTAAATCGAATCATTACCTGTGATGAAAAGTGGATCCTGTACGATAAATTACTTGTAAGCGTTTGGTGGACTAGGGCCGGTGTCGTTCACTACAGCTTTCTTAAATCTGGCCAGACGATTACGGCAGATGTCTATTGTCAGCAACTGCAAACCATCATGGAAAGGCTAGCTACCAAATTAGAGGAGCTTCAATTGGAATGTCCAAGACATCCACCGTACTCCTCAGACCTTGCTCCAACAGATTACCATTTTTTTCGAAATTTGGATAACTTCTTGCAAGGGAAAAAAATCAATTCCGATGGGGCAGTCCAAAGCGCCTTCAAAGATTTTATTGATTCCCGTCCGAATGGTTTTTTTAGTAAAGGATCAATCAACTACCTATGAAATAGTACGAGTGCATAGATAGCAATGGTACATACTTTGATTAAATAAATATATTATATTTAAAAAAAACGACTTTATGTTCCTCCCTTACAAAACGCCAATTTCATTGTTAGGACCTAATATATTTCTTTATAGGTACTTATTTTATTTTCTTCAAAAGCCTCCTAATCAACTTTTTGCCGTTTCCTCGATCGTTGAGCTTGATGAATGGTGATGGATGAAAGAAGGTTTTGGAAGGTTGTATGAAAGAGGCGCCGATATTTTGATCTAGGTGGTTTCAAATTTTATTTTGGCGATGTGTCAGCACTTTAATTTTAATTTATTCATCATTATTACTATCATTTACTAGCCAGAGTATTGTTTTTTTTAAGATATTATGTTGTTTTGTTGTACTTGGTTGTCAGACTACCCCCCCCCCCCTTCCACTAATGGAATACCTATATATATTTCTTTTTTTTTAACTCAAGTTAGTCGAATTGATAAATGACGCTCATCAGCAAAGGTTATTACAAAATTGAAGATTTAGATTTAGAAAATACATTTACTTACATTGTTCTTCTCAGCCAATAGAGTTAAAAAAAATTACACTTTTAGCTTTTTTTAGCTTTTTTATTTTATCACGATTGTACTTTTTATTTTATTTATGTATTTTTTATATACCTATATGATATTAATACATGTAACAATTCTGTGTGGTACTGGCATTGGGCTTTTTTTATGTTAAAATGAATCATCACATCCAATGATATTTATAAAAGGTCATTGATCACATCACTTGTATTTATAATGCTTTTATTTCGTGAAAAAAATATAGCACTTCCTTACTCACTAAAGTGCGTTTTCCTGACTACTTTTTTAGTGATGGATGATACCCAACTATTGGGCTTTTTTATATTATTATGAGTCAGCACCTAAATGTGTTATGCTTATTTCTCGTAAAAAAATAGTGCAAAAATGCGTTTTTTAACTAACTATAAATTGGTAATAATTTAAATTCATTAAATATTTAAAAGCGGTGGTCAATAAATATCTGTAATTTCTAAACATTTATGTTCATACAGTCGTCTCTGAAAATGTAAAAAAAGTTTGATGGGTTGAAAATGTAATGTAATATAGCTAATAAAAAAACCTCACAATTTAATATTTTTTCACTCCATTGCTTTAATTTCTATTTTTATTTTATGGTCATATTTTTGATTGCATTGCAGGCAGTATCACATCTGGTTTTATCCATATTCCCATACCGTGTATTCGTTGCTTTTGTTGTGAAATTGTATACTTTTGACCTTCATTTCGAAAATATGTTTGTAAACCTGCCTTTAGAAAAACATATTTTAATTCATGTGAATAAATTTACATGTACTTAAAATAAATTTTATAGTAAGTACCTATTTGATTCGAAAGCCAATATGTAATGTAAATACCGTAGAACGGGGCTATTTGGTAAAAAAGTAGGGATAAATTTTGAATATTTATTTTTCCTTTAATTTTTAACAGATAAAAATACAAAAATAAAAACACAATGAACAAACAATAAGGTTTATTTTAAAAAAGAAGGTGCCTTTCCAAATAGCCCTCAGGATAGGGTTATTTGGTATGCATACAAAATATCTTGATAAACTGTTTTTATTTCAATATAAACACGGACGGCGAAATTTTTGCTAACATACATTTAAAAATTTACAAATATGTAATGCAAAAGTCAACACTAAATAATTTAACATTTTTACTTAAAAACTAATTTGGAATAAAACTGACAGACTCTCGCTAAATGTAGTTCATAACATCACACGCGCGGTGTTCTTTTCTCTGATTGGTCGAGATTGACAGATAACGGAGTTACCAAATTTTAGTGAATAAAAAGGTTGCGTTCACGTTAATTCGTTTGCGTTCGTTCAAAAATATTATTGTTTTCCAAAAAGCCCCACGGTTACCAAATAGCCCCTTTCTACCGGTACCTTTTTTTGGGTATTTTCAAGTGTTTGTTTTACTTTGTTAATTTTCCGTAAACTTCATGATTTTTATATTTGAAACAGTACATTACAAGAACATAAACCAAACTTTAAAATAAGTTTAGATCCCAAGCCACTTGAACTTGAACAAGTGAGCCGAGATTGAAGTGTAAACATTCCCCATTTTTTGTACCGATTTCTGGTCGCCTAATTTGAGGCAGGGTTGGGTGGTCGACAATGAACCACCTAAATTTTCGAGGACTGTAGATTTGGTTCTGTGGGTCCAAATTAAATGCTGTTTACTCAGAATTGTAGGTAATTTTACTGACTTTGATAAAGTCCTACATCATTTTTGTCTTAAAGCCATCACAACTTGTAAAAATCGTTTTAAAAAAAAAATGGGAATTGGTTCACTGTGTACACCCGTGGTACCCAATGAACCGGGGGGTGGTACTCAATGAACCGAGGGTGCACACAATGAATCATAACTGTTAAAGTTACCATAAAAAGATTAATTTTTACTTAATTTGTAAATAAAATCCGGTTTTTAGTTTAAAGTATTTATTTAGGAGTAATGTTATATTAGACAAAAAGTACAACAACACAAATATGAGCCCTATTTTTGGCACTTAACTGAAACTTAAATAAAACTAAAAAAAATCAACAACTAAAATATTCATTCTCAAAAAATAATCAACATTGAAGAAAGTAAAAAGTAACTTTAAATTAACTCAGTCATGTGCTCACTTCTTAATATTTTAATCATCTTAACTTAGGTCAAATTGAGATCGTTTTAGACAAATATTCTTAATCAGCTAGCAGTCTCTATGTTTATTTTGTAATTATCACAATATTTTCTTTTCTAGATTTTTTAAAGTAAGAAAAATACAATTTAAGCTTAATAACGCAAATTCATGAGGGATAAATCAACTGGGAATTTGTAAGTAGTTGGTCGACGACTATTCTGGGTGCCTTCAATTTTTGGCAAAGGCAGGATAAATTTAATGTCATCGTTATTTACACCTGCGGTGTCGGGTTCTTTTGGCTCAGTAAATTTCTGAAGAATCTTACTTTTCAATTTTAAGTATGAGACATAAAAATCACATTCTTCGTCTTCATCCAAAATTTCCAAAACTTTGGCGACGTAGTATATTTTGTCTTTTTTGGACTTAAAAAGAATTAACACAAAGTCATTTACACGAGGACTACGTTTCAGAGGAGGAAAATCATCTTTCAAAACTGTTTCCTCTTCGTCAGAGTCAGTTCCAATCTCAAAAAGATCGCCACCAGAAGATGATCCACTTGGATGAAATTCTTCCTGATCTTCATCCGAAGACTCAGGTGATGGTACGTTTCTTTTTTGCCGTTTATTTCCTTTTTGCTTAAACAAGTCCTGTGTTACTTTTTTTAAAGCGTCAACTTTTATGTTTTTCTTAGCCTTGCTGTTCTTTTTTTCAGCCAGAGCATTCTTCTCGGGTGTATCAGTGGCTATTATACTTTTGCCAGCTTTTCTTCCACCTTGCTTATTTTTTCGCGGTCCTGCTTTTAAAGCCGGTCGAAAGTCTTTTGGTGAAAAAAAATTTCCAGAACGAGGTGGAGAAGTGTGCGATATTTTTGTTGAAGTGATAGGCTCAACAAAATTGCTTTTTTTTAGGTCTAGAGCAGTAGGCTTATCTGGCATACTTTCTGTTGTTGGGTAAGGTGACACAATAGCCGGCGTAAAGGCATGTATAGGCTTAGGCAATTTTTTTTTGGTTATAGAAACGTTTTTAGACTTGGATTTATTTTTATGTCCGGTAGTCAAGGAAAGGGTTAGAGAAAAAGCATTCTCAAGGTTAGATTGTTCTTCAATGCCTTTCGAACAATCAATCAGGACTTTCCTGTTTGCTGAAGCTATCGCTTCAAGGCTCAGAGAAACTAAGTTTCTTGGTACATTCGTTTTATTTACACTCTCAGAAGAAAGCAAAGAGGGCGAAGAAGATCGGCTTTCAAATAGCTTTTGTTCGACCTCGAGTACTTCTGAAGCATCAGAAAGGCTTGTCGCATCATCTGATGGTATTCTTTCATTAGTTACAGGTTCCGGCCGGTCTGTAACATTACTTGGCAAAAAGTCTATATCATCAAAAATATCACTGTTGAACGGGAAGATACCACACTTTCTGAATGCATTGGTGATGTTTATTGGTGTCATAGCCTTCAAGTATGCTGGGCCGACACATTCTGCTATATTATATATAGAAAAAGATCTCCCAGGATTGCGTAGCAGCCATGAATCAACAGCAGCATTATAGTAAGTTTTGAACGGTGCGTTGAGGCCAACATCAAGTGGCTGAAGTTTGCTAGTAGTATGCGGATGCAGTGTTAGTACTGTGACCCCTGATTCTTTGGCAATGTCCAGCGCAGCTATCGACAGATGACTTTCGTGGTTGTCCATTATTAGTAATGATGGGTTGTCTTTCGAAGACGCTGTAAATTTCACAAAATGTTTTATCACTTCGACAAAAAGATCGCTGTTCATCCAACCTGTCTTGGTGGCCAGACCTAGTGTTCCTGTAGGTGCGCCTCTAATCATATGTGGTACAAATTTTTTTCGGGGGAAAACCATGACAGGTGGGAGTGCTTGTCCTGTTGCATTAACGATGCAACATGTAGTGACTAGAATCCCTCGCTCACCACTTGTAACTTTACATATATTTTGGCCTTTTTGAGCTAACACTTTTCCAGGCCGCTGGACAGTAGTGGTGGATGTTTCGTCCAAATTGTAAATTGTAGTACCATCACCAAATTGCGGAAATCTTTGTGACACGTCTCGAAGGTTGTCGAAAAATTTTTGAACATTTTGACGATTAAAAGCAGTAGCTCGTGCGATACTACATGCTTCTGGCTTTTTGATGGACAAATCGGGGTGCCTTTTTTTAAAGCCACGCAACCAGTCTTTCCCAGCCATTCCGTTTTCCTTCCAACATGCAGGATACTCAAGATTATTCTTTTCTACCATTTGCAAGGCGAGTCTGCGGCACTCCTTTGGAGTTAAGCCATAAAATTTGTTGGCACAATCGAGAATATACTCCTTCAGACTGGTTTCTTGAGCTTCCGTGAATATTTTATTTACGCTGTAATTTGGCTCCATCAAAGTAGAATCGTCTTTTAAATATTTTATGACGTATCTTCTTAATGTCGGATACGGTATTTTAACCTCTTTTGCTGCCTTTCTCATACTCATTCCGCTAAGATGTAAATTAACAGCAGTCTTCATGTCTTCTGGCAAGTGAGCACCTTTTTTCCTCGCAGATCTGTCTAATTTTGTACGCCCCATCCTAAAATATTAAAAAATATATAAAAAAACATTGTGAGTATAGACAGTAATTAAAGAAAGTATTCAATGAACCAGGGGGTGTACTCAATGAACCAATGGTTCACTGTGTACCCCTTCGAAGTGGTTCATTCTGTACCACCCCACACTTTCAAGCTTTAAGGTTAAGTAGCCACAAGACCAAACACGTGGTGCTTATTGTTAGTACCGCAATAAAAAGTACTAAAACTGACAAATCTATCATATCTATTAACAATCTTCTACTATTTACACACATATAATAAAACGAATTTCTACTCACGTACTTTTTTTCTGTTTTTTGGGGAGAAAACACTAAAAATCAACGTGCGTGGGCGCATGCGTCGCTAGCTCGCTGCTGACTGGGGAGAGAGGGACGCACCTAGTAGAGACTCGCCTGGCGTATGCTGCACGAAATGGCAACGTCTCATTTCTGAGTTATTCGCGTGGTTCATTGTGTACGCTTGGTTCACTGTCGACCACCCCACCCCACATTGTTGTTGACATTCTAGTATAAAAAAAATTATGGCGAGGTTTATTCTGTGTATTGAATATTGGATAAGTACATAAATATCTAAAAATGTATCCAACGCTATCTATCGTAATACGTAACAGTCTAAAACTACTTCGTCAATGTTTACTCTCGAAAGCTTTCTCTGACAGCAGCGCCATGTCTAGCTGCTGCAGTCAACTGTCAAAATTCAAAGTGTGAACAAAGGTTCTTCGAATTATTTCCGATATTGTGCTTTCAGAACAATAACTAAAGTATTATGGTTCTGAGATTGTAGTGCTGACTGCCGTACTCAGAGACGTCAATTAATAATTCTCTTGCTGTCACTTTCTTATGTATAGTGCTAAATAAAGAGAAAGAAAGACATTTAATTGTCATTAAAACTTATCTGAGTACGGCAGTAAACGGTAAGCGTGCTTTTATTTGTTGTTACCTACAGAAATACGTACTAACAAGACACATAGCATCAATGATATTATATAAAACAAGAAGCAGATATTATTATTATGTTATAAACGCGCGCGAAGTGAAGACTCAAATACGTCCCAATTGGGACGTCTTCTTGTATGTAACTGGTGCTATGCACAAGAAACATTTGAAGTGCAATCATTAAAATTATAGCTATCTCTTTCATTTGCGTGCTATTTCGTATCTTTTGTTTTACTTATCAGTGAAACTTGTCAATGTGTGTAGCTCGGAACACATTTAAAACTCAAATGACTATGAACGTAATAGTTTATAATATCATTGCATAGCATACTCACTCACAGGCCGCGGCGGACAATACGTACGTTTGGTGTGAACAATGCCTTGAGCCTCTCTTGGTGAAAATAATAGAAGAGAAGAAGTGTGAAAATGTTCTTGAGACATAGATTTAGATTCTAAAATCAACTACTGAAAACAAATATCTACTAAAAATAATTCAATAAGTAGGTACGTATTTTCTGCTCCAGTCTCTAATGTCCAAGCCGAAAGAATGTTTTCCTTATGTACGAATACTTGGACTAAAAACCGTAATAAGCTAGATTATTGACACTGTAAAAGTGCAATTGCAAATAAAATGCAATTTCAATATGCAGTGCAAAGAATTTTACAAGTTTATTAGCTTATTAGCATAAAATGAAGCTCCTAAAGCAGCAACAAGTAAGTAATACAAAATATATTGTAAAAAAAAAAAAATTCTCTTTGTTGTATTACTTATACGTATAATAAGTACTTACCTATTTGATGTTATTTTTGATTAGTATTACAATAGGGATTTTTTTAATAAATAAAAAATCTCGACTGATTCTGCAACACACCGTTTTATTGAAAATAACCAGGGACCCATTAAAAAAACCAGGTTAATTTTAACGATTCAGCTTAAAAACCATTACTTCCGATCCGTATGTACGGATTAATCAAACCCAATACAATGCGGTTCACGCGTAAGGTTTATTTTCGCTCATATTTTTTGTAAGAAGAGAGGCGATAGTTTACCCGCGCAGTTTGTTTGAGCAAGCTTCAAGTCACGTGTTTTATTACAATTTTATTTAACTTGCAATGTTTGTATAAATAAATAATAATAAATAAATAAAAAACAAAAATTTCTTTATTCAATAAATTTAAAATAGGTAAGTATTTTGAATCGTTAAATTTATTTGGATGGATGGGCACCCGTCCACCCACTTCACCCATTCAGGAAGTCTTTTAGCTGTGGAGAAGAAGGGAAACAAGAAACTCCACAGCTTTAAAATAATATAGAAGTAACGACATTTACAAAACAACATGTCGTTACCAAATTATACAATCAGTTATAAAGATAATGGATTAAGGAAAAATAATGTAATTTCCTAATTAAACAAGATTTTACATGATTCTTAAACTTATCTAAAGGTAAATCTAGTATAGTACTTGGTATTTTATTATAATAGTGTATACCTTGCCCCAAGAAAGAGCCGAGAACCTTTTGTAACCTAAACAGTGGCATTACTAGTTTTGACTTATTTGTTATTGATATTGTGTACATCACCGTGTTTAGAAAAAGTGTTAATATTGCAACGCACAAAAACTATACAATTATAAATATACTGCGATGCAACAGTAAGAATACCAACTTCCTTAAAAATGTTTCTCAAAGAAGTTTGCGATCCCAGTCTCTAAATGGTTCTTATTGCTCGTTTCTGTAAAATAAATATAGTTTTAACATCAGCCGCTGTTCACCACAAAAGGATGCCATACGACATGACACTATGAAAATAACTAAAGTAAACAGTCCTAGCAGTTTCAACATCTGTTAATTGTCTAATTTTTCTAATCGCTTAAGCTGCTGAACGATGTGTTCCCCCGGTATCGAGTCCCTGCGTATCGACTTACCCCGGTATCGACTTCCCCCGGTACCTATCGATTCCCTGCGTGTCGACTTCCCACCGTATCGACTCTTAACAAAAGTAGTAAAAAAATCAGTAACAAAAATATTGAGAAACGCACATTTATCCCTTTTGGGAAAGGCAAAGAGATCTAGCCCATACAGCCTTTTCATCAGCGTAGGTTGGTCAACCAAACCCATGTTTTATGTCTTCAGTTTATCAAAGATTCATTCTATACGATACTTGCCAAAAAGTACTAATTAAAAGTATCGAACACCAAGTATCGAGTACTAAAGTATCGGTATCGAAAGGAAAAGTACTTGATACCACTAAGTATCGAATGTCCGTGACCCCAGCGGGATAACCCCTTCAGATCGGCTTCAAATTACGCACCGATTTGTTTTATTTTTTTTTATTTATTATTGCTTAATGACAAAATTACTCCTTAAAATTTCCCTACCGGTTCGAACCCCCAGAGGCTCTGGGGGGGGATCGGAGACTCGCTTGCGAGATGCCATCCCCCACCGGAATCCCTCTGGGGAATTTCGACCACTCACGGCTTGAGGAACGCTTCAAGTTTCTCGCCGCCCCCAAACAAGCCCGGTAACGCTGTAAAGGTCATCTGCGACCGACAGCACTCACACTCAAAAAAAAAAAAACCTTAAAATTAGTACAGCATTTTAAAACCACTGAGGTTTGTGTTAATGCCGTTACAACTACATCGATTAAATTAATTGAAATAATTACAACATTACATTAAATAAAATAAATAACCTATAAAGTTACTACATATAAGTTAACGTAACTGGCAATCCATCTCTAAGCTTCAACTACATTCACGTTGCCATGAAATGATTTTTAAGTTTCGATTTGATATTGCCCGTCGTAATGCTTTTTCGTAAATCAGAGGGTAATTCGTTAATAAACCGGGGCGTAAGGTATGCCGCGGTCCGCTCGCCGTACGTGTTGTTGGCTCGAGTGGTGCGCAGCCGGCGCTCGGCGACTGCTCGGGTGTATACAGAATGTTGCCGCTCAGTTTGGATGTCGTTATTAAAAAAATATTGTTTTAGAAAGCAGTACCTAAATTGAGTCCTTATGGGCAGTGTTTTACAATGCTTAAAGAAATTACGAAATTGATTTTTAAGTTTAACTGAAACTAAATTTTTAAGTATTCTAATTTGTAGCTTATATATTTGATTTAAATATGATTTGTAGGTGCGACCGTAGCTACTTAGACCATATTGAATAAATAATAATGTCTAACAAATTTTCTCTCAGAGTCAACAAAATCTTTGTAGCCTTTTTCCTTATACCTCAACTAGAACTTACTTTTCGGAGGAATTTTGACGAAAAGTAGGTATTTGATTACTCGGTAACTACAGAAGGTAGCATCCTGGAATTTTCACTGATGGATTCGTAATTGAATCAACAAAAACTTAGCACAATAACTGTATCAGTGGCGTGTCTCGTTCCTGCTCGTTTTAGGTCAAATAACTTTGACCAGCGTGACTCCAGCGGGATACCCTTTAACATGGAATATCTCAATAACTATTGATCAACAAATTCTGGTATTTGCTAACAAATTTAAACATATTATCAACTAAATTGGTGCGTAATTTGAAGCCGATCTGAAGGGGTTATCCCGCTGGGGTCACGGACATAAGGATCGATACTTTTTTCTTGTCCCTATTGTGGGTAGTAGTACAAGTTGATAATGGCAACCGAATATTTCGTAAATTGATTAACACTGATTTCTGTTCACAAACAGTTCACGAGTAAACTGCTAGCAGATTCAATATATTCAAAACACAGGCAGAAGTTTAGTATCTAAACACAACATAAACTCAACACCGATTGCACACTATAAAGGCGGTCTCCTGCGACACTGTTTTGTGTTTTCTAACACCTAACATCAAATATCTAACAAATATGGGAGTGGCCTACGTACATATTTTGACATACCTATTTTGTTAGATGTTTAATGATAAGTGTTAGAAAACATAAAACAGTGTTCGCACTTCGCAGAAGACCCACCTTAACACTATGTTTTTAAATTAATTTCGAGGAGCAAACAAATGTGATGTGTGTGACTAAAGTGACAACCAGAAGCGGAAAGGTGGTTGGTGGTGGGAATGGTGGGATCCAAAGACATTTCTCACCATTTGATCCAAAGGATCAAAAACAAATCTCTTTGGTGGGATCCAATTTCAGAGTACATTTATCGTAGAAACTCCCTAATTCCTAATATATTCATAAACGATATATATACGAATAGTGACCAATTTTAGACACGCGCAGAGCTTTCTCTATGCTGATGACCTAAAACTAGCTTTACCGATTAGAAAAGACACTGATGTCTCACTCCTTCAAGAAGACCTAAATAAATTATCGGTTTGGTGCAACACAAATAAAATGTATTTGAACATCAGTAAATGTAAATGTATTCGGTTCACTAGGAATAAGAAGAGCGGCCCTGCCGTGTACTCTATTGATGGTCAAACTTTAGAAGAAGTCGATAACATAAAAGACCTAGGTGTTTATCTTGATAAAAAATTAAATTTTCATATTCACGTGGATAAAACGGCATCGCGGGGCTTTCAAATGTTGGGCTTCGTCCTTAGAAACAGCAAGGAATTTAAGAAGCCATCGACAAAGATTTTGCTATTCTCTACACTGGTGCGTTCCTGTCTCGAGTATTGCAGCCTGGTTTGGTCTCCATTTTATGATGTTCACATTAAAAGACTTGAGCGAATACAAAAGAGATTTTTGTGGCACCTTGCGTATCAATGCAATAAAGCTAAGATTTTAAGTACCTATGAGGAGCGTCTCTCATTCTTCGGCTTGTACAGTCTACAAAACAGAAGAACTCTATTGGATCAACTGTTTTTGCACAAACTGGCAAATGGAAATGTGGATTGCCCCCAACTATTGCAGGATCTATACATCAACATACCTTTTAAGTTACCACGCCCATCCAAGTATAACCTTTTCTCCACTCGTTTAAGCAAAACCAACTCTGCCCAATTTTCAACTTTAAAAAGACTACAATGTCAGTATAATGAGTTAGCAAAAAAACAAGACATCGACATCTTTGCAAATAATTTGCAAGTGTTCAGACGGTGCGTTCTTGACGTTTTTTGAGATTTTTCGGTCGCTTCCCCTTTACCGACACTATATAAGTTTTAGTTTTGTTAATGTTTAATTTTAATTATTTTGTTTCATTCTTATTTGATTCAATTTTGTATTTATTGGTTGTAATATTTTTATTTAAATTTAATAATTATTCATTTAATTAATTGTTTTTACTTTATTTAATTCCCTTTATTTTATATAATTTGATTTGTTTAACCTTTATTTTAATACTTTTTGACGTGACAACGTCTTAAATTAGGTTGCGGCTGGGAGTCACTTATGAAAAAGTGTAACGCTCGGTAACGTTACGATGAGTCACCGAACGAGAGAGAGGCCCGCCGAATGCCTTGCGTCTCTCTCCCACTCAACTATGTTTTAAATATAATTCTTTGTTTAAATAAATGTTTTAAATTGTTACTATTATTTCATCCTTCTTCCTACTATACGAATGAATATTCACATTAAAATTATTTTACCACTCAAAGTCGTTGTCACGTAAAACTTTCGCCCGTATACCGACTTTACAGGCAACCAATTTTTTGACGTGACAACGTCTTAAATTAGGTTGCGGCTGGGAGTCACTTATGAAAAAGTGTAACGCTCGGTAACGTTACGATGAGTCACCGAACGAGAGAGAGGCCCGCCGAATGCCTTGCGTCTCTCTCCCACTCAACTATGTTTTAAATATAATTCATTGTTTAAATAAATGTTTTAAATTGTTACTATTATTTCATCCTTCTTCCTACTATACGAATGAATATTCACATTAAAATTATTTTACCACTCAAAGTCGTTGTCACGTAAAACTTTCGCCCGTATACCGACTTTACAGGCAACCAATTTTTAACTTTATATAATCAATGTTAATGCGATTTATTTTTATTTAATTTAAATTCCCTTTTCGTTTGAGTTACTGTTCAACAAATATGATTGTATTTTGATATTGCATGTCGTGATTACCTATAATTGAGACAGCACTTAGCATTAAGATAAACTTGTTTTTTGTTACATTCGAATTAGTGTTTGTTTTGTTGGTAGTTCATTATAAATAAATAAATAAATAAACTTTCAAGTCTAATGTTAATAGATTAGTGACGTCAAAGAGTCCATATTATTAGTGTTG
This sequence comes from Scoparia ambigualis, assembly GCA_963921215.1. Lineage (NCBI taxonomy): Eukaryota > Metazoa > Arthropoda > Insecta > Lepidoptera > Crambidae > Scoparia > Scoparia ambigualis. Next base: position 31,170,984 of record OY992515.1, on the reverse strand, counting down.
TCAAAAAGTGTATGAAACATTATTACCTATTTAATGAGTCAAATAAAATGAGCTACCTACCTAATAACATCAGTAACTTTTATGAAACAGGTCCCGGGCAGTATTACCTTTAACTTCATGACATAGACCTTAGGTATGTTTTTTAGGTGAGTCTCGTTCTTCTGTAATGAAAAAATGAAGAGAAGGACAGACGTCTGCCGTATTTTCTACGCATAAGAAAAAAATAAACATAAATTAAAAAGAAATTAGAAATGATTTTGAAGTGCGCAATTGGCTACTTGACAGTTTTCAAAAAAGTATTTAAAAAATTACAAATGCTTATTTTATACCCCGTACAATATTTTATTCAGAAAAAAACATATTTTTCTTTATTGATTTTCGTGCGAAAACGGTTGGTCGCGTGTCATTTTGCTCTGTGACGTCACATTTCAATAAAAACTCATCTTGTAACCTGACAATAGTTTTTGTTTTGTGAAATGTGACGTCACATCACGTCCCATGCTTAGAGCATTAATGATGCTCTAAGCGTCCCATCATGAAGCTCAATCATGGCCGCCCGTGTTTCGGGTCTTGTAATCCCTCAGAACAATAAATAAAGCATTATTGTTCTGAGTGTAATCCACTGATAAAAATCGCAAATTTATTTTGTAAAAATAAAGTATTTACAAATTTTCTTAATAAAAAAACTATCGGTTAATTTCACAGACATAAATGTCTGTGGTTAATTACCGTTAAATCCTCGGACCATTTGGTCCGAGGTTAAATCTTAACTTACCATTTCCGACATAATTTATTGCATAGATAAAGTTAATACTGTCGGTTTTATTGTTACAACCATTGGATAAACTAATAGAGGAGCAAACCTCATTACCGCGCGTCCTAAAAAATGTAACCACTATTTAACCGCGATGACGTAGCTTTGAAACCATTTAAACATTTATCTGTCTCATCTACACAAGTCGCAAGAACCATGCTGTCACTAAAATTAGACGAGGACAGATACATAGTCATGGGTAACCTATCATAAATTCGAAACTTTCCTGTACGAATTTCAATTGTTCGAAAACGGTATGACGAAGTTTTAAATACCAGATCGATGCTTTTACATAATTTTGTTAATCCATAAACGTAACATACATACGTTTGATTTTCCAGAAAAATTATTAGCCGATTATCAAAACTACTTTTTTTCTTTTGGAAGATGTTTTGTTTACAATAAATTTAATATCTAGAAGTACTTAACTTTTCCTTTAAAATATCATACTCATACCCAGTTTTTCTTTCTTTGTTTTCTTTGTTTTTCATTTATTCATATTATTAGGTGAATAATCTTAAATGTCTTTAAAAGTTAACACTTTATGTTTCCGGTAAGATTGTGTTTCAAAAGTCAGTGACAGAAACGAATCGCGGCAAAACCGACTCCACGTAGTCTTGTCTGCCCTACGCTAGAGTGTAATTCAAGCCCGCGTAGGCGCGGAGGGGCGAGGCGGCCCGCGAGCTGAGGAGCAGGTGGGATTAACGCTCGCCGCGGCTGAGGCTGGCCGGCTGAGCCGGCCAGCCTCAGCCGGTGGGCGTAAGGTGAGCGTAAGCCATCTGCGACGATAAGCTCGCGTGGGACCGCCGGAGCCTCGCAGCGCCGGAGCCGTGACAGAAACCATGCCTGTTGCATGCTTGGTTGCATTTTGCATGCTTGCTGCATACTTTCTGCATGCTTGGTTGCTTGCTGCTTGCTTGTTTGCATGCTGCATGCTTGCTTGCATGCTGCCTGCTTGCTTGCCTGCTGCATGCTTGCATACATGCCGCAGCTTGCTTGCAAGCTCCAAGCTTGCTTGCTTACATGCTGCATGCTTATTTGCATGCTGCGTTCTTGCTTGCGTGGTGCATGCTTGCTTCCATGCTGCATGCTTCTTTGCATGCTTAAACGTTACTACGATTACAAGTTGTTCGATGATATTATGGATTTCAATTATTTGAAATGTTGTATTTTAATAATATTGGAAACGTGTTTCTGGAAAATGAAACGATAGATAAGAATTGCCTTAGGCGATTCTAAGTTTAATGCAAATGGGCGAGATTTTCACATTGTGCCATACCTAAGTGGGGCCTAAACTACACTGGTTATTATTTAACTTGTCAAATTAAATGTAATTCATAGTAAAGATTGATTTATATCATTATAGAGACTAACTTTAACTATCATTGACCATGTTGTGAAACTATTTCTATTATAATAACCACATTTGCCAGCAATACCCAATGTGATAGAAGTATGAGTATTTTGTTAGTTTTTTATACTATAATTTTTTTTTCAGATATTCATAATGACTGCACAACTGCAATGTTTTAATTTCAACATAAGACTTTATGCCAATCATCAGTCTTATGATATACTTGACATGAGTCCAGATATTGTATCATTGCTGGAGGAGTGGTACTACCAGACAGGTATGAGCCAAACGTTGAGTGGGATTTCAAAATATAGAGATTTTGAAAAAAATAACAATCGATAATCGGTTTTTCAAATTTCAAAACTTTGTAAATTGTGTTTTCGGTAAAAAGAAAATTGGCAAACAAAAAATTACAAAACGTTTTCGGCCAAATAAAAATCTTACAGGCAAATTTCGAAGTTATGAAAGGTAACCATAGTCATGCGCTGGCTGGCTAATGTTGCCTGCCATATGAATTTTACCCCAAAATAAGAAAAAAAAAAAGAATATTTTAAAAATACTTGAATTTAAATATTACTATTATTTTATTAGGGCTACCACACTGTTGTAAACCGACGTTTACAACAGCCGTTTACAACAGTGGTAGGTTGTTTTCAACGACATTTCGGTCAACCTTTCCACGACCTTTGTTTGCGGGCGCGCGTTGAAAACCGCTGTGTTGCCACTGCCTTAAACCATTACACACGAACCGCTATCTTTAACCTACAACCTACATACAACGTGGTTACTGGAAAAAGTTTGTATATATTAATGGACGTACAGCGCGGTATTTTCTACATCTTTAAAAGCTCATATTTAGCTAATAATTATATAAATTTAATCTCGTTTTTCTCCAGTAAATTAATCAATTTTATTTAAATTTCCTCACTTCTTAGATATATCAAGGAAGGGATGCCAATAGCGCTATTTAAATTCGCAAATAAAACAAAATATGTCAAATATGCTAAATTTTACGATAATGCTTAACATCCTGCTGTAGCCTAAATTTTACTCTTAAAAATACTAATAAAGCAGGATCCTGCTAAAAATGGCAACACTGTGGACTGTGGCAAACCAAGTGGAAGCTCGTTCACAAGAAGTCGTAAACGAGCTTCCCGCCAAGGTGACCTGGTGGGAAAGGCTTGTTTACAACAGTGTGGTAGGTAGCCCCATAAAGAGGAAAGATTTGTTTTTTGCATGTAGCCGATAAACTCAGGAACTACTGAATCGATTTTAATATTATTTTTTACCATTAATATGCTACTATTTTATCTAACATAGATTATTGAAACTATGATAGCAGGACAGGGCGCGATGCGTTTTCTGAGTGAATGCTTACTTACTGCTTGCGGTGCTGCGGCCGAAATCTCAAGCAGTACTAAGTAGGCTGCACTGCAATAGCTGCAGTAGCTTGCAATGTGTGTCGCAATTTATCCCGTTGAGATAGTTTTAATATGATGTTTATATGTATTTAAGCATGGATAACCGTTAACTAGCCGCCATAGTACATGCTTCGGCTTAGTTTGGGGCTAGCTCATTGGTGTGATTGTTCAAATATATTTATTTATTTATTAGTATTTACTTTACGAAGATAAAGTTGCGAGGAACAGCTAGTATTATTTAAATGACGTCTTGCTTACTAGATACATAAAAGTAAGAATAAGTAATGAAATAATGAGGATAATTTTTGTTTTAATGTTTTTTATTGAGTTTTATTAAATATTATGATTATTAATAAATTATACCTGTACCACTATGATTGCCATAATTGTAGTTTATTTTTACAAACAGTAATCAAACTCTGCTATGAAGCATCAGTTTTGTGTTTAGTCTCTTTTTTGTATGTTTTCATGCTATAATCTTGTTTTAAATATTTCTTCTCACGGCGTCCTGCATCTTTAGGCACCCTGCAAAATTGATCATATTAAATAGAAAATATAATATGATTATTAGATTATTAATTGATAAAATATATTACAAATTAATAAGATTGCATTAATCTTTTGAACGAAACTTAAAATATAATTACATATTATTATTTAAAATCAGAGGTTACAACTTCATCCATTGGTTAATTTGTTTCTCCCATTAAAGTTGGAAACCAAAACGAGGTTTTTAATGGCAACACTGAACATAAATCACAATATTTGTTATTTCGTCATCTTTTTTTGTGTTTTTACATCAATATCACTTTCCATACGTAAGTACATTAACAATGTACTTACGTATGGAAAGTAATTCCGCTTGAGTTATGATGGTTCTGTGACCTTTAATCGCACTCTTTCACTACGCATTTACCCATTTTCCGTCCGGTTCAACCTGGCCGGCGTCACACTGAGGACTGAACTGACATTAGCTAGGCATATGGCTGTGGCCATATGTGAGGTGGCAACGCTTTGGCGCGGCAATGGGCGATTTACCGAGATCAAAAAAAAAAAGAAATTGGTTCGTAAATGACTTCATTGATGGCGCTTAGCATATATTAGTATGGCGCTTAGTAAAAGGCGGGTTCATGAAGAGCACGTGTATGGCTGCGTAATATTTATTCTATTCCAAAAAAGAAATAGGTTCTGGATGTCCTGAATATAAATAGGTAAGTAAATACTATTTTTTTATTCTTTTGGTAGACAAGTCAAAGTGTAGAATTTATTACAGCCCATAAGTAGCCCAGCTTTCATAAAACGACATCTATCGAGTGTTTTTGAACTAATTTTTACTTTTTAATTTGGCCTGTCAGAAAATTGCCTATTGCTAATCTAGTGTAATATATATATATCAATAGTTACAACTGTCAAATAGCTGAATGATTGGTCTCGCTGCGCTAGTCTAGATACCGCGCTACCTTTATACAGTGTTGTTCCTGACAAATTTAGGGTTGCCGTATTCATATTCAAAAATTGCCGTATTTTTACGGAAATCTTAAAAAAATGCCGTATTGCACAAAATGTTTATTTAGAAGGTTTAAATAAAATAAAATACAAGTGATGTATACTTCTATGCGTGTACTACTTGTAAAATACGCATTTTATTCTTCACCATATAGGTTTTAAATAGTTTATAGAAAAAAAAAAATATATTTTTACCTTCTTCTGATTCTGTCGCATTTACTTCGTACTATTATTTATCTTTCATTTTACGAAACATTTCGTGTGGCACTTGAAGTTGTGCACAATTACCGTGATTACGGGTTAGAAGAGTTCCATTAATTGGAGTTATTATTTTTTTTCGAAGTCTCGTTTTCATATTATTATTTACTTCACTGAATAATACGTTCGCAGTCTGCGTTTGAGTGTGGCAAATATAATATATTTAAAGCAAAATATGCTAATGTTTTTAGTTCTGAGGTACTAGCACATACGAAGGCCCACTTTAAAAACGCGCACTTGCCACTGCCTAAAACATTCGAAATTTCGCTCCCACATTCACCTTGGCCCTATATTAAATGTGCGATAGCGCCAAATTACTTCCGCGCCGATATTTTGTTACAAATCGTTCATTGGACTAGGATTTTTTATTTTTAAAAATGTTATTCCTAAAGCCAAGGAAAAAAATAAATTATTCTATAGCCCTAGTATGGCCCACTTAAAATTTGAGTGGCAAATGAGGAATGAATATTTAGATTCTTGATTAATAGTGTCTAGAGAGATTTTTAGAAGGATAATAAAACATTACATCATTACAAATAGTTGTTTTTGTCAAACCATTAAAACATATTTTTTTCTTGAGAAAACCTTGTTCCATCGCGGAATTTAATCCAAAACTCATCGCTTTTCTGTGAGCTAATTTCATATAATTTTAATTTTTCCTTCATCCGCATATTGCCGTATATTTTAATACGGTAATCAATGATATTATAAACTATAGATACGTTACGTTCATAGTAATTTGCGGTTAAAATCTGTTCCGTTCCGAGCAATCCACACTGACAAGTAGATATACGCAACGCGGCAAGACCGGCTCTCCACACGCACGAGAGGTTAAGAGTAACATTTAGTCGTAGAGTGGACACTTGATTGAAATGTCAGTACATAGGTAAGAAATAAAACTTCTTACAAAAGTAAATCATATTTATTGGAAATTTGAACAATGAAATAATTAATAATAAAAGAAACGAAATAAAATACATATTTTAAATACCTTTAAAAGATTTAATTTATTTCATTTTTGTCTTTTTTAAAGTTTTTGTATTTCGGGGTTATTTTTATGTGCAGAATGGCGACGAATATTTATGTATTTATCAATTATGGTTTTAATGAGATGTACTCGATGATTGAAAATGGGTGTCTGATGAATGGTCGAAAAATGAGTCAAAACATTAGAATACAAAAGTTTTTTAAAATGCGGCACTTTAATTTCTCTACGTCTTCATTGCTAGCAAAATGTAACCCTTTTTCATTTAAATGAGATTTTATGACAAATTCGCTTATTTGTTCACGAACTGACCTAATCACTCAGAAACCTAATTCATTAAAAGAAAAAACATCAATAATCCTTAATTATCAGTATAATGTATTATATATAGTAGAAAAACAAATTGGCTACTTGACAGCTTTCGGAAAATTATTTTGAAAATTACAAACGCCTATTTTATACCACGCAATGATATTATAGTTATTATAATAATATCATTGATACCACGTACAATTTTTTTTTTTTTAAGTTTTATTTCATAGAAAAAGACATTTTTCTTTATTCATTTAAAGTTTCTGCGAAAACGGTTGGTCATGTGACATTTGGCTAAATGTCTGTGACGTCACACCACAATAAACATTTATCTTGAAACCTAAAAGATAGTTTTTCTTTATTTTGAGAAATGTGGCGTCACACGAAGCTCAATCATGGCCCGTGTTTCTGGTCTTGTAATCCACAGACAAATAATCGCAAATTTATTTTGTAATAATAAAATATTTACAAATTATTTTAATAAAAAAAACTATAGGATAATTTGGTTAAATTATAAACTGCCATAATCGACATATTTCATATTTTATTGTTACAACAGCCAAATAGCCAATTCAGTGAAACTATTTTAATGTTTATTATATTAGTCCATTACATACAATAGATAGCTTTATAAAAACGAAGTAAAAAATAAAAAACAACTGATTTTCAATTGTAGGCATTTAAGTCAACATCAATATTCTATTCTGCACTACCTAATCTATGTCCGCAGCGCACCCATCTTTATCGCTCTAGCGTCAAAACTAGATTGCTCTCTCTCTCTCTTCAATGGCGTCTTTGCGTCAGTTATTAAATTGTTCGTAAAAATAATTGAAATATACCAAATAATCTAAGTATATTTGCATATTCATATGTGGTAAGAGAACCCATGTATTTTGTTTACTTTACAGTCATAATTGGTGCACTTTCGAAACACAAACGATGGCATTTTTTATTTATTTTGGTAAGGACACAGGAACTACGGTGCGACACGCTCGTGATTGTGCTCGACGCAGACTAAACACAAGACGTCCCAATTAGGACGTATTTGAGTCTTCACATCGCGCGCGCTTATAACATATCTGTTGTATATAATATCATTGACGGTAATGAAATAGCTGCCGTATACCGTATTTTTGATGCCTAAGACACCCGAATGCCGTATATTACGGCAATTGCCGTATCAGGAACAACGCTGCCTATAAACCACAGCTCCGTAAATGCGGCAACTCATTAGTGTAGTGTGTTTATGACAATATGCAAGGATACTAGTGTGCGTTGAAAAATTTGTTGCCAGCTGCTCAACTGTTACCCGAGTTAATGGGAAAAATATTTTTGCTGTGATGTATTAGTTAAGTGGCTGGTTATAAATGACAGAAAATATTTAAAAATTAACAATTAAAAGCGAATATGTATCAATATAATTGTATATATTATTATGTAGGTTAGACGTAGGTTTCTTCTGTAGAAAAATGGTAGGTATGTATAGCAATGATTAGACCTCATTTTTTTTGTAGTTTTTTTTATTACTACCAACCTCTTTCTTCCCTTGGGTATCGTAAAAGGCGACTAACGGACTAAAGACTGCACATACATCGAACAGCATAGAGCGGCGATGGGCTCATCAAAATAATACTACCAACCCCTCTCTTCCCATCGGTGTCGTAAAAGGCGACTAACAGACTAAAGACTGCACATACATCCAACAGCATAGATCAACTATGGGCTCATCAAAATAATACTACCAACTCCTCACTTTTCTTCAATGTCGTAAAAGGGGACTAACGGACTAAAGACTGCACATACATCTAACAGCATAGAGCGACGATGGGCTCATTAAAATAATACTACCAACCCCTCTCTTCTCTTCAGTGTCGTAAAAGGCGACTAATGGACTAAAGACTGCACATACATCCAACAGCATGAGCGGCGATGGGCTCATCAAAATAATACTACCAACCCCTCCCTTCCATTGGGTCTCGTAAAAGGTGACTAATGGACTAAATACTGCACATACATACAACAGCATAGAGCGGCGATGGGATCATCAAAATAATACTACCAACTCCTCTCTTCCCTTTGCGGTCGTAAAAGCGACTAACGGGCTAAGGCTCACCACCTAAGCACATGTGCAGACTGTGTAGTTGTCTCTTGCTGAAGCGTGGACTGTGTGGGCGTGGTCTGTGTTGTCCATAGATTAAATGATTACTAATTTTACCATAAACTTTAATAATAACTATCTCAAAAATGTTGTTAATCTAAATAAACAGTAATAAGTCGAGTCTTTATTCATGATTATTCTACGTATGACTAAATTCTTTTTCGTTTTTGTAGGCTCATTGTCATGTGACCAATAATATCATTGCACGTTACAGACAAAAATTAAAAAAAAAACTTTTTCTCCTAGGGCAAGAAAAACTATTTTAGCCTCGCTTTACAACTAGGGCATCGAACCCGGATTTACCCGACCCGAAAAAACCCGGGTATAAGAAAACCCGGGTTTGGAAAATCAATAACCGGGTTTTCGGGTTTTTCGAGCTTTTTTACAATCGTTTTCTTGTCGGTATTTTTTTGTATCATAAATGTATTTACGCCTTTTCGAAATGATCTCTTTGATTGAATACGGTCAAAAAGTACCTAACTCCATTGTATCTCACTACATACAAACCTTTGTATGTAATCAAAGATACAAACAAGTTAGTGAAGTTTACTTCTCTCTTAACATTTCTTGCACTGGGCACTAATAATTTCTCTTAACTAGTTGTTAACAAGCTAGGTGGACACAACAGGGTGAGATTGAGCTAGGTACCAGGCCACATGGGAATCCAAGAAATGAGATGGCTGATGCACTTGCCAGGGAGGGCTCAGAGACCCCATTTATTGGTCCTGAGCCGTTTGTTGCACTGGCACCGAGCATCATCAACAAGGCCTTTAAGGACCAAATCCAAAACAGGCATAAAACCGAATGGGAAAAGCTACCCGGCATGAAACACTCAAAATCCTTCATAGGTGGAGACGCCCTAGGACGGAAAAATCATATGCGAGGTAGCAAAAGGCAGGCACGAACAATCATCGGAGCCCTGACCGGGCACTACGCCACAAAACAAATGCTCCATAGAATGCAACTAGCAACAGACAGCTTGTGCAGGGCATGTGGGGAGAAAACGGAGTCCATGCAACACTTACTGTGTGACTGTGACTCCCTTGCTAGGAAAAGAATGAGTCTTGGGATTCGCCTACCCGAAACCAGAAGATTTTAGGCTCTTCGCCCTCAAAGACATTGCCAAACTTATGGCAGTCGTTTTCACTGAGGAAACAGAGTGATAGGACGGGGTTGCACAAAATATCCCAATGGGTCGACGTGCCGCTGCGAGAGGAAAACCTCTGCAGGCCCCACTAAGATAAGATAACTAGTTGTTTTTTTGTGCAAAAAAGATTAAATCAAGTTGCACGTTATTCGTGCGTTTGACTCAGATCAGAAATGACATAAACGTAATGAAAGATGGAGGCAAGATGCGTCGTCGCGTTGTTGACACGCAACAGGGCCCTTATTCGGTAACGATTCCTTGTTTCAAAACCACGTTAATTCCTTTAAAAGTTACGATATCTTTCCAAAAACGAATGCGTTTTACGTTTGTGCGCGGTAAGGTTTAGGTGTGGAATCTATAGATTGCGATACAGAATCAGGGCCCAGGAGCGGTGAGCTGCGAGTGACTCCCCCGCCATTTTGTTTCGTCAGTCCTCCTCCCTCTCTTCAGAAATCTCCTTTACCCATTTCAGTGGACCTCAGCATTCTTGGCATGGACATCGGCCAGGAACTGAATCCAAAATGCTACATCGAGTGTTATTTTAACTGCTTTCTAAGACTTTGAGTGCTTGTTTGTTAAATAGGTAAGTAAGTAACTTACAGAACTACATTTTACTTGGTGTGCAATCACAGAATAAATTACTTACTAAGGTTGTGTAGATATGTTTATTTAGTCTATTTGCTATCATCCCTAACACACGAGTCGACGGCGTCGGTACGGTCGGTACAAAACGCACTACAAAGTATTAACTACTCGCCGCGTAGAGCGATAAGGTGCTATTTTGAATGCACACGGTGTCTATTGCCTATCTAATATTGTAGGTTATTAAAACGGCGGCTTTCTTCAACATCAAAGGAGTGCAACTTCTGTACGTAGTACTATTATTTATTCTGTGCCTTGACTTTGTTATGTGTAATATCTACAGGAGCACGTTAGATTACATCAATCCAGAATCAGAAATGTTCTTGTTTGGATTTCCAATGATGGCACCATTACATGAATTAATGATACTAGGTATGTCTTATCGTAGTTAATTCACATAGGTATGACTATACTTAGTGTTGCAATAAAAAATGAAATTGAGGCGCCCGGCGCCCCTAGACCAGGTTCTGGTCAAAGACATATAAAAGATAGACAGGTTACACGCTAACATATTGCATTTTAAAGTGCTGCAAGTAGTCCTATATCTAATACAGTTATTTATTATGAAACGTTGCGCTATCAAGAGAAACATTATAGGGTGTACCTGTGGTTAGAAAGAGATAAATATACATCTCACTCTTTACCCACGTGAGGAGCGGCCAGCAGTATTTATAGGGTATTTAATGTTTAATTAAAAAAAAAAACAGTACTTACGAATGAAATGAGACATTTTTCTAGTCTCTAACAGTTGCCGTGTAATTTGTGCACCGCTTTAAAACACAGGAAGGCATTTTGGCCACGAAAATCTTGATAAATTTACGCGCTGTAGCGATGTATAGCCGGGACGCGAAAGCGTGCCTGACAGCCTGACTGAATGCGAGTCGGGCAATGGGCGATTTTCCGAGATAAAAAAAAAAGAAATTGGTTCGTAAATGACTTCATAGCGTATGGCGCTTAGTATAAGGCGAGTCCATGAAGAACACGTGTATGGCTACGTAATATTTATTCCATTCCAAAATAGAAATAGGTCCTGGAGATCCTGAATAAAAATTTATAAGTACTATTTTTTGATTTTTTTGATAGACAAGCAAAAATGTAGAATTTATTACAGCCCTTAGGTAGGAACGGGTCGGCTTTCATATAACGCCATCTATCGAGTATTTTTGAACTCATTTTTATTTTTTTATTTAGGCTGTCAGAAAATCGCCCATTACCTTTCATTCGTATTGCCATCTAGAGCGTGTACAACGCATCTATAATTTCTATACTTCATTGGTTCTGGTAATAACTGGGGCCCAAGTCTGCTAATTTACGAATGGCATAATTGAATCGCAATTGGATCGTATTGTAATTGTTTGACACATTTGGTATTCTCTTACTCATATAAGAATACCAAATGTGTCAAACAATTACAATGCGATACAATGGGCGATTTTCCGAGATCAAAAAAAAAAAAGAAATTGGTTCGTAAATGACTTCATAGATGGCGCTTAGCATAGATTAGTATGGCGCTTAGTAAAAGGCGGGTTCATGAAGAGCACGTGTATGGCTGCGTAATATTTATTCTATTTTTGCCCATTGCGATACAATGGGCGATTTTCTGACAGCCCAAATTAAAAAGTAAAAATTAGTTCAAAAACACTCGATAGATGTCGTTTTATGAAAGCTGGGCTACTTATAAGCTGTAATAAATTCTACACTTTTACTTGTCTACCAAAAGAATAAAAAAATAGTATTTACTTACCTATTTATATTCAGGACATTCAGAACCTATTTCTATTTTGGAATAGAATAATTATTTCGCAGCCATACACGTGCTCTTCATGAACCCGCCTTTTACTAAGCGCCATACTAATCTATGCTAAGCGCCATCTATGAAGTCATTTACGAACCAATTTCTTTTTTTTTTTTGATCTCGGAAAATCGCCCATTTCGATACAATTATGCCATTCGTAAATTAGCAGACTTGGGCCCCTGATATAATACGTAGGTACGTACTTTAGTATACCTTAGTATAGCAAGTAAATAAATAAGTTGTCTATGAACTGCGAAGAAAAGTACCTATATAAGTACGCGAATAATTGAATTATTGAATAAATGAATTTGAGTCGAAAAATTGATTTATTGAATAATTGAATGAACGCATCGTTAAATTTTCGAAATATTCTGAACACATTTTATTCACTAGCCAATACCAGACTGTCGGCTTTACTTGAATTTAAAAAACCAATTTGGTAACCAATCCTGATACAGTATTCAACTCACCGGTTAAATACTGAACTGTGATTGGCTGTTCGCTTGAACAGGTGCTATGCGTCATCCGCCATAACGTTGTTCTTGTAAATTGTGAAAGTGAGCATTGTTTGCTGTTAAAAATTGTAAAAATCAGTGTTAAATTTTTGTTTTAAGTGTATCAAATGAGTGTATAAACATGAGTGAATGGTATAGAATGAAAAACGGATTCAACAGTCGGCATAATTCGTCAGAACTGTCGGTTGAAACTTCAAGTGAAATGTCAGAATCTTTTAACATGTTTTCGGAAAACTTGAGTCCGATACCGGCTTCTATAGTGCCCAGGAAGTTGGATTTCAGCAGTTTGGATGACGATGACGGCATGAGGAATGCTTCACCGGCGCCTGTGTCTTTTAGCCCTCCTTATAAGAGAGTTAAGGCTCTAAGGTAAGATACAACTTTCACTTCTTACTCATAACAGTAGTGTTACCCAAATCATGTTGCTCCTACGGCCTAAGGAACTGTGATTTAAAATTAGGTTGGTTTAAATTTGTTCTTATTTGAGGTTTTGTTTATAATTTCATTGATCTGATGAGAATGTTGTCAACGTTAATGTTTTAGCTTCTAAAATTGTGTGCTTAGATTTACTTTATAATTTACATGAATCATGTGAATTCTGTAATACCTATTCCTTTTCACAACTTTTTCATCTGCAAATCTTGTTTGTTTTACTCATTTTCACTTATCAACTAAATTATAACCTGAAAGTAAAAAGTCACATATTGTAAATTATTTTATTTATCTTGCAAAGGATCTATAAACTTAATCTTATGTTTGGTATAAGATGTAAGAATAAAAAACGATTAGTAAAATAAAGTACTTACATCAGTAACTAGATCATCAAATTCGATTTTTTTAAATAATTACCTAGGTCATTTTTATTTATTAGGTTACACAACAGACATTAATCGTAACAAAAATAGGTTTAACAATATCTTACACTAGACTAATGTCCTAAATGTGTTAACACAGCTAGTTTATGTGTGCTTAGCATGTGTAAACAAAAGATAAACAAAGATTCTTAAAAGTTACTTAAAATAGTTTAAAAATTATTAAAATATTCATATTACATATTCTTCATTTATGTGATATGGAGCAGATAAAGATATTTATTATTCAAAATGCTATGCATTTCCAAGGTTAATTTCCTACTAGATATTTTATTGTGTGTACAAAAGGAATTTTAAATCCACATAAACTGTACTACATATAAATGAAAAAAATGCATACACATTCATTCTTCTTTTAAAACAGTGTCTGCCAATTTTTAAAGTTTTATTGTTTGAGGTTACCTGTGAACTATATGGCGCTTAAGGTGTTTAGCCATCTGTAAACATGTTAGTAACTAACTGTGTCGGGTAGTGGTGAAAGACTACTACTACTACTACCACCCCCACTGTTCCCTTGGGTGTCGTTAAAGGCGACTAACGGACAAAATATATCAAACAGCTTAGAGCGGCGATGGGCTCACCACCTGTCACGCTGAGCACATGTGCAGTCGCTATTTGGTGAAAAGTGGATTATGGTAGAGGACTGGTTTTGCAGTCCTAAATAAAAATTGTCACAAACACCATAACAAAATAGAGAGAAAATAAATGTAGTAGGGATCCATACTATGGCCAAATTGAAGGAATTATATCAGCATCATCATCATCATCCACAGCCTGACTTCATCCACTGCTGGCCTCTCTTTGTATGTGCCACTGTTGACAGTCCCGTGCCAATCTCAGAATTATATATGATAAACAAGTTACTGTCATTTCTTTGTGCAAAAATTTAGTTTTACTAGGATTTTAGCCGTGGTATTGTTATATTTGTTTGACTAAGGGATGAATTACATTAGAGCGGGCCGTGCATGGGGCACTGATTTGAAACGTTGCATACGTTTTGTATTTATATTAGAGCGGGCTGTGTACTTTGTAATATAAACGAATTACGCACTGTGTGATATGAACTGCTTCATACAAAATGTATGCAACGGATTGCAACATCTCAAATCAGTGCCCTGTTCGAGCCTGAAAGGGGCACGGCCCGCTGTAATATAATTCATCCCTAAGGCATTTGTATTCGGATTGTATCGTATCGTATTCTAAAACCAAACTGAAAATCAAATCCATGCTTGAATATAGTCAGAAAGGGATGGCGATATTTGCGATGAATAGCACCATCCCTTTCTAACTGTACTCAAGCTGGGATTTGAGTGTGAGTTTGGTTTTAAAATATGAGCCTTAGGGTGCGTTTGACCAAACTGGAATAAGGTCTTATACCTAGATTAAACGCCGAATATGTATAGACTAATCTCGGAGTAAGTCTTATTCCAGTTTGGTCGAATTCACCCTTAGTATTAACTTGTAATTTACTATTTGGGTATAGTTTTCTATCAATTACACATTGTTTTTTTATAATTTTCACATTACATTTTGTGAATTGAACATTGATCTATGTTAAATAAAAGTATTTGTACTTTAACATTAGGTACCTACTGTGCCATGTCAAGTCAAGACATGTCTTGTCTCATGCCATATCTCCAACGTGTTTCAACGTGTCCTAATTTCCAGATCATTCGTCCCCATTATCATTATCAATGAGTCAACACACGCATTCCTCAAATTGTAACTGGTTTTTTTTGTATCTCTTGAGGGTACATTGTTTCTTCACAAATTCTTGTTTAACTGGTTATTTAGTAAATGGCAAGCAGTTTAAAACGTGAAAGTAGATGAAATGCTTTAGTAAAATTAGTTGTATTAATTTATTAGGTTTTATAACTTTTGCTTTTTGTAAATAAATGTAAACAACTCTTGTACCTACCTATTTCATAAAAAAATATTAGATCCATCTATATTTAATTCAGGATGTTTGATAATCTGGTAATCGTTAGTTTGGCACCCTATTAATTGCAACAACTATTTGTATGGGAGTAGGGTTGCCCGGTCACCAAACGTAATAGCCGGACAGACCAGCCAGTTTGGCTGGACTTTTGGGTAAAAGAGCCAGACACTAAATTTTCGGGAGCAGGAGCGAACGCAGTGGACTCGATTGCGCTCGCTCGTTCGTTTGTTTGTCGAAATTTAAAAAGCCGGACATGCCGGACACCATTTCGTTTGGCCAGACACGCAATCAAAAAGCCTAACTATGTCTGGCTTTATCCGGACACCTGGCAATGCTATATGGGAGTAACTATGAAATACATACATAGGTACCATGGATTCACAACTATTATTCCCAAAGGGTCAGTCAGAGACTTGGCAATGGGGACCGCAGTAGCTGTCCACTGCCATAGTACACTTTTCACTAAATAGCGACTGCACATGTGCTCAGGGTGACAAGTGGTCAGCCCATATTGCCGCTCCTTGCCCAACCTTACTAATAATAAATGCAATAAGTTTTTGTTTACTGATTTGTTTCCTTGCACAGAAGTTGTAAAGGGTTTTGAATTAATTTATGCTGCTGGGTGAAGTTTTGCCCTCACTTTATTTGTATCTAAAGTAAACAAAACAGATAGGAATTAAAAATAACAAACAAAGATATCAGTATTATGGCTAAACCCTTATCTAAAATATGTGTACACAACATGATTACCTATGTTAAGCGTATTAAAGTTTATGTATCTTATGGTTGCAGGATAATTTTTACAATTTCTGTATACACAGGAAGGCATTTTATTCCGTTCCTATTGACGTGACAATGACTGACGTGTGACTGAGTGAGTTTCAGGCAATTATCTGAATTTGTTCTAGTCACTATAGAGGGCAGCCAACGTATATACACATAATATAATATCACTGCCCAGCAGTGAGACATTTATAGAATGAAGATGATGATGAATGATGATAATATAAATGTGCATAACCACAAATTTATTTATTTATTTACTTAATTAGCATACACAACAGGTAAGAAAACAATCAAATAAAAGTAGAATACAAAAATGTCAATGGATTAAAACTAGATTGAGACCGAAAATCGAGTACACACTTGACACAGCATTATCCTACTAATATTATAAACGCGAAAGTTTGTAAGTATGGATGGATATTTGTTACTCTTTCACGTAAAAACTACTGAATGGATTTGGATGAAATTCGGCATACAGATAGTTTATAACCTGGATTAACACATAAGATACTTTTTACCCGATACCACGTGGGTGGAACTGCGAGCGGCCGCTAGTATGTATACAGGGCGTCCCACGGCTATGCCACATGGAGGCATGAACCGGGAATCGAACCCGTTACATGAGAAAAATAATCATCCTGTAGCTGTATCATACTGATCGAAAGGCTTATCATAACGATTATTTTTTGCTTAATAACATAGTGTCACAAATAAAAGGAAGACCATGAATTTTAACATTTTTAATACAAAATTAATCAATTAATCAAATGCTCAAAATGAGTCCCTTCCTGTTGAATACAAAGTCGCACTCTTTTGATTATTTCGCTCCCTGTCGATTTTTTGATCTTGTTGTGGTGGATATTTAGAATTATACGTCTAAGTTCTGCTCGTGGACACTTTCATACTGGTTACTTCTCAAGTGGATACATTTATTAGTAATAGGTACTTATGATAATGTCAGTTGTATGTCCTTACGGCAATGTCAGCTTTTTATTTTTCTGAACAAAATTTCACATCAAATGTTAAAATTCATGGTCTTACTTTTATTTGTGACACTAAGTTATTTTTACACGTTAACGGCGAGGTGGTCGAACAAGTGCAGCGTTTTACCTATCTGGGGAGCGTCGTAGACCCGCAAGGGGGAACAGAAGCGGATGTAGAAACGCGCATCAACAAAGCCAGAGCCGCATATGCGCAACTGAAGCCTGTCTGGACGTCTTCTGTAATCACTCGGCGTACAAAGATCCGAATATTCAACTCTAATGTCAAGTCGGTTCTCCTGTACGGATGCGAGACATGGCTCGTCAAAAACGAAATAACCAGTCGGCTGCAGGTGTTCGTCAACAAGTGCTTGCGGCGCATACTGGGGATTTACTGGCCACGAACCATCTCTAATGTAAGGCTGTGGGAGATGACTGAGCAACAACCCATCGACAAGGAGATCCTGACAAGGAAATGGCGCTGGATTGGACATGTGTTGCGGAGACCTGACAACCATCTATCCAAGCAAGGGTTAACGTGGCAAGCGTATGGAAAAAGAAGGCCGGGCCGCCCCCGTACCACCTGGAGGCGATCAGTTGAAAAAGAGGCTGCATCAGCTGATATCGGCTGGAAGGACCTGGAGGTTGCCGCACAAGATCGACAGCAGTGGAAATCTCTTCTTCGAGCCCTATGTCCCTGATGAGGGATAACAGGATTGCATCAATCAAGTTATTTAGCAAAAAATAATCTTTATGATGAAGTCTTTCGATCGGTATGATAAAGCTCCTGTAGCTTATTTTTTGTGTTGCTTGTGATTATTTTTCTCATGTAACGGGTTCGATTCCCAGTTCAACCATGTAATTATTTAAATATCTATGAATGCAGTTTAAATTGTTTTTTAAATTCAAATAATGTCTTCTTTCAGTAAAATATTCCATCTACAATATTTAAGGTACTTTCCCTCCATGTGGCATAGCCGTGGGACGCCCTGTATACCTACATATTTAAAAATTTTGGCGTAACGTAGTTTCAGGAGAGAATTGAAATTGATAAAATTAATAAAAACAAACAATATTTCAAACTCAAATTAAGAATAGCAAAGCAATGTCTTGTAAACTTTCTATTTAGTAGCACCACATGTCCCCCAACCAAAAAACGCGAAAAATTCAGTTAAAATACAGTTACAACCAACAATACTACTAACATCTGATTCCGAAACAGCTGACATCTGCTACAGATACTTAAAAAAACCACACACACCCACTATACAATGTGTGATTCACCTTGCCTTCATAAAAAATAACTTGCTTTACGATATTCGACTTTACACTTAGAGTTGTAAGACACTTTTGTTTACCTGCTTTTAGTATTTTTTCGGTTACGCGATTCGAGACTGCATCACTCTGCATTGAGAGTGGTTTTTAGCTTGTACGCTTTGAGCAGGTATAAAGGGTCGAAGGACTGATCTATCATCACGATTTTTTCGAATTAAGTTAAAAAAAAATTGCGTAGGTACCTACGTAATCCAGTGAAGGTGAAAAGGTATTAGTTTATATATTATAAAAAGTGGGAAGAGCTTGATTGCGCAACAACTTCCGCTGTTGTTACGATGTTGCAAGTTAAGCAACATTTGCTATGCCGTATCATCGGATGGGTGACCGAATTTAAATATCTTTACCACTTCGTGCTTTGGAAGGTACGTTAAACCGTTAGTCGAACGAAACTAAAATCGCGACATTTACCTATTATTCTCTAAAATATTTATTGCGATTACGTTCATCAAGGTTACCTACTTAAATATTTATAATCACGACTATTATCCCCGAAGAGTTAGTCAAAAACTAGACAGTGAGGACTGCAAAAGCAGTGCTCTGCTATAGTCCACTTTTCACCAAATAGCGACCGTACATGTGCTTAGCGTGACAGGTGGTGAGTCCATCGCCGCTCTATGCTATTGGAGGTATGTGCAGTCTTTATTCCGTTAGTCGCCTTTTACGACACCAAAGGGAAGAGGGGATAGTAGTATTATTTCACCGCCACGCGACACGGTTAATTACCTAATAGCTTTGTAAAAGTTGTTAAACAGGCAAGTTCCTTAACCGATAGCCTTAAACCACTGCGCCATCGAGCTCCTATTGAAAGAATGCTAGCTTTTAAGCACTTAAAAAACTACAGGGAAACCCTTTTCCGGTAGCTCACTTCAATACACACATTCTATTTATTCAATAAATATATATGTAATTTTTTTTCATTCTGGACGTAAATTTTTAGCTGTACAGAAGAATGGGTGCCAAAAACTGCACAGTTTTTTGTACAAGTAACGAAATTTAAAGTAACAAAAAAAAATACATATTTTTCATTACCAAATCATACACAGATCGTCATATTATCATAACATCCAAAAAGCGAAAGGTCGTCAGTTGTCTTTCTTCAAATGCTACTTTAATTATAGCTGTTAGTATTGCGATCAAAATATCTCAAAAAATTCATAATCCTTTGCGCTTCCCTTGAGGTAATCTATTGTACCACAAAGTTCTTTTGTACTTTGAACTCCTCAGGTGTTCTGGTGACAAAGGAATTGTTGGTGTGTGAGCATTCATAATCGTACAATACTCCTTGTAACTTATGGGGTGGATGCATTTGTAATGTATTCTTGATATATTATTATAATATAATAGCAATGTATTCTAGAGGAGCTCAATAGCAAACTTTCGCATGCCGGCCGGCACTGCATGGGCGACCAAATTAAAAACATCTTGAACTCCTACGTTTTTCGAAAGACACGTTAAGTAGTGATCGAAAAATATTAAACTAGGTGAGATGAAGGCGAAGTTCTTACCTGTAGTAGAATAAAAATTAAAAACACACGGCAGCTATAATGTACATTATATCGCGGGATATAACACGACAGCTATAATATACATTATAGGTGTTGTGTGTGGTCTGACGTTTTCTATGGAAAGATGTAGTTAGATGTATCGTGCATCTACATCTTTACATTATAGCTGCCGTGTGTGAAGGCCTTTAGGCGCTGCGCAAACGTAGAACTTTATCGTACAAAAACGCGATTCGTCAGTGCGTGTAGTTTGCCTCTACCAGACACTGCAACCTCGTTTTTGTATGATGGTGTCCCGTGTCGGCAACAGATAGTGCACGTTTGTGCGGCTCATAAGAACGGTGTCGCATTACGTCCTATCTGAGTCCGATCCGAACCCGTGAAAATACGGCTCTAGAAAACTCTGAGCGAATTCGGATATTGCTAACGCACTAGTCCGATCACTGATACAAATCCAAACAATTCATGGGCCACCTTCTAGCATAAGTAATTTTACTCCGTTTTATTTTAATACTATGGTCGTAGATGAAAATACTATGGCTGTTTTGGTCTGTCAAAAATCTCCTCCGAAATGGAGATTCACGGATGACGAAAGTCTGATCAAGTGCGTAAAACTACCATAGAAATATTTCTACGTCTATTCCGGACCGTATTTTCACGGGTTCGGATCGGACGTAGTGCGAAACCGTTCAGTGTTTATTAACTAATAAGTACAGTCAAAGCTCCTTATTCGCGCTTCCTTCATTCGCGTTTTCACTATTCGCGGATTAAAAAAATGCGACCCAATTCCTATATTCGCGGCTAAAAATTTATTTATTTGCGGATCTAATTGATCGCGCCGCCTTAGCACTGCCGCCTCTTGTCAAAGGATGCCGCACCCCGCTACCGACACTACCCAATATTCATTGTAAATGCCGTCAAATGGACTAATAAAAAAAGTAAAATAGATCTTTTTACAACTTAGCCTAAAGTATGTTGTTAAATGATATCGCCGTGGACTTTGATATAGCCGCCTTCGCCGCGATCGGTGTTTTTGAGAATGTAAACAAACAGAATGAAAGCAACATTTTGTCACCTAGGAACGTATCCCATATAATCATGTGTTCCTTCCTAGCACGGCCCCCCGAGCTAGGCACGTAAAACTAAAGCTAATGCTTCAGATGCTCAATGTACCTCTAGAATTTATCAACAGAATTCAATGTACCTCAACCGTTTTGACAGAAATTACGATAAAATGCCTGATCTTCCCAGCTGGGCCCTCGGCTGTATAACGCTCTAAATACATAAAAATATACTGTTCTAATGTACCTCCAATGTACCTCCCGATTTATGTATTAAATTCCAGAAATTCTAATTAGAACAGAAGATATTCAGCTTTAAAGTTTTGTCATCCTAGCGGGGCCCTCTGTAACCAAAGTGAATACGAATAAAAAAAGTATACCATTTTTATGTTTTTCCAATGTACCTCTTAGTTCTTCGCAATTTACCAAATTTAGATACCAAATTATGATATTAGTAAATAACAGTACACGCTTGGTAAAATAAGGTCAGCAACAGGTAATATTTGCTGCAGTGAGGGTAGCTGTGAATAGTTTATTTGTTAGTTTTCCTACCAAAAAGCAGTTTTAATTTAGTTAGCATACCTACTAATATGTTTTGTTGACCTTACCTTACCAAGTATCATAATTTTGTATCTAAATTTGGTAAATTGCGAAGAACTAATAATAATAATAAATAAACTTTCCTACAATCACACCAATTATTTAGCCCAAGAGAAGCTTCGAAGAAACTCATTAAATGGTTACTAGACAACGGATAAACATACTTAAAATACTTAAATACATACTTATTATACATAGAAAACACCCAGACTCGAGACAATTTAGAAAAACAATAATTTCTAAATTGACCCGACCAGGGATCGAACCCGGGACCTCAGAGATGGCGACACCATGAAAACCGGTGTACAAACCACTCGACCAAGGAGGTCGTCTTTTATGTTTTTCCAATGTAACTAACAGGTACATTGGAAAAACATAAAAATGGTATACTTTTTTATTCGTATTCACTTTGGTTACAGAAGGCCCCGCTAGGATGTTAAAACTTTAAAGCTGAATATCTTCTGTTCTAATTAGAATTTCTGGAATTTAATACATAAATCGGGAGGTACATTGGAAGTAAATTAGATCAGTATATTTTTTATGTATTTCGAGCGTTATACAGCCGAGGGCCCAGCTGGGAAGATCAGGCATTTTATCGTAATTTCTGTCAAAACGGTTGAGGTACATTGAATTCTGTTGATAAATTCTAGAGGTACATTGAGCATCTGAATCATTAGCTTTAGTTTTACGTGCCTAGCTCGGGGGGCCGTGCTAGGAAGGAACACATCATATAATCCCATATAAATTACCATTCCGTATTCACGGTTTCTGTATTCGCGGCATATTTTTGGAACATATACCCCGCGAATAAAGAGCTTTTACTGTATGTGCTAGATCCTTCTAGAACACTCTTTCACTGTACCATTCCACATGTTCCAGACTGTTCGACAGTCCGCACACACCGAAGTCGCTGCTGGAGAAATGCTCGACGCCCACGCACCACCCGCCGCGCTCGAGACTGTTCCCGCCGAAAGTCAACGCGGTCACAGGTGAGATTTATTGTTTATCTGTTGGTGAGTTAGGGGCTAGGGCGCAATATCTCCATGTATAGTGTCCAAAAAGTTTGTCGGTTCTGTTAGACTGCAGTTTCAGTAAATAGTGACGCCAACAGACACGTCGATGAACCACATATTATGCGTTCTAAATCGAGCCGGCTTTGGCAAGGTGTTGCTGTACCATGGTTTACCTCTCTGTGTAAAATGTTGATCGTTGTCTAACGGACCAAAGACTGCACACACATTCACCAGCTAGAGCGGCGATGGGCCTGTCACGCTGAGCACATCTGGAGTTATTATTATTTTGTAAAACGCGGGCTGAGGCAGTGCACTGCCTCAGCGGTCCTTATTGTCTAGTCTCTGACTAACCCCTCGGGGATAATAGTCGTGATTATATGTATGTATGTAGAATGTATGTATACTCATCAAATTGTATATTTGACCACCCATCTTGATGCAGGCATGCCCTCCGGCTCCAGCCACCACCTTCACCCTCCATCGGGCGACGAAGACAGTGCCTTGGGCAGTCTTCCGCCCGACGAGATGGACGACTCCCGCCCGCGCTCCGTCGCCAACATCAACCCGTTCACACCGGACGGTGAGTTACCTGTAGCCAGATATACGCCGTGGCTAGATATAAGCTACAAACAGCGCTTTAGGCAGTCTGCCGCCCGACGAGATGGACGACTCCCGCCCGCACTCCGTCGCCAGTATCAACCCGTTTACACCGGACGAAAGTGAGATACCTGTAGCCATTGCCAAGCTTATGGCAGTCATCTTCACTGAGGAGGCAAAGTGATAGCGCAGGCCCCACTAATATAAGATAAGATACCTGTAGCCAGATATACGCCGTAGCTAGATATAAGCTACAGTCGCCAGCCCGACGAGATAGACGACTCCCGCCCGCGCCCCGTCGCCAAGATCAACCCCTTCACACTGGACGGTGAGTTACCTGTAGCCAGATATACGCCGTGCTATACTACTTCCGATCCGAATTCGATAAAGAATGTTACAGAAATATTATGCAAATATCTAGTGTAATTCGAATTTTCACTTTTTTTTATAAAAGAAACACACCATTGTCAGATGTTTTATCGATAATCTCTCTGAAAAAACATAAAAAATCCGATTGACACTTATTGTTATTCTTTCTAAACCACCACTGTATGAAACGGAACTAAATAAAACAATAAAAATATAAAATATTGGTGAAGCACTCCAACCGTTTTAGATTTTAGGCCAGACTAACGAACAGCAATTGATTTGATTTGAGATAATGACATTGCCTTATATGTAAAGATAGATAATAACACTGCCTTTTTGTGTGCTCAGGCCAAGCGCTGAATAAGAAGAAGCGCGCCCTATCAAAAACACCTACATGGGACGCGACGCCCGAGCAACCGGCGAAGAGACTGCGGGTGAGTTCTCATCTTCCCACTGCCCAGCGTTGGATCGCCCTCGGGCTGAGAACGTCAACTTCCTAAAATGACAAGTTCCGAAAAAGACAACTTCCTTAAATGACAAGTTCCGAAAACAACAACTTCCTAAAATGACAACATCCAAAAACGACAACATTGTCATTATTACAAACACTATGAAAAACAAAGTAAGTAATTCAAAGTTACAACACAAGCATCCAGTCAAATATTACTTGCTACTACGGAACACTTATGACCATACGCTACGATCTAATACGTATAAATTTGACATTTCACAACTGAGGGTCGAAATTCCACACCCCATAATAAGTACCCCCCCATATTAGTAAGTTGTCATTTTCGGAAATTGACTATTTTTGAATAGACGTTTTAGGAAGTTGTCGTTTTCGGAACTTGTCATTTTGGGAAGTTGACGTTCTCAGCCTGGGGGTTTGGTCTGTGATTATAATTTGTTGGATAGGATGTTTGTATTTTATTTAAACATTATTTTTTGTGTTGACCAGGAGTCGAACATCTCCCGCTACAACGTTGAATTCGTGGAGCTGGGCGTGGTGGGCCGCGGCGAGTTCGGCCGCGTGGCGCGCTGCGTCAACAAGCTGGACGGCTGCGTGTATGCGCTGAAGCGGTCGCTGCGGCCCGTGGCGGGCTCGGCGGCGGAGCGCACCGCCGTCACCGAGGTGTACGCGCACGCGGCGCTGGGGAAGCATCCGCACGTCGTCAGGTTTTTTTTTTTTTTGCATTTTTTTTGTTTTTTTTTGCATTTTTTTTGTATTTTTTTTGCATTTTTTTGTTTTTTTTTGCATTTTTTTTGTTTTTTTTGCATTTTTTTTTTGGGTTAGAGACTTTTTTGTGCGGTAACGGTGTCGGTATGCCGAAAGCATACCGCGCCGCTTCCGCTTTCGCACATGTCTGCAAATATTTATGCAGAGCCCTTTTGTACCGTCGTGAAATAATGTCGTCTTCGAGTTGGAGTGATGAAGATACTTTAGTTTATTACATTTATACTCGTTCACGTAAAAAAACGTTTTTGCCGTCATCCTTATATCGAAAATAATATGACTTAACTGTCGTGTATTTGTTGCGGCTAAAGAACTTTTGCAGGATGACGAAAAATTTTATACATGAACAGAATGAAAAAGGAAACATATTAGGAGCTTTTGAATATTATATCCTTAGCTTTAGCAAAGCAAAATACCAGGTTCAGGGTATGTGTTCTTTTCTACTTCCAGTACTAACATAACCACGACGAATCAGTAAGCTTTCGGTACCGCGTTTGCCGAGCGTCTTTATTTAAATGGAGCATTCCTGATTGGTGCGGTAAGCGCGGCAGCGGTGCGTCACAGATTCGGCTTACCGCGTCTCTCGCCCTGTGCAAAATGGCGGACATTCATGTCATGTTAGTACTGAAAGTAGAAAAGTACCCCTTACACATTCCCTGAACCGGGTATTTTGCTTTGCCAAAGCTGGGGAAATACTTTCGTTCTGTATAGGATACAAAATTTTCGTCAGCCCGCAAAAGTTCTTTAGCTGCAACAAATGCACGACAGTTAAGTAATATTTTTTCGATATAAGAATGACGTCAAAAACGTTTTTTTACGCAAACGAGTATTAATAAACTAAAGTATCTTCATCACTCGAACTCGAAGACGACATTATTTGACGACGGTACAAAACGCCTCTGCATAAATATTTGCAGACACGTGCGAAAGCGGAAGCGGCGCGGTATGCTTTCGGCATACCGACATGTTGATGTCGCACCGCTGCTGACTTCTGACAAATCAGAAAAGGGCCTGAGGCCCTTAAAATATTTATAAAAAAGTACCTGGCGAATACGCGCGTTTCTCGTACTGCTTATTTACCATCAAAATGTATATTTAGACCTCTTCCTCACCTCTTTTTGTTTCGGTCTCCGCATCTGCACCGAATCTGCTATCTAACCGAGCAGTAGATGAGCGGCGATATTTTTTTATGCATTATTTTTTAAAAAAAATTTTATGCAAAACCTTTATTTCCTTTCCAACGTCGCGCCGAGCCAGAGCTGTACACGCCTTTAATTTTTTTTTTTTACTTTTTAAGATTTTATTGTAAAAAAATTTTTTTTTGCTTTTTTTACACTATCCATCCTCTCCAGATACTACTCGGCGTGGGCGGAGGACGACCACATGATAATACAGAGCGAGTACTGCGACGGCGGCTCGCTGCAGCAGCAGATGGGCGCCGGGCCGCTCGCCGAGCCAGAGCTGCTGCTCCTCTTGGCGCACGTCGCCCATGGACTGGCGTTAGTATACATTGTGTTATCATCATTATATTATAAAGTAGGCGCCGTTTTCCTCTGTCTGTGGCACCGCACTATTCTCCTGAACCACGCAATGGATTTTTATGCGATTATCACTAAAAGATAGAGCGTTAACTGAGGATGGTTTTTGTTTATATTTTGTTGATATATTTGTTTAAATCTTCGATCAACAATACAATTAGATGTCAGATCGGCGCTAAAAATGTGTCTCGGTAAATAAGAGCGCACTTGAGAATTGAGCTCTTATTTTCTCGCAAGGCAATACCAGGAAAATGTGCTTTATTTGTTGCCACTTAAGGTTGATTTCACCACTAAATGTTATTGACGACTTTTAATTTTTAAGTGACAGGAGTAATGTGTTGCTTTGAAAAAGTATTTATTTACGTGGACAGTATTAGCTTTGATTTTGTACGTGACGCGGTATCTACTTGGTATTGTTGATCGAAGGTTTATATAGCTGAACTATAACGGTCTATCTAAGTTTGCGTGGACGAAGGCGCGGGCGGACTGCTAGTACATATAGCAAAATTATTTATTTATTATTTATTTTAATTTAATCTTTATTACACAACATTTAAAAAAAAATGTTTAAAAGGCTGACTTAATGCCAAAAGAAGTAGGATTTCTCCACCATTCTTTTTAAGGAGAGATAAAACGTAAAAATTTCAAGGAAAATAGTAAAAACAACACACACGTTTTTTATTGCCATCCACGTTTATTATGGATTTCTAAATCAATATGCATTTTAAAACAACACATAAAGATATTGAATATTTTAGAGGTTGGAACGATATTACCCGAATGATAGTGAACGGTTTTATTGACTGAGACGTCACGCGTTTGGAAACGTCTACAGAGCAACGCTTCGCTAGGAAACATCCATCTATCATGGCATGATATACAAATGTGTGACGTCACTCGTCTGACTCGGCGCCATATTGCTGAAGCGTATATTTCGTTATACTTTTTTATCGAAATATTTAGAATAAACTAAAATAAATATTATTTATTATCATAACCACCGATAAATAATATGAGACCGTTTTTAGAATCTAGTCAAAATATATCCTATTGTATAGTGCGTTTCATCAAATAGTTCCTATGCCGTCATGTTGGCATTCCTGTCTTGTTCCTGCCAGTATTGCCAACTTAGTGGAATTTCCACTAAAACTGGTGGTTTCGACCTCCACTTTTAGTGCGGAAATATTGCTTTTAGTGGCTTGTGGTTTTTCCAGTGGATTTATAGAAATTCATTTTAAGTAGGCTGAATCATTCAAACAATATTAGTTTTAGTGGAAAATGTACTATGTTGGCAACACTGCAGGAACAAGACAGGAATGCCAACATGACGAGATAGGAACTATTTGATGAAACGCACTATAGCGATGACTGATGACTTCCTTCGCCCAACTTAGGCTGTACTTAACTTACAATAATGTTCGTTCGTTCCATTATACACACAAATATAAACGGGATTTAACGCAAAACTACTTACCTACGCATACTTTTTTAGTGGTTTTGTGTTAAATCCCGTTTATATAAGGCGACTGCTAGAAACCGCAAGAAACTTCAAGCGCTGGTCAGGTCAAGTGTTTTAGACATGACAAAAATGACAATAAAGAAATTCGTGCTTTTTTATTTTTCAGTAAATAATTCATTTTATGAATTTTAATTTGATAGTCTTTGAGTATCTAATTTATTTTAAAGCAATAAAGAAAAATAAAATGAAAGAATTAACAGTATTAAATAACGATTATTTACAACGCGCGGGCAGCGGCCGGCCGTTGACCCGTCCGCGTCAGCTGGGCGATAAGTACCTACGTTAGTCTGCAATCTTTTTTGTCATTTTTGTCAAATTTAAAACACTTGACCTGACCAGCCCTTGAAGTTTCTTGCAGTTTCTAGCAGTCACCTTATATAATATGTATATATGTACTATCAACAAAATCTGCCGTATACCAACCACCTTAAGGTCTATTTTCATTTGCATTTGTCAAATCTATGGTACCGGCTTGCTCAAACATGCTCTTACCGGCGTACTCAAAAATAATAAAATTGTGTAGACAGTCAAATTGTTGTTTTGTTTGTCGTTAATCAATGAAGACAAAAGGCGGTACAGACAATTTCTTACTTTTAAATAAACGCTTCGTCGCCATTGGTCAATGTTAAACAAAGGGCGGGACGAACTGTGGTCATCTTGTGCAAGCAACATTTTTTGAAAATGGTACTCCATCGGTTTTGTTGACAGTACTTTAAATATAATAATGTTATCTAACCAACCCATTCTCCAACAGCTACATCCACTCGCTGAACCTAGTCCACATGGACGTGAAGCCCGGCAACATATTCGTGTGTTCCGGCGAAGGCGAGCGAGCTCAGGACTCGGACGATGGTTACGAGGACGACGACGCGCCCACGCACCTGTATAAAATCGGTGAGTCTACACACACATACATTCTAACCATTGACCATAGTAGTAACCATTTAACGAGTTTCATAAGGAAGCTTCTCTTGGGCTAGATAATTAGTGTGAGTGTAGGAAAGTAGGAAAGTTTTATTGACCTAACCTGGGGGTAATTACCCCCGCGGGGGTAAATCAGCTGTTTCACGGGGGTAAGAAAGAGCCTAATTATTATAATCGTAAAATTAAAAAAATATCTCCAGTACCTAAAAGATTCACTGAAGCAGTATTTTCCGGACTTGGATAATCGTCAGTCGAACTCTTAGATATTAAGACCGTTTTCTACTGATGATGACATTATCCGAGACGAAGATGTGGCGGCAAAAGTGAAGTTTCTTGGATTACGCGAGAATAGTAGGTACTTTGAAAATAGAATTTCAGAATTATGATTTTAGCGCACATTTTGGCTCAAAGCAGGTGCCGAATATCCTGTTTAAGCTGACAGAGCTTTAAAAATGCTAATACCATTTGCCACCATCTACAGATGTGAGAGTGATTTTTCTACTCAGTAAAGCAGTTTTCCACGTAGATCACAGGGGTACCAATATTGAAAAGGTTAGGAACCACTCACCTAGAAGAATAGACAAGAACGTCCATACAAACCGTTTGTTTTAATTCTAGAATGAGAGACCTAAAGTTCGCTGCAACCGCTGCAGCGCTTAAACATTTATGTCGTCTAGTCAACAGACAGACATCGCAGCGCCAGATCGCCGATCGGTCAAAGACAACGTAGTGTGTATCAAGAAGGCGTCTATGATTGTAGAAGCCGTGGCACAGAAATGAAAATATATCCTTTCTATTCTATTATTACGATATAAATACCAAATAATGACTCGAAAAACAATTAATTTCACTTACTTGACAACTGAGTTGTAGTAAACGTCTAGGTGTACATAAGAAATAAAGAATTGTTTTCGCCGCCCCGCACGCGCCTAAGCCGTGTGAATGTCGAAACCACACTAAAGCAAGGTGCTGAACTGCCGAGTCGACTCCGCAGATGAGTCCAAAATAGTGCGTGTTAGGAACGCCCTATCTAGTGTAACGTATACATCGCTGATTCCTACATACATACATACTGAAGACGAGTGAGCTCAAGACTCGGACGATGGTTACGACGACGACGATGCTCCCACGCACCTGTACAAGATGGGTTTTCGGTGTCATACATACATACATAAGCAGAGATCACAGCTTTCCATTTGCTACGATCCTGATGCTGCACGAGTATTGGCAAGTGGAGGCTACAGGAGTGCTAGCCATCCACACTCTCGATTTATTCAGTTGCCCGCTACGTCTACTACAAGATGGATGTCATTGAACAAATGAAACGTTGCCATTAATGATATTTTTTTGGTTTATAACTAATGTATAGGAATGTTTATTTCTTTGCTTATCCGATCCCACGCGTCGTTCACTTTACTTTTATCCTTGTGATATGGATTTTTGGGTTTGCGCGAGTGTGGTTGACTCCCCTTGCCTCGGCCCTTCGCGTCCTTTGACTCGCATCCGAAAAACCGACACAAAGCGTAGCGACAGCGAGGCGAGGCGAGGGGACACGACGCATCGTCCTCACCCTCGTACCAGTGGCGTGCCTAGGGCTTCAGATTGGGGCAAGCCACGAAACCTGAAGTTCCTAATCTTGCTAGGTACCTAGGTACAATGTTGGTGCCCCTTTGTGACACTAGCCACATTTTTTACTCAAATCGTCATAGGCCGTGGCATTCCAAACGTTCTTGTCGTTGGTAAAAAAACAGGCTATTACCTTCTATTACATCTTGAATGTGATTTTTGAGAATTTTATTTTGGCCAATTTAGGCGTTCTTTATCTCAGAAACAAAAATACATTAACAGTATTTACTTATTGAATAGTGTAGAATAGCTATTGGCATAGTACGTAGCGGCCTCGCTTATTGTAAATTTCAAAATTGCAGACAAAGATTTTCATAAATTGCGCGAGGTCACTTTCTAGAACTAATTGAGCTCCTGGATTGAACTACTGTTCTAAACAAATGAAATAAAAAAATGAAACAAAACTAAAAAAACTTCGAAAATCGCGTTAAGTTAACTGTGAATTTCTCTTATCTACGATAATATTATTGAGTAAAATTTATACCAGAATAATTGTTACTTCATGAGGAATAAAAACGTTATGATGAATTTATTATCCTATTTCGATGAAAACTATAAATACAACTAAGTACAAAATAATTACAACAAAATGCGATGCGCCGGCCGTCCGAACTCAGCTTATTCTCGCAGAGTGGAGATTCGTAATATTAAGCATGCATTTATTATCCTATTTCGATAAACCGATAAATACAACTGGAAAATTACTACAAAATGCGAGAATGGGCATTTTGCGCGGGAATCACAGTCGATATGTAGGCCTCTACACTTAATTTATTAATTATTAGGTACTTAATTATTTGAATGGAAGCAACCAACAATCCAAAGAGTTTTTTACATAGACCTATTATAATTAATGCCCTAGATGACTTTTAATAGTTTGCGAAATACATAAATCATGTGTGATGTTCAAAGAATTTATTTACCTCTGCCTTTCGTATGCCAATCATCAACACGTTTAAGTACACATTTGTTTGCAACACATCACATGCCCAACACATCTAAGTTCGTCACATAGACCAATAAAGCGACGAACTGAACTCGGAACACATTTTTTTTTATCACAAATTACGAAAACACTTGTTTGTTACTTAAAAATAATCCCTCAAACAAAGTGAAGTGTGACAATAACAAAGAATAAAAAATGGCTGGCTGCTGCCTGTGGCTGCTGCACAGCGCGTATTAACGCTCGCCTCTGATTGGTTCGCCCGAGCTCGAGCTGTCGTCGGTCGCCTCTGATTGGTTCGCCCGCGTTTAAGTTGCACGTGATTCGGTAGAAATAAAGCCTGATTTGGAGAAGGCCTTACTTGCGAACTTCATAACGCAAGCTGGCTTTGACGAAGAGTATGAATTTCTCATAGAATCTATACATACTTACGCAGTATTATGTTTATAGAGTAGCAATTTTGTTAAAGTTAGAAGAGAGCGGATATACTTTAAATCCGAAGCCCGGTTGCAAGCCAACTTGTGCGAGAGAGATGTAAAGCGTCGCACGATTTATAAGCAGCTTTATGCGATTTGTTTTATGAGAAACTAAAATTGATAATTTGAATTCTGATGAAAGAAAATTAACAATGGTAAAAAATATTAAGTGATTTTAATAATTGCGTTTTACCAGTAGTGATATTGAGTTTTTGTTAGGGCAAGCCGGGCTTTTCGGCTTGTATGAAGGTACCGCCACTGCCTCGTACTCGCGTTCCCTCGTGTAGCCTCGTGGAGAGTGGATGGGGCATGACATACATCCTTTGCTTTGATTATTCTTATTACGTTCTTCATATACGCTCATCGGTTGAGGGTATTCTTGACCTGACCTTTAACGAGAACGTCACCGATCTGATCTAAGTACGATCGCCGAGGTCTCCACCTTCCAACTATCCCATTCACTCTCGCCTTATGCACCTTTTTACACACACACATACATATTCGTGTGCTCCGGTGAAGGCGAGCGCGCTCTGGACTCGGACGACAGATCGTCACCAGTCGTTAAACCACCCTCTTACGAATATCCGGCGTGAAATAATGGCACTTAATGCTGTTGTGTTTCGTCCGGCCAGTGAGAGTTCCGGAGCCCCCCCCCGCCCTCAAAATTCCTATTCCTTCCTTAAACCTATTCCTTTTTTAAAGGTCGACAACGCAACTGCGACTCCTCTGGTTTTGCGGGTGTCCATGGGCGGCGGTGATTGCTCTCCATCAGGTGACCCGCCTGCTCGTTTGTCTCCTTTTTTATAAAAAAAATAAAAAATACCCACCTTTTATCGTAGCTGTAAATGTTTTGGTCAATAAATAAGGCAATAAGGACCGCAAAAGCAGTCCTCTGCCATAGTCCACTTTTACGACGCAAAGGAAAGAGATGGGGTGGTAGTATTCTTTCACCGCTACGCGACAGTTATAAATAAATAAATACATCAATAAAGTGTGTGCTTTTTGGTCAAAAATGGACTATGGTAGAGGACTGCTTTTGCTGTCCTCATTGCCTAGTCTCTGACTGACCCTTCGGGGATGAAAGTCATGATTAAATGTATGTATGTATAAAATGTGTTCCTTTTTGTCAGGTGACCTGGGCCACGTGACGTGCGTGTCATCTCCCTCCGTGGAGGAAGGCGACTGCCGCTACCTGCCCAAAGAGGTGCTACACGAAGACTTCGCGCACCTCACCAAGGCGGACATATTCGCGTTCGGTGAGTTACATACATAAGGATGGATACTTGATGGCGCAGCAACTAGCGCGTTCGGCTTGCGATCTTGCCCGCTAAGCAACTTACGCAATGCCTTGTCACTGATTGGGTGACCAAATTGAAAACATCTCTAGCTCCTCCGTGCTTTGGAAGGCCGTAAGCCGTTGGTCCCGGTTGTTGTCGTAAGATGGCAGTAGTTAAACCCACCAACCCGCATTGGGCCAGCGTGGTGGGTTATGGCCCAATATCCCCACGTGCTATTGTCCACCTGGGAGGCCTGTGCCCAGCAGTAGGACGTTTATAGGCTGATGATGAGTTACATACATACTTACAGTTTACTTGACTAAAAGCACTCGTACCAAAAAAATTTGGCAAGTCGTTCCTATGTAAGACCATTCGACTTTAGAATTCTATGCCGCGGCGTATGTGTTTCCCAGCTCCTATGGTCCCGAGTCTTAAGCGGGGCGTGAAACGGATTTTTTCATCATCATTGTTATACATTGTATAGATTCACGGATATTATCCCGAAGGGTTAGTGAGAGTAGGCAATGGCTCCACGGCACACTGAATAACAACTGGGCCCTTATTCCGTAACGATTCCTTGTTTCAAAACCGCGTTCATTCCTTATAAAGTTACGATATCTTCCCAAAAACGTATGCGTTTGACGTTTGTGCGCGGTAAGGTTTAGGTGTGGAATCTATAGATTGCGATACAGAATCAGGGCCCTGCACCTGTGTTAAGAGGCCTATTACATCTCGACTGTGATTTTTGCGTAAAATGGCTAATTTTGGCATTATGGATCTCAGAAACAAAAATACATTGACAATTATGACTTATTGAATAGTGTAGAATAGCTATTGGAATAGTGCGTAGCGGCCTCGCTTTTTGTAAATTTTGCTTAACTTTTTAATTTTGCAGAGAAAGATTTTCATAAAGTGCGCGAAGGCACTTTTTTGAGCTCATCGAGTGAACTACTGTTCTAAACAAGTGAAATATTTTTTTTTTAATATTATCTCTTAATTAGTCGAATAGTGCGTAGCGGCCTCGGAATTTTTAGATATCATTGATTTTATATAGGAAAAAAATCTTATTCTAAACCAAAAAACTTCGAAAATCGCTATAAGTTAACTGTGAATATCTCCTATCTACGATAATATTATTGAGTAAAATTTATACCAGAGTAATTGTTACTTCATGAGGAATAAAGATTTTATAATGAATTTCTTATCCTATTTCGATAAAAACGATAAATACAACTGCAAAATTACTGCAAAATGCGTTGCGCCGGCCGTCCGAATTCAACTTATGCTCACAGAATGAAGATTTGTAATATTATGCACAAATTTATTATTCTATTTCGATAAAAACGATAAATAC
This sequence comes from Scoparia ambigualis, assembly GCA_963921215.1. Lineage (NCBI taxonomy): Eukaryota > Metazoa > Arthropoda > Insecta > Lepidoptera > Crambidae > Scoparia > Scoparia ambigualis. The sequence goes on along the minus strand of OY992515.1, from coordinate 31,136,132 downwards.
AACTGCAAAATTACTACAAAATGCGAAAATGGGCATTTTACGCAAACATTACATTCGAGATGTAATAGGCCTCTTAAGCGCGATAGGTGACGAGCCCGTGGCCGCTTTGTGCTGTTGGATGTATGAGCTGTGTTCCGTTAGTCGCATTTTACGACACCCATCTACACCAATCAAACAAACACGCATAAAGTAGCAGTCAAGCATACATATACACACAGCGGTAGACGTACACGCATATTTCTAGTTCAAAAAATGCAGATTTTGTACAGTATTTTCGGTGTTAGTTAAAAGTTCATAATTGATTTCCTTATCGTATCCTTGGAAAATGATATTAGGTAGCATACCACTTATCGAAGTATTGATAGCTCTTATCTCATAGTAGTATTTTTGGTGCACAATTTTAATGTATAAACGAAATTTAAGCAATTATAGTCCTTATTACTTATACATAAGGTGGCTACCTATCGTCGATTGTAAATACTGATAGACGTCACGTTTCAATTATCGTGTAAAAGATATCATACGATTGTGATTTGATTATGAATCATCATCGTTTGCCTAGAAACAAAAAAAAAACCGGTTGTGTACCTATAAGGTTCTATTTTTAGCAAGTATTTTATGTCACTATTTGACCGATCGGAGGCTTGAATGACATAATTAATGCAGGTTTAATTCCCAAGTCAGGCAAATTGTGGTTAATATTTTTTGTTGTAAAGCCCGGGTTTGTGATTACCTATCCGCATTTCTAAAGCGTGGTGATAAAGCTAACAAGGCCTAAGGTCTTTGTGAATCGACAAAATAAATACAATACTTTATTAAAATAATAATTTATTACAAATTAAACAATCATACACAGCTCACACATCCGCAGTTTTTGACGTAACCAGTTCCACCTTCAGCTTTAGCGTCACTTACCATCAGGTGAGATGATGGCGAAGTCAGTAAACATTATAAAAATAAGGTAAAAAAGTAACAATTCCGGTAAAACAAGCCAATCGTTCACAAACATTCAAGAATGTACATTTAATACCGTTTTAAAAGCATAAGAACCTTTCACAGCTGGGCACAGGTCTTCATTATAGTGTATAGAAACTTCAAATTTTCACCACCGCCTTGCCTTGGTTTTCGCCTGCCAACATGCCAATAAAAGCGTCATAGATCTTGTCGAATCCTTCAGTCACGTGCTCTTGCGTCTTCAGTTTATCCGATTTGATCCAACCGACCATTTCGGCGAACGCACCACCCCATTTTCCGATCCACCTGTGCACTATGAACCCTTCAACCTTCAACTGCTTGGATACCAAAGACGGCTGAATTATTGTAGCTTTTGGCAAACTGATGTCGTTGTAAGAACTAATGCTACCACACACAGACACTCTTCCGAACAAATTCATCTGACTTATGATGATACTGCTCAATTCACCACCGACGTTATCGAAATAGCAATCCACCCCTTTAGGTGCTGCCTCCTTCAAAACTTTGGCAGCATCTACAGTTTTGTAGTTGAAAGCCTTGTCAAAACCCAATTCTTGCTCCAACCATTTGCATTTTTCGTCGGTGCCAGCGAAGCCTATAACTTTACAACCCTTGATCTTGGCTATCTGCCCAACTATGGAACCAACAGCGCCCGCAGCGCCCGTCACAACGACGGTTTCGTTCTCCTTAGGCTGGCAAAGTTCGAGGAATCCAAAGTACGCAGTCGCTCCAGGCATACCAATTGCTCCTACGCCCAAAGACTCTGGTAGTCCTTTTAGATCAGGCAGCTTATACACTTCTTCGGACGCGTTGACAACGCTGTAATCACACCAGCCACGGTGTGTGACGACTTTAGAGCCGACAGGGTATTTAGGGTTCTTAGAGTCTTCCACTTTCCCCACTTGGTAACCGAACTGGTCGTAAGGCACCTGCTTACTGGCGTTGTAAGCTCGTTGGTATGGGTCCACACTAATCCATTCTGCTTTGACGAGAATCTCGCCGTTTTTAATGGCAGGCAACTCTTGTTCGACAATGTCGAAGTCGTCCTTCTTCGGGACGCCCACGAAGAATTTGTTGACAACGTACTTGCGTGCTTTCACCATGGTGGTAGGTAGTGGACTGAGTTGGTTGATTCGAGCCTATATTATTATAGTGTTTGGTGGAGTGATAACGAGTGATAACGCGTGATAGGGCTGGGATTAGATTTGTTTGTGTGGTAATTTTTTCTATTATTTTAGTTGGTGTATTATGGGTTGTGTGTATGCTAAGTTTACGAAAATTCTGGCAGATGTTTAGTATAACTTTAATTAATGTAAAAAAAATGTTTTTTTGTTGATTTTGTGTTTTTCTGAATATCAGTTACTTAATTGCAAAAAAGCTATTGATAACCGTGATGATTGACCGTGTCACGTAGCGGTGAAAGAATACTACCACCCCCTATCTTCCCTTGGGTGTCGTAAAAGACGACTAACGGTCTAAAGACTGCACATACATCCAACTGCATGGAGCGGCGATGGGCTCACCATCACCACTTGTCACGCTGAGCACATGTGCAGTCGCTATTTGGTGAAAAGTGGACTATAGCAGAGGACTGCTTTTGCGGTCCTCATTGCCTAGTCTCTGACTAACCCTTCGGGGATAAAAATCGTGATTATAATATGTATGTATGTTAAATATTATTTCTAACAGCCACACCAATTATCCAGCCCTATTAGAGCTTAGCTGATACTTTGGACACAAGATAGATTAAAAATAATCATAAAGAATTCAAAGTCTACCCAAGTATACTCGCGTACAAATCAAGATATTATCACGCAAATGAACGTCAACCGGAAATCAAACCCTATCTATATTTTAATTTTACATTTACGCCACCTTTACGCATTGCGGAGATCGTAGAAGTTTTTTTGTTATTAAAAGTGATAGGAATAGGCAGACTGTATTTACCTAAAATTCTTGACGGGACATAACATGGAGCTGTTAATACCTCCAAATTTGATACCGGTATTTTGTATATATCGGTATTTCCGGAAAACTCCGTTTTTTTTTTCTATTGGCACTAATGTAGTGGTTGGAAGAGTTTAAAACTATTCTTCATTTATTAAAAATAGTTAAAATTGTTCAAAGTAAACCAAGAAAAAAAATTGAATAAAATCTATAATGTTCTTATGTATGTTTAAACACTTCCAAAAACTGGGACTGAATAAGAAATCCTGGAGTTTTCGGTAAATACCGATATAATATATATAAAATACCGGTATTAAAGGTCATTGAGCATTTTGTTCGGACATTTGATCCACAGCATACATAAACAAAATAAAACAGACTATGCAAATAATTGTCGCTGAAACACAATAATATAGGTGGGCATGCTTGCAAACCGTGGCAGAATTGAAGAAAAAAATATTTAAAAAACAACAACTACGTACAACATACTAATAAAAAAAATAACCTCGAAATTAAAGACAATACGCTGCTCTTCGCGATTGTCTTAAAGTTCTAACCTATCACGTGACCTACAGGAGTAAGGCACCTAGTATTTCTGTTGTCTAATAAAAAAATATTAAAATTTGAACTTACTTATTTAAGTACCATAATAAATTAGGGCTTTCAACACTACAGCGTAATCTTCGTAATACCGAAAGTTATGCCGATACATTTTAGTGCATTTAATATTAGGGTTTTCAATTTTTAGGCAAAACTATAATAGTGCGAAAACAACTGTTAGGTTAGACAATTTATTGTTCGTTAAAAATTGAGGCCAACATAGTTCGGCCATATGAAATTAGAACTAAAAATTTTAGGCGAACCGAAGGGCAACCCATACAGAAATATGTCGCCTTTGCTGCCCTCAAAAAAACTGCTAGTAATAATTACTATCTTGATAGCTATCAACAATTATGCACTATCAATACTGAATCGAACTCTTATCTTATTGTAGAGTCACCATTAGATATATCAAATCGTACGAATGGTCCAAAAAAACACATTTTAGTAAAATAAAATTAATTGCTTAAGTCAATGTAATTATAAATGAAGGAAAAAGGAACTTAGTATTTTTTAAAAGCTTACATGAGCATTTTTAGTTGGTTCTGACTTAGGTAAAATTAAATATTTTTTTATGAATGCAGTTATTGTTATTTCAAATAATCATTATTGCTTCCATCAATATTTAGTGTACCTCCCCCCCCCCCCCCCTCCCACCGGTATGATTTCTTTATTGCACCCTGTATACACGTAGAACAAATAATAGTAATTATAGTCAATTTACAGTCTCTAATATTCCATCACGCACAAAGAAATTTGATGACTCGTTTCTTTGTCGTGCTTCCAAAAGATGGAACAGTCTACCAGCACACGTATTCCCTCCTACCTATGACATAGGGTCCTTCAAACGAGGCGTGAAGGGGCACTTTGTGGGCCGGCAGAGTGAGGGTGATTGATGCTACGTCTCTTACGCTGCACCAGTTGTCCTCGCGCCTGGACTTCATTTCCACTTAACATCAGGTGGAGTGGAGTAATTTGCAGGGCTTTGTATAAAAAAAAATTGATTGGTATCGTACTAGAGCGTAAGTACTGCGGTGCAAAGTTCATGATCATACGTTAAACTATAATAGTTCCTAGATCTAGATAAGTTATGCACGATAATGACAAAGTAACAGATAGCGCGTGCAGATAGGATGGAACGAAGCTAACGCTATCCAAAAATAAAGATGAAAAATAAATACATAACTACATATTGTTTTCTGAGGTTTAAGCGAGCATTAGAGCTACACATTGAAATGAAACACTTTTTTACGGAATAACTCGCGTTTAATTTACTATTTACATAGTTTTTTTTATATTATCCTGCCGTTTCGAACCCTTTACAGGGTTCGTGGTCACAGGGAGACTGAGGTGTTGGTCGTCTAATAGTTAATAGTTATTTGTTATACAAGAGTGCAAACTTGCTTTTTAACCGCGTGCTCAATTTTGATGACCGAGCAAGCGAAGGATTCTAAAATTAGAATCCTGAGCGTTACCGAGGGAATCAAAAGAGCACGAGGTGAAAAATCTTTGCACTTGAGTGCAACACGTAACTTTTCATCCCACCTCAACGAGGAAATTACCAACCAAATTAAAAAAGTAGGTACACCAAAAAGGTTCCGAGTCTGAGTTTTTAACAAATTAAAAAAAAGTTGTATGATATATTCGGCACCATAGAGGTAGCAGTAAATAGGTTTAATGTTTTTTTTTAATTCACAAACTTAGTGCACACGATGTTCTAAATTCAATTTACTTTATCCTGTAGAGAATAAAAACGGCTTTTCCATTCAGATATTGAAGATTAAAAATACTCTTTCCGAGATGGTGGGATGAAAAAGTTATTTGCCTACCGTCAATCATTTTTATATTTAACCGGGTGCGTTCAAGTTTACATAACTTTATACATGGAGTGGGAGACTAGGCAATGGATGCCGCAAAAGCAGTTTTCTGCCACGCTCCACAGCACACCAATAAGCAACTGCACATGTGCTCAGCGGAACAGGTGGTGAGCCCATCGCCGCTTTATACTGTTGGATGTATGAGCAGTCAGTCAGTCGTCTTTTACGACAACCAAGGGAAGAGAGGGGGTAGGGTAGTATTCTGTCACCGCTACGCAACACTGTTAATAATACGGGTAAACGGTGTAACTTGGTGAAACGTAAGACTTTGACAGTGTGCTGCTATTGTAGTGCCGACTCAGACCAACAAAGAAAGATAGACGGAGCATTACACGCAGTTTAGTGAAGCCAAAAATACCGCGCTCATTCATGTTATAACGCGCTTGTTGTGTTGCATCTGCGTACGTGAGTACGCAGATGCAACACAACCATGTTCATTTTTATTATTGAAATTTTGCATTCACCATGCTATATAGATATAGGATAAAATGTTTGCTAGAAAAAAAATTTATAAGCAATTACGTCTTTATCGATTGTTAAATACCTCCAATAGTATTTCCTTTGACTGTGAGGGTAGACTTCACAGTGACGTTATACCGCTGGCTTGCAGCGTAAATCAAACTACTGTAATTCTGTAATTCAACGAGTCTTCTGAGGTCTCGGTAGCTCAGCGGTTAGAGCAGTGGACCGGCAATCCAAAGGTCGTGGGTTCGAATCCCACTCGAGCTTCCTGAGACTGGTTGATTTTTTTCTAGTAAACATTTTATCCTTGTTCATTTTGTTTAGTACGAGCTCAGAACAACATAAAAAAGGAAAATACTAAACCCTATTCCTTCCTTAAAGACGGCAACGCGTCTGCGATTCCTCTGGTTTTGCGGGTGTCCATGGGCGGCGGTGATTACTCTCCATCAGGTGACCCGCCAGCTCGTTTGCCTCCTTCTGTTATAAAAAAAAAACAAAATGAGCACGGTTGTGTTGCACCTGTGTGCGTGAAAGCGCGTAATAACAAAAATGAGCACGGTATTGGCCTTACTAAAATTGCGTGTAATGCTCCGTCTATCTTTCTTTGTTGGTCTGAGGGTCCCCATTGCCTAGTCTCTGATTGACCCTTTGGGGATAATAGCCGTGAATCTACAAAATAAGTTATCTTATCTCTTATCTTATCTTTGTCACCAGGGTTGACGCTCTTCGAGGCGGCAGGCGGGGGGCCCCTCCCCAAAAACGGGCAGCAGTGGCACGACTACAGGGACGGAAAGCTGCCCGATCTACCAAATCTGTCTAGGGAATTCAACCAGCTATTAAAGGTTAGTACGGGCATTATTTAATATGCCATTGCTATTTGTATCATTAACAGTACCTAGTTATAGCTTGAAATCGTCTAATCTAAAACTGAACATACATATAATCACGACTACTATCCCCGAAGGGTTAGTCGGAGACTAGGCAATGAGGACAGCAAAAGCAGTCCTCTACCATAGTTCACTTTTCACCAAATAGCGACTGCACATGTGCTCAGCGTGACAGTTGGTTAGCTTATCGACGCTCTATGCTGTTGAATGTGCGTGCAGTCTTCACTCTGTTACTCACCTTTTACGACACCCAAGGGAAAGAAGGAAGTGAGGGGTAGTATTCTTTTAGTGAGCGGATACCACACGGTTCATTCATTCGCTCAATTATTCAATCTTTCATTCACTCCTTTACTCATTCATTCATTCATTCAATCATTCAGTTATTCTATCATTGATTTATTCATTCACTCACTTTCATTTACCTATTCACCAACGCCACCTATCCCACCCCACAGAAAATGGTTGACCCCGACCCGGCTTTACGGCCTTCAGCTACCCGCCTAAGAAAACATCCCTTACTCCACCCCTCGTGCAACAAGAGCAAGTCGCAGCTGCGGCGGGAGCTCGCCGCCGCCAAGATGAAGAACGAGCTGCTATCGAGGAAGCTGCAGGAGGCTGCAAGGTGAGAATACTAGCATAGTGTAGGAAGAAGATTCTAGAACTCTCAAAGCAAGAGGTAAAGAACGAGCTACAGCTGGCTGCCAGGTAAGATTACCAGCTAGCTAGCTAGCTAAGTGTAGGAAGAAGTCGCTGCTGATGGCACCCACGAAGTAAGAAGTAGCTTCTGTCGAGGAAGAAAGAGGCTGCCAGGTAGAAGTGCGAAGCATCTAGCCCTCTCTAGAGTCTCAGCTATAAAGTGAGGTGGTAGCCAAGATGAAGAACGAACTGCTGGCGAGGAAGCTGCAGGAGGCTGGCAGGTAAGCTTATTAGCATAGTGATGAAAGAAGAAGCTTCTAGAACTATCCTAAAGCAAGAGATGAAGAAAATGAAATGAGAACGAGCTACAGGTGGCTGCCAGGTAAGATTACCAGATAATTGTAGGAATAAACAGCTGTGGTGGTAGCTAGTGGTATCCAAGATGAAGAACAAGCTACTCGCAAAGAAGAAAGAGGCTGCAAGCAAGGTAAGAAGATTAGCACGCAAAGCATCTGCTAGAAGAGGTAGAGTGTCAAAGGTGCAACTTCGTGGTAGCCAAGATAGAAAACGGAACTACTGCTATCTTCATGTTGCATTCTAGCTAGGAAGCAGCAAGGTGAGTATACCAAGCGCAGTTGACCAGCTAACCATCTGAGGTAACTTAGGATGGTTGCAACGATCAGCGACCCGCCCAAAGAATCGCCCCTCCTCCAGCCCTCGTGCAACAAAAGCAATCACGTCTATCATCACAGAATAACTAATAGTACTACCGTACAGAAGGTTCACTCTCTAACGACTTTCACGCGAAACTGAAACTTATCGTGTGACTCGAGCGTTCATATTCCGTTAAGCAACGCTGCCTCGATATCGATGTGACGTCATGCCGTCACAGACTGTGGTTTCCTTGCGCGCTTGGGATGACTCGTGCCGCGACCCGGCGCTCGGTGTTGGTGCCCTCGCGCTCGCGGCAACCTTGACTGCCATACGCCAAGGCCAAACTGCGGAGGCGCGACAAACGAACCCACCTAAACTGCGGAGTGACACCCCCCCCCCTGCTATTATCCCCGAAGGGTTTGACAGAAACTAAGCAATGAGGACCAAAGCAGTCTTCTGCCTTTGTCCACTTTTCACCAAATAGCGACTGTACAGCTGTGTCCATTTTATATTGACTGTCATTGGCGACGGTGACTTAGACAGAAGCATTCCATTGAAGACATCACGCGTGATGTATAGCTAACTCTGGGCTGTTGCGAGCACAATTTCAACAGACTTTTAAGCCATTAAAGCGGTGCGTCTTAATTACATTTCACCCAAAAGTGACTAATGACCTACCACAACAATTGTAAATTACTTGTTCGCTTAATTCGCCCTCGCACCGCGCAACACCCGCGAGGGCCCGGAACTTTCGCTGGCCGCCTAACCTAACGAACATTAACTTATCGACCCCTTGAATTGGAACATAGCTTACTTGCATTTTTTAAATCAAAGTATCAAAATCAAATCATAACCTTTTTATTCAAGTAAACTTTTAAGACGATTCAAACATGCGTATATAACAATATACGCATGTTTGAATCGTCTTAAAATATATTTTATCTCTTTAAATCTAAATTTTTTATATCATAATATAACTTATCTTTCTAGTTTGTGGTATTCAACCCAACAGGATCCGACGCACAATAGTACAACAGATAGAACATATCTTTGCAATATTTTTATTTTTCGTATGTTTTCCTTTTAAATAAAAAATAAAAAATCAATCAATAAATAAGAAACTCAATGACTGACTGGTTGATAAATGCACAGCACAATCAGCTTTGTTTAGAAACACGTAGAGCATGAATAATGTACAATGGAAATCTGTCGTTTATTATTAAATTAAAAATATAATAATTAGTATTCATAAGTCACTAGAATACGCATTTCTATTAGGACTCCTCAAGCGGCTATTTTTTATACTTGCTTGATACTGTATCTACGAAAAAGTCTACTTTTACTAGCGACTATATTTTCAAAACTAGTCGCAGCTGCAGCGGGAGATCGCCGCCGCCAAGATGAAGAACGAGCTGCTTGCGAGAAAGCTGCAGGAGGCTGCTAGGTGAGAATACTAGTACTAGCTTCTAGAACTCTCAAATCAAGATGTGAAGAATGAGCTACAGGTGGCTGCTAGGTAAGATTACCAGATAGCTAGCTAGCTAAGTGTAGGAAAAAGTAGCGGCTGATGGTAGACAAGAAGCAAGAAAGATTCTCAGAGGAAGAAAGAGGCTGCCAGGTAGAAGGACAAAGCATCAGTCTCAGCTATAGAATGAGATGGTAGCCAAGATGAAGAACGAACTGCTGGCGAGCAATCTGCAGAAGGCTGCCAGGTGAGAATACCAGCTAAGTGTAGGGAGAAGAAGCTTCTAGAACTATCAAAGTAAAAGGTGAAGAACGAGCTACAGATGGCTCCGGGTAAAAGTACAAGGTAGCTGGAGGCAGGTGGTGGTAGCCAAGATGTAGAACAAGCTACTGGCCCAGAAGGAAAAGGCTGCCAAGGTAACTTCATTAGCTAATTGTAGGAAAAATACCCACTAGAATTCCCATATAGCAAGAGATGATCAACTATAGCTACGGAGGACTCTCAGGTCAGAATAATTGCAAATTGAAGGTAGAAACAGCTGTGGCGGTAGCTGGTAGCTAAGATGAAGATCAAACTACCGGATTTGAAGCATGCTACGTTCTAGCTAAGAACCTGCAAGGTGAGTATACCAGCTAAGATGCTTAGGATGGAGCAGCAACGATCAGCTGCGGCGGGAGCTCGCCGCCGCCAACATGAAGAATGAACTGCTGGCGAGGAAGCTGCAGGAGGCTGCCAGGTGAGGATACTTGCATGGTGTAGAAAGAAGTAGCATAGTACAGGAAAAGACAGCTGTGGAGGCAGCTGGTGAAAGCCAAGGTAAAAAAAAGCTACAGGAGACAGAATGGAGCAGCAAGCTTGCTATAATAGGAGATGAAGAACGAACTAGGAAGTACTGGCTAGGAAGACGGGAGGCTGCAAGGTCATATCATCAGCGAAGTGTAGTTAAAGGTAGTTGCTAGAACTCTTATAAAACAAGAGATAAAGAACTTGCTGCGGAAGACTGCTAGGTGAGAATAATTGCCAAGAAACAGCTGTGGAGGTAGCTGGTGGTAGCCAAGATAAAGGACAAGCTACTGGCTGATAATATAATTGCCGACTTCCGCGGTTGAGTGGTTAGCATGCCGGTTCTGGCGTAGCGCCATCTCTAAGGTCCCGGGTTCACATTCCCGGTCGGGTCAATTAAAAAAAATATATATTTTTTTTTTAATTGAAAGCGGGTCTGGGTGTTCATCTATGTTGTGTATTGCAATTGATTTTTGTTTTATTTCTAATGATTATTCTTTTCCTGCCTTACAAATAAACAAAGAATAAGCTTCGAATAGTTATTGCGTGTTTTGTTCCTGACATGTAAATGTCATTTCAAATTAGAGTAACAGAGACAAAACACGGAATAACCATTCGAACCTTATTCTTTATTTATTTGTAAGGCACTTGATGTTTATAAACAGAGGCTTACCCTATCATTCCCACTCCGCAGATGCATAAAATCCCTCACACCCAACCTGGTGGTGACCCAGGACTCTGCCAAGTTCCGCACGCGCTCCGCCAAACGCCTGCAGAAGCCGCGCGCTGACTCGCAGTTGGACTTTGTGCATTCTGCGTCGCCCATGAGGATAGATCGGCGGACGGATCGACGCGGGAAAAAGGTATAGGCGCCAGTATGTAGTTAGAACTGGATAATATGTCATGAAAGAGTAATTAGAACCATATTTTCTGCGTAAACATACAATTTGGGAGTAATTATAACCAATATAAAGAAAAGTATAAACTGTATCTGTCCCACTATAAAAAGGACTTTATGCATTCAGCCTCGCCTATGAGGATAGACGCGGCAAAAAGGTGTAGGTGGTAGTTATAACTGGATAATAATATTAACCAACCTACAATTCATAGCGATACGCCATACGATTAAATAAATAACTGGATGTGTAATGAAATATTACAACTAATTTGAGATAAATGAAAACCATATTTTTTTAAATAAAGTTACAAAACGTTGAAAAAATTACTATCTCAAGTGGGAATCGAACGCACACGTCCACGGCCGGATTGCGGACGATCCGGTGGGCTGCGTTTACTAATCTCTAAAGAACGAATCTATAAAGCAGTCTTATCTTAACTGATTGTTTAAAATATATTTTTTTGTTATTCAGATCTCTTGGTTTGTTGAGACACTGTAGCTATAAAAACATAGCCAAAAAGCGTTGAATAATTTCGACAGGTCTAACCAATACTTTGGCGGTGATGTGTTAAACGCAGCCGGAATGTCGATGACGTGGATTCGATTCCCACGCGAAGTAGTAATTTTTTCATCTTCGAATTTGAGCGTTAACGCCATAAACCTATAATACCAATAAAAATACAATTTGGTAAAGATACGTTCAAAATAATGATCACCTCAATGATATCCATGTGAACACAGACTAATTGATTTGGTTTATAGTAATAACCAATTTACTTATGTCTACGTCAAGTAATTTGAGATAATGATAACATCTTTGCGTAAGTAACTTCTTTGTGTTATATTGAAGGGACAGTCAGTGTCGCCAATGAGAATAGACAGTGTATAAGGTAATGTAATAATAAGTAATGAAAGAGTAATTTGAGAAATAGTAACAACCAATTTAAGATGTAACTTCTCTTCGTAACACATAACATTTATAACAATAAATCATTAACCACCATTTGTTTAGTTGTGCTAACTGGAAGATATGTAATAAAGTGTAATTTGAGATACACTGAAACACAGCACGAGTCATTTGAGAGAAATAGTTACAACCTGTCTAAAGATAGCAAAGTAATTTGAGAAGTAGTAATAACCTCTTGCAAAGGCATAACTAACTTCTTTGTGTTGTACTGGAGGGACAGGTGCTGCAAAACAGTATATAACTTAGTGTATGTACAAGAAGATTATGGAATAGCAAAGTAATTTGAGATAAAGTAACAAAGTAACAAAATAGGGTATTACTACTGTTATATAATGTATAACCATTTTTGTTGTGCTAACTGAAACGTGTAATAACAAAGTAAATTCAGATGTACTAAAACCCTGTTCAGTGAAGGCAGCACGAGTTGTTTTGAGTTGAAATAGTTGCAATCTGCCTAAATATAACAAACTAATTTAGAACTTCTTTGTCTTATACTGGAGGGACTTCCGTGGCATAAAGGTATTATTTGTGTACGCATAACAAATACGAGCGTATAAAAATATGTGTATTTGTATTAACTGAAAGAAGTGAAATGAAGATAATAATTTGAGAAATAGTAACAACCTCAGTAGAGATATAACTTAAAATGTATAACCATCAACCAGCAGATGTCAATTGTGTTGTGCTTTCTGGAATATGTATCCGTAACAACTTGTTTAAAGATAGCACAGTAGTTTGAGAATTACTAAAACCTGTTTAGAGATTACAGTTTTAGTATTTGGGATATACTAAAACTCTGTTTAGAGATTGCAGAGTGAATTGAGAATTACTAATAATCTGTGAAATACTAAGATACCAGTGTAATTTGAGTAATAGTAGCAACATATTTAAATTACACAATCGAGGCACAAAAAGTCAATACAAAAGTAAAAATTAATGTTCAGACTATTACTGTCCCCACTGCAAGGCCTCTAACATTGAAATCAAGTCGTCGCTGCAATTGGCTATTTGACAGTTGTAACAATAAAATATAAAGTACTAGCGGACCGCTCGCGACTTCGTCCGCGTGAACCCCGTACCCCGTGATGAATTTTTGTAAATATTATATAGCCTATCTATGGCACCCGGAGAAAGTGTAGCTTCCCGACGGTGAAAGAATTTTTTAAATCGGTCTAGTATTCAATGCAAACAAACGAACAATCAAATCTTTCCTCTTTATAATATTAGTATAGATGTCGGATATGGTAGTTAAAAATTTAACAACAATTATCCAATAGTTTTTTTTATTAAGTTAATTTGTAAATATTTTATTTTCACAAAGTAAATTTTCGATTTTTTATTTTTGGATTACAAGATCCGAAACACGGGCGGCCATGATTCAGCTTCGTGTGACGTCACATTTCACAAAACAAACAAAAACTATCTGTCAGGTTTCAAGATAAAATTTGTTTTATTGAAGTGTGACGTCACAGGGCAAAATATCACGTGACCAAACAGAACAAGATAAAAATTTGTAAAAGCTATAAAATAAGCGTTTGTTATTTTTAAAATACGTTTCCGAAAACTGTCAAGTAGCCAATTGATGGGTGTTGGCTTAACCACCACGCTTGCCGAATGCGGGTTGGTGATACAAACCCGGGTTATAATTTAATTAACTAAACCAATTTGGATGAAACATACTCCACAATTCGTATCTTGATACTGTTTATGTGAAATAAACAGCATTTACACAAACATGTAAACAAATGCGGGGTTGCTTTGATTTATCAAATCAAAGACTACAAAGATGTGATTTAAAACAAATACAGGAGACAACAATTATACTGAAAAAAATATTCTGAAATTGAGATGATGTTTGGTCGGTCCTATTTGATATTTTTTGTCAAAAAAAAAGATAACATAAACAAATAAAATCTAAAATTGTTCCTTCCAATTTCAAAACTTCTTTGAAGTAACTTGCTCGATTATTGACAAATAAAAAAAAATATTAACTGACAATTATTATAATAATTATAAAGTGCCTTTTTGATGTTAAGAAAATCGTGTGTGATTTTGTGATGTGCTTACGATAACGAATTTAATTGTATCTAGATGATCGAATATTTAAATTGTCACGGTGTATATGAGGTCAGCTGTCGTAATAACGGACACATTCAATTGTCAGCAACCTCTAGGAGTCTTTCTGCCGTACTCAGAGACGTCAATTAAGTTGTAATGACAATTAAGTCTCTTGCTGTCACTTTCTAATGTATAGTGCTAAATAGAGAAGGAAAGACATTTAATTGGCTATTTGACAGTTGTAACAATAAAATATGAAATATGTCGGAAATGGTAGTTTATGATTTAACTATAATTATCCAATAGTTTTTTTTATTAAGATAATTTATAAATATTTTATTTTTACAAAATAAATGCGATTTTTTATCTGTGGTTTGCAAAACCCGAAATACGGGCGGCCATGATTGAGCTTCATGTGACGTCACATTTGACACAATTATCAAAAACTGTGTCAGGTTTCAAGAAAAATTCATATATTTAATGAAATGTGACGTCACAGAACAAAATGTCATGTGATTAACCGTTTTCGCACGAAATTTGAATTAATAAAGAAAAATATGTTTATTTCTATTAAATAAAGCTTTTTCGAGAAAGAAAATATTGTAAATATGTATATTTGCAATTTTTAAAATGCTTTTTCGAAAACTGTCAAGTAGATAATTGTCATTAAAACTTAATTGACGTCTCTCAGTACGGCAGTTAGTGACAGACATGGAGATATAAACAATACTACAAGTGATACAGCCTATACTAATTTTGAAATCAAGTCAATGCTCTACAATAGTACTACTACATAATCTAGATAGTATATTTAATGCAAAACATAGGAACTTACAACAGTAAAGTTACAATACAGCAGCCTTATCGCTCTAAAGCGATCGCAAAATAAACAGACGGAAGTAGGGTTTATTGTATGTACCGTGACAAATGTTTATTTAATAAATGAAAGGTGTTTATATAAACAAATAACTAAAACTGTCCTACAATTTCTTCCATAATTTCTTGTTGTGATATTTGCTTGGATATAATATAAATATGTAGGTACTTTTAATTCGTTAGATATTTAAGAGTTTTCTGTACATTGACTTTCGTTGGCTCGGTGTTTTATTGCTAGAATACATACAAGCATACATAAAAAAGTATTATCATCCGCCTATAAACGTCCTTCTCACTTCACGTCACGTCACGTCACGTCACTTTGGGTACTGGTTTTTCCACACTGGAAGATTGGACCATAACCCACCACGCAGGCCCAATGATGTTATCTATGATTCAGCAATTTTCCTATGATGTTAGAAAACTTTATTATCAGCCTTGAAACTATCCCACTTATCTAATCAAGTCATCGCTGCAAATAATGGGTTTTGGCTTGCGGTTGCACAAATCTTGCAATTTATCTGAAATCTAATTTAATTAGTGTAGGTACACGCTGATTAGATTAGTTTGACTAAGAATTTTACGTATTTTATTTAATAATATTTCTGTTACGTTAGGGATATGAAAATAACACAGTCATTGTGGGTAGATATTATGTTGGTGCAATGTTTATACATCCTACTATCCTACTAATATTATAAACGCGGAAGCTTGTAAGTATGGATGGATGTTTGTTACTCTTTCACGCAAAAACTACTGAATGGATTTGGATGAAATTCGGCATACAAATAAATAAATAAATAAATTTTTGTTTACGCTCACACCAATTATCTAGACCAAGATGAGTATTCTTGTGAAACTCGTTTATATGGTAAGATAACGGATAAATATACATAAACATAGAAAAAACACCCAGACCCGAAATCAATTTAGAAAAACAGTTTTTCTTTAAATTGACCCGACCGGGGATCGAACCCGGGACCTCAGAGATGGCGACACCATGAAAACCGGTGTACAAACCACTCGACCAAGGAGGTCGTCAAATACAGATAGTTCATAACCTGGATTAACACATAGGATACTTTTTATCCCGATATACCCACGGGAACGGGAACCACGCGGTTGAAACCGCGAGCGGCCGCTAGTACATACATATAATCACGACTATTATCCCCGAAGGGTTAGTCAGAGACCAGCCAATGAGGACCGCAAAAGTAGTCCTCTGCCATAGTCTACTTTTCACCAAATAGCTACTGCACATGTGCTCAGCGTGACAGGTGGTGAGCCCATCGCCGCTCTAAGCTGTTCGATGTATGTACAGTCTTAAGTCCGTTAGTCGCCTTTTACGACACCCAAGGGAAGAGAGGGGTGGTAGTATTTTTTCACCGCTACGCGACATGGTGCAATTTCCATATGATGTTAGAAAACTTAACTAACAGCCATGAAATTATCTCACTGCTGTGCAAAGGATTCCTCCTATCCATCCGCATACAAGGAGCTCGATAGCGCAGCGGCTAGCGCGTTCGGCTTGCGATCTTGCCCGCTAAGCAACTTTCGCAATGCCGGGTCGCTGGATGGGTGACCAAATTTAAAACATCTCGAGCTTCTCCGTGCTTCGGAAGGCACGTTAAGCCGTTGGTCCCGGTTGTTGTCGTAAGATGGCAGTCGTTAAAACCCACCAACCCGCATTGGGCCAGCGTGGTGGGTTATCCCAATATCCCCACGTGCTCTTGTTCACGTGGGAGGCCTGTGTCTAGCAGTGGGACGTTTATAGGCTGATGATGATGTGCAAAGGGCTCCAATATTGAAATCAATCAGGGGTGTTACTCTCGAACGCAAACTCAATCTTAATACAATTCCAATGCGATTAATATGTATCGATATTGGGATAAGTAAAGATAATTCACGAACGCCATCTCGATAATAATTTGTTCAAATCAATTTCCACGCAATTTAATTCCAATGTGGCGCTATTGTCGCTTACAAAAGTGCCATTTGACAATTTTTAGATTTGTGATTGGAAATTCATTAATGCAATTCTGTTTCAAGAGTCTACCAAGTCATCGCTGCAAGTAATGGGTATTGCGAGGTTGGTGATCACACCGATTAGATTAGTATACCTAAGAATAATTTTACGTATTTTTATTAATCTTTCTATTACATTAGCGATATGAAAATAACAGTCATTGTGGCTCATAGATATTTCAATACAATGTTCAAACATGCAATCACGACTATTATCCCCGACGGGTTGGTCAGAGACTAGGCAATGACGACTGCGATAGCTGTGCACTATCAAGTCTATGTTTTACCAAATGAATGTACATGTGCTCAGCGTTATGTGTAGTGAGCCCATCGCGGCTTTAAGCTGTTGGATGTATGTACAGTCTTTATTTATTGTTTTTTTTTATTTCGTCTTTATTTAATTTTATTATATTTAGTCCGATAATCGTCGTTTACGACACCCATGGGAAGATATAAGTAAATAGTATTTTATCAATAACTAGCGGCCTGCCAGCGACGTCGTTCGCGTTAGCACCTCGTATCACGTGACGATTTCCATTTTTTTTCCAAATATTCAAGCAAAAGCGGATTAAATACTTGTTCATTAAAACTTATATTACTTACCTAAATCAGAATTATGTAAACACGGATACGCGAAAGTCATTGTACAGAATAACGATTACTTACGTTTTGTATTATAAGGCAGCATTTTAGTTGTAGAAGAGTTGAATTTATTCGGCGGCAAAGCGACTAATTTACAAAGAAAACAAAGTAATGAAATAGAAAACAAAGTGTATTTTTCTTTCCAATAAATAAGCTATCTTACTAACCCTTTTTCATGTTCTAAAGAGAAAATATTAATATATTTTTGTTCTTTTGTTACAGACGATATTTAAAAACAAATTGAAATAATAGCACACAGATAACAGAGAATAGCTTTAAGATAATGCAGCTATTCATACCATTTTTATAATCTTTAAAATGTGTATTGTCGTTTTGCAAACTTGCCGTAAGAATAAATAGTTTTATGGTTAAAAAAATCAATTAAATTTATGTAATATTTATATTCGCGAGAGATACTTGTATAGGTGTAAAAATAACAAAATATAATATACTTAAATTAGATTTTAAGGTTTATCTACTGTTCGAGGTTATAAGGTATATAATGTAACATATTAATTAATAATAATAAAACTGCATTAATTTTTAGGAAATCATAAAAGTATTGCTTTGGAGAAGGACACACGAAAATATGACTTTCCTGTTGTTATGTAATTATTAATTTTCTTGAAAAGATAAACTTTTTCTTTCTTTTAAAAAATGTTGCTTGAGAAAGTTTTGTAATATGTAATGTAAATTAAATTTAACATAAGTTTGTTCACACAGCTTAAGTAAAAGAAAAAATTTAAACACAGTGCGGATGTTTTAGGGCTTAGGTGCACTTTTCAAAAAGCTTGTAAGTCGTCATACTTTAAAAATGTAATGTTGTATGTAAAAATAACATTAATGCCCAATATTTTGTAATAACCAACATACATACCTACATACATAAATCACGACTATTATCCCTGAAGGGTTAGTCAGAGACTAGGCAGTGAGGACAGCAAAAGCTCCTCTACTCATCTTCGATCAACAAAACAACTAGATAACGCGTCACGTACAAAATCAAATTTAAATTCTGTCCACGCGAATAAATACTTTTTCAAAGCAATACGTTACTCCTGTCACTTAAAAACATTTAATTTTTTTTATTTAGGTGAAATCAACCTTAAGAGGCAACAAATAAAGTACTTTTTCCTGTTATTGCCTTGCGAGAAAATAAACGCTCACTTCTCAAGTGCGCGTTTATTTACCGAGACACATTTTTAGCGCCGACCTGACATCTAGTTGTATTGTTGATCGAAGGCTACCATAACCAATATCGTATTGTTGTAAACACTTATACTTATTCATGGCAAAAATAATTTGTATACCATTCTAATATGTACTTATATTGGTTTATCCAGCTTTTCTTTGTCTGTTTCAGAACAGTTATTTTTTTAAATGTAAAAATAGTTTTGCTAACAAAAAGCGCATCAATAAAATAATTGTTAATATTAAGTATCTAATGAAATAATTAAAAAACATTTTTTATGTTAAGGGGGTGCCGCGCGGTCGCAAATACTGACATAAGTCTCATAATGAACTTCAAAGCAAAATCAATCATATTGATATTTAAAATTAGAACAATTCTGCTTTGAAGTTTCAGACCTAGTAATTTGATTAGAGCAATGTTTTTATTCTGCGAAATGTACAAAACTACCACGCGCTTGGTTAAAATATAAATTTACTTTATTAAGTTGGGGGTGACCTGCGGAATATTAATACTAATATTTTCACGTAACAATTATTGTTTGATGCGTAAAATTAAGAAAGCTGTCGAAAAAAATGTTTTTAGGAGTCATTAGATTTAAGTATTGTTTGTTATTTTTTAAAGAATTTGTTTAAAATTTCAACAGAACACGACTTTGTGCAATGCTCAGGCTAACTTACGTAAGTTCTTTTAATGTATTTAACTAATTCAGCGCATAGTACAAGTAACTTAAAAATACGTAAATTTTCACAATTTTGTGCAGGATCCCCCTAATTGCCAAATATTATAATCGTCATATCTTTAAAACTGTGTTGTTATATAATTTAATCAATTATTTGAAATCAATAACTCCTGACTACTATTACCGCTTTTAGACGTGAATTTAGTCTTGCAAGTAATTAATGATTATGTTTTTATTAATTAGCACCTATGATTTTTTTTATTAATGAGGTAGTAAGCATTGTTTTTGTCAGAAAACATTTTGTACCTACTAAAGAATTCGGCTACATACTTTTGTTGTTCACTTTTACTAAGTTATTTTACGTCTTCGTATGGCGGTAATAGAAGTCATTTCTGAAACAGACGAAACGAAGAATGGCATTTATTCTGAACAAACTATAGCAAGGCATGTTGATTTTGATCCATTGATTTTGATTAATTTCAATTTCTTGTAATATTTCGTTTGACTTGCTCGTGCTTTTGGTATGTACACCTGTTATGCTTTTATAGTATGTTTATAAAATTGTAATTTTAAATTAAACACGGGCCTTTATTGTTTCTAATTTTTTATATTGTTTTTTTTTTAAATATGGTATAACACCAACACATTTCTTCAAACGATAAAGCGTGATTGCCAGTTAAAAAAAATGCGTTGATGTTGCTATATTTAAAACATAAAAAAACTGTCATCATTGTATTATGCTGTATCACAGGAAATAGTTGTTAATGGTTATTTATAATAATAGTACTTCTAGTTAATAGTGATAATAATAATAATTATTAAAAAAAATACGGCATTCTCACATGGTGCGTTTGTCCGCGACTAAATATATGCGTACGGATCTCATAGTTCTTCTTTTTTGTCTTTTATATTATAATCGCTAATATTGAAAGAAATAGACTTCTTTTAAATGATTATTACACTTCATTGATGTGTGAAGTATGACATGCATGTGTTACAATGAACAATGTCGTGTGAAAGCTTCAGTAGCTTTTTATGAACAGTTTATTGATATTAGCGATTTGGGATGTCGTTAGTGTCAAAATGTCGATAAAGAGAAATATCGATAGTATTGGCTAGTCGATAATTTAGTTGTCGATAGTATTTGTACTGCGGGTGATGTAACATTATAGATTGAGTTTTGATATGTCGATAGTATTGAAATATCGATAACGTAGCAAAATCAATGGTATTAAAATTTATAAAATAGCTTTTTAAAGAGAGTTGAAACGTCAATAATATTGATAATGTTGCCATGTCTGAGAATTTAACCTTAACTTTTCGGGGTAATATTTTTCATATGTCTCCAATCTTTTTGCAATTAAATAAAGTTTAAAATGTAGTAAAATATTATATGACTTGTTTGTGACATGTGCTTGTCATCGTTAAGATAAGCATGGCTGTCGGTTGTAAGACCAAAGTTAGGGGTCGAAATAGTTGTGTATAAATGATGTTTGTATATTTGCTATTAAAATGGATATTGTATTAAATAAATGTGCTTGTTTCAATTACGTGTTGGATTTTATTTGTTGCTTGCTACCTCTTTTTGTTATGACATTGGAAGAAGCAAGTGCAGTAGAGGATAGCCTAAATATATTTTTTTATCCATTACGGGTAACCACCTTTATCTCACCTGATGGTAAGTGACGATAAAGCCGAAAGTGGAAGCGCTTCACCCGGAATCCTCAACCACTGAGGAACTGGCTATCTTATCTCTAAACGGTTGAAACACAACAATGCTGTTAACATTGTTAGTATGGCGCCAGACTTAAGACAAGATGGTGGTAGCTAGCCAGGCGGACTTAACAAGCCTTACCACCAACCGAACCAAGAAGATACACAAATATGTAACTCCCGCTTGGAATAGAAGCCGGGACCGGTGGCTTAGTCACTAGAACAGAGGCGGTTAAAATATATATTTTTCGTACCATTTGCTTAAAAAAAGTGACATTCTATGCCACAAAAAGCGAACATAACAATAGTGATTTTGAATCTGTTAAAAACGGTAAGAAAATTGTACTGAATTTCATTCACCTCTAGGGGGAGAATGTGATTTAAATTTAGAATACTTACCGAAATTTATACTGAACATCTGTGTTTACACCATTGAGTTTGTTTAAAAAGCATTATACATCTTTTTGAAAAAGGAAATAAATCAAATAAATTAAAAAAAAATTACAAATCAAATATCAACAATAAATGTACCAAACAAAAATGTAACTCTCTCTGTCAATAATTGGACCAATGTTTCGAATGTTAACTTTTACTTTTCATTGTCATTATTTTTAATAAATGCTTACCTCATATTATTATTGTTATTTTTTTCGCAAATGGTACGAAAAGTAGAGTATTTTCCTCGGTGATACGGGTCACACCAACCACGACAGCTACTTATTCAATACCATACGCGTAAATGAGTCTAATGTTTCTGTATTATTTTTTATGTTTCGAGTAAGTAGTTGGTATTTGTTTATGTTTACCCAGGCATAAACTACCATAGGATTAGATAGGTATGTCCCTCGTGTTAACTAACACGCTGATATTATAATATCATTGGCCCTCGCTGTCCCTCTGCTGAGCAAAGGCAAAAAATAATAAAAATAATAATTATAAATTTAAGGAAGTGTCTAGCCTGCCACTGCCACCAGTAGTTATTAAATAAAAGTTAATGTAGTGGTAAGTTAAGATATAATGTTATTCTGCCGTAAGTTATTAGGTAGGTATTCCAATTTGTTCCTTAACGCAAGCTAATAAAGTTTAATTTTAAATATACATTATGGTAGCGTAGTGAAGTAAGCAATTCATTAGCGGCAGACTACTTAGATTAAAACAAAAAGGTAAGATAAAGCATCAGCGTCTCGTGAGTGAGCCGCCAAAATTAGGCCTAAGGCACAATTTCACTTCAGTCACAATTTGCCGAGCGAACAGGCTACATCGCACTATTGCGGATATTCTACTGTGGGAAAAAGAGAAAGACGCTACTCCGCGGTGGCGGGCGTCGGAATCGGTCGTAGTCGTACGTACTCGTCTGTTGCGAGAAGCGACCGAGACGTCAACGCTCTACTCGCTGACTCCCTCGCGCTGACGTTGAAACTTACCGCTTTGTCTCGCTAGTTGAGTAGGACTATATTTTGAATGACTACAAGTAGGAGCATGCCGTATCTTCCCTTTTTGTTTTAATCTAAGGCAGACTAGCATAAAAAGCTATTCTGCCACAACATATTAGTCATTTAATATTAATTTTGCTTAGATTAAAACAAAAAGGGAAGATACGGCATGCTCCTACTTGTAGTCATTTAAAATATAGTCCTACTCAACCTAGGCAAACACTCACACACGCACACCTTTATGCCGCGACCGCACGTTTGCCACTTGCCACAAACTCCAAACCTCTACAAACCCTAGGCAGGCGCTTGGCAAACCTCGACAAGCCGTCACAAATTCAAACGTGTGGATAGAGCGTTTGGCTTGGTTTGCGTAGGGTGGCCTAGGTTTGCAAGCGCTTGTAGCTGATCCGCCGAGTGTCGGTTTTTTGTCAAAAATCAAAGGGAATTTGCCACAAGCGCTTGCGAAGCGTTCAACACGTTGCGCATTTCATTCACATTAGTGCACTGGTGGCGAACAGACGTGCTAATTTATTTAGGTTTTAGTTTTACTCATGTGAAAAATGAAAGATGTTATGGAATGAGTGAATTTAATTTCGAGGAGGAGGAGGATATTCTCGAGGAGCTCGATGGCAGAGCGGCTAGCGCGTTCGGCTTGCTATCTTGCCTGCTATGCAACTTTCGCAATACCGAGTCGCTGGATCGGTGACCATATTAAAAACATCTCGAGCTCCTCCGTGCTTCGGAAGGCTCGTTAAGCCGTTGGTCCCGGTTGTTGTCGTAAGATGACAGTCGTTAAAACCCACCAACCCGCATTGGGCCACCACGCTGGCCTTATGGGTTATGGCCCAATATCCCCACGTGCTGTTGTCCACTTGGGAGGCTTGTGCCCAGCAGTGGGACGTTTATAGGCTGCTGATGATGATGTTGAATTTTATTTTACATAAATTGACAACTTTTTTTAGATATTTATGGTAAAATTAGTAATCATTCAAATCTATGGACATCACAGATAACGCCCACACAGTCCACGCTTCAAGAAACATCTGCACAGTCTGCACATGTGCTTAGGTGGTGAGCCATTATTAGCACGTTAGTCGCTTTTATGACACCGAAGGGAAGAAAGGGGTTGGTAGTATTATTTTGAGGAGTCCATCGCCGCTCTATGCTGTTGGATGTATGTGCAGTCTTTAGTCCGTTAGTCGCCTTTTATGACACCCAAGGGAACAGAGGGGTTTATAGTATTATTTTGAGGAGTACATCACCGCTCTATGCTGTTGGATGTATGTGCAGTATTTAGTCCATTAGTCGCCTTTTACGACACCGAAGAGAAGGGAGGGGTTGGTAGTATTATTTTGAGGAGTACATCGCCGCTCTATGCTGTTGGATGTATGTGCAGTCTTTAGTCCGTTAGTCGCCTTTTACGACACTGAAGTGAAGGGAGGGGTTCATAGTATTATTTTTATGAGCCCATCGCCGCTTTTGTACTCAATTGTATTCATGTCTTAAAACGAATCTGTCCTAAACAGTATCTGACGTAAACCTAATCTGTCCCAAACAGAATCTGTCCTTAACCAAGCGATCGTTGGATGTTTGTGCAGTCTTTAGTCCGTTAGTCGCCTATTACGACACCCAAGGGAAGAAAGGGGTTGGTAGTATTATTTTGATAATCTAATCAATTGTTAAATAAAATATATAAGTACCTTCCTATTCTAAAATAATTACTTAGTACGGTTTTTATGATTTTTAACATCCACCATCTTTTTTGCCATATCATGCCACCAACATATTTGTAATAAAAGTAAGTAAGTAACGCCAAATGTCATGGCCGACACAACAATATCCATGTCCGTCATGCTTGCCTCTTCAGAACCAACTAACGCACTCGCAAGCGTGTGGATGGCGACGTTTGTTTTCCCAAATCAATCCAAAGGCGAACGCTACACGTCAATAAATATTGTGATAAATATCGAGATATTTATTGATGGATCTTGGGCTGGATCACAGCACACCCTACACCATCAATACGGCTCGCGTCAAAATTACGTACTTTGCACGAGGCAGACGTATAGGGTTGCCACTCGCACTTTAAAATAGAGTATTGTCTCTTTTTCATGGAGGCGTACTTTATAATCTACGCTACGACACCAATAAAGTACGTTAACTAAAATCTTTTAAGTAAATTAATGCTCTAAGGCTAAAATACTCTATTTACGTAAAAGACAAATATGTGTCAAATGTTGCAAAAAGCAACAAAAAAAACGTTTTTAAGGACAAATAAATAAGTACTCTTTTTTATGCTATATACTTTATTTTTGTTCTAACAAAATGTAAATAGTACATTATTTGTTACCCTATATGGCTGAAAGTAGCTTATTTACTCCCTCGAACGGCAATAGTTCGAGGGAGAATATAAGTCTTTCATTCACCCGAGGTAAACACTGTGCTTTTAATTACGAATGGTAAGTAACTAAAAATAAAAACATGAATTAGCTAAAAAAACGAGTGAGTTTTATTTTACATAAATCTACAACTTTATTGAGATATTTTAGTTCAAGTGGTAAAATTAGTAATAATTTGAATCTATGGACAACACAGGCCACGCCCACTCAGTCCACGCTTCAGCAAGAAACTACTGCACAGTTTGCACATGGGCTTAGGTGGTGAGCCTTTAGCCCGTTGATCGCATTTACTACACACAAGGGAAGAGAGGGGTTGGTAGTTTTATTTTGATGTGCAGAATTTAGCCCGTTAGTCGCTTTTACTACACACAAGGGAAGAGAGGGTTTGGTAGTTTTATTTTGATGTGCAGAATTTAGTCCGTTAGTCGCCTTTTATGATACCCAAGGGAAGCGAGAGGTTGGTAGTATTATTTTGATGAGCCCATCGCAGCTCTATGCTGTTGGATGTATGTGCAGCATTTAGTCCGTTAGTCGTCTTATACGACACCGAAGGGAAGAGAGGGGTTGGTAGTATTATTTTGATGAGTCCATCGCCGCTCTATGCTGTTGGATGTATGTGCAGTCTTTAGTCCGTTAGTCGCCCTTTACGACAGCCATGGGAAGAGATGGGTTGTTAGTATTATTTTAATAGTAAGTCGCAACTACACATCAGTTACTGTTCAACAAATATGATTGTATTTTGATAGCCACTCGCACTTTAAAATAGAGTATTGTCCTCTTTTTCATGTAGGCGTACTTTACAATCTACGCTACGACACCAATTAAGTAGGTACGCTAAAATCTTAGAGCATTAATGCTCTAAGGCTAAAATACTCTATTTACGTAAAAGACAAATATTTGTCATGTGTCGCAAAGAGCAATTAAAAAATCGTTTTTAAGGACAAATACATAAATATATTTTTTTATACACTGTTTGTTACCCTAGGGGTGAAAGTAGCTTATTTACTCCCGAGACGGGGTTTGGCGCCCGAGCGAGCCAGGGCGGCAATAGTTCGAGGGAAAAAATAAGTCTTTCACCCAAAGTAAACACTGTGCTTTTTATTACGAATGGTAAGTAACTAAAAATAAAAACATGAATTAGTTAAAAAAATGAGTGAGTTTTACTTTACATAAATCTACAACTTTTTTGAGATATTCAGTTAAAGTTTTAGTAAAATTAGTAATAATTTGAATCTATGGACAACACATGCCACGCCCACACAGTCCACGCTTCAGCAAGAAACTACTGTACAGCCTGCACGCATGTGCTTAGGTGGTGAGCCTTTTGCCCGTTAGTTTCTTTTACTACACACAAGGGAAGAGAGGGGTTGGTAGTATTCCATCGCCGCTCTATGCTGTTGGATGTATGTGCAGTCTTTAGTCCGTTAGTCGCCTTTTACGACATCCTAGGGAAGAAAGGGATTGATAGTTTTATTTTGATGGGTCCATCGCCGCTCTATGCTGTTGGATGTATGTGCAGAATTAAGTCCGTTAGTCGCCTTTTACGACACCCAAGGGAGAGGTAAGTAGTATTATTTTGATGAGCCCCTCGCCGCTCTTTGCTGTTGGATGTATGTGCAGAATTTAGTCCGTAAGTCGCCTTTTACGACACCGAAGGGAAGAGAGGGGTTGTTAGTATTATTTTGAAGAGGCAATCGCCGCTCTATGCTGTTGGATGTATGTGCAGTCTTTAGTCCGTTAGTCGCCCTTTACGACAGCCATGGGAAGAGATGGGTTGTTAGTATTATTTTAATAGTAAGTCGCAACTACACATCAGTTACTGTTCAACAAATATGATTGTATTTTGATATTGCATGTCGTGACTACCTATAATTGAGACAGCACTTAGCATTAAGGTAAACTTTTTTTTGTTACATTCGAATTACTGTATGTTTTGTTGGTAGAAAAGTATTACTGTCCACCCGCTCCTCAGGCAACTTCAAACCTACTTTCCGTGTATGAGGAATAAAAAATACTTTATTCATTCTAAAAAAAGGTGGCAACCCTAGACACGATAAATATTGACGCGCGACACTACACGCAAGATAAATATCACGATCTTGGATCTAACATTGGATCACTGGATTTCCAGAAATCCTGCGATAAATATTGTGATCCGTCAATACACTACACTACACGTCAATAATTATCGTGATCCGTCAGTATATATTGACGGATCACAATATGGATCTTGCGTGTAGCGTTCGCCAAACGTTTGTCGAGGTTTGGAGTTTGCGGCAAGTGGCAAGCGTGCGGACGAGGCTTGGGTTTGTGATTGTCTTGCAAACCAAGCCAAACGCTCTATCCACACGTTTGAATTTGTGACGGCTTGCCGAGGTTTGGCAAGCGTGCGGTTGCGGCATTAAAGTGTAAATCGAGCGAGCGAGACAAAGCGGTAAGTTTCAACGTCAGCGCGAGGGAGTCCGCGAGTAGCGCGTTGACGTCTCGGTCGCTTCGCAACAGACGAGTACGTACGAATTCCGACGCCACTGCGGAGTAGCGTCACACTAAGGCGAACGCTACACGTCAATAAATATTATGATAAATATCGTGATATTTATTGATGGATCTTGGGCTGGATCACAGCACACCCTACACCATCAATACGGATCGCGTCAAAAATACGTACTTTGTACAGAGCCAGGGCGGCAATAGTTCGAGGGAAAAAATAAGTCTTTCACCCAAAGTAAACACTGTGCTTTTTATTACGAATGGTAAGTAACTAAAAATAAAAACATGAATTAGTTAAAAAAATGAGTGAGTTTTACTTTACATAAATCTACAACTTTTTTGAGATATTCAGTTAAAGTTTTAGTAAAATTAGTAATAATTTGAATCTATGGACAACACATGCCACGCCCACACAGTCCACGCTTCAGCAAGAAACTACTGTACAGCCTGCACGCATGTGCTTAGGTGGTGAGCCTTTTGCCCGTTAGTTTCTTTTACTACACACAAGGGAAGAGAGGGGTTGGTAGTATTCCATCGCCGCTCTATGCTGTTGGATGTATGTGCAGTCTTTAGTCCGTTAGTCGCCTTTTACGACATCCTAGGGAAGAAAGGGATTGATAGTTTTATTTTGATGGGTCCATCGCCGCTCTATGCTGTTGGATGTATGTGCAGAATTAAGTCCGTTAGTCGCCTTTTACGACACCCAAGGGAGAGGTAAGTAGTATTATTTTGATGAGCCCCTCGCCGCTCTTTGCTGTTGGATGTATGTGCAGAATTTAGTCCGTAAGTCGCCTTTTACGACACCGAAGGGAAGAGAGGGGTTGTTAGTATTATTTTGAAGAGGCAATCGCCGCTCTATGCTGTTGGATGTATGTGCAGTATTTAGTCCGTTAGTCGCCTTTTACGACACCCATGGGAAGAGATGGGTTGTTAGTATTATTTTAATAGTAAGTCACAACTACACGTGAGTCACTGTTCAACAATTAAGATTGTATTTTGATATTGCATGTCGTGACTACCTATAATTAAGACAGCACTTAGCATTAAGATAAACTCGTTTTTGTTACATTCGAATTAGTGTATGTTTTGTTGGTAGTACATTATAAATAAATAAATAAATACACATGACAGTACCTGTCAGAAAAACGATTCTCCCTAAGGCGGAAAAGTATTACTTTCCACCCGCTTCTCAGGCAACTTCAAACCTACTTTCCGTGTATAAGGAATAAAAAATACCTACTTTATTCAACCTAAAAAAAGGTGGCAACCCTAGACACGATAAATATTGACGCGCGACACTACACGCAAGATAAATATCACGATCTAGGATCTTGGATTGGATCACTGGATTTCCAGAAATCCTGCGATAAATATTGTGATCCGTCAATACGCTACACTACACGTCAATAATTATCGTGATCCGTCAGTATATATTGACGGATCACGATATGGATCTTGCGTGTAGCGTTCGCCATGTAAGTTTGCGTCACAGTCTTAGAATAATAACGCTATAGAAACCAAGTCCGCGCGCCTATTTTGAAGCACCTTAATCGGAGCCAGAAATGGCTCCAAACGCCGGACCTCTCCGTAGTGTTCAATGTCAATGCGCGCCGAACGTGTCTCGCGAAAACAAAAAAATATGACTGTTTGTGCAGTTAAATTGTGTCACAACACATCTGAAAAACAAAATAAGTGTAATAACATCACTTTTCAAAGGTAAGCGTTCAGTATTTCATAGTATCTTGTAGTTAACTAAGTCAAAATATAAACGTACGCAGTGTGATTCTCTATGTTATGTCTCGGTAGCAGCGGCTGCCGCAGCGCGAGGATTGACTATGTCTCTTTCATATTTATAGAATTGGAAAGAGACAGCAGATCACAGCCATGCGCGCAGCGTCATTGGATTATTGCTTCATTTTTGACAGAGCGCTTGTATGAAGACTATCTTTCTATAGGGTTAATAGTCTAATGAGTTAACTTTAGCTCATATTTATACTGTGGTAGCGTCTTTCTCTTTTTCACACAGTAGAATATCCGCAATAGTGCGATGTAGCCTGTTCGCTCGGCAAATTCTTTGATTATATACATGTCTAGACGGAGCATCGCGGTACAAACGCTTCTCAAAATCCGCCCGGTTTTTGTATTGAATTTGAAGTGTGCGTGACAGCCGCGTATCTGACACTAGCGCGAATGGTTGCCAGCGAATGCCTAATTTCCGGCAAATAAAGAAGGGAAAAAATATTTATGAACAATATAATTTTAAAATTATTCATAACTTAGCATAACTTTTTTAATTAGGTATGTCTATCGTATATGTAGGTATAACGCATAAAAGAAGCAGGTGTGTTTAGAAAAAATGGATGATGGATGAAAGGCGAGGGCGAGTACAATAAAATAAGGCGCTAATGGAAGCCTGTGTGCGTGTGATATGTTTGTAATAGGGACGAAATAGAAGCAACAGGCAGGATGATTTACATTTATTACTTAATCAAAATTGATTTTTTAATTAGAAATTTAAATATTTTAAATTAAAATCAAAACAATTAATGGCGTTCTCTTTGTATTTGTTTCTGAATAACTTTCGTTTGGATGTTACATCATTTTTCATGTTCTCTAATTTCTTATTATGTTGAAACCTTGTAGTTAAACATTTCGACAACGACTTCTTTCTACCAGATCAGTTGGAAATCTAAAAATTAAAATGTTTGCTATGTTGTCGAACAGTTGTAAAGGTTACATAATGTGATGACTGCTCATCAATATTCGTGTCCAATAGTTTACCTACATGAGACGAGAAATATTGACCTTTTAGGGGCACAAACATACACCCGCACTTTCTCAAACATCGTCATCATCATCATCATCATCAGCTTATAAACGTCCCACTGCTGGGCGCAGGCTTCCCACGTGGAGATAGCACTTGGGAATATTGGGCCATAACCCACCACGCTGGCCCAACGCCTGTTGGTGGGTTTAACAAATGTCATCTTACTACAACAAACGTGACTAACGGTTTGACGTGCCTTTCGAAGCACGGAGGAGCTCGAGATGTTTTAAATTTGGTCACCCATCCAGTGACCCGGCATTGCGAAAGTTGCTTAGCGGGCAAGATCGCAAGCCGAACGTGCTGGCCGATGCGCCATCGAGCTCTGAAGCTAGAATACTACCATCCCCTACATACATATACTTAAACACACACTTCTTACATAAATACTTACGTACCTACATTCCATTTCAAACATAATAATTTTTTTATTCATTTCGAATATCGATACGATACCATACCACAATAACAATTTATAATAATAGTCTCCTCATATAAAATATTACAGTAGGTACTATATTTTTTCTTGTTTTAGAACGGAACCTATAATCCAGCCAAATTCGATGACGAATGTTTGTAATGAGGCCAATTCTCATTTTTCGAGATGTAGTCTCGAATCGAGTTTTGATTTCGATCTTTATCTCGACCATAAAATTTCGTTATCATCATTTTGTTCACGAATCTTCTATTCTCAGCGCTAATCGACTTCGAGTTTGATTCGAATTCGAACTTTATCGAGTGGTCAATTTAGTTATTCTGAACATCTCGAACTCGACATTTCTCGACGGAGAGCCGCTCGAATTCCTTCGAGTGGTTGGCAGTGGTCGAGACGTAATTTCGACTACGAGAAGCTAATGAATCGTCAAATAGCGTCGAAATTAAGGTGGATATGGAGGAGTTATTTTCCAATTTTGTCGTGGAAGTGATTTAAAATATTGAGAGAGCTCGCTCTCTTTTTTTTAAAAGGTGGAAAAAAACTTTCCACTCCTTAACTGTATATCGGCTTCCAACATTTGTAGAAGAAGCTGCTTCTGCTGTGGCGTTGGGTATTTTTTATTGACATTGTGACATTGTGTGTGTCTTGTGAATACTAAAATGATCGTTTCGTCACCAAACAAACACACAACCACAAACAAAAAACATAAAATTTATCGACGATACGTCACGTTTTAAACAATACAAGTTGTTTAAGGAAATTAAATTTGATCACAACACATTATAATGATTTTTCGATACTTATGAAAAATTTACTTCTTTAATTAAAAAGTAAGTTCAATACATTTAAATACCTTTACAGTAAAAATATTTGAGGTACCATAGTTGCAACCGGTTTAAAACCGGATGAAACGTGTCAAACGGAACGCATCCCGAGTTGATTGCATTAAAAAGAATGGCAATATTTATCAAAAAAAAACTCGAAGTCTATTTCGATTAGCGCTGAGAATAGGAGATTCGTGAACAAAATGTCGATTATCGAGATTCAGATTGCAAATTACTGTTATACCTAGTTGCAGCAGGATTTTACTTTTTCTTGAGAGACATTCACAAGAAAACAGTTAACTATTGTGTCTTTCTTTCAAAAAACAGTAAAAATCCTAGTGAAACTAGACATTTGCACAAATGACAGTAATATGTTTACAAACATTCGGCATCGAATAGGAACCGTGACATTTATTCACGCTATTATAAATCAGACATCAGTTTAAAAAAAAAACTTTGAAAGCGTTCCAATAATTATTATATTTAGTGTATTTACTTTATTTACAACAAGACCATGTATAAATACTAACTTACAAGACTGAGTATTTTTTATCATACTTAATATATTTAAACCTCCTTTTATATTCTGCCACCAATAATGGGAATTCTACATTTTGATACCAGCATACATGGCCGTTATTTTTGTTAAACTTTAAATTTTCATTAAAATTTATCGATACTTACGAATGAAACATGACTTTCCTTTTCGAAAAGAAAATTCTTTTGTACTTTCGACAGAATTTTACTGAGCAAACGGTCATTTTGCGAACAATTTCACCGAAACGCGAGAGGTAAACACTGCTTGACGGCACAATGACACTGACCGCCAGGATTGCGCGATAGGCCAATTTTGGCCTATAAATTTTTCTACGTTTTTTTACGGCCAGGCTCTATCTAGACACGTATATAATCAAAGGGCAAATTGTGACTGAAGTGAAATTGTGCCTTAAAGGCTCGCGTCCACTAAGCGGATCGGGCCGGAGCGCATCGCATCGCAAAAATCCGCCTGCCTGTATTTATTATGAAATAGCGTCCACTAGCGGCGGGTCGGGGCGGGGCGGGCCGCAGCGCGATAGCAGTTTTACGTATGCGATGCGACCCGTACCGATCCGCCCCGGCCCGATCCGCCGCTAATGGACGTCTACCTTTAGGCCTCATTTTGGCGGCTCACTCACGAAACGCTAATGCCGTATCTTCCCTTTTTGTTTTAATCTAAGGTATTTTGTAATTTCGAGGTTATGTTTTTATTAGAGCGAGACCAATCATTCATCTATGAACAATACATATGACCTACAGGAATAGGGTAGCTAGTATTTCTCATGTCTAATAAAAAAAATATTCTCGAAATTTAAGACAATCGCGAAGCGCAGCGTAGCGGTTGTCTTAAATTTCTAACCTATCACGTGACCTACGGCTACGGGCTACGGGCTACGGCAATACATTAATTTTTAATAACCACTGGTGGCCGGCTAGACAGTTTGTTAATATAATGACTTACCTACAAAGACATTAAACTACTACTATAGACAGATGTCCTAGGACATTGAGATCAATTAGGTCTTCGCATGTAACGGGAAACCCGGACGAACCGGGCGGGGCACGGGCCGCACAGGGCGTGCGGGACGAGGCCTCCCCGTCTCGTCCCGCACGCCCGCGCGGCCCGTGTGCCCCGTCCGTCCCACGTTCCACAAAGTGACAAGTCTTTCAGTTTGATGTCATTCGCCCTATAGTGCAGTCAAAGAGATTAAAAACTATTACTATACATTGAGATCAAAGCTCTAATCCACAACTTATTTATTACCAAATTGGTAACAAGTCGCTTAGTTTGATGTCATTCGCCCTCTAGTGCAGTCGTATTATTTGTCAGTGAACAGATTTGACGTAATAAATAGGAAATATGCCAAATTGCGTATTGCGTCATTGCAAAAACCGATACGGAAAAACGGCTGAACGTGATTACAGCTTATTTTCGTAAGTATTTTGTATATTTACCCAATAATCAGACTATAATATAATTTCCAATAAATTATTCTAGAACATTTACTGTTGCCCTGTGCCGACCTCTAGTGGTGAAAAGCAAAAGTACTTTTAGGATGTCACACACTTGCGGATGCGGAAGTAGACGGTTTAGTGATGTTCAAGTAATGTCGTTTTATTTATCGATTAATGTTATAAGCGGAATAATTTTCTAAAATGAAAACTGCTTTTACGGAAAAAAAGAGAATTGACCAAGCTTGCCTCTCGAGTTTATTATTTTAGGTTGATGTCCGAGGGTTCCTGCAAAAGCTTTGTTCCACAAAGTGTTTGTTTACAATTTTAGAATTTCATTTAAAGTTTTTTTCTAACAATTGCTTATTTTAAATAATTATGTTTTATTGAAGGTTCCCGCCAGTTAATAATACGGTACGCGAAAAATGGGTGCGATATGTGCAAATGGAACGAGTTGAAGAAAGTTGGATACCATCTGCTGCATCTAAACTGTGCTCTAAACATTTTAGGAGTGATGATATTTACTTTGGAAAGACAGGTCGAGCAGTTTTAAAAAAAGGATCGATACCTTATAGTGAAGTAAGTTGTAGGTTTCTCAATTATTCGTTGTAATCACCCGAAAAATTTATTGTAATGCATATAGACGGCAATTGTCTTACATTCAAACGTTGTTTAAAATCACAAATTTCTTGTAATTTCAGAACATTGAAACAAACACTGACGACCGCAGAGTTACACCTATCAGTGTTTATGTATCTGATTCAGAATCCATTTTCGACAGTCCGAGGAAAATTGCTTTGAAGAAGCAAGTTCATTTTTTGCAACAACAAAAAATACGCCACCAGGCTAAAATTAAAAAAATAGGGCAACAAAATAGATATTTAAAAAGAAATGTATTAAACTTAAAAGATTTGATTAGTAATTTAGAAAAAAAATTTGACTTCCAAAAAAACGTGACAAATGCTCTCAAAGCCACAGCAGAAACACAAGCTCTGTTTGATAGACTCAATAAAAAATCGTCCAAGGCAGGATTGTCACGGTATAAATTTAGTCCGTCTTTCCGAAAGTTTGCTTTAACACTTCAATATTACTCACCCTCCGCATACAAGTATGTCAGAAAATGTTTTAATAAAGTTTTTCCCCACGTCAGAACATTACGTAGATGGTATGTCAGTGTAGATGCGCAACCCGGTTTTAATAACGAGTCGTTTCGCGCTCTAAAATTAAAAAGAATAAAAACGGGAAAGGAATTAATTTGTTCTTTAGTTTTTGACGAAATTTCTATTAGACGACAGAAATTATGGAATACCAAAACAAATGAAGGTTTTGTCAATTTAGGTTTTGGGGACATGGAGGACATAGCTTCTCAAGCGCTTGTATTCATGGTAGTGTCCCTAGATCAAAATTGGAAAATACCCGTCGGATATTTTTTCATAAACAGCATTCCAGCTGAACATAAAGCTGCGTTAATTCAGAAATGTTTAAGCTTATGTCACGAGTCAGGTGTGAACATTGTCAGTATGACTTTTGATGGCGCTCCAACTAATTTGAGTACTGCAGAAATATTGGGATGTCAATTAAGTGACCCAAATAACTTAAAAACTGATTTTCCACACCCAGATACTCATGAAAGTATTGTAATATTCCTTGATCTTAGCCACATGATAAAATTGGTCAGGAACACATTTGAAAATAAAAAGGTATTTTACGATGCAGAAAATGAGCATATAAAATGGTCTCTTTTGGTCTCTTTAAATAAATTACAAACAAATGGACAATTAAATTTTGCCAACAAATTGTCAAGTAAACATATATCTTTCCGAAACCAAATTATTAAGGTGCGATTAGCATCTGGATTATTAAGTAGAAGTGTAGCTAAAGCCTTATTACTTTGCAACGACTTATTGACAGGACATGTATTTGATAATGTTTCTGCTACTGTAAAATTTGTTACTATTTTAAACGATTTATTTGATATAATGAATACTAACAAATATGGAAAGTATGGTTTTAAGAAGCCGCTATGTCTTTCAAATAAACTCACCATTTTTGCATATTTGGAACTAGTTAAGAATTATTTACTATCTCTAAAACAGTACATAAAAATAAGGAGGGAAATAAAGCGCAGAAATCTCCCAAATAGAATAATAGTGAAATTAATTAAAAAACGATTGGTTGATACTATTAACAAAACTGGTTTTTTGGGATTTTTAATCGACATTCAAAGTCTGCAAATGTTGTTTGAAAGTGTAGTAAAGACAAATAAAATTAAATACTTGTCAACATATAGGCTTAGTCAGGACCACCTTGAATGGGTTTTTGGGTGTATAAGAAGACAGGGGGGTCATAACAACAACTCAAACGTGAAACAATTCAAGGCAGCATACAAAAAGATTTTAGCAAATTTAGAATTACGCGATTCTTTTTCAGGCAACTGTGCTCCAATGGATAACTTTACCATACTCACTTGTTCTTCTGTAGAAACCATCAATAGAACTCACTTGACAAGGGTAGTTGATAATGAAGACTTTAAATTAAACGAAACTTTAGAGAAGGAATTTGAAACCGATTTCATAGCAGATAACTATTGCGAGTTTTTAAATGATACATCTGTGTCGGTAGGAGCGTACCAAATTATTGGTTGTATTTCTGGTTACGTGTCTCGAGTGCTGAACAGAAAAATTAAATGTGAAATGTGTGTGTCAAGTTTGGTTTCAGACAAAAAATTAAATTTTCATAAATTAATTGCAATAAAAGATATGGGTGGGTTATGTTTTTCTACTAAAGATGTTTTTGACATATGTAAAGCCACGGAAATGTTCATCAGGAAACTTGTAAATGAAAACGATGGTAAAGGTGTCTCTGCAAAGCACAATATTGATTTTATCAGAAGTAAAGTTTTAAAAGTATTTTTGAATTCGAATGTTTTTGAGGGCTTAATCATTCATTCATTTGAGAGCCCTGCGATGTTCAATCACAGACTGCATTTGATAAGATCTGTAATAGAAACATACGCTAATATTAAACTTCGATTTATTGCAAAGTTTGACCCTAGTGTTCAGAAGAAGTCTAAAAGACAAAAGTTCACAAAACTCATTTTATTTCAAGGTACATAAGCATTGTTATTTTATGGATTTTGATTTTTTTTAGTTTATATTATTTTTTGGATATTTATTTTTTAATTTAGATGCAGTTCAATATCAATACGATAATTGGAAATCACATTTATTCCTTACTAGCGGCCGCTCGCGGTATCACCCGCGTGGTTCCCGTTTCCGTGGGAATATGGAGATAAAAAGTATCCTATGTGTTAATCCAGGTTATAAACTATCTGTATGTCAAATTTCATCCAAATCCATTCAGTAGTTTTTACGTGAAAGAGTAACAAACATACACACTCACAAACTTTCGCCTTTATAGTATTAGTATGATGTGATGTGATGTGATTAGTGTGATAGTGATAACTTACTACTACTTACTTACTATAGCTCGTTAGATTAGTTGTTAAGTCTTAACTACAAGTTAGTTAACTGTTTTTTTATTATTATTAGTATTGACGTCAATAAGTGCCTGTAAAGGTTTACATTGATTAAATAATTTGACTTTGACTTTGACGGAGAGTGTTACGGTTTCATGATTTAACATGTTTGCGTAAATAGTAGAATTTGTTCTTTGCTTTTATATCTGACTCAAACATACGTGTTGTCTGTAAAACCTCGTATGATGGTTTGTGAAAGTTGTCCAAAGGGAGACAATCACGAGTAAATGATGACCGCAGTTCCAAGTCATTAAGTGTCTTCTACTGGCCGTTTATAGCCATTAAAATAGAATTTTCTAGAATTCATAATGTCAAAAAAGTTACCAATCAGTGTGATAAAATTTACAGTTCCAGATGAATCTTGAAACTAATTTGATTTTTGTACTTCATCACATAAAGTCAATGCCTTCGCGACACTCATACTTAGCAACTGAGTAGCAAGCTTGACTTTTATGATTTGATTGCGGAAAAATATATGACGGGGCGTTAATTTGTTGGTAAATCTATCATTTTGCTGTTATTTATAAAGAATTTTACATTTATCAAAAGTTGACACTTTATCTTTTTGTCATTCTCATCAAATAGTACCCTTTTTTCCCCGAACGTGTTCCTTATAATTTTAACCCTTAAACGGGCACAGCTCTTTTTATTGGTTTTCGACCTTATCTCAATTGCATAAAGTTCAAAATGTGGTAGTAATATATATACCATTATCCTATTAAGGGTAACATGACAAGGATCTAAAAATATGCAAATCTTTTCTGATGTGCTTGGATGTTAAAAGTAGGACTTGACAAACGACAGCTTAAACGCTCAGCAGCTTTAAAGTTAGCTGGACGTCCAGCAGCATTATGCATAATTTGGGTTTAATATACCCCTTTGTCGTTAAAAAGATTTATGATGCTCTACAGATATGCCCATTACAGCAATGGCCATTAATATCTCTATTATTGAAATTTTGCATTCACAATGCTATATAGATATAGGATAAAATGGATACTAGAAAAAAAACAACCAGTCTCAGGAAAGCTCGAAAGGGATTCGAACCCGTGACCTTTGGATTGCCGGTCCTCTGCTTTAACCGCTAAGCTACCGAGACCCCAGAAGACTCGTTGAATTTTTTCTAGAAGTTGATACGCTGCAAGCCATCGGTATTGCGTCACTGTGAAGTCTACCCTCACATTCGAAAGAAATACTATTGCAAGTATTTAACAATCGATAAAGACGTAATTGCTTATAAATATCTTTATTATAGAAATTTTGCATTCACAATGCTATATAGAAATAGGATAAAATGTTTGCTAGAAAAAAAACAACCAGTCTCAGGAAAGCTCGAACGGGATTCGAACCCGTGACCTTTGGATTGCCGGTCCACTGCTCTAAGAGCTAAGTTACCGAGACCCCAGAAGACTCGTTGAATTTTTTCTAGAAGTTGATACGCTGCAAGCCAGCGGTATTACGTCACTGTGAAGTCTACCCTCACATTCGAAAGAAATACTATTGCAAGTATTTAACAATCGATAAAGACGTAATTGCTTATAAATATCTTTATTATTGAAATTTTGCTTTCACAATGCTATATAGATATGGGATAAAATGTTTACTAGAAAAATAGAGATTTTTTTTCTAGTAAACATTTTATCCTAATGACCATTAAATTAAGATTATTTGGAGTGTCAATAATTGATTCAGAATCTGTTACTGGTTCGGATATGGGTTCTGATTGTCCGGGTGGGGGTTATAGAGGCAAAAAGAAACATTCAAAATATTTATTTTATTTTAAAGTTTATGTTAATCTTAGGGCGCCAGAGTGCCTGGGTGCTAGACAGTTGAAATTTTCACACATGTTTAACCGAAATTGGTTGCCGCTAAAACAACATTTACTTACTAAAAACTTAATAAATTGAATATTTTAGTGGGGCTTCCATACAACAAACATGTTTTTTTTGCCGTTTTTTGCTCGATATTAATCTCGTTCGAGGTTTTCTGAGACTGGTTGTTTTTCTTAATAACATTTTATCCATTTACAAAACAATATGTCGTTACCAATAATAACGGCAACAGGTAGACGTTTGAAATATTCACGTAATGTTTAGTGTCTAATGTTGTATAGATAATGGTACGAAACCCTTCATGCGCGAGTCCTACTCTCACTTGGCCGGTTTTTTTAAATTAGTTATGTTGAATTTTTGTAAGTTAACACTTTATTTCTAAATAAATAGGTAATAATTTAAAACACCGTAATTTTTATTTCATTTCCTAATTTGTCACTTGCTTGTTCAAATGTTTTATATTTTTTATAGATATTTTGGTTTATCATCACCAAAATTATCGATACGTCGAATTCTTAACGGAACATCCTTACTACAGAGTGACACCTACCGTGGGGTAAATGAAACTTATTGTAGTTGTTCTTAAATACCTAATATATTCTTAATATAAGGTTTTGCTTTTCAACGTTAGATGGCGTTACTTGAGCAACAGCTCAAAGTTTTTGTATGAAATAGTGTCTAATAGCCGCTCTATTACTATTTTAAATTTAATTTCTTTGCTTAGTTTTGTAAGTAAAGTACGAAAAATAATACTTCTAACAAAAGAAACCAAAGCTGTCTATATTATAGGTATTACCTAAAAAAAAACTACTGTTTTTAACAGCATAGTAGTTTTACTACCTTACGATAGATGGGGTTACTAATGTTTGCCCTATAAGAATGACGGCTATTGTACGCAAGGTGTCTAGTTTGGAATATTAAAAATAATAATTAATATACTTACTGTATTTTTCCTTCCCTTGACTATTATAGATTTTGATAAATGGTTTTCTTTTAGTTTTTTTTAACTACTAATAAGTACATGATACGTCGTCGTTAAAGATGTCTACCATAAAACATTAAACATAATAACGTAACCGGTTTTAAAATTAAAACCATTTCAAATCGTAATTCCGCGTGACACATTTGAATAAAATTAATAACGCACCGTGAAATATTCCATTGCCATTGTTGAATTCGGATTCGGCAATAAATAAAAGTTTTAATAATATTTATGACAAAACAGTTGTCTCCGATGCTAACGTTTGGATCGCGGGCGTGACTAATCTAACAAAAGATGGCGCCACGTGTCGCTATTTACCACCCATTTGTGTCAAACGCATTCGTTGGCAAATAAGCATTAAAATAATGTTAGTAATAATGGGCCGATTTGTCTGCCCCTAATTTTTATTTTTATATCAGACTAGCGGCTAGCGACTAGTGGTGGAGCCGTGTCGCGTAGCGGCTCACTAAATAATACGCTACCACCCCCTCTCTTCCGTTGGGTGTCGTAAAAGGCGACTAACGGACTAAAGACTGCACATACATCCAACAAAATAAGGCGGCGATTTGCTCAAGAACTGTAAGGCTGAGTATGAGCAAGTGCAGTGGCTATTTGATGAAAAGTGGACTGTGGCAGAGTCTTTGCTGTTGCGGTCTTCAGTGCCGAAATGTGAGCTATCGTCATATGCCCCGCATCAGTTAGACGAATAAAGTTTCAAACGTAGAGAGGTCAAGGTGAGGCCAATTCTCATTTTTCGAGATGTAGTCTCGAATCGAGTTTTGATTTCGATCTCTATCTCGACCATAAAATCTCGTTATTAACATTTTGTTCACGAATCTCCTACTCTCAGCGCTAATCGACTTCGAGTTTGATTCGAATTCGAACTTTATCGCGTGGTAATCCAATTTAGTTATTCTGAACATCTCGAACTCGACATTTCTCGAAGGAGAGCCGCTCGAATTGCTTCGAGTGGTCGGCAGTGGTCGAGACGTAATTTCGACTACGAGAAGCTAATGAAACGTCAAATAGCGGCGAAATTACGGTGGATATTTTTTTTTTTTAATTTTTTTTTTAATTTATTTAAAAAACAAAAGGATTACAATTTAGGTACATAAAGACCGCACCACGAAAACCTCGTAGGGTTTATCTGGGTGTCGGTGAGTCGCTAGTATAAATTATTAATTAGCAGGAGATGTTAACGATAATCTAAGTTGATAAAATCAACCCAGACCTCCGCTCACATCCCTCGCCGTTATGTAATGCTTTTTAAACTTAGATCTAAGAAATTTAACATTGTTAATATACATTGATTGGAAATCTATTGGAAGTTTATTTAAATATAAGGGTACAAGATAATTACTGACTCTAGTTCCATACACATTTATGGCGTTTGGTAGAATATATTTATTATCATAAGAGATGTTTCTAAGATTACTAGGCCTTGATTTTTCTATTAAGCAATCTGGGTTGTTTATTTCAGTTAAAATTGAAAATTCGATTTTTCGAAATACACTCATAACATTACAGTATCTAAAAAGTTCTAGATCGTTTTCTTTATATTTTTTCTTAATAAATTTAGGTACAATAATTTTTAGTATTTTTAGTTGTAGTTTGTAAATCGCGTTGATGTAAGTATCATAGGTTCTACCATAGCTACTTAATCCGTAGCAGATAACCGAATCTGCTAAGGCCATATATAACAATCGGAGGGTTTTAAATGGCAGTTTATTTCTAAGTATAACTAATTTGCTTATAATAGATCTTAGTTTATTACAGACATGCTCTTTGTGTGGTCCCCAACAAAATCGGCTATCGATAACGAGACCAATATACGTATGCTTGTCAACAACTTGCATATACATGGAGGAGTTAATTTCCAATTTTGTCGTGGAAGTGATTTAAAATATTGAGAGAGCTCGCTCTCTTTTTTTTAAAAGGTGGAAGAAAACTTTCCACTCCTTAACTGTGTATCGGCTTCCAACATTTGTAGAAGAAGCTGCTTTTGCTGTGGTGTTGGGTATTTTTTGTTGACATTGTGACATTGTGTGTGTCTTGTGAATACTAAAATGATCGTTTCGTCACCAAACAAGCACACAACCACAAACAAAAAACATAAAATTTATCGACGATACGTCACGTTTTAAACAATACAAGTTGTTTAAGGAAATTAAATTTGATCACAACACATTAAATATAATGATTTTTCGATACTTATTAAAAATTTACTTCTTTAATTAAAAAGCAAGTTCAATACATTTAAATACCTTTACAGTTAAAATATTTGAGGTACATAGTTGCAACCGGTGTAAAACCGGATGAAACGTGACAAACGGAACGCATCCCGAGGTGATTGCATTAAGAATGGCAATATTTATCAAAAAAAAACTCGAAGTCTATTTCGATAAGCGCTGAGAATAGGAGATTCGTGAACAAAATGTCGATTATCGAGATAGAGATCGAAATCAAAACTCGATTCGAGACTACATCTCGAAAAATGAGAATTGGGGCCCTGGTACGCACCATCAGGCAGCGGAAGGTTGCCTACTTTGGCCATGTCTAGCGTAATGAATAGTAATGATAGATATCAGCTCCTTCGCACAAAATTAATGGGAAAGATTGCTGGAAAGAGGAAAGTTGGAAGAAGGAAAATGTCATGGCTTCGTAACATCAGGGAATGGACCGGTATCAAGCAAGACCGTGAAACAATTATTCAGAATAGCTCTGGATAGGGAAAAATTCAGAAAATAGACTGCTGACAGTAAGGGAGAGGCACTCTAAGAAGAATAATTGCCTAGTCTCTGACTAACCCTTCGGGGATAATAGTCGTGATTTATGTTACATACATAGGTACATTTAATACAGCTACTAGCGTTCGTTATTCTTCGTCATAGGTACCTACACCTACATTTAATACGGCTACTAGCATTCGTTATTCTTCGTCCGCATGAGTATGCGGACGAAGTCGCAGGCAAGCCGCTAGGACTGTCCCACTGTAAAGGCCTCCATCGTGGCATCAAGTCATCGCTGCAAGATGGGTATTGGCTTCAGCCACTACACTGCTTAAATGGGCACAAATTATTCAGCTTTAGTTCGCAATTGCTGAGTAATATACTAATAGTAACGTTATAATCGCAGTATGAGGTGTAACAGGTGGTAACAAGGCTAAATACTAGCAAATTAAGGAAACACTAGTTACCCTTTATTTAGACAATTGTCGTCTATGTACGCTTTTATATTTATAGTAATTAAGTTAAAGGTTCACGATTTGTTCTGTAAGAACGTTTATTAATACTTTTTGTGACAGATGATATATATTTATGACAGTGAGAGAAGATAAGTTTTTAAAATGATTGTATGATATCGGTATATGTTCCTTTTGTAAATAACTTCATTATTTTACGTGAAAGCTAGTGGGAATTCAAAATTACTGTTAGAGTATACATATATTTCTAAGAAAATTTTCAAGCGCCAGTGCATATATAAGTTTTTACTACAAATTATACTAAAATAAACACATTTAATCGAAAACATTTCGGGTAAAAATTGATTGATTGTGTCATTATTCTAGTCTGTCACCAATAATCGCATTAAAATATTTATTTGTGATTCCTTATTTACTAAGTTCGTGTTAAATAAATAAAATTATGTATACCAGTGTAGATATTAAAGGTTATACAGAATAAAAAATGGTGGTGAAATTAAAGAG
The DNA here is from genome assembly GCA_963921215.1 of Scoparia ambigualis. Taxonomy (NCBI): domain Eukaryota; kingdom Metazoa; phylum Arthropoda; class Insecta; order Lepidoptera; family Crambidae; genus Scoparia; species Scoparia ambigualis. The sequence continues at coordinate 31,092,343 of OY992515.1, read as the reverse complement.
CGATGTGAACCGTTATACTTCAACATTACTGTCGTAGCCCGCGTAATGGGGCACATTGTCTGCTTATTCAAACTTAGCCGTAATAAAGTCTTACATGTGAATCCATATACGGCAATACACTGATTACTGGCTGAATATTCGTTCGAACTAGCATCGATAAAATGTGTGATAAAATACACTTTTAAGGATCCGCATAATATAGACTGGTCCATTTTAGGGACTTGTTACGTAAATGAATGGATCGTGACAAGATTCACTGGGATATACTTATTCAGTCATCACCAGATTAAATCAACTGATGTGAACCTCTATTAAGCAATATACGTTATAAAATACTCGAAGTGCTCTTCAAGAGTAATAAGAACGTTCAGATGAACTTGTAAACAGCCACTATTCAGTCGTAAATAATAGCAGTATAGATACGGATAAACAGGGAAATTTTACACCATTTACTGAATAACACACGAAATGTACTCCTTTATACTATCATATATCTGTGTAACAGTACACATGTACTCCCTTTAGAAGGCAGCGTTTAGAGGTACACATTTACTCTATTATACAGCATATGACATATTTGCCACTACTTAATTGCCCTTATTCAGTAAGTAGGCTTGAAAATTTAAAACAGCTGAATAAAAGCGTAGGTTATATACCAAATAAACGCATCTTGCTGTTTAAGGGTAAAGAACATCTACCATTATTTAGTTCTTATTCAGAATATAGCTCCTTGTGTACTAATATTCAGCTTAAGGATCACCAGTGAATTATAATAACGGTTTTAATACTCTGTAAGCAACATTTATGACCACAAGTGATTAAATATACAGCTTTCTGTGTTACTTGGGAATAAACTAGAGAGGACACCGCGTAGCAATGTTTGTGCGCACTAATGTGCAGCCCACGGGCAGCAAACCCCTCAGTGATTGCGCGTGATTCAAGCGATTGTGGACCTTGTGACATATTTATTCTGTGCTTACGGCTGCACCTTAGTTGCGCATAAACTTGCTTTGCGGTGTCTTCTCTAGTTTATTGTACCTCAATGCCATTGGATATCTTTTTTTTGAAATGAAATGAATTGAAATATTTAATTTGCGTTTGAGAAAGGTAAATTTTTGGTCTTATTCTACTTTTCTTCTCTTTCTTAGCTGACAATGTAGCATGCAAATAACTTTAACATTTTTATTTTCTAGGTAACAATGACTATTCCAATTACATACAAAATACAAAATTAATAGGTAGGTACTCCAAATTGTCAAAAACCAATTATGTTAGTATTACAATAAAAATACAAAATTAATATACCTACTTTAAATTATCCATAATCAATAAAATGTCAAAAATATGTCAAATCAATTTAGCAACCTAACTTAAAGTCTGTGGAGCTTATAAACTTTACTTCTCCATGGCAGTCCATTTTTGCCTTGGCTAAAGCATAAATCGTGCGCGCCATTAAACATTAAAAAACTTTTACTTTTTTATGAAACTTGGTAAGCATTTGACCACCAACCTGCTTGGCGAGCAGGATGTGGTTGTTGTTGCATGCTTACCCAGGAGATATGCCTATTCACTCTTTCCTTGAAAAGACCAAGGTTATGTTATGTTATTATTATATGTTATTTATTTATTTATTTATTAGGTACACAAAACAGATAGAAATTAAAAAATAACAAAAATTTTGATTGATAAGGTTATATCTGCCCAAGTGCTTAATTACTCGGCCGCCGTGGCGCTTTCGCCGAGGATTTTCCAAATAAAAAATTGGGTTGCAAAATTCCACCCGAACAAAATTTAAAGACATATCTACATACATACATTGCAAGTTAAATAAAAGGTTGTAAAAAAAATCTTTGTTCTCACAAGTACAAACATACAAAAAAGAAACTATCCAAACCAGTCGAGCCGTTCTCAAAGTGATGCTCCGTCATAAACGTAAAAAAAGCAAATTTCTTCTATAGAAGAAACTTCTAAATTTCTAAAATTTATAAAATAAATTTTGCGAATATTAATTATAATCTAGCAGAATTAATATTCGCAAAGGACATTGTTGAAGTTAGCCTAAGAACCAACACAAACATGACATACATGATAATTCTTAGCTTATTTTTTAAAACAAGTGCCGACCCGACAGATTATTTTTTTAATGACAAAACTAATAAAACTGATAAGCTAATGAAAACTAAGAAAAATAAAAGATGATTATTAATTCAGTCGGGTAGCTGTGAAAGAATACGTCCATCCCCTCTCTTCCATTGGGTGTAGTAAAAGGCAACTAACGGACTAAAGATTTGCACATACACCCAACGGCGGTGGGCTCACCACCTATCACGCTGAGCACAGGTGCAGTTGTAGTTTGGTGAAACGTGGACCACACAGCAATTGACAGCTTCTGCGGTCCTTATTGCCTGAGCAATGCATTGAGCAGTGGCAACTGCGAGTTGTGCCCTTCGTGCAACGAGAAGTGAGCGAGCTCGACAGCTCCGGTTACCTATCTGGACAATATAATAAGCAGTGAACTATACGTGTTCACGGGGAGACTCTCCCAAGACACTAGTCTTATGAGTATACTGAATGAAGAGCGCGCTTCGGCGGGCACTGATTTGGCGTCAAGACCTAACAGATGGTCTCTTGCGCGAGTGTTCTATCTACTGGCACAGGGACGTCTGGCACTTTTTGCATAACCTAACGGTTAGTCTCGAGGTGCCAGTACAAATTAAACTTAGTGAATAAGGAGAGGGGATGGTCCTCATTGCCTATAGTCCTTGACTCGTGAATGAATGTATGTATATGTATGTAATTATTTAACTTCACATGGAAAAGACTAATGAATTTAAAAACAACACGCTTTGGACTTAAAAAAAATAACAACTTCAAACTATTAATAAAAAATATCCAATTTAAATCTAAAAACTATAAATAAAAAATGTCCTCCAACTGCGGGCACGACGGTACGGTCCCGAGAATGGCTGGCAACATTACCTCTTTGAATTGCCAGGCTAATACGCTGGCAGAGGTAGCTGCCAGCCTTCTTGTATGTAATTGTTTATAAATATTAGGTACAATATACATAATATTTTTGTTTAAAAATAATATCTTTACGGGTGTTATTTCATAATTGGCTTTGATATTGTAACGATGCTTTATGCATATTTAACTGGCTTGCATGCATAGAACTGCCAATACTGTCTCCCCCTGCCTGCACAGATAATGCACCGCTGTCCATGTCAAATCGGAGCTTCAACTAAATAGGTTGAATATGAAAATAGGGCAGAGTTTTAAAAGGGTTACATTTTTGTTTTGTTTAACAACGCGATCGTTTAGCGTGCATTATAAAAGGGCTCGAAAGCCCTGGCTTTATGCGGCATGCCTTTTTATTTATTTATTTATAATAACATTTGCAACATTACATTACGTGGTGGACTTAATGCTTGATTTGATACATTTTAGGCACTTTTTTTTAATGAGCACCAATTTAATTTCTACCAATTAGCTGTAGTTGAAGCGTGCTAAGATAATTGGTATACCATTCATCATAACACGCTTCAGCTACAGCTACAGCTAATTGGTAGAAAATAAGATAAGATAAGATAAGATAATTTATTGCTGTATAAACTTAGCCTAGATACAAAAGACTTATGTTAAGTAATTGAGGTTAGTGTATTTAATAATATGTATTACGTAATACCTAAGCTAAGCAAACAATATTGCCTGTGTATTAGGTATTAAGTAACTATAACAGAATGTTAGTGCTTATTAAAGGTTTTATTAAGGATAATCTCCAATCCTCTTTCTCGAGACAGCAATTTTTTTTAAAAAGAACACTTACAATAAATCTACATAAATCTATCATTATGACGACCTCCATGGTCGAGTGGTAGCGCGCCGGGTCTGGCGTCGCGCCATATCTGAGGGTTCTATTCCCGGTCGGATCATTCGATCGGGTTTAAAGAAGGACTGTTTTTCTAAATTAATTCGGGTCTGAGTGTTTTGCTGTTTATGTATGTTTATCCGTTATCTTACCATAATAACGAGTTTCACAAGAATACTTACCTATCTTAGGCTAGATAATTGATGTGAGCGTAAACAATTTTTATTATAGCGCCTGCAGCTTATAATCCTCCCACTGCTAGGCACAGCATTCTTCCTTCTCTTCCCACATAGACAACAGCACGTGGGGAGTGTGGGCGATAACCCACCACGCTGACCCAAAACGGGTTAGTGGGTTTTAACTATTACTGCCATCTTACGATAAGTAACAACTATTAGCAATTTTGCTTTGCATGCTTGCTTTGAAGCACGGTGGAGTTCCTTCCTTTTTCTTTTGTCGACTAAAGACTCCTTGGTAGCCGAGTAGTCGCTCGGCTAAATATCCGGTGGTCCTCTGTTCAATTCCTGGTCGGGCGATAAGTGTTCCGACTTTGTCCATGTACCTATACAGCGTGTTAGTTAACACGAGGGACATATTTAATCCTATGGTAGTTTATGCCTGGGTAAACATAAACAAATAAAAAAAAACCGACTCCAAAAAACAGAGAAACTAAAAAGAACAAAATAATTGTGTTGTCTAGAATAACTAAATTTAATCCCCACAGTTGAAATTATACTAACACACTTTTAAAGTCGATGCCAAGCCTTAAAATATTTCCTGCTTTTGCCTACATACAATTTAATTAGGCGGTTTGCTTAGCATTATGGAAAACACGTAGACTTACAGGTACATTTAAAGATGTGTTGGAAATTGTCTAGGAGAACACACTAAACGTATTAATTTTGTTTTTGGAATATTTTCTTATTCATTTAATTTAGCTTGGCACCGTCTTCAAAAGTATGTAAGTATAATTTCAACTGTGGAGATTAAATTTAGTTATTCAAGACAACACAATTATTTTGTTCTTTTTAGTTTCTCTGTTTTTTTGGAGTCGGTTTATTTATTTTAAAAAATATATATATTATTTTATATTTTTTAGTGTAAACGTACCTACGTTTAGGTACACAGAAAAATAAAAAATAGAAGTAGTGTAAGTAATAGTACAATATTATTTATATGTCACTTTTATTGGCTTGATTAGTATTTTTTCAATTTACAACATCTTAATGTCAACTGCTTATCATTTTGTTCAAAATATTGTTTTCTCCGATGCAGGGACGTTAATTCTTAAGGAGTTCTCTTGGTGGTTTACTATTAGCTCCACTTGACTGGATGCATTGTGGCAAACATAAATTGCTTAGCAACCACATTAAAGTTTGTAATCGCATAGCAAAGACCAAAAATATTTAGTATTGAGTAGTTCCGGCGGCCGTCTGTGGTCTTCATCAACAGTTCCACTTCACCAAATGGTGCTTTCCGAGCACAGGTGCCAAGGTTCTTGCAAATAATACCTAAATCGCTATAGGTGTGCCTATAATATTTGAAGAGTTCCCTCGATTTCTCCAGGAACCCATCATCAGATATTGACCTGATGACTATGGGACTAGCGTCTTTAAGTAATCAGGGAACATACATAAAACATATTTATTTCGGCGAATTGAGAACCTCCTCCTTTTTTTGAAGTCGGTTAAAAATACTACTCGCAGCTTATAAAATAATTCAGAAAATCGATGTTAAAATTTCACAAATTTTTTCGTAATGTTTGGACACCCTAGTGCTTTCGACTCATACGCGTATGATATTGAATTAAGTAGCTGTCGTGGCGTGGTTGGTGGGACCCGTTTTTCCTTCATACTTGATCATATTTGATGCGCTTAGTGTATACGTTAATAATATTTAATAGAATAATTATGCAAAAAAAATTAATAAGTATATTTTTTTGTAATGAATCGGATCGGGAATCGCCTATTTATTGTCCTCCCTTAATATGTCCCTCGGTTTAACTAACGCGCCGTATAAGGCTGATTTCACAGTCACGCGTTTGATCAGCGCCGGCCACACGCGCGCGCTTGCAATGGGCGATTTTCTGACAGCCCAAATTAAAAAATAAAAATTAGTTCAAAAATACTCGATAGATGGCGTTTTATGATAGCCGACCCCGTTCCTACTTATGGGCTGTAATAAATTCTACACTTTTGCTCGTCTATCAAAAAAATAAAAAAATAGTAAGCTTACAAATTTTTATTCAGGATCTCCAGGACCTATTTCTATTTTGGAATGGAATAAATATTACGTAGCCATACACGTGTTCTTCATGGACTCGCCTTTTACTAAGCGCCATACTAATCTATGCTAAGCGCCATCTATGAAGTCATTTACGAACCAATTTCTTTTTTTTTTGATCTCGGAAAATTGCCCATTACAATCTAAAGTAGTTGCGTTTCATAGTGACGCACGCAGTTGAAACGCGCAACTACTATGCAGTGTAATAATTGTAAGCGCGCGCGTGTGGCCGGCGTTGATCAAACGCGTGACTGTGAAATCAGCCTAAAGCCTCATAAAATAGTTAAAAAAATAATGATATACCTATTTCCTTTGAATAAAATTTTGCTATCGCCAATATTTAAGAAGCTCGAAGGCGCAGTGGTGGCATTCGGTTTCCGATGTTGCCAGCTAAGGTTATTTACGCAATGCCGAGTTTTGTGGGTTTTACCGACTGTCATCTTACGACAACAACCGGGACCAACGGCTTAACGTGTCTTCCGAAGCACGGAGGAGCTCGAGATGTTTTTTTTAAGTTGGCAGTTACGCAATGCCGCGTCACAGGATGGATAACCAAATTGAAAACATCTTGAGCTCCTGCATGCTTCTAGTCTCCTGCATAGAAATCTAATTAATAGTTAGTCAAGTCACGTAAAGCCGTTGGCTCCGGTTGTTGTCATAACATGACAGACATACATACATACATATAATCACGACTATTATCCCCGAAGGGTTAGTCAGAGACTAGGCAATGATGACCGCAGAAGCAGTCCTTTGCCATAGTTCACTTTTAACTAAATAACGACTGCGCATGTGCTCAGCGTGACAGGTGCTGAGCCCATCGCCGCTCTATGCTGTTCGATGTATGTGTAGTCTTTAGTCCGTTAGTCGCCTTTTACGACACCCAAGGGAAGAGAGGGGTTGTTACAATGGGTTGTTAGTATTCTTTCACGGCTATACGCGATACATAAATAAGTCATAGGGTGACAATCGTTTAAAAAAAACCCAATCAGTGTAGTGGGCCTAATCTTATCCTGCTAATATTATAAACGCGAAAGTTTGTAAGTATGGATGGATGTTTGTTACTCTTTCACGTAACAACAACTGAATGGATTTCGATGAAATTTGGCATACAGATAGTTTATGACCTGGATAACCACATAGTATACTTTTTATCCCGAAATTCCCACGGAAAGAGAACCACGCGGGTGAAACCGCGAGCGGCTGCTAGTAATTTAATAATAATTGATTAATTTGTTCCAAGTATTACAAATTGTCCTTAATTCTAGGGGCCTCTGCAATAAGACAAGCTTGATACGTAGCTGCCAGACAAAATTTACAAAATCACTTGTTTTGGTGGACACACAGTTCAAATATTGTTATGTTGTAATTGTACTATGTACTCGTATGTAATTATAAAATAAAAATTAAAAAAAAAAACTTAAAATCTAGAAAACTTCAATAGTCAAATAGGTACGTTATTAATATAAAAAGGGAAAAAGAATGTGTGATAGATGTGTATATCTGTGTGTGTAAGTGTGACTGTTTATGAATTGAGTGTAATGTGAGAGGATGTAGTGTGTGTGTGTGAGTGTAAGGCTGTTAATTAAATAGGTTTCCTGTCTCCTGATAATCTAGGCTCTTCAGCCGGGCCAGGACACAATCGCTCGCTTTGCTCCGGCAACGGTAAGTTCCTTAATATTAACAATTCGGCATACAACATTATAGACCCGAGGCAAGAGAAATAGTGGCTGACGTTTAACGAAAGTTGTGTGTGTCGTGGGGGTTGGGAATTTAAATATACGCTGACTAATCAGACGTTCACGCTCAGGGGAGATCAGAGCATAGTGATGAATAGAAACCGCGGCTCTTAACAAGAATAACTGCCTCACGCGTTGGACTCTTGGTAGAGCAGGTCAGTGGGGAATTTAAAGGGTTTGCGCAGCATCACCTTTAGAACACTGCGTTGCGCTCTTTCGAGTTCAATAAAAGTTGATTTAGCTGCTCCTCCCCAGACTTTGTTACAGTACGTTAAAATTCATTCACAGAGAGCTTTGTACACTAAGATGAAAGTATCCTTGGTGACTGAGTGACTTAAGCGTTTCAATATAAAAACTGTTTTGTGTACGATGACTAATTGATCTGGTATTTGTGGGATAGATTCTCATCCACTTGATGCCGAGGTATTTAAGATCAATCGAGCAACAGTTGTAGTGAAGTCAGCTGGTATATACAGTGTAGGGGTGGAATACATCTGTAAAACTTTAGAGTCTGGAGTTCGGGCAGTTTGAAGACAGTGTTTTGTGAAAGACAAAGCACTTAGTCTTTTTTATATTTAACGTAAGCAGGTTTATACTTAACATATACACTCAGAAATAGACCGCATGCCATTTTCAGCAGCCTCCCAGGACAAAAAAGTATGACCTTATCGTAGCTGTACTATATCGCTCAAATAGACAAGAAATAGAGTCGGTCCGAGTATACTGCCTTGTGGTGCACCAAAATCTAACGGTAAATGACTACTTATATCTAAACCTATTCGAACACATTGTTTCCGCTTAGAAACGTAACTCCCGAGCCAGTCATTAGCTAATCCTCTGATACCCAAACAGATAAGATTTTGTAAAAGGATTGGAATAGACACCGTGTCGAAGGCCTTGGCCAAGTCGATGAAAACACCAATACATTGTTCACCTTGATCAAGAGTCTCGGAAACAACTCTACTTAACGACAATACCGCATCTTCAGTGGATTTCTTCTTTCCAAATTAAAATTGGCTCGCGGGAATCAAGTTGTTACCTTCAAGAAAATCTACCATCTGGCCCAATCCTGTTGTTGCCTGTTGTTGTCCATGTGGGAATAGCCTCTGCCCAGCAGTGGGACGATTATAGGTTGTCGATGATAATGAACAACCAACCTACCCGCATTGGGTTTGACGCCATTAATTTTGGTTAATGACAATATTACATAATATCCTTTTAAACGCAGTTTTTTGTTTGCCTCTCATCTACGCCTGGCGCTGTGTGACTGAGCGCAGTTTTTTTTTATATTTCTACCTCAGACTTCTGATAATACTTTTCTGCTGTTCTTACTTTTTTTCAAATTCATGTTTTCGTGATAGGTAAGTGATTTTGATCTTCAACATTTATTCATATCAGCTGAAATACCGTAACAAAATAAAAGTGACTTGAAAACAAAAAACGTTATTCTTAACGTTATTCTAATAATCATAGAAAACTTTTCAACCATAGAAGAAAAATAGAAATCTAATTAATTTTTGATTTGTTACTTTAAACCCTAAAACCGGACCGGACCAAATCGGAAACTGACCCACTGAAGCGGTCACCGGCGGCGTCGCTCGAACCGAAAATACCAAGAATTAAATTCATTGCGAAAACCAAACTTACTTCTTTTCAAAACATGTATTCATTGTTACGAAGTTCAAAGCAAACCGGCCTCTATTCCATAGAGCTATAGAGTAGAAAGTCCAAGTCGTAAAATAACGGCGGTTAAGTCCTTTAGTTACAAAATCATCAGCCAATAACACAAAAGTGGGTGTGGCCAATACGAAAAATTGCAATCCTTTTTCTTCGCGCGCCACATTTTCTTTTCTTTTGTTCACCATTTTGAATAATCCATAGAGGCATAGAGTGGGCTGTCAAACGCGTTCCGATTCCCGCCTTTTGGCGCGTAATGATTGAAACGTCAAAAACTTGCAATAGACATAAATAAAGCTGTGTTTCGTTTTATTTTTTTTTAACATTTCCCCTTTTGCGTTTTGCTAACGTGACGTAATGTTACGTTTGTAATGGACTGCTGTTTTCCGCCATAATAATCTGTTAGACAAATGCGAGTAGGCGGTTGTAGGTATGCTTTGGAGTAATTCAATAAATGTTTAATTATACATACTTACATACATATAATAACGATTATGATCCCCGAAGGGTTAGTCAATGCAATGAGGACCGCTAAAAGCAGTCCTCTGCCATAGTCCACTTTTCACCAAATAAATCTAGGGTTTTTTTAATGCTTAATAGGACAGCACTTGACCGCGATCTCGCCTGATGGTGAGCGTAGATGAGGTTTACGATGGAGCGAGCTGCCCCAGAAGATGCCTATTAACTTTCGCCTTGAAGGCATTCAGGTTACAAGTTTTTGGGAACACAGCCGATGGCAGAGAATTCCACTCCTTGCCAGTGCGCAACAAAAATGATGACATGAAGCGTTTAGGTCAACGGAGAATACCCTAAGTATAAATTTTTATTCCCTTAAGAGTGTCGTAATATACGTTTTTTGGCATTTCAAACGGCCGTATCTTTTTTTACCGTAACTTGGATTTTGATTTTTTCACAGTTTCAAGAGACGGTAGACCTGAGTGAGTAGAGTATATCGTTTTAATTTCAACTCGATACCTCCACGCGTTTCCGAGATAAAGGGTCTTGACAGACATACCAACGGACGGACGACAAAGTGATTCTATCAGGGTTCCGTTTCTTCCTTTTGAGGTACGGAACCCTAAAAACAGTTTTTCTAAATTAATTTCTGGTTGGGTGTTTTCTATGTTTTGCCTCTTAGATTAATGATTGGTCTCGCTGCGCTCGACCGCAGCGAACCCATCATTCATCTATGTTTTGCCTATTAAATCTCGACTGTGGTTATTGCGTAAAATGCCCATTTTCGCATTTTTTTTGTAATTTTGCAGTTGTATTTATCGTTTTTATCGAAATAGATTACAAATCTCCACTCTGCGAGAATAAGCTAAGTTGGGACGGCCGGCGCATCGCATTTTGAAGTAATTTTGCAGTTGTATTAATCGTTTTTTATCAAAATAGGATAAAACATTCATTATAAAATCTTTATTTATCATGAAGTAATGATTATTCTGGTATAAATTTTGCTCAATAATATTATCGTAGATAGGATAAATTCACGGTTAACTTGAAGCGATTTTCGAAGTGTTTTGGTTTAGAATAAGATTTTTTTTTTATATAAAATCAATGATATCTAAAAATTCCACAGCCGCTACGCACTATACGACTTTAAAAGAGATATACTCTATTTTTTTATTTCATTTGTTTAGAACAGTAGTTCAATGTAGGAGCTCAGAAAAGTGCCTTCGCGCATTTTATGAAAATCTTTCTCTGCAATTTTGGGTTACAAAGTTAAGCAAAATTTACAAAAGCGAGGCCGCTACGCACTATTCCAATAGCTATTCTACACTATTCAATAAGTCAACATTGTTAATGTATTTTTATTTCTGAGATCAAGAACGCCAAAATTTACCATTTTACGCAAAAACCACAGTCGACATGTAATAGGCCTCTTAATTTAAGTATGTTTATCCGTTATCTAGTCTAAAGTTCTAAAGTTCTATCTAAAGTTTGCTAGATAATTGGTGTGAGCGTAGCGTAGAAAGTTATACCTACTGCCATTGTAAATGGCATAATACGTTTAAGGCCGATTTTTCAATTGACAGATAAAACTTACGTCTGTTAGAGTATTACACAGCCGTTTAAAAAGGTATAGTCATATCATGCCTTTTGTTTCTTTACAGGTGACATTTTAAATAGGTCGCGTTATACTTTATCAGACGGATAAGTTTTATCCGAGGATGGAAAAATCAAACCATAAATAAACAAAACTCAATAAACGTACCAACGCTGGGCTCAAGCCATCCCACAAAAAAAAATAGTACATAGGAAGAGGAGAGGAGCATCATTTTAAAGAATACTATATACCTACCATTACTTCCCTTGGGTGTCGTAAAATGTTACTAACGGATTAAAGACTGCACACACATTTAACAGCATAGAGCGGCGATGAGCTCACCACCTATCATGCTGAGCACATGTGCAGTTGTAACTTGGTGTGCCGTGGACTATGGCATTGGACTGCTTTTGCAGTCCTCATTGCCTCTCTGACTAACCCTTAGGGATAATAGACGTAAGTGGATGTATCGTATAGGGGTGATAAAGCCTTACGCCATCACCTTGACCAAATGGTGAATAGAATGTGGAAAAATTCTTTGGCGGCGCAAAGTCTAGCCGGTTTCCTAGCTCCTACAGTCCAGGGTCTTATAAACGGGGCGTGAAACGGCATTTATGCAGGCCGTCATGAATGGGTGCGCCGTTACCGTGCTTATTCCACGGTGGGGAGCGCTCTCATTATTTTGGACTACATCGGCTGCTTACCATCAGGCAGAATGCAGTCACTATGACGACGAGTCAAATTAAAAAAAATATATTACTACTGTCTACAGTCTCAAACACTGTTTAATTCATTTCAAATGTATATATAAATAATTCATAAGTACATAAATGGTCACGACTATTATCCCCGAAGGGTTAGTCAGAGACAGGCATAATCTGTCATTTGGGGGTTAAAGTTACTCGCGTCCGTAGGTTTACCACTGAGACCCTACACGTGACCCCTGGGTGGTGTGCTAAATGAGTGACACTGACTGAGTGGTAGAGCCACGCTGCGTTGCAGCACGCATTGGGCCGGCTCGCCCGGTGTAATACTTCACCTTTCACGAATATCCGGCGTGAAATAATGGCACTTGGTGCTGTTGTGTTTCGTCCGGCCAGTGAGAGTTCCGGAGGCCCCTTCCCTCCCCCCCCCCCCTTCACAATTCCTATTCCTTCCTTAACCCTATTCCTTTCTTAAAGGTCGGCATCTGCGACTCCTCTGGTTTTGCGGGTGTCCATGGGCGGCGGTGATTGCTCTCCATCAGGTGACCCGCCTGCTCGTTTGCCTCCTTCTTATAAAAAAAAGAATAAAAATCCATTTTCACCAAATAGTGACTGCACATGTGCTCAGCGTGACAGGTGCTGGCGGTGAGCCTATCGCCGCTCTATGCTGTTGGATGTTTGTGTAGTCTTTAGTCCGTTAGTTGTCTTTTAGGTCACCCAAGGAAAGAGAGGGGGTGGTAGTATTCTTTCACCGCTGCGCGACACGGTTATTACAAGGCGTTGAGAAGAACACTCGAAAATTTCGTCAAGGAAACCAATGATGCAGTAGCTCAGTTAAAGAGATGTCTCTAGGATTGTGAAAGGTCGTGGTTTCGTGTCTCACTTAAGCTAAGTCTTTCTTCTATTTGCATGTGCTATTTTCAGCACCGCATGGTAAGATGTGTACCGTTAATTTTCTTATTTACATTGATCCTAAAATTATACGTAATGCAAGGAACCAAACCGCGACCATTAGAAATCAATAAATAAAGAGAAAAAAATCTTTCACACACAAGAAAAAATCAAGGCATACATTCCTTTCTCCTTCATTCCCATGAATATAACACACATAGACGCTACGTTATCTCAGTAAACGGTGCTAGTTTTTAACAACACTTCATATTCGCATTTTGGACTTTATTCTTAAGTCCATACGGCATTACAATCAAACTGAGACGGCACATACAATTTTGTAAGTTAATGACACGCCAGAACAATGTTGACACGATTCACGTGCCACATTGAATCTTATTACAAAGCGGTAAGGGTGCTCTGTGGCGGAATTAGGGGTCGAGTAAAATCGGTCGGGCCGGCACAAAAGCTGAGCTAAAAAGCCACCCCTAGTACCCGCCCCTTGCCAAAGAACCACTCCCTTTAACTCAGTCGCGATGCAATCGCAAAAGAGTAAACATGTGCTGAGCGACTGAATATGCGCACTTCGGACCGTAGTAGTACCGACCGATTTCGAATTTAGAACGTTCCGTTTGAACTCTATGGTCTTGTAATTTTAAAACTTTTGTGTTTAGAACCTTTTCATATAGTGATGTGTCAAAGTTCTAGTGTAGCTTTCTAACGTTATTTTTTGATGCAAATAACGTTATTCAGCTTATTATTATGAACGTACAATGTACCCGATGGATAATAAGCATGGACCGTTGAAGTTGAACCCTTTCGTTGCTCAAAAGACTTTGGACCACAACATTATGTTGAAGACGATACAAAATTTATGTTACAATAAAACCAATGCGAACCCTTTCAACATGACGTCACCATTCTTAGTAGACAACATATTGCACCAGCAGAAGACTGTCAACTTTCATAATCAGTATTTGAATCAGCAGATTGAAAACTACATGCTGCAAAGGCAGCATTACGAGCGTTCCAGAGAGAACACACCGGAAGTTGACGACCATAAGATGGCGGAGGCGGAAGATGAGATTCGCCAAGACGAATCGATTGACGACTCCAAAGTTGACGACGACGATTCAAAAAGTCGCGACGACGAAGAGAATTATAACGTTAAAAGCGAACAGGCATATTACAACGAGTTTTATCAACGCAACGAAGAACGCAACGACAAAGATGTGTTAAACATTCCCAATTTGAATCGTAGATGTCAAAGTTGTGGTTCTGACTGTCCGCCTTTCGCTTGTAAAAAGTCCGGTATTAGGAGGTTAGAGGAACTAGAAAAGAGGTTTAATCTCAACTATCAAGAACATTCCGGTGATGAGGGCGAGCGAGAGAGGTATAATACGGATGAGATGGTGAGAAGCTGTGAGGAGTTCAATAGTGAACCGAAGAAACCCACTCTGAAGTTTAGTGTCAGTGCTATTTTGGGTGATCGGGAGGATACGGCGAAAACGACTAGCGTTAGCGGTAAGTGGACTTCTTAAATTTTTTTAAAATTTTATGCACGGGTAAGCTCTTTGCCTTCATTTTACCTGATGGTAAAGGGACGATAAGGCCGAAGGTGGAATCGCGCTTCACTCGAAATCCTCTACCACTGAGGAACTGGCTCTTAACTAACGGAACACAACAATGCTAATATATAACATTGTTGTTATTGCGCCAGACTTTAGAAAAGATGGTGGTAGCTAGCCAGGCGGACTTGACAAGCCCTACCACCATCAAACCGAGTACAAACATGGACCCCCTGCTGCGAATTGAACCCGGGACCTCTGGAACTAAGACCGGTGTGGCTTAGCCACTAGACTACGGAAGCGGTTAAAGACTCACATACATTTACGTACTAAGATTAATTAATTACGGCGCATCTAACTAATTAGATGGATTAGAGGTACCTACCTACGTACCTGTACATCCCACATATTTCTATGTCGAGTAGTCTACCAACCAAACTACTTTATAACCAAAGTCCGTGGTGCAGATATAGGTAGATGTCGCATGGATAAACAGAGATTTGGTCAATTCCCTAAGTGATTTGATCAAATCACGGAGGATGTTAAAATAAGAACACGATTTTATCATTTCCCTAAACAAATCTAGGGATTTGAACAAATACCAGAACTGGTTCCGTGAAATGACAGAAAAAAACATGTGACATACAGGAGTAGGGCACCTATATATTTGCTATATATTCCGTTGTTTAATAAAAAAAAATAACCTCGAAATTCAAGACAAACGCAACGCTGCGCTTCGCGATTGTGTTAAATCTCTAACCTATCACGCGTGATCTACAGGAGTAGGGCAATCCATAGATTTGTAGGAAATGATAAAATAGTGTTATTATTTTAACGTCCTCCGTGATTTGATCAAATCACTTAGGGAATTGACCAAATCTCTGTTTTTATCATATCACTGCGACAAGATACTCGTATTTGTAAATCCCTCTTGCCGGCTTACAAAAAGATACAGCATATTATGTGTCCATTATATAATAAATGTTAAAATAAGATAAAAAAGGTAGATAGATAAAAACAATGTAATTAGTGAAACACAATAAAATAGGACAATGTTGAAACCGAAACAATCCTGTGGTACTGAAAAGGCTGTACTTCAGCATATGCCATGGTGACACAATGACACCGCGGCGCTGGCCTTCCGTACATGCCATGCCTGAGTGTAATCTAATAAAATTGAAGTGTTACTTCTTACCTATATTTTTAAATTATATAAGCGTGTTGGCTATTAAAAGGTTGTAATGTAAGTTTGTCTTGTAATGTAATAATAAATTCATAATACATCAGGCCCTTTTGCCGGATGGGCAGGGCGGAGGCCACAGCTTTTCGTGGATTTCTAATTTATTCATCATTATACTATGAACGTGTAACTGCTGGGCACAGGTCGTCTACATGGACAATAGCAGACGTGGAGCAATCTCCATGGCCATCATAACCCACCACGCTGACCCAGTGCGGGTTGGAGAAATCTCCATGGCCATCATGACCCACCACGCTGACCCAATACGGGTAGGAGGGTTTCTATTTTTTTGTTTGTTGTTTGTGTTACGTCTCGGTGACCTAGTGGTAATAGCGTTCTATATTTAATAGTTATGTTAATATAGAAGAATATGGAAGATCTGAATTTAATTCCCACACGTTGCATAAACGTTGCATAGTCTGTTTCGGATTTAATGAGATGTGTAAGACGCAATATAGCACGTTGTGTCTTACGTATTATGTATAAACGTTTCCACTCTAATACCAATTATCTTTTTTTTTATTAATTATCTACCCTAAGTCAATTTTTTGATTAGTTAGATAACGGATAAACATACTTACTTACTATACTTACCCACAAAGAAAACACCCAGACCCGAAATCAACAGTTTTTTTCCAAACCCTATTGGATCGTACGTAACCTTGTCGCGACGGTTGTGACCGTGTTAAAAAAAAATTGGTAGTATTCTTTCAAATCTAATCAAAATTTCTTTATTCAGTAAACCCAATGAGTTTGTAATATCATTGAGTAAACCTAAAATAAGCATTTTGAATCGTCTAAACTTAATGGATGGATGGGCAACACCCATTCAAGAAGTCTCTTAGCTGTGGAGAAGAGCGGGCGCTAGAAACTCCACAGATTTATAGTAATATACTTAGAAGTAACGACATTTACAAAACAATATGTCGTTACCAAATCATATAATATACAAATATAAATATTGTGAGCGTCAATACAAATTGGAAAATGCCCTCCCAATCATAGAAGGACATTTTCCATTACAACAAAAAAAACACGGATAAAACATCGGACTTTGAATAATGAGACGAATTATGAAGATTTTTTTCATTTAGTAACTATTTAATCTATAGACATGTATTGACCGACTACCTAAATTAAATAAGTTACGTAATCGTTTTACGTGAATGCTTCCTGCATCGATCGACAAACACAACTGAGTGACAAAAGCGAGCGAAGCCCCAGGCAAAAATTAGTATAAAATAAAATAATTATAAAAAATTAAAGGATTGCCGTTTATTGCCGTAAATGATATTAGTGATTATTTACAATAAACTTTTTTATTGTTGTAATATCTAGTCGTTTAGTCGTTAGTCGAACATGACTTTAACTTAATGAATAGACACTTTTGGGATATCCTACTAATATTATAAACGCGAAAGTTTGTAAGTATGGATGGATGTTTGTTACTCTTTCACGCAAAAACTGCTGAATGGATTTGGATGAAATTCGGCATACAGATAGTTTATAACCTGGATTAACACATAGTATACTTTTTATTCCGATATTCCCACGGGGACGGGAACTATGCGGGTGTAACCGCGAGCGGCCGCTAGTATCGTATAAGTCTTGACTATTGGTATCTTTATTTAACATATAACTTAATTTATCTTTTTTTTTTTTAAAAGTGCTTGTTTTACGATTGATTTTTTATAAATCAAGGTAAACCACCAAATAAAGCTCCGTTAGACTCTCTTGTTTAAAAGGGTTGTGTTGAAGATACATACACGCACACATCACGCCCGTTTCCCGGCGGGGTAGGCAGAAACCACAGATTTCTCCATTTGCTACGATCCTGACACACATTCTTGGTGTTGAAGATATTTTTGGAAAATCCACGGGATAAGTCGGACACTTGGATACTATTTTTAGACGTTTTGATATTGATTGCAATTACTTTAAAAGCTCAGCTCTCGTAATAGAGTCTGGTCAACGAAAGCTGAACCTAGTAGAATTATTTGATTGGCAACACTATGTGTGTCTATCTGAGGTGTCATGTCGCATGTCAAATTGTAATTTTTCTGAGAAAATTGCAGCTGTGTGAGTGTCCTGTGTTACCCATCATGATTTTTTTTGAATTTGCCGTGTTTTTCCTGGTTCAGCTTTCGTTAGCCAGACTCTACCAGACAATAAAAATTCAATTGTTAGCAACCTTTAGGAGTCATCATGGCAGACAAGGGGAATGTAGCGTAGCTTAAGAGATCGGCTTTCGTAAAAGTTTTTTTTATTTTATAAAACAATCACGGTGCAAAGGCGGAATCTTCGCCAACGAATAATAGAGATGATGACAGTTATAATGACTGTTTATAAGTATAATTAAGGCTTATATTCTGGGCGGAGATGCATGTTGTGTGTTACTATGTGGCGTACACACTACAACGGGATACGGTTGTACCGCTCACTGGAACAAAGTCTATCTATTTATCGATATAAATAAAAAAATATTGTGATGTACGAAAAATTGTTTGCTCGTGCATCACTCGAGAACGGCTGCACCTATTTGATTAATTATTATTATTTGTGCTTGTAATCGTCAGGGCAAATATTATATGAAAAAAAAAATGGAAATTTTTCGTGGCATACGGGGTGTTTACGCCATTACGCGTACAAAGTCGCGGGCGAGTTTTGTACTAAAAAGAAGAAATATAGGCAAAAACAACGATGGCAAGAGAAACGTAGTGAAACAAAAGACTGCTGAGCTGACAGATGATAGAAAATTAAAAACTGATGAAAGAGTATTGCTCCCGTAACATGTTCTTTTTTACAAAATAACGATTTTTTTTATGCTAAGCCCGGCAAATGACCCCACTCCACCTGATGTTAAGTGGAACTGAAGTCCAGGCGCGAGGACAACTGGTGCAGCGTAAGAGACGTAGCATCAGTCACCCTCACTCTGCCGGCCCACAAAGTGCTTCTTCACGCCTCGTTTGAAGGACCCTATGTCATAGGTAGGAGGGAATACGTGTGCTGGTAGACCATTCCATCTTTTGGAAGTGCGACAAAGAAACGAGTCACCAAATTTCTTTGTGCGTGATGGAATGTTAGAGACTGTAAATTGGTGACTCCGGAGAGCAGCACGCGTACTCCTATGGAGGAAGGGAGAAGGAGGGATGAGGTCAAAGAGTTCTTCAGAGCACTCGCCATGGTATAAACGGTAAAAGACGCTGAGTAAGCCGAGCAATATCTCTACGCAATTGCAAAGGCTCGAGAGTTTTAGTGACCTCCGCATTGCCGATAATGCGCACAGCGCGGCGCTGCAATCTGTCCAAGGCATCGAGAAGGTACTTTGCGGAGCCGTCCCAAAGGTGAGAGCAATACTCCACGCAAGACCGCACCTGTGTCTTGTATAATAGACACAACTGATCAGGCGTGAAGAATCGCCGCACCTTGTTCAGGACACCGAGTTTACGTTGGTTCAGATCGCAGCGGATATATATCCCCCATGCACTGTGCCATCATCTGCATAGCAATGAATGTTTCGAAGAGGAAGCATGTCATGGATATGCAGAAGGAACAGCGTGGGTGATAGAACGGAGCCTTCAGGAACACCAGCGTTCACTGACATGAACCGCGAAGCGCATCCATGCGAAAGGACACGGATTCTACGCTCATGCAGAAAGCTAGCAATCCAGGTACAGAACTGAGCGGGCAAACCGTATGCCGGGAGCTTAGAGAGAAGAGCTTTGTGCCAGACCCGATCAAAAGCCTTGGCTATGTCAAGGCTAACTGCCAGTGACTCGCCACGCTTGTCAATAGCCTCACCCCAGAGATGTGTGACGTACCTACGCTAGAAGATCACCCGTTGACCGTTTTGGCCGAAACCCATATTGACGATCGTGAATGAGGGAGTGATCTTCTAGGTATCGAATAAGCTGTTTGTTCAATATTCGTTCTAGGATCTTACACAACACTGAAGTTACGGCTATAGGGCGGTAACTAGTCGGATCTGACCGATCTCCTTTTTTAGGGATCGGTTGCACATTAGCTTCTCTCCAAGATTCCGGCACACAACCCGAAGAGAGCGAGAGACGGTATAAAATATTGCGTTTTTCGTATTCGCCTTTGAAGATATGATAAGTTCAGATGTAGAAAAGGCTGCAAAAGAACACGACAAAAGCTCATTCGTGACGAGAAATCCGTGGCGTATTCTTAAGAAAAAAAATCATACATATAGGTACTCACAACCAGCGTCGCCTGATATTTTTTGTCATTTCGGGATTTTCAAGCTTTTTGAGTGAAAAAAGCGGGAATTTTTCGTTGAAAGTGGGACATACTAAAAAAAACCGTTAATCAGAAGTTTTTAAATATTTATCTATTTATTTGAGTTTTAAATCTTCATTAATATTTTTTTTTATGTCCTTGTAGTTGTTTTATGTTTTGTATTATTGTAATGGAAAGTGCCCTTCTATGATAGGGAGGGCATTTTTCAATTCTAATTGACGCTGTAAAAGCAAGGGAGAAAAGAAATGCCCTTGCTGAGTTTCTTGCCGGTTCTTCTCAGTACAAGGCTCCCGCCCCATAGTTAGACTTACGAACCGATGGCATAAATGACATTCATAAGTGCTGTAACCTAAACATGGCCTAACCTGAATAAATGATATTGAATCTTGAATCATTATGCGCCGGACGGGCGGCCAGTCCACACCCGGCCGCGCTTCCTCAGCATACGCTTTACGAACGGTCGAGTTATTGCCGAAAAGCGGGACTGAGCCTCTCCCGCGCGGGACATTTATTTATGATTAAAAAATCGGGACGTCTGGCAACGCTGCTCACGACTATTATAGGGTTATTCAGAGACTAGTCAATGAGGACCGCAAGAGCAGTGCTCTGCCACACTCCAGGTTTCACCAAGTAGCAACTGCACATGTGTTAAGCGTGGTAAGAGTAAAAAACATTATAAAAAAACATGCTTATTATGCTTTTGCGGCAATGTGAAAGGGTAGTCATCAACCTTTGTATGTTGTTGTGGCTTGTGTGTCTTTTGTAATTTATATGTTTTTTTATTTAATGAAAAGTGTCTTTCTAAGATAGGAAGAGCATTTTCCAATTTGACGCTGTAAAATAACTGTGTAGGTAGTGATATAGTTGGCGGCAGAAATAGCTATGTTAGGGTAGTCGCACCGATGACGACCGACGGACGGCGACCGATCTGTGCTACGAGGTTTTAAATTGATTCTGTGCAGAAACGGCGGATCTGTGCAACACTGTTTTAATAAATTCATTCTGTGTAGAAGTTGAACATTGTACTCACATTTAAAAAAAAGTAACGATCAATGTACATAAATAAATGAAATAAATTTTACAACTATTAAACCAATCCCTCAGCCTCAAACAAGGCATAGTCTGAATAACGGATAAACATACATAAATACTAATAAACATCCATAACTCGGTCACAAACGGTCGTGCTCATCACACAAACAATTTGCCCCTACCGGCACGAACCCGGGACCGTGGGTTCCGTTGTCAGGGTCGCTGACTACTCGACCACCCGGCCGTCAACTTACTCCAATATACTGTTTTAAACTTTTGAACAATAATTTACGAAATGAAACACTTTTTACGGATTAACTCGTGTTTAATTTTACTACATTATACTTACATAGTGTTTTATTTCCCTGTGACCACGGACCCTGTAAAGGGTTTGAAACGTCAGATAACTAAAAAACTATGTAATGTAGTAACATTAAACGCGAGTTAATCCGTAAAAAGAGTTTCATTTCAATGTGTAGTGCTCGCTTAAACCTCAGAAAATAATAAATAATTGGCTATTTGACAGTTGTAACAATAAAATATAAAATATGTCAGAAATGGTAGTTTATGATTTAACGATAATTATCCAATAGTTTTTTTTTATTAAGATTAATTGTAAATATTTTATTTTTACAAAATAAATTTGCGATTTTTTATCTGTGGATTACAAGACCCCGAAACACTTGCGGCAAGGGGCGGCCATGATTGAGCTTCATGTGACGTCACATTTCACAAAAATATCAAAAACTATCTGTCAGGTTTCAAGTTGTTTCTATATTTATTGAAATGTGACGTCACAGAGCCAAATGTCACGTGACCAACCGTTTTCGCACGAAATTTGAAATCAATAAAGAAAAATATGTTTTTTCTGCTAAATAAAGGTTTTTTCGAGAAAGAAAATATTGTACGGGGTATAAAATAAGCGTTTGCAACTTTTTAAATACTTTTTCGAAAACTGTCAAGTAGCCAATTGACGAGCTTTTAAGAACTGTTATTAGAGAGAGCTTGCTGTTGGCTGCATAATTTTTTTTCAGCACAACCGGTTTTTACTTTCGGCGAGGAACTTCAAAGTTCCTAGAGCTAAGTGACCAAACCTCCCCGGAGGCTTTCTTCTATGTTAAGCATGGCATCATCGGCGTCTTGTCATTAAGCTAAAGCAATAAGGGGGTCGAGATAAATATTACAGATCTATGATAATTCCCTAATTAGATAAATCTGCGTGGGGACAGCTAGCATCTTTGCAGCAAGAATTCTCGTTAGATCTCGGTATATCAACGTGATTTACACCCTTAATTTTTATTTGCTTTAATAAAATTAAGGGTGAGTTCCACCCATAAAACTGAACAACTTTCCCCAAGTAACCTATGTAAAAATGCCAAAAAATTTCGACCTCCCATACTATTGTCGTCAGCTGACGGACAGTTTTGCATGGGAGGTTTAAACTTTTTTGTCATTTTTGCACATAGGTGTCTTGGGGAAAGTCGTTCAGCTTTATGGGTGGAACTCACTCATTAATTTATTTTAAACGAATAAAAATTAAGGGTGTATAACGTATAACAACGTTAATGTAGCATATACAATGTGATAGGGTGGTACTTCTAACCTGTTAAGGCTAAGTAATACATCTAAAATCATCGACAAAAAAAATAATATGGACTTAAAAAAAGAGATTTTAAATCACAAAATAATTAAGTAAGGATTTTTTTCTCACCAAAATAATTTCAAACATACAAAACAAGGTAATTTATTAGTTAGCCAGTGTCATTAGCTACCGTTTGCCATTTTTTTTATGTTTCTCCGACGTATGAAACCTTTGATATCGCATAAAGTAAAAATGGTCATAAATTATAGGGGGAGGGGGCCTACCCACAAACCGACAAAAAAATAATATGGGGGGTCCTAACCCCCCATATTATTTTTTTGTCGATGAATTTAGATGTAGTACTTAGCCTTAACGGGTTAGAAGTACCACCCCTATCACATTGTATACATAAGTATATTCACTCACGTCTATTATCCCCCAAGGGTTAGTCAGAGACTAGGCAATGAGGATCGCAGAAGCAGTTCACTGCCATAGCCTACGTTTCACCAAATTACAACTGCACATGTGCTCAGCGTGATAGGTGGTGAGCCCATCGGCGCTCTATGCCGTTAGAGAAACCGTATAAAAACACTAATACAGCAAATATCATCTGTAATATTTATCTCGACGCCCTTAATTGCTCACTAACAGCGTCTAATAGGGCGGGACAACAAAAAATATATATTAATGGAGAAACGCCGACATCAATAAAGAGACTTCTTACGAAAATGCTAAGAAAAGGGACATATTAATTTCGCTGTCCGACCCCAGTGGCGCCCTCTCGCTCGCACCTCCCATATGTTGTGTAGCTGCGTCTCTTTCCCGCCCCCGCGCTTAAGTGTCCCGCCAGATGTTGCCAGTTTTATTGAAAAACTCTGTCCGCCATATTGTGATTTTCTGTTAGTGAATTAAGATGTAGCGTTGGATAGAAACGTTATGCGTTATATATAACGGTATAACGTTATTAATATAGCGTTAACGACCGTTATTCAGTTTTATTGGCAGCGCTTGTTGTGGCGGTAATTAAAAAGTTATTCTCTTGTTACTTTTAATGAAGAAATAATTGATTGCGAACTAAACTATTTTGTTATTTGATTGGAAATGTTTATTGCAAATTTTTATATGTGCGTTAAGAAATATTGTTCTTAAATGATTTGGACGTCTCATATAGTCGTAATATACATTCATTATATTATACACATTTACGGCATTGAAATATGACACACATTATGTATTATTTATAATCTGACGTCATTTAATTCATGCATTATCATTTAAAAAGTGTTTATTATTTAATTTATATTAATAAGTCATCTACATAAAACTTTTAACTTTTCTTGTATTGCAATTAGGCTATGTAATATAAAGCTAGGTATAGGTACCTATCCAAATAGTCCCAATAAAATCCAATAAGGTTGAAATATTACGTACTCAACAAACCAAACGAGGTTTATAATTCAAAACTACTTAGCAATACCAGACGTTTTGACCTAATTGCACCGGTCAGGAGTCAGCCCGAGACCACGACCGGTGGAACTCGGTTGAAACGTCACGAGTATGACAAGTATGCGTAGAATTCCTTTCTTTAGTAGTTTTGTGTTAAACTCGGTTGAAATATTTTCTGTAAGTATACGCAAATGCAGAACGCAATGTATTGTGTAGAACGCAAAAGTTTAAAACTGTATAATTTTTAAAAACCTTGTAATTTTACACCGTAACCGTAGTGTTACTTATATATAAATTGGAAAATCATCCCACTATGTTAGTATTAGCAATAGTGACAGCCACAATACGACGGCTGCCAGCAAAAACGACTCATAAACAGCGCAAAACGTTAGATTTCCCACAAAATAAGGTTCAAAAAGTAATATAAACTTTATTACAACCGTTTATTGGCAGCTAGATACGTTCTCCAACCTCACAGTTCTAATACAGACAACGCAATATCGGCAACCTACAGTGCTATATAGAGAATTCTCGCAAAAACGAACGGCGAACGTTATAAAATTATGCATATCGGTACCCGAAGCCCGTATTAACATGTCATCGACGCCATACTGCTACGATATTTGAATTCCGTACGGCACTCTCGCTCGGATACGATTCGATAACAACTTTTCTTGTTCAGTCGCAGAACTGTTACCGTGTACGATTCTCGACCTTGCTGTCTTCATCTTAAGGAGTGTAGTCTGAGTTTTGCGGTTGCACCAAATGCCAAGTTTATATTACTCGAATTTGGCGGGTACTTTTTTACGCGAAAGCCATAAAGTCCGAGCGGATGTAAGTGACGATAAATCGTTTTGGAAACTTCGATCCGATTATCGAATGGCGGGAATAAAAGCGAATTATTGTTAGGTTATGGAGTCGGGTGGGCTGCGTAGCTGCAGGTGCGTTTTATTGTTGTTCCTGGGAGAGATGGTTCTATTGTTTTGTTGTTTGTTAGAATTGTTTTTTTTATTGCGACTTATTACGACCTCTGTAACACAGGACAATCACAATGTTTGAACCCTTGGACTATATTATCCTTCTTGTGTCAGTTTTATAGGTCAACTTTTAACCGCAATATACTGTATTGAGATGGACTTATATTTACATTATTTTTATTTGTAAAGATTTTCCATTTTGTTAATGCATACAGATTTGTACCAACATTATTGCAAAAATACACTGTAGTGCTTGTTCATGTTACTTAAGATGGAGAAACAAAGCCTCATGATTTTTTGACCATCTCTTCTCAGTTAAAAGCTCTCCGAAATTACGAACTTGTGAAAAAAAAAACAATTAAAAAAATCATAATATTTGTACCTAATTAAAAAAATACAACGACAGTTAATTAATAACGCTTATTTCGTTTAGCGCGGAAGCTAACCGAGTAGCGTATTAACAAAACATAAATGTCATTGTCACGCGAGCGCCACCGCAACGCGACATTATGTGCGGATGCACTGTTTAAAGGTAACGACACATTCATTTGTATTGTGTTGTGGATGATGTCGTGTATTGTAAAACGAACTCGTGTACATACACACGAGTTCGGCTACAATACACGACATCATCCCCAAAGGGTTTGTCAGAGACTAGGCTATGAGGACCGCAGAAGTGTCCACTGCTAGTACTGTGCTGGTAGCGGCTCTTAATATAATACCTACTACCGCCCCAATTCTTCCCTTGGGTGTCGTAAAAGGTGACTAACGGACTAAAGACTGCACATACATCAAACAGCGTAAAGCGGCGATGTGCTCACCGCCTGTCACGCTGATCACATGTGCAGTTATCATTTGGTGAAACGTGGTCTGCTTTTGCAGTCCTCATTTTTTTATTTTTTATTCGGCAACGGGTAAGCGCTTGGCCTTCATCTCACCTGATGATAAGTGACGATAAGGCCGAAGATGGAAGCGCGCTTCACCCAGAATCCTCAACCACTGAGGAACTGGCTACCTTATCTCAAACTGTCGGAACACAACAATGCTATAACCATCGTTGTTATGGCGACAGAATTAGATAAGATGGTGGTAGCTAGCCAGGCGGACTTAACAGCCCTACCAACCAACCAAACCGAGCACACAAAGATGTACCCCCGCTGGGATCGAACCCGAACCCTCTGGGTCTGAGACCGGTGGCTTAACCACTAGTCACTAGACCACAGAGGCGGTTAAAAGAAACTCGCAATAACTGAGTTTTTACGATTTTTAACTTTCTATAGTGGACTTTAAATCGCAATAACTCAGCTAAAATAAAGCTTTTTAAAAATGTTTTCAACAAACTATTTTGATCCCTGTGTTTCACTTAAGCATGCAAAGTTTCATAAAAATTGGCTTATTGGTTTTTAAAAGTTTCGACTTGGAAATTTGTATGGAAAACCGAAATGCGTAGGAATTAAAATGAGAATACACTCGAAAAAAAAACATTTTTATTACGATAGTACAGGTGGTTTGAAGAGTACCTTTACATTGACATGTAAAAAATGTAAAAACAAATCATAAGCATTTAAAAATTGCTTAATTAATTAAATGAAACATAAGTAAGACCTGAGCAATGTTTCTAGCAATATCTTTTATAGGTAAAAGGCGTCGTCGCCAAAATGTCAATTTTGTTAAAGTATGTAAATTGTACTAGACGGTAAATTGGCGACCGTTGTCCTGGAATCCCAAAACACGATTAATAAAATCACTGAAGGCTAAATGAACGATATCTCAAATCACGTGACGTTTCACCAAAATACATCCTAAATCGAATCACGTTAACCCAAAAGAACGAAATCTCAAATCACGCTTTACCAAAAACATCTTTTTGGAACCTTTTAAGATCGAATATTTTATTGGAAGTTAAAAAGTCTTTAGGGCGAATGTCTGAAAAAATATCGATTTTTTTATATTATTTATCGTCCTTCCTTAGTACAAATCAGTATGTAAGTGTTTGATGATTTTTATTAAAAAAGGGTATCAAATTAAAGTCCATATCAGATGTACATATTATTACACCTTTGCCTAATTACGGAAGGAGAAGATAGAAGAAGTGTTTTGGGATTCCATTTCACACTCGCTTTATGGGCATAAAATATGTCGTATAACATCATTGCCTCGAGTTGCTTACGTCTGTCCTCAAATTTAAAGAGTTTTATATTTATTTAATAGTTGTTTATAGGGAAAACGGTTGTGAAAACATCAGTAGTGCATTGTGCGTAGCTTTTGGACCATTTCCAGACTTTCAATATATTTATTTTAAAAAGGGTTCTAAATGGGCACGGCATATTCTAGCTGTTGAAATCTGACTACTGTCAGAGAATATATACTAGTGTATACCGTGCTGCGTTATAGAGGCTTAAAAATGTATAGGGTTGTGTGAATTTTTTACTGGATCTCATAGCAAATCCGTTTTACATTTTAATAGCTTTATTTATTACATTATCTACGTGTAAATCAAGATGTAGTTTACTGTCTAAACGTTATACGCTAAATAACTATAACTACAAACTGTTGTAAAATACAACCACATTGTGGAGTAAGGCGATAAACGCCCCGCACCATACAGGGTGGCATATCTACAAATTCGCACCAACCCGCGCTATTCGCCATTCGCTATTCGCATCCAGAACACGTCTGCGGTCGCGTACGCCGCCGCGGAGTGAACTGTTTCCAAATTAGAGAGCGCTTCAGTTTTAGAGCCGTTTTGAGGTGTATTATTATAACTAGAGAACACCGAGTCACTGCGCGCTGTGGTCGCCACTCATTAGAATAATACTACTTGATTTCATAGGGGCGACATTTGTTCTGCAGTGGGATATAAGCACATTCCCAATCCATTAATAAATACAATACAGTTTCAATTGTTATGAGGAGCTCGATGGCGCAGCGGCTAGCGCGTTCGGCTTGCGATCTTGCCCTCTAAGCAGCTTCGCAGTGCCGGGTCGCTCGAGCTCCTCCGTGCTTCGGAAGGCACATTAAGCCATTGGTCCCGGTTGTTGTCGTAAGATGACAGTCGATAAAACCCACCAACCCGCATTGGGCCAGCGTGGTGGGTATGGCCCAATGTTCCCACGTGGTGCAGGCGGTGCGAATATTCACCGACGGGAGTAAGATGGACGGTAAGGGTCGGCGCAGTCCTTGTGGCACGGCGAGGCCGAAACCAAAGCCGTTAAACTTAACATGCCCGCGTACAGCACGGTGTACCAGGCGGAGCTTCGGGCCATAACCAAAGCCACAAGCGAAATCCTCAGGAGGAGCTTACGTTTGGCATCTACAGCGACTCTCTACAGGGCAGCACTTGAGGCAGTCACCAATATCAAGTCTCCTCATCCCCTGGCTGTGGAGACAAGAAGGAAAATTAGCTTGGCTGTGATCCAGAAAAAGGTAGTATCTCTGTTCTGGATTAAGACACATGCGGGTCTGCCAGGGAATGAGCGCGCTGGAGCTTGCGAAACAAGCAATCCTAAAGTCGAAGGGAAAGCTACCATACGATCAGTGCCCAGTTTCAAATATCAAGAGATGCATTCGTCAGGCATCTCTTGATATATGGAACGAAAGGTACCGCACCCAGAATATAGCCAGCACCATTAAGTTTTTTCCTGGATGCCAAGCTGGTACACAATACGATTAGGAAATTTA
The DNA here is from genome assembly GCA_963921215.1 of Scoparia ambigualis. Taxonomy (NCBI): domain Eukaryota; kingdom Metazoa; phylum Arthropoda; class Insecta; order Lepidoptera; family Crambidae; genus Scoparia; species Scoparia ambigualis. The sequence goes on along the minus strand of OY992515.1, from coordinate 31,063,345 downwards.
CAGCCAACAAACACCTATCGCAAGCACTCACGGGACACGGCGGGTTCTCCAGCTATCTGCAAGGACAGCTCGATTATCAGACAAAAATACCGTAATGTTATATTTGAGTAACTACATTACAAAAATTGTGATAGATGTTAAAATATTAATAAAACTTTATAGCGTAAGAACTCCATAGCCTTAAGATTAGTGAGTAAGAAATGAAATGTAAATAATGTCTCTTTTCTAAAATATTATGGCAACAAAAAAAAAAATCCCCACCTCCCAAGTGGGAGGCCTGTGCCCTGCAGTGGGACGTTTAGAGGCTGATGATGATAATGAGTTATGTGCTTAGATTAAAACTTTGTTTTAATCTAACGTTATGTGTGGCTCATGGGACTGTTAACATGTTAACATCCTATTTACGTTACTTACCTACATAAACTTGCGTTGCTAATTTTAATAGCACCATGGAGTAGTACTTTGCCTGATGTCGCGGCGCTATTGGAGTGAGTGTAAATGTCGTTACTTCTGTATTAAGCTGAGGATTCTTGCACCCATTCTTCTCCACAGATAAAAAATAGCGCCCTGAATGGGTAGTAATAGGTTATAAACATGTTTAGACGGTTCATAGTGATAAATTAAAGTTCAAATGAATAATTTTGAGTTTGAGTTTGATCCAAGTGATTGTGGACATTGCGGCTGCAAATCAGTGCGCAAAATATTGCTTCGCGGTGTCTTTGCGTCTCCAGTTATAATACCTCATTGTTTAGAACCGTCGGTACACGACAGGTGTATTTTGTTAGTGGATTAGTGTCGTATTGTCGTACCGCGTGCTACAGCGTCGTTGTAATGGTAATACTGGTTTGCCACATGCGTTACTTGTTCATTGATTGTCGTTTAAGCGGTAAAGGATTTATCAAACAACTGGCTTGGAGTTGTTAAATTAAAGATGACAGAATTAAAAAAAAATACATCTCGAACTCCTGCGTGCTTCGGAAGGTACGTAAAGCCTTTGGTCTGGTGGTTGTCGTAAGATGACAGTCGTTAAAACCCACCAACCCGCATTGGGGCAGCGTGGTGGGGTGTGGCCCAATCTCCCCTCGTGATGTTGCATGTGGGAGGCCTGTGCCCAGCAGTGGGACGTTTTAGGCTGATAATGATGAAGGCTTGGAGTTCGACGCTAGCGTACCGAAACATGCACCCTCATTTTTTATTCGTTTTAATGAAATTAAGGGTGAGTCCCACCAATGAAACTGAACAACTTTCGCCAAGAAACCTTTGTGCAAAATAGACAAAAAAATTTCGACCTCCCATACCATAGTCGTTTTTTTTTTATAAAAGAGGAAGGCAAACGAGCAGGCGGGTCACCTGATGGAGAGTATCACCGCCGCCCGTGGACACCCGCAAAACCAGAGGAATCGCAGGCGCGTTGCAGGTTTAAGGAAGGAATAGGAATTGGGGAGAGGGGGGGGGGAGGGGGGGGCCTCCGGGACCCTCACTGGTCGGACGAAACACAACAGCACCAATCGCCATTATTTAACGCGAGGTTAAAATTTTTTTGTCATTTTTGCACATAGGTTTCTCGGGGAAAGTTATTCAGTTTCATGGGTAGAAATCACCCTTAATTTCATTAATAGTAGGTATTAAATGAGGGTGTATAAACACGACTATTATCCCTGAAGGGTCAGTCAGAGACTAGGCAATGAGGACAGCAAAAGCAGTCTTCTACCATAATCCACGTTTCACCAAATCGACTGCACATGTGCTCAGCGTGACAGGTGGTGAGCCCATCGCCACTCTATGCTGATATATGTGCAGTATTTAGTCCGTTTTTTACGATACCCAAGAGAAGAGTAGGGGGTGTTAGTATTCTTTTACCGCTACGCAATACTGGTAGGTACAATAATCAATATTAATTGTGGTAGTTCAATATCATTATGTGTTACCAATAGACTGGTTTTTTAGGCACGTGCTGAGAGAGACACGTACAAGGATCTATTTGCAGTTCTGCTCACGGTGTTGATCAGAAACACTATTGGGTTGTACGGCGTTCGTGCAACGACTGTAGCTTAAATAATGACACTCACTCGGTGCTCGTAGTGATACCAATGAGAGATTCTACGGTTCCAAAGGACTAAAACCAATATTATCCCCGACGTGTTAGCCAGAGCAATGAGGTCCGCGAAATCATGCACTGCCACAATCCACGTTTCCTTAAATGCCCATCGCCGCCGAATGCTGTTTGATGTAGATATGTGCAGTCTGTACTCCATTAGTCGCCTTTTACGACACTTAAAGAAAGAAATGGGTTGGTAGAGTTATATCAAAGAGCCGCCAACACACACACAGATCATGAACAACAGTGTTATTTTTTTGCTCCTAATAAAAATGGCTTGTTGCGATCAGCACATTTAGCTAGTGTCAAGTAAGATATATAGAAATATATTTTTTTTTACATTAAGTGGATGATAATGAGTGATAATGAACGTATAATAAAGGCTCAATAAAGCTGTGGGACTTTATTGAGATCTCACACGGACTTCTTGAGAGAATTTGAAAAGTGATGTTGCACTGTTTTGTGTTATTTGCTAACACTCATGCACGTTCACAAACACTTAACAGTAAATAATCCACACATATTTCTGTGATAATCCACCATTATTTCATATTAATATTCGACAAAACACAAATTACAGAAAATAAAACAAAACTGCAGACATGACGCTTCTCTTTCCCGCCAAGAACTCCTTTTTTTCCACATTTAACACCTACCAGTCGTTTTTTTTTTATTCTGTGACCATGGATACTATTCCTTCAGTCGTAATCTCGGACCAAATATTACGAGGTCGTATTAATAGAGTTCATTGATTATGCTTAAACTCATGATAATAAGAGTGATGATAATATGAAAGCTTAATGCTAAATGTTATTCCCCCTAAACTCCTTGAGTTCCAGTAAAGATGTGGGAATTTATTGAAACCTCGCACGGACTTGTTGAGAGAATTTGAAAAGTGATGTTGCACTGTTTTGTTTTATTTGCCAACACTTATGCACGTTCACGAACACTTAACAGTAAATAATCCACCATTATTTCACATTAATATTTGATAAAACACAAATTATAGAAAATATTACAAAACTGCTGACATGACGCTTCACTTTCCCGCAAAGAAGTCATACCGGTAGCAGTCCAGCAGTGAGGACATAGCAAAGGCATTTAAAAAAAACCTCAATAGCCGTTTGAATGAGAGTTGCAATAAAATCCGACGCGATCGGAAGCGGGGACAATTAAAAATGGATTGTCCCACCGCTCGCTGCCGTTTCAGGGGCGAGGATCAATTATTTTCACACCTCCGCGGGTGTGAGCGCCCCGTGGCGGCGCGCGGGGTGACGAGTGCGACCACGCTTCGCTGTAAGAATTTCGGTGTTGCCATTATTTGTTATTTTTTTGTTTTCAAGCAATGTGCATTTTTCAAATTAGAAGAAAACATTTGAGGAGCTTATTAAATATAAATTGATTATAAGATCGGTACTGGGTTAACTATAAAATTAGTTGTAGATTCCGGGTGAAGTGGTGAGTTATAGTTGTGGTGACACAGTTGATAAAGTTACGTGTAAGCAAATTCATTCTCGGCTAACGTTGATTGAGCAGTCATCCCTGAATCCTCGCCTTAGGTACTCGCTCGTCTGCGTTACGCGCCGCGTAGTATATTATCTGATCTTATGGCCCAATCTCTCCATATGTGTTTCTCCATGTAGGAAGGCCTGTGCCTAGCAGTGGAACGTATATAGGCTGATAATGAAATGGAGTAAAACATTTTAAATGGCTTTCGGATCACTAAGCTACAGTAGTGTGGCTGTAGTATAAAATGTTTACTAGAAAAAAAAATCAACCAGTCTCAGGAAGCTCGAATGGGATTCGAATCCATGACCTTTGGATTGCCGGTCCACTGCTCTAACCGCGAAGCTACCGAGACCCCAGAAGACTCGTTGAATTCTTTTTAGTAGTTGGTGATTTACGCGGCAAGGCCTGCAAGCCAGCGTATTACGTCACTGTGAAGGTTTGCCTACCCTCACAGAAGAAAGAAATTTTGCATTCACAATGCTATATAGATATACGATAAAATGTTTACTAGAAAAAAATGGCTGTAGTAGTTGTATTTTTCTAATCATCTGAACTTTTTAACGAACTTTTTAAATGATCGAATTAATCAGCATCATTGGAGATGAGTGTTCTCTGAGTATTAGTTAATCTTAGCTGTTTAACTTAGCTGCTTCAATGGCATACCAACTCTCGTTTTCGATTGATGTTTAGAGTAAGTATACTAATGCACTAGGCAATCAAAGGAGAAAAGGCTTGTCCTTCCTAGTTGTAATGTTATAGAAAGTCAATTTATTTTAATTTCGGGTTTCCCTGAACGAGCCGAACGCGTTGTCACAATGTAGCAATAACAGCTCGATTGTTCAACCAATAACAGTTAATTAAATAACGTTATTTTCCGTTGTTACAACGTTATTTTCCTCAACGAAATTGGTAAGGTCTAACATCGAAATAGCCATTAGTATATCGCGTGTTAGCCGGCTAATAGTGGTATTGTAGGGTTACTAAAGGCGAATTCGATTTTAGATCTTTTTTTAAAGATTGAATAGGTTCCTAATTTACGATTAATTGGTTAAATTTTTACTAGAAAAACATCATCCAGTCTCAGGAAAGCTCGAATGGGATTCGAACACATGACCTTTGGATTGCCGGTCCACTGCTCTAACCGCTAAGCTACCGAGACCCCAGAAGACTCGTTGAATTCTTTCTAGTACCTAGTTGATGATTTACGCTGCAAGTCAACGAGTCTTCGTGAGGTCTCGGTACCTAGCTTAGCGGTTAGAGCAGTGGACCGGCAATACAAAGGTTAGTGGGTTCGAATCCCATTCGAGCTTTCCTGAGACTGGTTGATTTTTTTTCTAGTAAACATTTTATCCTATATAAATATCATTGTGAATGCTTAATTTCAATAATAAAGTAATAATTAATTGTTTGGTATTTATAGTCATTTAAATAGAAAAATGTTTACTTATTTAATATATTTTGAATTCATCGGCTAGAAATATCTCGCTACTTCTCATCCAATCAAATGGGCAAAAGAGAATATATTAAAAGAAATATAAACATATAATTTTTTTTTACCTAACCTAAAGTTTCTTACTGCTGAGACAGTCCGATAGTTCTTAATAATCAAACTGAATATTGTATTATGCCAATACCCATCATTTGTAGCGATGGCTTGATTTCAACCATTGAGGCCTTTGCCCAGCAGTGGGACTGTATACAGGCTGCAACTAATTATGATAAGGTGGCGGTAGCTAGACGGGTGGACTTAAAACCAGGGGGGTTACTCTTGAACGCAAACTCAATCTTAATTCAATTCCAATGCGATTAATATGTATCGATAGTGGGATAAGTAAAGATAATTCTGGAACGCCCATCTCGATGATAATTTATTCAATCAATTTCCACGCAATTTAATTCCAATGTGGCGCTATTGTCGCTTACAAAAGTGCCATTTGACATTTTTTAGATTTGTGATTGGAAATTGATTAATGCAATTGTGTTTCAAGAGTAGCCTACCTGCTCACCGCCAATAAAACCAAGTAAGTACATTAATTTGTATTTCCTCCCACTGGAAAAAAAACCGTGACCTCTGAGTCCTGTTAATTAACCACTGAACCACACTTTAAAATATTAGAACTTTACACATACCCGGCGGGGTAGGCAGAGACTACAACTTTCCACTTTTTACGATCCTTTTTTTCAATTGTCAGACAAAGCTGTTATTCGTTTGAAGTATTACGCAACCATTTTAAAATGTATTGTCAAATGACGTCTTTTCTCCTTTGACAAGTGACATTTTATTTTGATCGCCTCATACTTTATCAGATGGATAAGTTTTATCTCGGGTTTGAAAAATTAGCCCACACTCTTAAAACGTTATTTTTACGTACTCGCCAGTTGAAGGTATTCTTAACTAATATTAGTAAAACTATCTATACTTATGTACTAATATTGTAAATACACACATCAAAAGTGTCTAGGGATCAACATATATTTTTGTAATAACTTTTCTCCTGATTGATATTAATTAAAATTTTCTTTAAGGATTCATCAAATAAAGTGTTTTCGTTTGTCTACAGTAACGATAAACCAAGTCACCTTTGCATTAATAAAGAAATTTTCCATTTTCCTAATAAAGGGATTTTTGACATTTGAACCACTAACATTAAAGTTCGAAAAAAAGACTGAAATAACAGTTTTCTTTAAAATTTTATTGGGTAACTTAAACAATTAATAATCTGTGTTTCTACCGCGAACACTAACAACACAAGAACATCGGTTTGGCATACTCAAAATGAGTTCATCCAAATCACGCTGTGGAATGGCCGCCCATGTTCGTTGCAACAACAAAAAAAGGTCTTCTTGCGACTGGATACCCTCCATATTCGGCAGAGCTCTTCTCTGTAGCATATCCCATGCATGCTCAATCGGGTTCAAGTCTGGCGACTGAGCAGGCCAGGGCATGACATTGATGTTAGCTGCGGCGAGAGTCTGTCTTACAACTCTTGCGGTGTGCGGTCGTGCATTATCATGCATTAACTGAAATAAGGGACCGATTTGCACTTGTAGAGGAACGATGACGTCTGATACAATCGTCTCAGCATAAATTTGAGCGTTGAGATTGCCTCTGATCCAAATCAACTCAGTTCTTCCGCCGATCCAAATACCCGCCCATACCATGATGGTTCCACCACTATAAGGATGGACTTCCTGGCAGGATTTTAATCGCTGTTGGCGTCCAGGGGTTCTCCAGTGTCGTATACGTCTTGTATCCGGTCTCATACCAAAACGAGACTCATCAAAAAAGCACACGAAACGCCATTGTTCTTCTGCCCAATTTCTGTGTTCAAGAGCCCATTGATATCGAATCCTACGATTGTGCATTGCTATAGGTGGTACCCTTAGCGGTCTTCGGGAATGAAGGTTCACTTCATGCAAGCGGTTTCTGACTGTTTGGTCGCTAATTAAGTTCCCTGAAGAGTGATGAAGCCTCACGGCTAACATCATGGCGGTTATTGTTGGAGCTCTTCGAGTTGTGATTTGAATGTATCGGTCTTGTCTCCGTGTGGTGCAGCGATACCGTCCTCCATGGCGCTCAGCCACGGTACCAGTGCTTCGGTAACGTGTCCAAAGTCGACTGATAACACTCTGACTTGTATTCAGAGCTAAAGTCACAGTACGTTGCCGGGAACCAGCTTCTATCATTCCCACGGCTCTGAGCATTTCTTCCCTGCTTAAATGACGTCGCCGCTCCATATAACGTTGGTTTTAATCAGTAGTAGGGAAACAGTAGCACTAATAATGTATTCAATGCGTTGTATGTTTTTATAGGGAAAATATTGACAGCTGATTTTCATCTTTTACTAGAAATTGATTGAAAGTTCCTGTTTCAAATTATGAAATGCACCAAAAAGGATCCATATAAATTTATAAAATCATAAATTTATTACAAAGCCACATCTCAATCTCAAGAAATCCGCATAAAAATGCTTGATCCCTAGACACTTTTGATGTGTGTATGTTAAGTTTGGTTGTAAGTGGTAATGTTCTAAATTAGTAATCTGATTTCAAAAATTCACGGTGGACGTACCTACTAGTTGTTTTATAAATAAAATCGGTAACAGGCAGCATTCACGCAGCCGAAGTCACGGGGTAAAGCTAGCTATTTCTAAAGGAAGAGCAGCCAAAATAAATATTCTACAAAACCCCTATAAACTATTTGTAGAAGATTAAAAAATGATATTCGCGTCTTTAAAAAGTACTGCGTTTAATTCCCCATAAAAAATCCATTGTGTTCGAAATCCAAATGGGCAGACTAACTTTTTTAAATGCTGTTTATACTCGGCGGGATTAGTTTTTGTTGTGGATGTTGGTATTACTGCATTGATAATGGCGGGTCCATCCATTGTCGATGGTAGTAGGGAATAGTCTATTGTTGGTTTGATGTTTTCTCAAGTGTTCTACATTAAATTGCGTAGAAGATTTAAGATAATTGCCTTTGCACGATTTCTTTATTGTTCGAGCACTTTATTATTTGAGTGCCGTAACATCTGAGAATGCGTTTAATAAGTTTTAATTTGACGCGTATTTATTTTCTTTTTTCAACTTTCTACTTTTTTTAGTTTAGCAATAGGGAGCGAAAGTTGAATATTCCATGCAATAATCTTCTTTTGCACATTTATTTACAGTGTTATTGACAATAGGTTCAATTAATATTTATCTGATTATGATCATATTTTAATGGCTTCGGCGGCCGTGAGGTCCAGGGTTCAACTACCCGGTTAGGCAAATTTGATTCTGATTTTTAGATGCCTACCCCGGGTTTGTAATCACTAATCCGTTAAAAATTGGTAAACGTGGTAATTAAGTTGATATACATCAGTTATTAATTAGTGACTATCGGCTTGCCCGCGCCTTTGTCCACGCTAACTTGGAAACACCGTCATACTTCACGATTCTCCTACGATTCGCTGCAGCAACGCTTCGTGTGCGGACTTGTTTGAAAATGTATGCGCTCGTATTGCTCTCGTCTACGCGCGTAATACGATACGCTTACCATACGATTACGATACGCCGCCGTGTGCGAAGGCACTTAGTCAGAGACTAGGCAATGAGCAAAAGCAGTCCTCTACCATAGTCCACTTTTCACCAAATAGCGACTGCACGTGCTCAGCGTGACAGGTGGTGAGCCCATCGCTTAACTTGCGTTGTTTATATTAATTGCACCATGGCGAAGTACATGGCCCTCATCTAACTTGCTTATGGCACTACTTAAAAACACTATTTACTCGTATGTAGCAGAGTTATGTGTGGTGTCGACTCTTTAATAGAATACTACCATTGCAACCCTTCTATTCCCCTTGGTGTCGTGAGAGGCGACTAACGGACTATAAAACACACATATATACACATGCACACAGCTTAGAGCGGCGATGAACTATCATCACCGATATCACTCTGAGAAACACTATTTAAGTTACCTAAGTAGAAACTTTACAGCATTATATTTCTTACTGTACTTAACTAAGATTCTAAATCGGTAATATCAATTAAAATATTGCTCCCAAACAAAGATTGGCTCTAATTGAATTATTTTAACCATACCTTGTTAATTATATTTCAATTCTTCCGAATTAATTAAAACACAGGGTACGATTTTAAGGGTGCTAATGTTAGCTTCCACCGTAACGCCTCCCTAATCCTTAAGGGCACTTGGTTTTACCCCAAGTATAATATTGCTTAAGGGATTCCTAAGTTTATTTTGGGGAGGGCACAGATTTTTGGCGGTTAATATTTCTTTTTATAATAAAGGGCTCAGATCAGTACCCTGAGGGAACGCTACTATGACTTTAAGAGGTTTAGATGGCGAGGTAAGTTTTGTTCTTTAGCAATAACAAAAATATTACAAATTATGTGCTGTATACTACCATCCCTTCCTTCTCTCCTCTCTCATTTGGTGAAACGTGGACTATGGCAGAGGACTGCTTCTTCGGTCCTCATTGAGTAGTCTCTGACTAACCCTTTGGGGAAAACAGTCTTGAATCTATGTTTGTAATTATTTTCCTTTATTGACGACGACCTCTGTGGTTGAGTGGTTAGAACGCCAGGTCTGGCGTCGCGTCATCTCTGTGGTCCCGGGTACAATTTAATTGGGTCAATTTAGAGGAAAACTGTTTTTCTAAATTAATTTCGGGTCTGGGTGTTTCTTTTTCTATGTTTAAGTAGGTATATTTATCCGTTATCTTACGGTATTAACGAGTTTTAAAGGTTATTTAGTCACTTATTTATTTATTTTTAATTTATTTATACACTAGCGGCCGCTCGCGATTTCACTCGCGTGGTTCCCGTTCCCGTGTGAATATCGGGATAAAAAGTATTCTATCTGTTAATCCAGGTTATAAACTATCTGTATGCCGAATTTCATTCAAATCCATTCAGTAGTTTTTACGTGAAAGAGTAACAAACATACACGCTTAAAAACTTTCGCCTTTATAATATTAGTGTGATACATCACGACCGTTTGCCTGAGAGATAGACAGAGACCACATCTGTCCATTTGCTACGATCCTGGCTTCCTGGCACATTTATTTCCTAAGTCAAGCGCTCGGCTCGATATCCAGAGGTCCCGGGTTCGATTCCCACGTCAGGCAAAGTGTCTTTTAGGATTTTTCGATGCAAGGCCCGGGACCGTGACCGTGTCGCGTAGCGGAGAAAGAATATTACCACCTTCTCATCCCTTGGTGTCGTAAAAGGCGACTAACGGACTGAAGACTGCCCTTACATCCAACAGCATAGAGCGGCGATGGGCTCACCACCTGACACGCTGAGGAGATCATGCCGCTCTCGCATCGGTCTACTTATCCATCAAAAGCGACGTCGTTCCGATGTTACATCATAAATCGTCTGCTATAGATGTAAAGGTCATTGTGACGATGTTGATGACAGTACTACAAACAGATGGGCTCTGTAGCCCTATGGCCCTGTCGTCCTATGACAATTCATCTGATTGCGTACAAGAACTACATATGGGTGACCCGCGGTTCACCTAAAATTTTTAGTTCTAATTTCGGCCGAACTGTGTTGGCCTAAACTTTTAACGAACAATTATTGTCTTGCCGAACAGTTGTTTTTGCACTAGGTATTATAGTGTTGTCTAAAATTGAAAACCCTAATTTTAGAATCCCTATTATTAAATGCACTCAAATGCATCGGCGTTAACTTTCTTTCGGCATTACGAAGATTACGGTGTAGTGTCGAAAGCCTTAATTTATTAGGTATTATAATGAAGAAAGTTTAAACCTTAATATTTTTTATAAGACAACAGAATTACTAGCTGTAGGTCACGTGATAGGTTAGAAATTTAAGACCTGAATTTCGAGGTATTTTTTTTATTAGACAACAGAAGTCTACATTATCTTACATTTTGTGCGTTTTAACTTTGTACGAATTACAATGTAGTAATTGTAAATAGTAGAGATTATGATTGATAACGCCTAATGTCGTATTTGTGAAGTTTAAATTCGGCGATAAAGAGTTATAGGCGAAGTAAAAATATGCTTAACACATTAGGGAAATGTAAAATTGTGCGAAAAAAATTAAGGCGACATTCATTCATATTTATTAACAGAAACTAAATTAAACATTTATTATTTACAGAGAAGTACTACTTATACCTCGTAAGTTTGTGTGTAGTAACAAACAGATTCATGTACTTACGTAAACAATAAGACAGTGGTTCGTGTTATCACATTACTTACTACATTATTCTCACAAAAAAAAGAAAACCAATATTAAAAATGAAAATAACGATTTGACAGTGTTCAGTTAGTAAACATACTTATACATTTTATTTCAATTCATTCAGGAAGTACTCCTTTAATTTATATTTGATGTTATTTTTCGTAATAGCATATAAACATAGCAGAATAAGTTCTTAGTTTACTTTAACAACTGCACATGTTCTCAGTCGTTATTTCTTCATTTGTAGTATTCTTTGAAATAATGAGCCGCCACTACAAAAATCAGTTAAACTACATACATACAATTTAACGACTATTATCCACAAAGGGCGTCAGAGACTAGCCAATGTGGACCGCAGAAGCATTCCACAAGTCCGTAGCCCGTTTCAACAAATTACAACACGGCCAACAAATGAAATTAGCTGAATTAGATGAATATGCATAATATTCACTCAACAAATTAATGTTACACAACTCAATTAAATTACAAAAAACAAAATGGAGATCGATGTAATGATACTACCCTCATAGGTAGTTTAAATTAATACTGAAGTCAAAAACAAAGACCTTTGGGATATGATTAATAGCATTACAAAGGATGCGATATATTAGGAGAGGCGTGCTTTTGACAGCTGGGGTGGTAAGAAAGCGCGGGGGTGCGAGCGCGGCGCGCGTCACGAGCGGCGAGCGGGTCTAGTTTCATCATGGACGTGATATTACGTCCATGAGTTTCATACACCTACCATCGAGGCATGTAGCCTTCGATGACATAAAAACTAGTTACACAATCACATAATTTCAGAATAATAACTAAAGCATAGAAGGAGTGCTATGACATTTGAGTGTGCACTCCGTTTCAACATTCGAATTACATTTGTATAGGTCGCTTTTGAATTCAGTATCATAAATGGGGAGTGGTTTTTTTCGCTTTACATTTGACGTTTTTAGCGACTTATATTGTCTCTTTTATTTCAATGTTTATGGCCCATTTAAAAAAATAGGACAACTATACGAGTCTCATTTGGCTTCATTCTATGCTTTAGTTATTATTCTATGTCCATACTAAATCGTAGCGGAATAGTGGCAGCCTTGGTCGACATAATATGCATTTGACGTATATGTACTTTAGAAGAAAAAACAATTTTCGAAGGAAAAGGAACCAAACGAAATGCGTACCTTAACATATCACTAAGTACTCTTTTTGTGCGGCCGTTTGAGAGCGTTGATTGTGCATCTTGTTTTTTTTTGTGATCGAAGTTTATACCCGATGTTTGACCGAGCTGCAGCGGCCATGGACTCACTCAACATATTACTGTTATGCAACTCTGTCAGCCCGTGATCACGGCCGGTGCAACTCGACCGAAAAGTTGGATATAAAAGATATGCGTAGGATGAGTTTACTAAGTAGTTTTTCGTTACGTTAAATATATGTGCATACATATATAATGTTTTACGCTCCATTAAAATTAGCCGCGTGGCGCATATGCCCGAAATCATGTTTAAACACGAATGGCACAAGAATATCTTTTAAAGTAAGTTAATTGGCCATTTACATTATTTTCATGTGATTTATTTAATTTCTAAGTTTTATACCACTAAAATATACATACGTTACATACAGTCACAATTACTAACCGCAAAAGGTCAGTCAGAGACTAGGCAAGGAAGACCGCAAAAGCAGGGGTCTACCACAATCCACGTTTCACCAAATAACAAAGAACTGCACGTGTGCTCAGTTAGCCTACCACGCTGGGCACAGCTCATAAATACAAAAGATGAGATGTAGTAGGTATAATATTTTTTTTTTACTTTTTCTTGTATGTTTTTATGCACGAAAAAATAAAAGAAGCGAAGCAGCGTGTTAAAGATAGTCAGTAAAGTAAAACGCAGAGTGACACATTGTGTTTGGGTCATTGTTTGGTCACAGGATTATGTTTGGGTATATAAAAATGCCGCTTTAAATAAATCGCTTACCGCTCACCGTTTGCGCCGCTCCCAAGCAATCGAGGTCTATCCCTTATTGTATTTATAATGGTGTTATAGGATTTGAGCGTTTAGCTTCGTCGCTCTAAGATTACGGCATAATTGGTTCCAATTGACTTATAATTACGAACTTTGAAAGGTTTTATTGTGATTAGCTAAATAGATTTAGGTGTTTGATACTTTTTTGTTGGATAATTTAATGATTTGGTACTCTTTGTATTGGATTAGTCAATATTTATGTAACTTAGTCTAAATACACACACATATATATATATACTAAATTATAGTTAGTTTTATAATTAAGTTTATTTGTACAAAATAAAGATATGACGGAGCTACTATTCCGACTCCGAGAGATCAGAAGTTTAATGATTTTACATCACCGACTCCGATTTCGGATCCGATAAAATTGAATTGGAGGTATAACGAATGGTTTCATCCAGGAAACAGAAGGCCTACTCTCTTTCTCCGAAACGAAATTTTGGCCGTTTTTCGTTAGCTAGTTACTTATTAAAGCGCTTTCCATCATTTTTTGAAAGGACCATGGGGGATTTAGTATGAACCCCGACCCACACTCAACAGTCATGGGATACGTGTCAATTTGTTTATTGGGACCCAAAGAAGCCTGTGTTAGTTGCAAAAAGTACTTATTGGGTTTATTTATAATTAAAAAAAACTTTTTTATTGTTTTGTTGCTTTAGTTAGAGTTGCTGGAGTGTGTCATGCTCTCTCAAAGTGTCTCTGCGGTGGTGGCGTGTGCGTCGGGTCGTTACGTTCCCTAAAACATGGTAGAGCGAAGCGATGGCTGATTCACATGTCATACTCGTGAACAGGTGCCGCCTGTGGAGGCTGGTCTGCTTTTGCAACCTTATTTTGTTGGAAATTTTTTTATTCAAAAACAATATATTTTTATAACCTAAATTCCACATATTTGAAGAATGTCGCAATAGTAAAAAATATCTATCCTTTCAAACAACTTTCTTTTAAAAATTTATCATTTTGATGCCAAACCTATTTTGTATGAACACAATTTCGGAAGGAATGGAAACCGCTGTAAATTGCAAACGAAAATCGGCCGAAATTCCGTATCGGAGAAAAAGAGAAGGTCCTAAAGTATGAAGTTTATATAGGGTGACTGCTAGAAACCGCAAGAAACTTCAAGGGCTGGTCAGGTCAAGTGTTTTAAACTTGACAAAAATGACAAAAAGGGAAATCCTGTTATTTTTACAATTTTAAATTCACATTGTGAATTTTAATTGGATAGTCTTTGAATATCTAATTTATTTTAAAGCATATAATAGTAAAGCGATGAGTACCTACGTTGACGGGTCAACAAACGGCCGGCCGGCCGGCCGTTGCCCCCGTCAGCTGGGCGATAAGTACCTACGAAAAAACACGAATTCCTTTTTTATCATTTTTGTCATGTATTTTAGACACTTGACCTGACCAGCCCCTGAAGTTTCTTGCGGTTTCTAGCAGTCATCGTATATATTTGTATCTTCGATCACACATAAAAACTAAATACAAAATCCCATACTACATCGTAGCAGAACAGTGGCAGCTTTGAAATATAGGTACGTATACTAGCGGCCGCTCGTGGTTTCACCCGCGTGGTTCCCGTTCCCGTGGAATATCGGGATAAAAAGTATCATATGTGTTAATCCAGGTTATAACCTATCTGTATGCCGAATTCCAACCAAATCCATTCAGTAGTTTTTACGTGAAAGAGTAACAAACATCCATCCATACTTACAAACTTTCGCGTTTATAATATTAGTAGGATGTGTTACAATAGGGGAAGGATTACTACTTGGCCATGTTTTCATTTACATACATACATACATATACCTAATTACGACCATTATCCCAGAAGGGTTAGTCAGAGACTAGGCAATGAGGACCGCAAAAGCCGGCCTCTACATTCCACTTTAGATGTATGTGCAGTGTTTAGTCCGTTAGTCGCCTTTTACGACACCCAAGGGAAGAGAGGGGTGGTAGTATTTTTTCACCGCAACGCGACACGGTTGACATTTAACTTGCACAAACCAAACGAAATAACGAAATGCGTACATAACCATCTCACTACTAGATACTAGATATCTTTATTGTTGAAATTTTGCATTCACAATGCTATATAGATATAGGATAAAATGATTACTAGAAAAAAAAAACAGTCTCAGGAAGCTCGAGTGGGATTCGAACCCACGACCATCCAAAGGTCGTGGGTTCGAATCCCACTCGAGCTTCCTGAGACTGGTTGATTTTTTTCTAGTAATCATTTTATCCTAGATACTAACCATTAACCATGGTCTAATGGCAAAACCACCGGTTTCAGGCCCGGGTCCCGGGTTCGATTCCCAGCGGGGGGTACATCTTTCTGTGCTCGGTTTGGTTGGCGGTAAGGCTGTTAAGTCCGCCTGGGTAGCTACCACGATCTTAACTAAGTCTGTCGCCATAACAACGATGTTTAAAGCGTTGTTGTGTTCCGACAGTTTGAGATAAGATAGCCAGTTACTCAGTGGTTGAGGATTCTGGGTTCGCGCGCTTCCACCTTCGGCCTTATGGTCACCTTATTATCAGGTGAGATGAATGCCAAGCTCTTACCTGTTGTGGAATAATAATAAAAAAACTACTTTCGTGCGGACGTTTTGAGAGCGTTGGTTGTATTATATTTGATCGAAGATTCGGACTGATTTTATACATCCGACTCAGACTTCGGATTTGACAAAATTGAATCGGCTGTTCAATTAATTGTTTCCTTCGGGAAACGGGTAATGATGTTTATTTATTTATGTATTTATTTACTTAGCCTCTCACAGCAATGAGTACACTAATACATTTAAAACTTATGTTTTTACAGGAGGTTCCTAAATGTACTCAAACTCAAACTCAAAATTTCTTTATTCAATAAACATAAAATAAGCATTTTAAATCGTCAAAATTTATTTGGATGGATGGGCATCCGCCCATTCAGGAAGTCTTTTAGCTGTTGAGAAGAACGGGCGCAAGAAACTCCACAGCTTTAAAATAATATAGAAGTAACGACGTTTACAAAACAACATGTCGTTACCAAATTATACAATCAGTTATAAAGATAATCGATTAAGAAAAAATAATATAAATATATTGTTAAAACCAGGCTGTTTTGTATTCCTTGACTGACCGCTAACTACTTTTGGTTAGGTATAAATTTTTATTACTATCATTTAGAACCGTATCGCGTAGCGGTGAAAGAATGCTACCACCCCCTCTTTTCCCTTGGGTGTCGTAAAAGGCGACTAACGGACTAAATACTGCACATACATCTAACAGCATAGAGCGGCGATGGGCTCACCCACCTGTCACGCTGAGCACATGTGCAGTCGGTATTTAGTGAAAAGTGGACTATGGTAAAGGACTCCTTGTGCGGTCTATGTACCATTTATCCGTTATCTAGTTAAAACATTTTAACGTGTTTCAAATGAACCTTATCTTGGGCTATATAATTGGATGGGAGCGTAGAAACTTATAACGTTATTTGTACGAGTATGTATGATAATGTGTATGGCCCTTGTTCCAGAGTACCGCCAGCCCATGCTGGGCCAGCCGTGGCCGATCGCCAAGCCGATCGCCAGCCGGCCCATTCCGGTCCAGCACCAGCACTTGCAACACTTACTGGCGCACTGCCACCACCCTTACTTAGCTGGTGAGTATTATTACCACAGAAATAGATCTAAATAGAAGCCGCATGTGTAGGGGAAGTCAGCTCAATGCGGCCATAGGAGGCAAAGCGGCCACACCCAATTTCTTGGTAACTAAAAACGATAGCACGACGTTGCCCTTCTGCCATATGGCTAACTTCCCGCCCCACACCGCAGCCAGTCGTTTGGTTGCGATCGGAGCAAACGCGTGGCCGCGGCGACATGTACAAGGGATTTGTGCATTTTATTAAAAAAATCCAGGGTAAGTTCAACCTGTTTTGATCAAACCTCTTTAGAATTCAATCTTTTTATTACACGTCTTTTGTTACATATTTAGTTGGCTTTGAATGTGTAACATTTGTTCCGACAAGAGATAAATAATGTAAGCTGTGTTTATTTTCAAAATAAAATTGTGGAAAAAGGCAAAGCGGTCCGGGCAAAGTGGTCAAGTGACCACTGTGCCCGTATTCAATAAGTGAACCGCGATGATGGCAAAGCGGGCAGTTAGCCGCTTATAAAAATATACGTTTTTGTATTATTAAGATTAGAATGTTTTATTCAACTATTATTTTTTTAAATGGTCAACAACAACTAGTTTATTTCAGTTACTTTCATAGTGTAATGTCGTACGCCATTTTACTGTGGGTAAATGCTGCCGACATTCAAACTATCTTTGTGCTGCAGAAGAGGGCTATTCGAGCAATATATAACCTACAGGCTGGTGACTCTCTCAGAGAGAGATTTAAGGATATAAGTATAATGACAGCTGCATCACAATATATTTATGAAAATCTTGTGTATGTTCATAAAAATATTGAAATGTTTTCAAAAAACAGTGATATTCACAAATTAAATACTAGAAGTAAGAACAAATTAGCAGTGCCTTATACAAGGCTCCATAAAATAAATAATTCTTTTAAGGGTCTGTGTGTACGATTATACAACAAAGTACCAAATGATATTCAGAAATTTTATCTTGATAAATTTATAATCAAAATCAAAGAAAAGCTTTATAAAAAAGCTTATTATAAAGTGTCGGATTATACAGAAGACAAAACAGCTTGGGTCTGAAATGCTCCAAGTACCTACTCCAACAGCTATTTCTAATTGCCTATAATTAATTTATATAGAGCACCATATTTAATTAAACTATTTACATTCAAATTCATATTTTGTATTTTGTGACCTGGTAACGACATATAATATATATATTTTTTGTAAATGTCGTTGCTTCTGTGCGCTGTGGTTTCTTGCGCCCGTTCTTTGCCACAGTTAAAAAATGATGTCCTGAATGGGTGGTAGGTTAAAAAATATTTGGACGTTTCAAAGTACTTATTAGTTGGGTTTATTGGATAAATATATTTTGACTATTGACTATTGACTACAAAAGAAAAACTAGGCAGGGGGAACTTTTGGTACATATATTTAAGTAAGAAAACATTAAGACTGAAATGATTGTTCCATTTGAAACTTTATTGGTTACTAGGTATTTAATTTTATCTTAAATATATATTTTTTTAATTTATTATAGGTGTTTTTGTTTTTTAAAAATGAATTTCTTGTAATATTTAGGCATGACCACTTTGCCCTTACCCCATGGCCGCTTTAGGCGCCAACAGGGGCAAAGCGGTTTTTTGACTAGTCTTGGTAATTTACAAATTTAAATAAACTGTTCAAGTTTTTGCAAAATGTGCCTACACATTATGAAAGCTTATTAAGTTCCCTTTCATTTGATATAATTTTTTTTTTATATATCGTTTCTATAGTGGCATTTTTTTTAAGTCAAAGTTAAGGTGGCCGCTCTGAGCTGACCTCCCCTACGCAAGTACTTTGCGTGTCAAAACAGTGCCAAAGGGATGGTTTCGACCGCGTTTCATTTAGCCGGCGTCAGCAAAAGACATGATTATAAGGAGTTTTAAAAAAATATACTACTTGCGTCGTATCGAACTGTAAAAAGTGTACAAGTAAGGTTAATCGAGATAATATGTTGTTGTTGTATGTATGTACCTGTTTCAATACCTTTATAGCTACATGTAATTTTTTTTTTTTTAATGTTTTTTTAGAAATTGTATCGACCGACGTAGGCTTTATCTAGGTTGAAAGCGCACACTATAAACCTCATATAGGTTTTCGAAGTGTTTTTTAATTTTGATCTTTTTTCTTTACATATATGTTTAAAATTGGAAAATAAATGAAAAAAATAATAAACTAATTTCCGTTCAGTAAGTTATTTTGTTATTAAATTGGCACAGAAAAAGTGACACGCTTGGTTTTCATACAATGGAGCTACATGCGGCTTCTATTTAGATCTATTTCTGTGATCGTGTGTGTGCTTCGGCTTTACCTTTCTACACATTTTAACCGCCTCTTCGGTGTAGTTGATAAGCCACCGGTCCTTAAGAGGAAACACTACGTCGACGTGGCATGCAAAATTCTCATACAAAACACAGAAAAACGACGTTTTGTAGTCCCCTGTTTCCTGCTTCAGAACCTGACCAATTTTTATTAGTTGTTCAGCATCGGTTAAAGAAAGAGATTTTCTATGTCTGTATGTGTGATTTTTTTTAAACCAGCCGCTTAATGTTTCTGAAGACGCCTTACAACGCAGTGATTTCGATAAATTTTGAAGGCTCCTGGTTATTAAATAAATGACTTAATGCAAAACAATCAAATATACACATAGAAAATCTCTTTCTTTAAATTGGTCCAGTTCTGAAGCAGGAAACAGGGGACTACGAAACGTCGTTTTTCTGTGTTTTGCATGAGAATTTTGCATGCCACTTCCACATAGTGTTTCCTGTTAACTACGGCTAAATTCGATATGGAATGTTTGTAAACAAATGATTGTCATTTCTTTGTGCATTCTAGTTTCACTTGGATTTACCAGCTTTTTGAAAAAAAGACATCATAGTGAGCTGTTTTCTCGTGATTCCCACTCAAAAAGTAGTAAGAATCCGATATTTGCACAAAGAAATGTCAATAATTTGTTTAAAAATATTATATATCGAATTTGGTTGTACCAGCGGTCCCGGGCGCGATTCCCAGCTGGAAGTACATTTCTTTTATTTTATTTAATAGGAAAACTTACAGCTATTACAAACATTTGCTCTAATCAAAACTTAAAATAACTATTAGCTACTAACAAGTTTTCACATAATATGTTATAAAATAGGTTATATTTGTTTTTAGAACATGCGGTCTAGTTATTAATCTTGGAATGCACTACAATAAAATAATAAGTGGAAAGAAAACATTTTCTGTGATACGTACTATAAGTAACCATAACAATTAAATTCTTATATTTATCTTTAGGTAGAACTATTATTTATACCACTATTTATTTATTATGTACTTACCTATTTTTTATTTTTATTTATCTTTATGTTCATTTTTGTGTTCATGGTTTAGTTGATGATAGGGCTTATGTAAAGTCATGACAACAATGTTAATAGCATTGTTGTGTTGTCACAGTTTGAGATAATATAGCCAGTTCCTCAGCGGTTCAGGATTCCGGGTTCGCGCGCTTCCACCTTCGGCCTAATCGTCACTTACCATCAGGTGAGATGAAGGCCAAGCGCTTACCCGTTGTCAATAAAAAAAAACATTTACTACAACCTGTCACAATCATCACTAAATGCGGGTAGGTGATCAAAATCCCGGGTTATGCAATGAAAAATCCGAAACGAACCCTGGACCGACCGGTTATCGAGTCTCCGGGTCGAGTGCTTATCCACTCAGCCACCGAGATAATGACGCGTATTTACCAAATTTTAATTTGTAGGCAACTGCGTTATAAAATATTGAAGTAGATAGATAGATAGACAACACTTTAATGGCAACACCACAAGGATTTACATAGAACTTAATAAAAAGAATAATTAGCGATTAAAAAAAATAATATTACAATAAAACGATTAAAAATACAGTTACAATTTGGCGGTCTTATCGCTCTAAGCGATCTCTTCCAGACAACCAGTCGGATGGAGAGAACTGTAAACTTTAAAATCGGAGGTGCAAACATTTGATATAAAGTTACAATTGTCTAAAAGCAAAATAAATAAATACATAAAAATAAAATGAAGTATTAAAAAAATAACAATTTTTGAAATATCATCAGACTATTAATGTCCCACTGATGGGCACCCGCCTTCCCACATGGACATGGGGAGATCGGGACACAACCCACCAACCACACTGGAATTGTTTGTGGGGTTTTAACGATTTGTCATTTTACGACAACAATACATGCATATAATCTCGACAATGACCACAAAAGCAGTCCTATGCCATAGTCAACTTTTCACCAAATAGCGACTGCACATGTGCTCAGCGTGACAGGTGGTGAGCCCATCGCCGCTCTATGCTGTTGAATGTATGTGCAGTCTTTAGTCCGTTAGTCGCCTTTTACGCCACCCAAGGGAAGATAGGGTATTCTTTCACCGCTACGCGTCACATTTGTATTGAGAAAGAAAAACACACACCAAGATAAACTATAAACTAAAACGAAATGCCTTAAAAACTCAAAACCTATAAACATCTTATAAATAAAAATCTCAAAGAACCGCTGCCGCGCGGCAAAGTCCCCAAATAAATTGAGTGATGTTTTGTAGTTTGCTACGATTTCCGTAGCGCTACAGCTATACTACGTTTTGGTAGTACATATTCGTAGCAATTTCGTAGCACTTTTATTCTTAAATGAGTGTTTAAGCATTTCGGTATCCCATACAAACTTCCAAGTTAGATTTTTTCAATATTGAAACTTTGCATGATAAAGTAAAATACAGAAGTCTTAATAATTACCGCGAAGTCCACCATATAAAGTTTTAAATCGCAATAATTCAGCTATATTAACGTTTTTTTAAATCTTTTCTACATACTATTTAGATCTCTGTATTTCACTTTAGTACCTATGCAAAGTTTGATAAAACTTCGCTTTGAATTTCGAAGTTTGTTTGGTTAACCGAATTATGCGTAAACCCGTCGTATAATAACAATCGGTGTTTGAAGTAGCATTGTTATTAACGTTGTGTAACTCACACTTTTTTATTGAGAATGAGTGAGGGCCTCGTTTTACCTCGTGAGGTGCTCGCGAGGTACCCCTCATTTGAGGTGAGGTGAAGAGAATGAAATAAACGCAAAGAATGAGTGCGTAGCGAGGCGCGCGCATTATTGCCGTTTGCACTGAATGAGGGAGTAGTGATTAAATCCTCTTTGAAGGGAGGGAGTCGGTAATAAAGTGCGCATGATTTTATTTTTGCACGGAAACATGTAAATGTTTTAAACATTTTTTTTCACTACTGATTTCTTCATTATTTTACTCACTTCGCCTCATTTTAACCCATTAATATCATTCATTTTACTTAGATAAAATTAAATAGGTAAGTAATTACTACTTGTGAGGTAATACTACCTAAACAAAATGGAGTCGTTCCATCAACCATCAAACTCTTATAAACCAACCTGTCGAGCGCGCTCCCTCAATCGTAAATATTGAGTAGGTATCGACCACAGACATTTAACTTCTTATTATATGTCTGTGGTATCGACACAATCTTTCAAATCTAGGCAACTCACTCACTATTAATTCAACTCACTCATTTTGTTGCGTTTTCTGTGTTATCTCTCTCTATCTGTACTCGCGTACTCGAAGCCTCAAAATAGTGAGGAGCTAAATGAGGTGGTTAAAAGTTGAAATACGAGTACTCCCTCATTTGGTCACAACGAGGAACTCAAACGAGTACCTCACGAGTGAGGGGCTCATCACTAATTGTTATACATTGCTGCATTTCGGTTTGTAGGGTGCCTACTAGATCCAGTGAAGTAACATTGCATAGAAAATTAAGAACTACGTATTGAACTTTGAGCACATGTGCAGTCGCTATTTGGTGAAAAGTGGACTATGGCAGAGGACTGCTTTTGCCGTCCTCATTGCCTAGTCTCTGACTAACCCTTCGGGGATAATAGTCGTGATTATGTATGTATGTATGTACACAGTCAGGTCATAAATTCTCTCACATGTTTAATATAAAATAATTGAAACAAGTTTATTCATTATGTAACCATTTAAATACCAAAATGAACTTAACAAAAATAGATTCTTATGACAATAAAGTTTATTCAAAACGACCTCCGTGATTTTGAATACAATCTGCGCGGCCAGTCGTCTATCGCAGCACGAACGAGGTCCATGTCAATATCGGCGGCTGCCTTAATCAAGGATGTCTTGAGTGACTCCAAATTGGG
Organism: Scoparia ambigualis; assembly: GCA_963921215.1. NCBI lineage: Eukaryota > Metazoa > Arthropoda > Insecta > Lepidoptera > Crambidae > Scoparia > Scoparia ambigualis. The sequence continues at coordinate 31,040,111 of OY992515.1, read as the reverse complement.
ATGAGGCTTTGAGCACGCCTTTTCCTCCAAGTGTTGCCATATCTTGTAATCTAACGGACTCAAGTCTGGACTGGAGGAGGGCCAGTCTTCGTGCCGGATGATGTCGATTTCACGCGCCGCCAGCCAGTCTGTGCTCTTCGCTCTATGAGCTGGCGCCGAATCTTGTTGGAATACCCAGTGCCTGTTATTGAACATGGTATGAGAAACAGGTTCCACAAGGTTCGTCAGAACTGTATTTTGATACACAACTGTATTCGTTTTTACACCTTTCTCACAAAAATGTGCCTCTGTTAAGCCCCATAAGAAACTCCCAACCATACCATGAGCGAGGATGGAAAATGACCTCGTTGGACACGCGGAATACGGTTGCTCGCTTCTTTACTACTGTGTGCGTACACCTTATCATTTTGTTCTCTCTTCTCTTCTACGGTAAAATTTTTTTCCTCCGAAAAAAGAATTTCCCGATATTTTTTTCCCGCGTACCGCCTCAACAAAGCGCGGCATCTCTTCAGTCTCAGGTCCATTAGACGAGCATTCAAACGATGTCCTGTTTTTCTTCGATATGCCCGAAGTCCTAAGTCTTCATTTAACACCCTTTTCACCGTGGTTCTCTTAACCCCATCTGAAGGGCCAACAGTTTCTGCTTACGTTTGGGATTTCTTTGAATTCGCGCCTTCACAGCTTTTATCACTGCTGGAGTCCTATCAGACCGAGGGCGACCACTTCTTGACTGTCATCTACACTAGAGTCTTCATTGTATCGTTTGATGGTACGATAAACGAATCTTTTGATTATATTAAAAAATTTCAGTATGTCAATGTCAACAATTTGAATTGGCGCGTAACCGCAACGATGCAACGCAATAACTGCAACACCGTCTTCTTTAAATAAGCGTCCACTCCATATTTAAAAATGAGTAAAATTCTAAAAAGTATACATTATTATTTTCATGAACAATTCGAAATTCGAATTCAATAAGTAAACTTTTTTGTGGCCAGCATTCTAAAAGAAAAGTTTTTACTGTGTGACAATACTTATGACCTGGAGGCCAATTCTCATTTTTCGAGATGTAGTCTCGAATCGAGTTTTGATTTCGATCTCTATCTCGACCATAAAATCTCGTTATTAACATTTTGTTCACGAATCTCCTATTCTCAGCGCTAATCGACTTCGAGTTTGATTCGAATTCGAACTTTATCGAGTGGTAATACAATTTAGTTATTCTGAACATCTCGAACTCGACATTTCTCGAAGGAGAGCCGCTCGAATTGCTTCGAGTGGTCGGCAGTGGTCGAGACGTAATTTCGACTACGAGAAGCTAATGAAACGTCAAATAGCGGCGAAATTACGGTGGATATGGAGGAGTTAATTTCCAATTTTGTCGTGGAAGTGATTTAAAATATTGAGAGAGCTCGCTCTCTTTTTTTAAAAGGTGGAAGAAAACTTTCCACTCCTTAACTGTATATCGGCTTCCAACGTTTGTAGAAGAAGCTGCTTCTGCTGTGGCGTTGGGTATTTTTTGTTGACATTGTGACATTGTGTGTGTCTTGTGAATACTAAAATGATCTTTTCGTCACCAAACAAGCACACAACCACAAACAAAAAACATAAAATTTATCGACGATACGTCACGTTTTAAACAATACAAGTTGTTTAAGGAAATTAAATTTGATCACAACACATTAAACATAATGATTTTTCGATACTTATTAAAAATTTACTTCTTTAATTAAAAAGCAAGTTCAATACATTTAAATACCTTTACAGTAAAAATATTTCAGGTACATAGTTGCAACCGGTTTAAAACCGGATGAAACGTGTCAAACGGAACGCATCCCGAGTTGATTGCATTAAAAAGAATGTCAATATTTATCAAAAAAATACTCGAAGTCTATTTCGATTAGCGCTGAGAATAGGAAATTCGTGAACAAAATGTCGATTATCGAGATAGAGATCGAAATCAAAACTCGATTCGAGACTACATCTCGAAAAATGAGAATTGGGGCCCTGACTGTGTATGTGTAGTCAGCTAAATGTACTCATACAAACAGCACAAAGCCATAAAGAAGAAACATTCTTTTATACGAAAAGAACTTGTAATGTTGCTCTCCGCGTAAATTTGCCCAGGAACATTATATTTTTAGTCGAGTCCTCATATTTAATAAGTCATCGACCATTCTGGCTAGGTAGAATGCATAAAAGAGCTTTAAGTAAAATACACGGCTAGAGCGCTCTTTGCTTTAAAGTTTTGAATTTTCTATCCAATTCTATAATACCAGAGGCACACGACCATAATGCCGTACGCCTCCATTCACATTTATTATCTGTGCTGTGCGCCATAAAAAGCATACTATTCGAAATTCGAATCAAGAAAAAAAACAGAACCAATTGAGCAAAGCAGCCACGCACGTCAACCGACCTTTTTGCTAGCAAAATGTTTAGTTCCCAACCTTTTTACTACAACTCAAAACGTCTTTTAGTGTTGCCATTTAAAAGAACGATAGACCTCCCATTATTCAAACCACAATGTTAAAAAGGCAATCCCATTGTTGTTAGCCGTAACAATGTTGCAACAAATAAGAAACACAATAGCTTACCGTGCACCGCCCTATTTGACTGACGTATAACAATTGTGTTATTTAATCTCCAAAATAAATATTGGGGGTAATAAACTCAATTTTTGGATGCTAATAAAATATTACTTTATATTTTTTTTTATCTATGCCATAAACAATTTTGAATGGTGTTATGACAGCCTGGTATTAGCTACCGACTGTTTTTGTTACATTAATAAAATAATAATAGACTGTCCCACTGAGCGAAAACGTCCATCATTAAAATTAAAATCATTCCTACAATTGATAGGTGTTGGCTTAATCTTTTTTTTTTACCTACAACGGGAATGCGCTTATAGCCTTCATCTCATCTCACAGTGTCGACTAGATTAAATATTTTACCATTGAAAATGGTTATCAGATGCAAATCGCCTGAGACCACAGACATATAATATGTCTGTGCCTGAGACATATTTTTGATCATAGCTCCGAGGATTTTGCGAGGATCGAGATGGGAATAGTATCAAAAGTTGAGGAATTTATCGAGACACGTGTGAGCGTGCGAGTTTTTAAAATGGGCTTATTAGTATATTTAGGATTTTGAAAAATGTAAAAAAAAATGGATTTTTGGGGGGTTTGTTTACTAAATTGTAAATATTTCGGAAAAAAATAGACTAAAGAAAAAGTGAAAAAGGGGTCCTAGGGTATTAGTTTATTAGCTACAACATGGCGAAAAAAAATTTGAAAAGCGGTTGATAATTGTGGCCTGTAGGAGGACTCTTTAGACTTGGAATTGTTGAAAAACGGGTATTTCCGTCTATAAAATTGAGGTAGCTTCTATGATTATTGACCGATCGTCATGGTAATAGTGCTAAAAGATGCGGATGCAAGCAAGAAGTGCAATCAAGTTGGAATTTCCAAAATCTAAGTGAAATTCGCGCCTTGGCGCAGATGAATGAATTTCACTTAGGTTGTAAGAGAAAAGAAAATGTTATTCTCTGTGTTTTGCTGTGTTATACATTCGTATGTAGTTGTGTAATTTTAGGGAAGTACTTAATATCTCAATAAAAATTTCTTATTTTCATCTGGTAACTAATGCGTTACTTAAAATAAAAATAAATCTTTATTCGTAAATTTTTGTATTCATTTTCAATGCTCCGATTCTTGCGGGGACTGCGAAATCTGTGATTTTTTTAACTTATGAGCAACGCTCTTATCGCAGCAGCCTCCTCCAGTTACTTTTTCCCATGTCTCCACTTCCCCTCTTCCTCACAATTGTAACTCTTTCCTCAAAGGTCCTAATCCTTCCCTAAAGCACCCAACGCATCTGCGCCTCCTCTGGTTTTGCGGGTGTCCATGTGCGTCAGTGATTACTTTCTACCAGGTGTCTATTCTTTTCTATCTTCTTTTCTTCAGGGTAGTAGGTACCTAAAATTTTTGTGCGGACATTTTGAGAGCTTGATTACGCGTCTAGTTTCTACTTTTTATGTGTGATCGAAGGCTAACGATGCCCTTTATATGGTTTGTTGCAGTGAGACCGACGCAAGCGCACACGCAAGTGTTCCCGCTGCCCGGCGGGTTCCCATGGGCGCACAGTTCAAGAGGTGAGTACTGACACACTTCAAGAACATACATCATACATACTTATATTCACTTACAAGTTCACGACTGTTACCAACGTCCACGGTGACTTTAGTCACCCGGCAAAAATAAGTGCGAAACGTCCACGGTGACTTTAGTCACCCGACAAAAAAAGTGCGAAACGTCCATGGTAAGTTTAGTCACCAGTTTAATAGGTCAAAGCACGTAGTACGTAGGTCCGTGAAAAAATTTGAGGTGGTTCTGTGGTTACTAATTCATCATACAAGTAAAAGAAATCTATATATTGCCACAGAAAATTTCACAGAAAAAAATAATGAAATTGACGAAATTGACAGTTCGCCAAAACGGAATTTTGCAGCGTAAGCGTCTTTAAAAATGTCGAAATACTCTTCTACTTACCATATTTCCTAAATAAGTGCACATCAAAACAATCGCAAACTAATTATCGTTAAAGATTGGATAAGTTTGTTTACATTCGTAGACAGTGACATTGCAACTAATTTTTTTTTCTGACCAAGCGCCATAAACACGGCAACGTTCTTTGATAAGGTTGTTGCGCACTGCACCTAGTTCGTAGTTCCGCAAGAAAATTTGAGGTGGCTGTATGGATATCAATTGATCCGTAGAGCAATTGAAACTATGGCATAGTGTACGAGAACCTTTAGTAAAAAAATAAAATTGTTGACAATTTTGACGGTTTGCCATTTTTTTTGCATAGGATTTTTTTGGTGCTAAAAATGTTGTTATTACTCTTCGTAATCATCCTTCTTCTTAATAATGTGCACATCAAAACAATCGTTATGGTTTTAGCTATCGAACATGGTATGATTCTTTATAGTTTCAAACAGTGACTTCCAAGTAATAATAATTTCTACATGTCGATATATTTTTACGTATTTTTTTTTTTGTCTTGGAATGTTTATTTTTGTAATTTTTGTAATAGATTTTCGTAATTAACTGTTAATTTATTAAAATACTGCGTTTTCTAAGCATTTCGTACGTATATAAAGTTTTGATATAGCCTGAGTAGTTGTTTAGTTCTAATTTTTTTTGTCAGCTCAGTCAGGGTTCGTATTCTTCTGTACACTCTTCTAGCAGCTCTGAAAACAGCTGGACGCTGGGCGCCATGTTGTATATAGGGGCTCGGACGCTTAAGTGGCTAAGGGGTAGGACAAGGCAATGAGGACCGCGAAAGCAATGCACTACCATGCACACTCTGCTAGTTTTGCGGGTGTCCACGGGCGGCGCTGATTGCTTTTCATCAGGTGACCCACCTGATGAAAAGCAATCCCGTTCCTGAATCTTGCTGCGGGTATCGGAGCTTTCGGCAGTGAAATTACGTCTGATATCGTTAAGAAGCCGTGACAAGAACTCGTCGAGCTTTTTGTCAATCCATTTTTTTAAATTTTGTCGGATTTGGACTCTGTATTCTGGACGGTGATCTTGGGTTGAGATGGTGTTATGAAGCCGTCGCCCCGTTTCTCAGCAGATCTGCACTCTGAGCACTTCCACGCAGCCTTGTAGGCCTTTGAGTCCTTGGCAAAATTGTCTATGGGCACTTCCAGGCACTCGTAATGGTACCGTGGTGTTGCACTTGGAGCAAGCTTTCAGTTCACTAAATTTAATTAGTTTAACGCATTTGCTACAGTTGCTCATTTTGGAAATTTACCTTAATCTGGACAAACTTTATTAGGCACGTTTGCTTACTTTTAATTTAAAAAAAGATTTAGAATAGAGCCTATCTAGATCCATAGATCTACACAAATACAATTTATCTTCATATCAGACAATAAAATCATACTTGTTTACTGCCAACATCACAAGCACGTCATAAATAAAAACCACGCTGACCCAATGCGAGTTGGTGGGGTTTTAATGACTGCCAACTTACGACAAAAACCGATAACGGGAAAAAAATTACTACCTCTCTCAGGTGGGAATGAAAAACCATTTTTTCAATATCTTCAAGTATTTTGAGCGTTATTAACGCAGCAAATATCAAATATTACGGATCGGTATACAAACAAAAAAGGACAACTAAATAAAACTCCACACTCTAAAACTTAACGCCATCACGTTTAACCGCCTCTGTTGTCTAGTTAAGCCACCGGTCTTAGACCCAAAAGTCCCGGGTTCGATTCCCAGCGAGGGGTACATACTTATTTGTAAACTTGTTTTGATTGGTGGTAGGAATTGTTAAGTCCGCCTGTCAGTCGACATAACAACAATGTTACTAGAATTGTTGTGTTTAAGATAGCCAGTTCCTCAGTGGTTGAGGATTCCGAGTTCGCGCGCTTCCACCTTCGGCCTTATCTGCACTTACCATCAGGTGAGATGAAGGTCATGCGCTTTCCCCACTTTTGTTAATTTACAAAGGTATAACGTATCCAGTAAAACACTTTGATCGCCTGCGTGATTCACAAATTGTAGAATCCCACCTGTTTGTGAAAGTGTGAACCAAACCACTAAACTAACACATAGGATAAAATGTTTGCTAGAAAAAAATCAACCAGTCTCAGAAAGCTCGAGTGGGATTCGAACCCACGACCTTTGGATTGCCGGTCCACTGCTCTAACCGCTGAGCTACCGAGACCCCAAAAGACTCGTTGAATTTTTCCTAGTAGTTACAAACGTTTTATCCTATATCTATATAGCATTGTGAATGCAAAATTTCAACAAAAAAGATAAACTAACACATTCTTATTATTATTTATTATAAGCATTTTCCTTGTCATATAAGCGTAAGAGCGAGACATCTCCAATACGAGTATTATTATTACTTTCTGGAGATGCTTTAAAAACGTCTCATTGGAAAATACTTTTTGGAAAATAGTAAAAAAAACCCCTTTTCTCCGTTCTGTCAGGTATACCGAGGCGTGGGCGTGGCCATTTACAATAATATTGTAGAACACTATCTATTTGTGAAAATGTGAACTAAATTTTTTACTGTGACGCTCTGTCAGGTAAACCGAGGCGTGGAATGATGCGGCGGGCTGTCTTCTCCGACCTGCAGCGAAAGGGTCTGGAGAAGAGGTTCCAGGTTCAAAAGTACATCTCCAAGCCGGACAGGAAGAAGCTAGCGGAGAAGTTGGGCTTGAAGGATAGCCAGGTACGTTGTGGCTGATAGAGTAATTAATTAATTAAGTAATCTATATGGTTTTCTGAGGTTTAAGCGAGCACTACACATTGAAATGAAACACTTTTTACGGATCACGGTCACAGGGAGACTCTCCCTGTGACCACGGACCCTGTAAAGGGTTCGAAACGTCAGGATAATATAAAAACTATGTAAATAGTAAATTAAACGCGAGTTAATCCGTAAAAAGTGTTTCATTTCAATAAGTAATCTATACTAGGGCCAAATTAATTAATAACGTCACGTCTTATTAAGTAGCCAAAGAACTGACTGGGACTATAACGGCCAAAATTCTTCTTCTTTGTGAAAATATCTCGTGTCACTCGGATTTTTCATTTTTTCTTGAGAGATTTTTACCAAAAAAAACACTAACAATAGTAAACACCATTGTCTTAATAAAAAAAATTCTTTAAAAAAACCCTAAATCCAAGTGACACTGAAATGAGTGGAAATCCATAAAGCACAAAGAATTGTCAATTAGTTTACAAACATGCTACATCTAATAAAAAGAGAAGGGGGTGGTAGTATTCTTTTACCGTTACGCGACACGGTTAACGCCCAATGATGTTAACGCCATCTTTAGAAAACCGATATTTTATACGAAACTCTTCGACACTATGCAAATTAAACGGATTTTCTCTGATTTTAAATGTCTTCGTTTTTCACTCTCTTTAAATGTGGTTAATTATATCATTAACACACTCTATTTCTCTTATTGCAATCATAATTGAGTCTTTGATAAATAATTTGTGCTATTTTGTACTAGTCAATGTACGAGCATTAAATGTGTGGACATTTCGCAGTTCAATAATACCTACAAGGCCTAATAATTATGCCAAAAGCGTCAGAAGCACGAAAAATAACAACAAAAAAAGAAACACCAAACAGGTTAACATTCCCTCAACGACAATTAGACCATTCAAATTTGGAGCGTCAAATGTCAATTTGCGCGCTCAAAAATGGCACACCCATAATCCTTCCCGATTCAAACGCGAATATCGAATTCACCGCTCGGTAATTGTTTTAAAGCTCCTTGCGGGGCGTGTCGGCCCCTAACGGCTGTTCCTGACAGTCCCCTCCCTTCTATTATGCCCTTAGGGGTAACAATTTTTTGTAACACCCTTGGTTCGCCCCTACCCGGGAGTTTGCGTTTGAATGTTGGCAACACTACCGTGTGATGTGGAGGTTTCGGCTATTTTGCTGAGCGGATGATTTTCGGTTGATATTTTATGGTTTTAGTGTTTGAGGTTGGATAATCACGACTATTTATCCCCGAAGGGTTAGTCAGAGACTAGGCAATGAGGACCGCAAAAGCAGACCTCTGCCATAGTCCACTTTTCACCAAATAGCGACTGCACGTGTGCTCAGCGTGACAGGTGATGAGCCCATCGCCACTCTATGCTACTTCTACGTCATCAACTTTAGCTTTATCAATTGCCTTCGCGCCTGGACTCCATTACCACTTATCATCAGGTGGAGTGGAGTCATTTTAAATTAATTTTTTCGGGTTTATTATAAAAAAAAACATTCATCTTCACCTGACGAGTAAATAATACTACATAATCAATAGGTACTAATAAAAATCAATTGCCGAAATGTTTGTACGCGCATCACACAGAACGCTACCTATTTGGCTAATTCTTTTTTAGTTGTGTTTGAAATTAAAATTGAACATAATAATTATGTTACTTGCATGTAGTGGTTTAAGTAAAGCATTACTAATTTTTTGTAAGATGCAATGTATGTTTAAGCAAGTTTATGTGTAATTGATTTGTTGGTTACCCCCTTCGATCAAAGGTTATTCCAATAAATAAATAAAATAAAATAAATTGTCAGGACCAGATTTGTATGTATGAAAATTTATGGAAACTCGTCACGGGGGTACGGGGTCCACGCAGCGGGCGCGTCGCGGGCGGGCCACAGTATAACCACTACAGTTTTCCATTTGAGAGCAAGAGTGCAAGAAACGAAATGCCCTTGCTGAGTTTGTTGCCGGTTCTTCTCAGTAGAAGGTCTCCCGCCCGACAGACTTACGAACAGATAGGGGTAATTAATGACATTCATAAGTGCTCAATAATTGTACTTAGCATAAACCTGTATCTATAAATGATATAATTTAATCTTGAATCTTGCTAAGACCATGACCCTTCTTTTTCTTACTTATAAAACTCTATAATGCTATATTACGTTATATTGTTTATATTTATTACAAGAAAAGTAGGTACTTACAGAATTCTACAAAGTTAATGCAACGCAAAAAACGCACCAACATACATAAATAATTTCCGGACCGGAAAAATTGCCGGTGGTTCCGGCGGGACGCGGAAGTAATCGGATTTTTTGCGGGCCCTTGTTTTTTATTTTTTTTCCTATTCTAATTTGATATTGTGATCTGACGATGGCACAGAAAAGGGTAAATCTATGATTGTTTGATCTACTGAACGAAATCAAAGACAAGATAAATGTATAATGAGGGTTGGTTTTTTTCTTTTATGTCAGAAGATACAGCAAAAGGATGTAATATAAATCAGTTTACGTCAGTTGCCAGTCTTAGTTGCTATCATGAAGATGAGTACATAGTTATTTTTTACATACATACTATTATAATCATGACTATTATCCCCGGAGGGTTAGTCAGAGACTAGGCAATGAGGACCGCGAAAGCATTTTAGCAAAACTGCACACATGTGCTCAGCGTGTTAGGGTGTAAGCCCATCGCCGCTCTATGATGTTGGTTGTATGTGCAGTATTTAGACCGTTAGTCGCCTTTTACGACACCCAAGGGAAGAGATGAGGAGAGCCGCTACCAGCATAGTAGCATAGCAGCAGGGGAAATATCATTTACCATTAAAAATGCATATGAAAGTGATATCACTAATGCAAAAAAAATATTTGCTATTAAATCTAGCTAATCGCACCAAGACAAAAAAACTTTCCGTTACAAAAGTGTCATCCAGATAAACAGACCTATTACTGGCGTAACTTTGATTATTGAATTGGGCGACCCTCCTTCCCTTTGAATGCCCTTCCGATCAAGGATCGAATTCCCTCCCTAGGCGGCGGTTTCAAGGGCTTTTTGATTCTCTAATAGGTAATTAATAAGCATTAGCGGTGCGTTTTAAACATCGATTGTTAATAAGGGTTGGGGGCAAAACAAAAATGGTAGGCGTTATAATTTCAGATCAGAGAGCATAGACAAGTGGTACGAATGAACGTTTGTAGAATAGAATAACTTTTTACTATCAAACCAATTAAGTACCTATATACTGATGTAGTGCAACGCAAGTTAAGATTCTTTTAAAACTTTTTGAAATGGTTCAACTTGATAGGGGAGTAAACATAACATAGAAAATATTCAGGTTGTAGGCTCAGTTAATGCTTATAAGTTCTCACTTATAAACACTATCTAAGCATTTTTAAACACTAAAGGCCGTACTACAGTACCATATTTAAAGTTAAACTGGTGTTTTAAATATTGTGTCTCTGTCTAACGGTATTGGAGAAAAAGTACGAGTTTCTGTTTTAGACATTGTCTAATATTAAACATCGTTTTGTAGTAAGAGGGTAAAAGCTTTAAGAAAAACAAAATTTAGAACACTCTTGTATTCTATGACTGTGACAAGTATTTACGTTATAATAAAAAGCGGGTGAAGGAGTCTCAAAACATACAGTCTAATTTTCCTGACCACATTCGCGGATCGCGCTGTCTTCCCGCGCTAGAGCGAGACGTGTATACGTGTTAGACCGCGTCTTAAAACCTGCCCGTCTATTGGCCAGTTTATATCGAATAAAACTGTGCGCCCCGATTGTATTGGTGGAGTGTTTTTTTTTACAACGTACCCCGGTACGTGGCAAAGGCATTTCTTTTATGAGCCACCGCTTTTTATAGAGCAATGTTCTGCAGATTTTATTTTTTTTGTATTGTTCGCATTGTTTTCGAGTTATTAGGTACGTTTGAAGTTTTTCGATTACGTTTGCCGTTCTGCTTATAGCGTTGTTTGATATTGACTGTGTTGCTGTTTTTATGGTTTTTGGAGGTGTGTTAATTTGAGATGCCTCGGTAGCTGTGTGGGGAAGCGCTCGGTCTGATACCTGTCTTAGGCACAATTCCCAGGTTGAGATAATTAGTGTCTTAAATTATGTGACGTAATGATCGATTGCAAACCCGAATGGAGCAAGAGTGGTGATTAAGCTATAATACCCATCAGTTGTAGGGATGATGACGTGATTTTAACGATGAAGGATTTTGATGGACTTATGTAGGTTGTTATTACGAGGATGCTGATACAAATACAAATAAATGTATTTAATAAATGCTTACTTACAAACAAACTAAATATAAGCATTATTTTCAAGGTGGCTGAGATTTTCTATGACACCACACTAGGCACTGCCTGAACTGTGGCGGTCAAGTAAGAAGTTTTCGAACCTTGAAGTGTGCCAGCTGTAATTAATAAAAATTATATTCTTAATTAAAAAAAAAGTATTATGTAATTAAAACTAAGTAGGTAGGTACTCTGAGGCAAATCACTACCAACATCAGTACAAAAAAGGAGTTTAAGAATTAAATAATAAAAAAGGAAAATAATAGAGTTATAAATTGTTGATAAAATGGGATGGGTGTTTTTTTTTACTTATTTGTTTATTCTTATGTTTATCCGTTATGTAACCAATAAATGGCTACAAGTTTTTTTAAAACTCAATTTGGGCTAGATAATTCGTGTGAGAGTAGAAAAAATAGTTCGATAACTATAAATAAATTGTACAGTTTAGCTTGATAATGAAGCCACATACATTCTTGTAATGGCGACAGGCTTAGATAATGTGGGGGTAGTTAGCGTTACAGACTTAAAACTAGCTCTACCATTAACCAAACTGTGTACAAACATATCCACTCCGCTAGGAATCGAACCTGGGCTCTCCCGGGTTTATGGACCTTGTGGTACCAACTCATAGCATATACATAAAAGTCGGTCACCCATCCAAGGGCAAGCCAATGCGATTTTAGCTCAGCATTACGATCGCGGCCCTATCAATTATGCCCAATCTGAAACAACTCGACCATACTAAAGTTCCCGCTAGGAAATACAAAAATTCGGTCACCCATCAAAGGGCAAGTCAATGCGATGGTAGCTCAGCATTCACGATCGCGGCCCTATCAATTATAACCAATCTGAATGGCGCCCGTATTGCACACAGTTGAGAAACAGGAGGTCTACTACGAAACGCCGCAACTTAAAGTATCGGCCGATTGTTCGCACGTTTCTTACTACGAATCTCTATCGTTCGGTCGGTCGGCCCGCACTTATCATTCCTTCCGACCGAACTTCGTTTGACGTTTGAGGCATCGTAAACCCTACTCTGAACGCACGAAGTCCAAACGATAATTTGAATTTGACAAAAGTTTCGTCGGTGATTTACTGTCAAAATTCACGATAGCAAAATAGTTACCTTGTGATTATCGTAAGTAGAAAGTTTTATTTAATTAACGCAATTATGAGTGTTTTGTTTGTTTATTTTATCGTTAAATGTGATTATAATTGCAGTAAAATGGCAGCACGTATGTGTTTAGTAGAATTGGCCCTCCTTGAAGAGCGTTTGGAGCGCCGAAGAGATCGCAGACGGACCCGCGACTCTTTTACTGTAAATTTAGTGCCCGACGTAGAATTCATGTCGAATTACCGCCTCAGTCGGGCACTTTATGAGGATTTCTGCCAGGACGTGGTGCCTCTTTTGCCAGCAAAACGTAATCGCCGTGGAATAGACCCCGCGACTAAGGTATATAAAACACTTTTTTTTTACACTTAAAGGCTTTTTTTTGGATATAATACATTAGACTGTTTTGTATTGTAGATTCTTGTTGCCTTGAACTTTTATGCTCGGGGCAGCTACCAAGGTTCTGTGGGGCAAAATAATGACGCACCAATGGCCCAGCAGACTATCCCCCGCTGCTTGAGGGAGGTCACAGATGCCATCAATACACCCAGCATTCTACGGAAGTACATAAAATTTCCTCAAAACGCAATAGAGAGAAACGTTATTAAGAGGAAGTGAGTTATACTTAATGATTTTAGTATATTTAAGTAGTGCTCTAAGCTATATTTTATTCCCGATATTCCCACGGTAACGAAGTCGCTAGGAAACAATAATTATTTAACATTCACTTAAACATAATTTTTCTTACAGATTTTATGAGCGTTATCATATACCGGGGGTGATTGGGTGTATTGATTGCACTCATATAGCCATTGTAAGGCCTAATGAGCAGGAGGAGAGGTTTTTTAACAGAAAACATTTTCACTCCATTAACACACAAGTAGTAAGATAATGGCATACATTTAGCAGCTTTAAAATACTATATTAATGTAATGTATGACATAAAAGTTAATTTTATTTAATGTTTTTTCAGATATGCAATAGCGACTGTGAGATCCTTAATGTGGATGCATCATATGGTGGAGCGACCCACGATTCGTTCATATGGCCACAGAGTGAAATTAAGGGTCATCTGGAAAGTCTGCAAACAGAAACAACATACCTATTAGGTATATATTTATTGGGTATACTAATTAAATATAATTTGTTTCCATTGGCTCGCTACCCACTCTGCTGTACTGTTCACCTATGTAAAAAAATGTGGGAGTGAGGTTTGATCCACACTTATTGATATTGATTGTTAAGCTATTCAAAAAATGTAATGAACATATTAAAATTAATTGTTAATGTACTCGTAGGGTCGATTTTGGTTTTTCCAATTTGACTTTACATAGTTTGTTTGTTTTGTTGTACTTACTTCACACAAAACCTTTGATAGGTTAATATCAAATTTCACTTGTATATTAACCCTACAATTACATGCATGTGTACGAACCATGATACGAAAACACAAATTTTAATGACAAATGTTTCACTTTATAGGTGATTCAGGATATCCTTTCGAGAATATCTACTGACACCAATAGGCAATGCTGTAGAAGACAGTCCAGAGTGCCGATTTACCGCGGTACATCGGCGTGCTCGCTCCACCGTTGAGCGCACATTTGGCATATTGAAGGGTCGATGGAGGTGTCTTCTAGCAGCAAGGAAGCTACACTACCGTCCAGAGACAGGAGGCAAAATAATCTTAGCCTGCTGTGTCTTGCATAATATGTGCATAACGGCTGGACTTAATGCTCCTGAGCTTACTGAGGATGATCTCCAGGTTGAAAACTCGCGCCAAATCAGTGAGTCAATGCCACTATCATCAGTCATGTCATCTACGGAAGCACTGAGAAGAGGACAAAGAGCAAGAAAGAGAGTCGTACAATTATTAGATAGAAATTAATCCTAATTTATTTATTTTTATTTACCACAAATTGTTTTAAGTTACTAAGTTGTACTTAAAATTAGTAGTGTAATCTTTACTTTTTATAAAACTTGTTTATTACTTACTCATAGTTACTTTATCAGCTAGTTTAAATAATGCTGTTAGTAATTATTGTTTTAGTTAGTATTTTTTGTTTTTGTACTGTTTATTGCTACTAATTGATAAAGTAGTGAAGTTAATTGCACCCATTTCTTCTTCATAACTAAAACTAAGTTCTGAATGGGTAAAATATGAATAGGACTATCCAAAAGAGTTAAGCAATTATGTTACATAAATAAAAATATTTTAACTTTTACTAAAGTAGTTTGTTTTTAATGTGTAAGTAAATAAAAAATACACAGGTAGGTCCTAGATTTTTATTTACTATTGCAAATGTTGTCTAACAAGACTACACAGCTCCAACAGAGCTACTCTGATGCCCGCCAGTTCCCTAATTGTCCGTTCCTCTCGCTCAGCGCGGTGGTCTTCAACCCGAAACAGCCGGTCCCGCACTGAGCCATCACCTCGAGGGAGAAGTTGCCTACTAGGTCTCCTAGGATGTGTGGCTGTAAGAGAACAACAAGTTTATATTAAAGTCATGTTTTAATTATATTCTGTTGTAAACAAAGTTCACAAAAGGTATTTAAGTACTTGTAAAAAACATATAGATTGTCACAAGATTTTTAAATTAAACATCAAATAAAAATAGACCATTTACAATAAGTCTTTCTTCCAATTTTTTATTTGTTCGCAACAGTATTTGCGTAAAATTATATATTTAGACCATTCAGTTTTATAGAGTTAAAAAGTTGAAAATTGTGAAAATTTATATTATACATACAACGAACTGGTACTGTTCCACTTTGGTCAGGGATAGATAGGTCAGTAGGTCTCTCTGCTGTTTCCTCTCCTGACTGCGGTTCCAATAGCAAAGGATCTGTAAAATTATTACACCTCCATTAATTATGAAGAGTAACTACAGAATGCAGATTACAAAAATTGTTTAATACTAGGTAATGTATATGCCGTTTTCCTTTACTTGTCCAATTTAGTATACAATCTTGATATCATGTCATTAATAAAATTAGTAATTAGAAAAAAAGGTGAACACAGAGACGGTAGCTAGGTACAACAAATCATTATTTAAATAGTCCTTTTGTTCCAACCAGAATCCTTTTTGTTTTAATTATTAGTTTATTTTATGCACTCCTATTTCAATAAAAAGATGATACTATGCCAAGATTGCTTACTTATGTGAACAAGTAAGTTATAAAAAATTGACTATAGAGAAATATAAAAATGAATTTGTCTGTAATTGGATAATGGAAATTAATAAAAATTGTGAGATCTACTGGGGTCAGAGTAGTACATGTTTAACCCAGTTTGTTATGAAGTAACCATTAGCACAGACCGACCCTAATGTACAATAAATTAGGTATATTTTTATTTAATTTTACATACCGTGAATGATATCTCTTTCCTGTAGTATCTCCAAAGAGTCAGCAGGCGGTTCGTTTCTTATTTGCTAGAAAATACAAATTATTGCATTACAAACAAAACTCGATTATTATTTTTAACTTGTATTTATTTAGGATAAAATATTTATTTATTCAAAATCCATATCTATTAATTTTCAAAATTTAAGTTCTTGTCTTACAGCAAATTATGAAATCTACCAAAGTTTATTAAAATACATTTATGTAAGAGAAGAGTTACATAATGTATATCAATAGTACATACACACAAACATTAAAGTTCATTATGCAATGCTTCAAAGTACTTACCTCATCAAAAGCAGGCACTCTCGCTGTAGTCTGCGGTTCACCAAATCCCTCTCCCATAATGGAAATCACTTTAAGTTCACACTGGGAGAGCTGTGGGGCTGTAGACGGGCCACCACCAGTGGCAGCCGCAGACTTCCGTGCAGCGGCTGCTGCCTTCTTGGCCAGATATTTTTTATCTGTCCATACCTGTAATAATATAATGATGTTATAGGTACATAATGGTTATTATTAATAAATTCTTATAATGTTAATAGGTAAGTATATCAAGCATACAGTCTGGTTATTATTAATAAATTCTTATAATGTTAATAGGTAAGTATATCAAGCATACAGTCATTTTACAATGGATAGAACTTACTTTCTGCCACTGCTTCGTGGTTTTAGTGCACCCACCCATGGCATTAAGAGTTGTGCACATCTCTTCCCACAGCCTGTGGGATCGCACTCGGCCCTCCACACTCCTTAAACTTCCTCGGGCCGAGTCGCGATGCTCGTTAAGGAAATCGAGGAGTGTCTCTATTTGCGCCGCTGTTGGACTTGTCATGTTGCTCCAATAAACGAATATTTTAAAATGAGCTTCATTTCCAAACTCCCAACACACGTTCATATTCAAAACGATAAATCAAAAGGCACAAACACTTCAGTCTTATTATTTAGTGAACGTAATGAATAAGTTGCTTGTTTTTGTTCACATTTCTCAGCCAACCAAAGTTTCACACACTTGAAGTTTCACCACTTGGTAAATGGTTAGCGATAACGATTTACTAAAGTGTCTCAAACTGTGCAATCGAGTTTTTGTAACAAAATATGGTTTTTTGCGCTTTGAAATGGAAGGAAAAAAACAACCCCACTGTTTTGTTTACTTTATTTTACTTTTTAAATATCTCAATGGACAGAAGACAAAGGAATTAATAGTATACGGTTTTAATTTCGTTAAATATTCTAAAACTTTACAAATATTACAGTTTTATTGTCTTAAAATAGTCAATGTGACACATAGCTATCTAATTTGTCTAAAATAATTTAATTTAGTCATTAATTTGATGTATTTCTTTAATTATAAGACTCAAATGAGCATATCGATAAAACATCGATATTTTGATTTTCCCTATCACTTCGTTTCATTCGTTCCGATGTTCATGCGATGATTGTCTATGGTTTTGAAGGTTTGTACAGAATCCGAACAAAGTTCAGAGTAGGGTCATAATGTAAACATCGGTCGAGTTTCGGTCGGGCCCGAATGTTCGGAATCGGCGTTTCGTAGTAGAACTCCAGTTCTCAACTCCGGAATGATCCCGTCGGGAACCGCTCATTAAATAAATTCGCTCCCTTTTGTAGAGCGCTTGATCTCGTAGAAGTGACAATTAATTTATTTACACAATTTATGTTTTTTCTTTACTTTGTTTTAAATATTAGGCTATCTATATTAATAAAAATCAATTGCCGAAATGTTTGCATGCGTATTACTACAGAACGGCTGCACCTATTTGGCTATTTTTTTGTTGTTTGTAGTTGTTAGGACAAGGTTTGTGTGATAGAAAATGTTTGGAAAATCGTACGATAAAGTGTAAAATTTAATTTAAAAAACTCCAAATGAAGTGATTGTGTGAATGACATAGAAAACAGCAAAGTGGATTTGAGTAATGAAAACAGTTGAAAGATATTCAAAAAAAATAAAAAAATTTGATATATTTGACAATTAAATAAAGTAATTAAGTAAATTACTTTATTTAATTAATAGCTCCATTAACACATCATGAATATAGTTACTGTAATGATAGTTGTAAGTTTGTAAATAAATAAATACATTATTTACAGTATTTTCATCCCATACGGAAAACAAAACTTGTGTAAGCTAAAAGCAATATTCAACTTAACCATGAACATGTGACTTGAACAGTACATGCAATAACAAAACGCTAAAAATTTATTGGAAATTCGTCACGGGATACGGGGTGTTTAAACGAAGACGAAGTCGCGGGGGGGTAATTAATTATCTATAAATCATCGTTTTATTTCACGCAAACTTTACAAAACCAACAAACCTCAAAACTCTCTCAAAGCTCGAGTGAAATAACCGTTTGCCAAGTAAAGTACTTACAGCAAAAACGAAACGTTTTACAAAAATGCGCGGCACACCACAATTATTTAACGTCAGCCGCAGCGCGCGCCAAGATGGCGGGTGGCGGGAAACGATCCACTAGTCCACAAATAGGTCTGATCAATAAATACGAGTAGACTGTGTGAACCGCGAAGTATTACCATGGAATGCCATGCCACATTGGACGAGTGGCAAACGACCCATATCTATTCGTTATGAGTGTCAATATTAAAGTTCAGGTCAAGTTTTTTTTATAAATGTCATAGTTACAGTCAAGACAGTTTCCGCGTACCTATAAGTACCACTTTTCGGCGATATTTGCTTGCGCTCCATTCCAATTCCGACCGCGCGTACGCAAGTAGGTACCTATAAGATAAATAAAAGTACTACGTACAAAAGTTGCACTCCTTTGATGTTGAAGAAAGCCGCCGTTTTAATAACCTACAATATTGGATAGGCACCGATGTGCATTCAAAATAGCACCTTATCGCTCTACGCGGAGAGTAGTTAATACTTTGTTGTGCGTTTTGTAACTATTATTTATTCTGTGGTAGCGAGCGCCTAGATTAGATACTGTGCAAGCGAATATCGCCGGAAAGATCTCGACCAGCAACTTCCTCGACTGTCGTTGACTGTATTGAATGTACATAACATTTACGTTCTAGAGCCTGGGTTCCTAACCTGGGGGTAATTACCCCCGCGGGGGTAAATCAGCTATTTCACGGGGGTAACAAAGAACCTAATTATTAATATCGTGCAAAAATACAAATATACGAGTACTTAGTAAATATAAAAACAAAAATTCACACTGAGCCAACATTCACTAGTTTTGTATGCTTAGGATTAGTTTCACTACTAGTAAACGTAACTGAGTATTATTAATCCATAGTTTATACGTATAAATACGTCAAAATTATGAGGCTGTTGTGCAATTTACGATTAATAAAGATGTTTGTTTTTGCTTGTATTGTTTTTTTTTAACATTTTGAAGGCGGGGTAAAATCAGTTTTCCACATTCACAGGGGTAACATAACAATATTGAAAAGGTTAAGAACCACTGCTCTAGAGGGTACTATTTCCGGTACAATTTATTGAGATAGAAATGAGAGTCATTGCTAGTACTGTTTTTGCCACGGCACACCAAATTACAACTGCATTATGTGCTCAGCGTGCTGAGCACATCACCGCTCTATGCTGTTGTATATTGTGCAGTCTTTAGTCCATTAGTCACCTTTTACGACACCCCAAGGGAAGTAGATGGTTTAGAAGTAATCTATTAATGAGCCGCCACCACAAAGCTTATTATTAATATACTAGCGGCCGCTCGCGGTTTCACCCGCGTGGTTCCCGTTCCCGTGGGAATATCGGAATAAAAAGTATTCTATGTGTTAATCCAGGTTATAAACTATCTGTATGCCGAATTTCATCCAAATCCATTCAGTAGTTTTTACGTGAAAGAGTAACAAACATACACACTCACAAACTTTCGCCTTTAATATTAGAGTGTTATTCAGTAGGATTAGCACATATTGTCGCACTGCTGGGCAGTGCCATTTTTCGAAGTTTTTAGCTAATCCTTCCTTAAGCTCGTCCTTCCCCAACCACACAGCTTAAAGATTGTAAAATTACCAAAATTCAAATAATAAAAAAAAAACAGTTCTAATTTTATTAATGCCACCTCTACACATTTCGCTGTGCCACCCACTCCCCTCGCGGCACCCAACAATTATTTCACGTCAGACGCAGCCGCCAAGACTGAGAACGAGTGCCGTGAGTAGGCGCCTTTAAATGTACATTAACTTTTAAAAAAAACAAAACATGCTACGCTAATGTTACATTGATAAATTAAAGAAGGTTTGAGCGGCTGATATTGGGGTGTTGTAATTTTTAATAATGAAAAGTGGATATTTAAAATGTAGACAGGTATCGAAGATAGAAATATGTATTGTACCTACATAAATATAATCACGACTATTATCCCCGAAGGGTTAGTCAGAGACTTGGCAATGAGGACAGCAAAAGCAGTCCTCTACCATAGTCCACTTTTCACCAAATAGCGACTGCACAAGTGCTCAGCGTGACAGGTGGTGAGCCCATCGCCGCTCTATGCTGTTAAATGTTTGTGCAGTCTTCAGTCCGTTAGTCGCCTTTTACGACACCCAAGGAAAGAGAGGGGGGTGGTAATATTCTTTCATCGGTACGCGACACGGACTATTTATTTTGTATTATGTATTTATATTCTATTTAATTTACTATTTGCTTGTTGCTGGTGTACTCCTTTCTCCTTTTCAGCTGTCTTATTGCTCAAAAGTTGTCCGGAAGAGATCGCTTTAAGCGATAAGGCCGCCTTATTTATGGCAGAAGGAGGCAAACGAGCAAGCGGGTCATCTGATAGAAAGTAATCACCGCCGCCCATGGACACCCGCAAAACCAGAGGAATTGCAGACGCGTTGCCGGCCTTTAAGGAAGGAATGGGCTCGTTTCTTGTAGATCACTAAGTCGTAACGGTCCGGAAATACCGCCGCCGAGAGCTGGTTCCACAACAGTGTAGTTCGAGGCAATAAATTTCGTGAAAAACGCACAGTAGTAGACCGCCATCCATCAAGGTGATGTGGATGGAATGACAGTCGATTGCGTGTAGTGTAGCCTTTGCCCACATTAGTTTTAAAATACTTACATTAAATTTAAAGTGCTCACCACCTGTCACGCTGAGCACATGTGCGGTTATCATTATTTGCTGTGCCGTGGACTATGGCAATGGACTGCTTCTGCGGTCCTCATTGCCTAGTCTCTGACTAACCCTTTGGGGATAACAGTCGTGTATATTTATGTTCAAAACTCACTATCCCTCATTAGATCTATATTACTATATAGGATGATACCTAAGATGCCTGATTTTCCACGAGAAAATGCCTGTACCCAACTGTGGTATTTGGCATGGCCATCAAGACAAAAACCCCTGTCTTATTAAGAACAAAAAAATTACTGTGCTACTTTTTATATATTTATTCACCACTACATTGAATAACTGAATTATAATTGTAACATTAACTAAGTGTAACAAATACTTTAAAGATGCAGATAAAAATTCGTCATAAATGCAAAAAGCAAAGTAATATTAAATAAATCGACTCTACCGATGGCCCTGTGCTAAGACGTTGGGGGAAGTATAATACCAGATATCATCGGCACAGATTATCGGATCATAATGGAATTGAAAATGCCGGGGGCCAGCTATTCACCTTTTAAAACAGCTAACTTATAATTTAATTCGAATATTTACGTACTTAGGTACTTACGAGTACACACACATAACGTCTTTAATCATTAATTTGCTTTATTTTTCATTTTCTTATTTACATAGTTTTTCAGTCATCTGTTGTTAGATTGTTTGTTTTTTTAATACTTCTAAGTACGTACATTTATTAAAACATTAAAGGTCCTACTCAAGTACATAGGTACCTCACTCACACATTTACAAATAAATTTAAGCAGCTATAGTGTCAATATATCCCCACGTGCTATTGTTCACGTGGGAGGCCTGTGCCCAGCAGTGGGACGGTTATAGGCTGATGATGATGATGATGATGATGATAGTGTCAAAAAATAATATTAACTTAGATGAATGATTGGTCTCGCTGCGCTCGACTAGATACCTCCGTCGTACTTGTAAAATGCGGCAACAAATACTACGCCGAAATCGGCGTACCCGAGAGCCAGTCACACTGATAGTAGTGTGTAAAGTGTACGTACTGAATTTTTTATTAAATTTTGGGCATAATTCAAAGTAAAATGCCAGTTTGCGTGATAAAACTGTGTAAAAATAATGCTACAAAAAATAAGAAGGACAACATTCTTGCAAATTGTCATAGATGAGTTGCCGCATTTACGGAGCTGTGGTTTTTAGATAGGGCGGTATCTAGTCGAGCGCAGCGAGACCAATCTTTCATCTAAGAATATTAATAATATTAATAATTATACCTAACTAGGGGCCCGCCCGCGACTTCAGCCGCGTGAACGCCCTGTACCCCGTAACGAATTTCCAATAATTCTCTTTCATATAAAACTTGTACTGACTTTAATTACAAACACAGCAAACAAAAGAATCAGTCAAATTGGTCGAGCCGTTCTGAAATGATGCGCATACAAGCAATTCGGCAATATTTTTTTTATTAATTTAGGAATATAGATTTTTGTAGTGGCTGTACAAGAGCTGGATGAGAGTGGCCGCGGATAGTGCTCAGTGACGTGTTCTTGGAGAGGCCTATGTCCAGCTGTGGACGAGTATAGGCTGATGATGGTGATCATGATGATAGATTAAATGACCATGATAGCTGTCGGTACTTTAAAACGGTTTAAAAAAGGTTATTTGCAGGCAGTTAGAATTTCAAAATTAAAACACAATGCACGGCTATTCGATCCTACCGTCGACCAATGAATCTAATTTTCGGACGCCGCCGGAGTGCTCGGCTATTTGAAATATTCATATTTGGTATGAATATTCAAACCCGCCCTGTTTACATTTAAATTCAAATATTTGCATTTATTCCGAATTCGACGATTCTTTTATTTTTTCTTTTATTTTCCTTTTGACGGGCCGCGCGCTTTTTGACAGCGCCTGCCATATTTGATATTTGCATTGCGCGCGGAATGTCATTGCGTTCTGTTTGTTCAATTCAAATTTGTTATTGGTGTGTCATTTAAATATACTTATTTAAAATTTTGCGTTGCATTGCGTTCCGTTTTTGTTAGTCAACCCTTTCGCTTCGTGTGAAGATTTCAATACAATAGAACGTTTTTTTACTTACCACGTCTGTGTAAATATAGTTTTGAATTTGTTTGCAATAAAATGTTTTGACATGATAGTGCCCATGTCACAGGTTGTGAGTTTGCTATTTGTTGTCAATTTGATCAGCATATATTTTGAGTTTTTATAGAAAGACAGATTGAATAAATATAGTAAGTAAACAAGTATTTAAGCAAAGTTTATTCATAAAAGTCTAAAGGTCCAGTACAAAATGCATTCAGGAACGTAGTAAATGGAAAACGGGCATGATGTTTTTTTTTAAATTCATTACGGGAAAGCACTTAGCCTTCATCTCACCTGATGGTAAGTGAAATTGAGGCCGAAGGTGGAAGCGTACTTCACCCGGAATCCTCAACCACTGAGGAACTGGGCTATTCCATTGTCGGCGCACAACAATGCTATTATCACTGTTGTTATGGTGCCAGATTTCAGATAACAAGGTAGCTAGCCAGGCGGACTTAGCAAGCCCTACCACCAACACACAATAGTACCCCATGCTGGGAATCGAACCGGTGGATTAGCCACTAGACCATAGAGGCGGTTAATAGACATAAAAGTTTTGCTTGCTAATCGTATGAGCCGTCTGTCGGTTAACCGATTTTGGTTTTCTATCAAATCTCGATCGATTTTTTTAAAAATATTTATTAATGTGCGCTTAACACATTAATAATAGTCCTGTTATCCTATCCCGTAATCTAAAATGACTGTGTATATAGGAGAGTGTTCACGTCAGTAGTCTAAGGGAGCTATGGTGATTGGATCCACGATTTCTCGCATTCAACCCGACTACCCAAGCATCTATCCAGTCGGCTACCGACGACACGCCTCAAATTCTTGATTCGGGCTTGATCCAAAAGAGAAACATCGAGCATGGCCTCTTTCGATAGCCCGTTATGTGACCTTGAGCTTTTGGACTAGTCCCACTGTTAGTGTCTACATCTCTGCTCCGTACATCATTAAGTATGGGTAGGACAAGACACATTGATTAAAAAGACTTTCAAATAGGAAAATGTTGAAAAAAAAGATTCCACGATCAGGTTTCGAACCTGCACTCTTCTAATTAAGCTACCGTGGACTCATCTAGCCCGCCGAAATTCATCAACACTATTTATTTTTTACTTTAAAAGCCAAAGGCGCCCATTCAATGTCAACAACTAAGTCACCTACGTCATAAACTATTTGCGTTTAAATTATCTAAACAACATTTATAACATTACGAAAAGACTTTCGTCATCAACGATTCCAAAGTCTTCGTCAAAACGTCGATGCCTCAATTTGTTTTACTACCCCAAAGTTAAGAATATAAACAACTTGAGCGCCATCCCCTCCCCACATCTCCCCCATTTTATGTCCCAATCAGGCGTCTCTTTATCCGTATAAATTGTAATAAAAGTGAATATGTCAAAAAGTAATTAATTCCGGTGTTGGGACGCCCCTGTCTTGCGAGTGATGGGAGAGTGCGACGTTTTGTCGAAATCGATTGTTTAGATTCTGTTTAGTGTGCCTCCTTTTTGCGGTTCAATATTGTGTGTAAAATAAGTAGTTGTAGAAGTAATGTAGTCTGTGTAAGCGTTATTAACGCAAAAATATAAAAAAAGTACTTATTATCTGTCTATGTAAATAAAATTCATTGTTTGTAAGTATTTGTGTCCTCTATGCGTTCCGAAACCATTGATCAGAGTATGATGAAACTTTGGTAGGGTGTTCTGGAGACGTAAGAATAGGGTTCCAAAAAAGTGGCATTGCAACGCATTCCGGGGATATCTAGTTATTATAATATATTTGGATAAAAAAATGTTGTGGATAACTACAACAAACAACAATCGTAGAAGTACCTAATTACAAAGGTGGTCTCGCGAAACCAACTATTTGGTTATTCGCAAGTACAATCTCCCGTAATTTCGAATCAAATTGCAGCTTAAAATTTAGTATATCTTTAGCATTTGTGATTAACAATCCATCGATAACCACCCCCGCCCTACATCCGTGAATAGGGCGGGCGTCAGCTGCGCGCGGCATATTGTCGGCCCCGGAGCCTCGAGCCCCTTAGCCTCGGAGCCCCGGAGCCCCGAGGAGCGGTCAAGATGACGCTGACACGGTTTATGCTAAGCGGATGCTTACCAATTACATTTGTATTTATTTATAGCTACGACTGTACTACGGCCAAATTAGATAAAGACATTTTTGACATTATTTGTAAAGTTTTATACGGATTTTACTGTTTTTTTTTAAAGAAAAACACTATTGTTCACATAATGACGTCTTTTCGGTCCAAGGTATAGTTACCGTATTATTTTATAAGCCGTCGCTTAGAACGACATTGAAAATAACTTAGTTTAAGTAGGTACCTACTTACCTACATTTTTTTCAAATAAATTTCCCACCCTCAGACCAGTCACAACAGTTACCTAGCCCAAGTTCTAATCTTGTTTTTAGTGGTTAATTTAGGTAAGGGATAAACGCATTTAATAAAGGTAAACCCAAGACCACCGACACCCAGACCCGAAATCACAGAACAATATACTTACACCGAAATCAATAAAATTTACAGAAACAGTTAATTTTTTAACTGACCCGACTGAAGCCTGACTGACTGACCGCCAGAAACGCGGTCTAACCACTTGACCATGGAGGCCGTTATTATATTTTTTAAATTAAATACCTACATTAGAATTTTTTTTTTGCTTGCAAGTACCATTGGCATACCGCTTCATCCACCTTCACCGTCTAGGAGGGCTAAAACCTAACTCGTCTTTCACTGAGAAACCGACTGAACTTTTAACTGCTGTCGTTACATAACAAAATGATGTTGACAATATCAGTAAAAAATAATAATTCATCTTATTTAAAGCGTAAAATAACGGGCATTCTAGTTTACGTGCAGACACAATCTTCACGCAACTCAATTTTGATGGTGCCATCTTTTAACTGTTAATGACGTTTCGTTACACGGTGTGAAGTTAAATGGCCAATTTTAAAATGTCACTTACAATAACAATTCAGCTGTGCGAAGGTGACATATCAATTAACAACGCGAATAAAGTTTGACTACAAAAAAAGAGAGAAAAAAAACAATTACGAAGTACAGAAGCCAGCAGGTCAACCTACCATAAATGTCAAATTACTTCAATTAATTTTGAACTTTATCTTATAGCTAGTAAGGGTTAATATAGATTGGAGAAATTTGACAGTTTTGAATAGGTTTTTCTGCAAAAAAAGAACAGATTCGATATTTAAAAAAGTTTGACAAATGATGCGCGCGTTCGCGCGTACATCGATCACTGGCTGATTGGGCACGCCGAGCGGCGGCGATTTATCATTCCAATTTTAAAAATGACGCAATTAAACTATTTTTATTTTATACTATTTGGTTCTAGGATCCAGTTTGTTGTTGTTTTGTTGCCTTCTTGGCGGGAAAGAGGAGCGTCAATTTGCTGTTTGGTTTTATTTTCTAAAATAATCGTGGTGTTTGGCGACCAACCAACCCATCTCTTCTCTTGGGTGTCGTAAAAGGCGACTAAAAGTGGGACTGAATTTTTCTTTTAATTAATGTTAAAAAAAATTGCTTTACGCTCACACCAATTATCTATTCTAGACCAAGACAAGTATTCTTTTGAATCTCGTTAATATAGTAAGATAACGGATAAATATACATAAAAATAGAAAAAAACACCCAGACCCGAAATCTATTTAGAAAAACAGGTTTTTTCTAAATTGACCCGACCGGGATTAAACCCGGGACCACAGAGATGGCGCGACGCCTGCACTTTTATCTAACAGCATAAAGCGACGATGGCGAAGGGCTTATCATCAATGACGCTGCGAACTTTAGCAGTAATTGTTGTTTGGTATGCCGTGCGTGGAGTGTGGAGGAGCACTGCTCATTGCCTACCTACCTAGTCACGTGTGACCATCTCGAAATTGGCGAATCTCCCGACACTGGCCAAAAATCTGCCAAAAACTGCCACGTTCCAAATTTCTAATTATAATAATTGAAATTGAAATTATAATCTAAAAAAAACACGTCTTTTTGTGTACATAATCTATTTGTAAAATTGAAATAACTATCTAAAAAAAAGGTCGTCGGCAACATTTCCTTGAAATCTGCCATATTCTGCCACTTTTTTGAATCGTCAGCATAGTCTGCCACAGTTAAAATTTAAGTGCAAAATATGCCTAAATGGCAGAAATCTTCCACAAATGGTCACCCTGTCACTGACTAACCTATGTAGATTATTATTTATCACGAGTGTAGGTACAGTATCTCCATAACTTAACTTATTCGAAGTTACCGTCTCGCGTAGCGGTGAAAGAATACTACCACCCCCTCGTAAAAGGCGACTAACGGACTAAAGACTGCACATACATCTAACAGCATAGAGCGGCGATGGGCTCACCACCTGTCACGCTGAGGACATGTGCAGTCGCTATTTGATGAAAAGTAGACTATGATAAAGGACTGCTTTTGCGGTCCTCATTGCCTTGTCTCTGACTAACCCTTCGGGGATAATTATCGTGATTATGTATCTAAATATGTATGTATTAATAATTTCAAGATCATTAGTGAGTATTACCATTAAGGCACTTCTCAATCAGCCGTTTTGGGATGAACTACTAATGACTGCTCATCCTAGATAACTAAAGCTAAGATCACAGTTTCGGTAACCCATCCGCACCCCACCAGCGCAAATGTCGCTGCACATTCGCGATCACGTAACGCGTACGCCTCCAATGCTCAAATCAATGCGTTATTGCAATGCAATTTGTCATAAAAACACCCGCACAGTGGGATTGTGGGTGATAAATCATAATGCAACGCTATATTGTGTTTTTTTTGTTGTAATAATGACAATAGCATTCAATGTTCTCTCTCTTTACTGTCATGTCATCGTGTTGAATAAAACGATTTTTTCGTGTAAATTATTGCTATATTTGTTAGCGTTTAAACTGTCCCACTGTGGACAAAGGCCTTCTCTAAAATCATCGATACAATTGATACGCCGGCTATATCAAAACTTTCGAAACCCAGCCTTTAAGCTTTGTCTAAGCTGGGAATTTAACCTAGATAGATATCGAGCCGAGCGCTTTGCCGATCGACCATTAAAGCGTACGTATTTTTATTGTAAATAAATTAACATTCTGCTGGGTAACTCCATAACTTTGTTGTTATGGAGTTACCCAGCAGTTGGATTGTCATATGGGGTTTATTATGATGAAAAGTTCTGATTATTTAAGAATAAGCATTTTGTTTTACAATAAAACTATTCTTAACTTAGGCCATTCCTGTTCGCACCCCGCCCCCTTCCCATCAATATACGAGCTGTCGTCCACACAATGACTCTGACCCACAGTAGCGGGGTCACAAACACAGAATTGTAGAAATAAAAATGAGTTTTTTTTACAAAAAAATAAATTGTACAAAAAAGGCGCGAATTGCACAAAAAAAGTATGAAAGCTAATGCATCCGCGCCCTACTACAGATTACTTTTAACGATTATGAAACGTTTTTGTGCAATTTCGTTAGAATATAATGGTTAGATTTAGCAATGATGATCGGAGTAACCGAATTAATGATTGTTCTAACTAACCCCTTTTTTAATAATTGTTGCTGAATTCAGGCACTTTGAACAATTTTCGTATGAATCATATTCAGAGTTGATTGGCAATATCAACGCGAAAAAAACGTTATTCCTACCTCGATTGAAATTTTGATTATGTGATTGTAAATGTCGAATAATAACTGTTTTGAGAGAGATGGAGATCGTGGTAAAGATCCTTAGGGGAGGCCTTTGTCCAGCAGTGCACATCCTCTGGCTGATGATGATGGTGAACCGTTTTGAACAATGACAAGGTATTGAAACATTGAATAATAATTACTAGCTCAGGAGGGAAACAAAGCCACGTCCTCCGCAATCCGGGCGGCTGCGTTGACCACTCCGCATTCCCACTTGAGGTTGTCAATTTTTTGTAAAAAATGTCGTTTCTTCTGTGCACTGTGGTTTCTTGCGCCCGTTTTTTGCCACAGCTAAAAAATGGCGTCCTGAATGGGTAGTAGGTTAAAAAAGATTTGGACGATTCAAAGTACTTAAGTATTAATTGAGTATGTTTGAGCGTTATTAACGAAAAAAACATTAAATATTACGAATGACAAAGGGTCACCGATTATGTAGAGCTGGTTCTCGTTAGAACTACTAATAATACCTTTTAAAAAAAAGTTACATTTTGATTTGAAGTTTTCGGTATTTTTTTTTACTTACCTGCTTTATGGTTTTTATATATTTTTTTTCTTTTTTTATAGTGTGACAGGCTTGCATTTGGCCACTATCTCACATTATAGTAAGTGATGATGTGGCCTATGGTGGAACATGCTTGCCTAGAAGAAACCTGTTCACTCGTGATTTGAAGACCCCAATATTGTACCTGATAGGAAAAACCGACTCTAGCAAGGAGATCCACAGCTTTGCGGTAGGAATGATGAAAGTAGACGCAAAGCGCTACGTACGCATATGCGGAATCTCCACTGTGAATCTATAACGTCGCTCAGTTTGTCTGGTTGTCCTATGGTAGAAAGGGGATGGAGGAATTAAGTCGAATAATTCCATGGCACACTCTCCGAAGTGTATCCTAAAAAAAACTTATAGACATCGACTAGGATCAAGGAGAAGGATTTTATCAAAATCTTATGGCTCTTACCTTATTCGCTATCATTCTAAATTGATTTTATATTTCGCTGTGTGTTCATCAAGATCATGTTATCTAAAGAAATCTCTTACGTTCAGGGTTTGCGCAAAAAGCTCCACCGACCGAACTCCATCCTCTCATTTTGTCATTCACGCTGTCAACATAAAAGTAACAAAAAAAAATTGTCCACAGGTAAAGATCTGGTTCCAAAATCGCCGGATGAAGTGGCGCAACTCGAAAGAGCGGGAACTGCTAGCCTCAGGCGGGTCCAGGGAGCAAACTTTACCCAACAAGAACAACCCCCACCCTGATTTATCAGACGCAGAAGCTGACAAACCGAAACTTTCGCCGTTATCGCCGATGGGCGACGAACCTACCGAAGAAAACAAAAACAAAATGTACGCCACCACCACCGCCGCTGTCAACTGCCAAAGTGACAGCTACAGATATGACGACAAGATGGCGGGCGGTGTATTCGCGCGCGAACCGCCATTTTCCAATATGGACGACGGTGATGATTATGAGACGGACGCGAGCGCGTCGGACGAAGAGATAAATGTGACATGACGTGTTTGTCTTTAGCTATGAAAGTGTAAATAATTACAGTTTTTCTAGTGTTAGGCATCTAACTATGATGTAAAAATACATACATACACTCGTGACTAATATTCCCAAAGGGTTAGTCAGAGACTAGGCAATGAGGACCTCAAACGCAGTGAACTGCCTCAGCCCATGGCACACCAAAATATCTTTATTCAGTAAGCTTAAAATAACCAAATTACAACTGTGCTCAACGTAATACGTGGTGAGCCTACCGCCGCTTTTCTGTTGGATGTACTTATGTGCAGTCTTCACCTTCAGTCCATTAGTCGCCTTTTACGATACCCTAGAGAAGAGGCGGTTGTTACCAGTAGGTACTCTTTTGATTAACAGCTCTGATGTAAAAAATAGAACAGATGTTAAAATAGATGCTGTAAATTTCATTATTATGGTATGCCACCGTAAGATTAATTTTTTGGTAAGCATGTACGAATCTTTACTTAATGATACTAAAGCACTTATGAGTGCCATAACAGTCGATTAATAATTTAATCATTTAGAAACTCGGGAAATAAAATGGCACCTATTATGATCTAGATTTTTTTGAACCGTTGTTAAAAAATACAAATTTTTATGTTAAAATTGCGCTGCTTCAAACTATTTCAGTACCTAGGCAATGAATAAGCTTCATTAATCGTTAATTTAGCCCTTAAACTTTAGCACAACCCAAAGCAATAAAGTTAAAATGGCGTCCAAATATGTCGACAGAGCCCGATAAAATAACCAACCATCTAGAATGTACCATATATAGAATCCAAATATTTAGTAGATTATTAATGAAGTAAGTACCTAAAATAAAAATAAGTAAAGCTAAACTAAAGTAGGCAATTTAATTTGATCAAGCTGTGTAAATTACCTAAAAAGAAAATGTTTGTAAAATATTATTATAAATAAATATACTTAGTTAAGTAATTTAAGTCGCAATATATTTGTATGTAATATTTATATTTAGGGAATATAACTATATTATTATACTTTCTTTTGTTATCAGAAAAACCAAGAAAAATATGAAAATTAATATTAAAAATACAATGTCAGATTAGCCCAGATACCACCTATACAGAAAAATAGTAGGCAAATAATTTTAAAACAGTTAGGTATCCAGTAAACAAAAAAACGTAGGATAAAATAAATTTAGTTTTCACGTTTTGCAAAATTAAAATCAAAATAGGTTTTTAATAATATTACTTATTAAGTTTAGTAACGTTTTAGTAACGTCTGGGCTAAAAAGTTTTGTTTGAGAATTAAAAAATAGGCTCTTAATATAAAAAAAATGTAGTCGCACTTAGATTAATTTAATTTTTCAAGCAATGTGATTTAAAAACGCCATAGATAACTATAAAAGTTGTTTGTTTTGCTTTATTTAGGTAGGTACTTATAGTTTTGTCTTATTTTTTTATATAGCTTATATACTTACTGAATGAGACTTAATCTTTATTATTTGAAAATATTATATTCATGTGATATTTATCTTCTGTACACGTTTCCGATATTTCTCTTGAAATGTCTAGAATCTAAGTAAATATACTGTTTGTTGGCAGCAGACATTTTGTTATAAATAAAACTTTATAAATATTAGTAATTATTAACATTATAAGCTAATCTGTACATATTAATACTCGAAAAGTATAGTGATCTCAACATTAAGTTAGGTAATAATAAAGACTTCATAATTTTATGTGAATTAAATTATATTAAGTACTATGGTATTAAATTTATGTGCGAATAAAATGGTGGTGAATACCTGTATTTGAATTGTTTTATTTTGCACCTAACATTGTGACAAAACGGTTATGAATTGAGCATAAAATGAAAGAACGAACGATCAAACAAATGTATGGATGAATTTTAAATACACACACTTTAAAATTGCTTTCTATATTAGGAAAGGTATAGATGGATAGACAGTATGAAAGATAATTATTGCATCAACCATGCAGCAAAGAAGAAAGTAAATGTTAAAAACATATAGTTGTAAGAATTTTGATGTGATAATAATCGACTTTGATTGGGGAGCTCGATGGCACAGTATAAATATGAGCTAAAGCAGTAAGGAAGCTACGTATGTATAAACGCTCGAAACGATGCACGCCCCACAGACGCACGTTTTTACAGGGCTCCTAAGCGGACCAGCGTCACAGTATAAATATGCTGTGCCCAGTGCAGTGGGACGTTTATAGGCTGATGATGATGATGATGAATAATCGACTAGTTACTTATAATAAGGAATGTCAATATCATCATCATATATCCATGTAATACGTAGCCCAAAATTAAATTGAAAATTGTAAAGTAAGTATCAATTTTATTATTTGAATGACAAATTAGTAAGAGTGAGTGATTTATTCTCATTTACTTCATCACTAGTAAATGAGAATAAATTATCATGTTATCCTTAGCTTATCTCTAACTATCGAAACAATTAACAGTTGTTGTTATAGCGACATGTTTAGTTAGATAAATTGTTAGTAACTAACCAGGCAGACTTAAAACTAAACCTTTACACTTCTCTTTGAGAGTCGTAGGTACCTGCGTTCCTGCTGTGGTCTAGATTTCAGTTGTCTATCTGTGCGAGTAATCTACAGTAATAACTCAATTTGGCTATTTGACAGTTGTAACAATAAAATTTGAAATATGTCGGAAATGGTAGTTTATGATTTAACGGTAATTATCCAATAGTTTTTTTTATTAAGATAACTTGTAAATATTTTATTTTTGCAAAATAAATTTTCTCGATCGATTCGATTTCTTATCTATGGATCACAAGACCAGAAACACGGGCGGCTATGATTGAGCTTCGTATGACGTCACATGTCACAAAATAAACAAAAACTATCTGTCAGGTTTCAACTTAAATTTCTATATTTATTGAAATGTGACGTCACAGAGCCAAATGTCACGTGACCAACCGTTTTTGCACGAAATCTGAAATTTATAAAGAAAAATAAGTTTTTTTTCTGTTTAATAGCAAAGCATTTTTGAGAAAAAAATTAATGTACGGGGTATAAAAAAAGCGTTTGTAATTTTTTTTAATGCTTTTCCGAAAACTGTTAAGTAGCCAATTATGTAAACACTTATTATCATAATTGATTTACGATTATCATCTCCAAAGGATTAGTCAGACTCATGTAACGATTGTAATCTGTCAGTATGCCTCATCATATATACTTAGGTACACGTATATCTATATAATCACGACTATTATCCCCGAAGGGTTAGTCAGGGACTAGGCAATGAGGACCGCAAGAGCAGTTCTCTGCCATAGTCCACGATTCACCAAATAACAACTGCAAATGTGCTTAACAGGTGGTAAGCCCAGCGCTGCTCTATGCTGTTGGATGTATGTGCAGTCTTTAGTCCGTTAGTCGCCTTTTACAACACCCAACCAGAGAAGCGAGGGGTTGATATTATTCTTTTAGTGAACCGCAACACACAAGGCTCTACAATTATAAACATACACATATACATTTGTGTATGTTTAACATCGTCTCACACACGTCACACACACAAATAGTAAACATCGAAACTCTCAAATCGTTCGTAAAGAACCGTTGTGTTGGCTGAAACGATAAAATGCAGTCGAAAAAATAACGAGAAAAGAAGAAATAAAAGTGTGAGTATTATATTTGTTTTTTTTTCATAACAGCCCTGGGTGGGAGGTGCCCGGTAAATAATATAGATGGGTTCACACGTCACATACAGCCAGTAGGTGAGCCAGCCATAAATACGGGGTGGGTATAGTATGAAAACCATAAAAAATTACAGGTTGATAAAAAAATAAGCGATATTATCACGATATATACGATAGGTCGTTGGTCCCGGTTGTAGTTGTAGGGCGGCTGTCCCACCAACTCGCATTGAGCCAGCGTGGTGGGTTATAGCCCAATTACCCCTACGTGCTATTATTATGAATGATTAGTTTTAGCAGGTTTTTAAAACATAGACTCCCTTTACACGCAATGTATTTTCGAAGCGAAGATAGACGGGAAACGCGAAGAGGTCACAATGGTTTGTTTTTGGCGGGAACAACGAAACAAAATTGTTTTGCCAGACCCATTGAGGTATTATAACTAGAGTAGCCTTCCATACAAAAAATGTTTCGAGCTATTCCATCACACATATAAAAACTACACACACATTTCTATACTAAATCGTAACGGAATAGTGGCAGTTTTTATTATATCCCCTTGGAAGACTCCTAGAGATTGCTAACAATTGAAGATCAATTGTGGTTGGTATTATGACAGCTGTACCCCAAGCACGAACCATTATGGTACTAGTTAAGGTAATCGTAATCGTATTATTTTGTATGAAAAAGGTTTAATAGCTTTATGGTTTTCATACAAAATAATACGATAACGATTACCTTAGCTATAGTACCATAATGGTTCGTGCTTGGGGTACTGATCTCATATACGTTTGACGTATATATTATGTGTTTTGGCAGAACAGCGTTTTTGAAGGAGCCCATTAAGGCGTTCGTCCGGCCATATTCAGAACAATAAAGACGTGTTATAAGAAGTCCTGCTGTAATTATTTATTGTCACGGAGACTTCACAACCTAGCACCTATCGAACCTACAGCCAATGGGCCGCAACTCAGTGCGCATAAACTTTCTTAGCGGTGTCGTCTCTGAATAAACATACATACATATAATCACGACTATTATCCCCGATGGGTTAGTCAAAGACTAGGCAATAAGGACAGCAAAAGCAGTCCTCTACCATAGTCCACTTTTCACCAAATTGCTACTGCACATGTGCTCAGCGTGACAGGTAGTGAGCCCATCGCCGCTCTAGGCTGTTAGATGTATGTGCAGTCTTTCCTGTTTTATTAGTCGCCTTTACGACAACCAAGGGAAGAGAGGGGGCAGATTCTATTAATGAGCCGCTACCAGCAGTGCATAAAATATAAATATTGTTATTTTTTTTGTTGTTGTATTATTCCAGTAAGTACATTATATTGCACTCTCTCTATTCGACCATATTCAGAACAATAAAGACATGTTACAAGAAACCCTGTTGTAATTATTTATTGTCACAGAGTCTTCACAACCCAGCACCTATCGAAACAGACAGCCATTATGCACGGTGGGACGCCCATAGGTCATAAAATCTTAAAAAAGTACCCTATAATTTTTCATACTTTTATTTGCCATTGCACTGGCTAGTTGACGTACTTTCTAACTATAAACAGGTCAGTAATTAAGAAGCACATTAATTATCTTTTGTGCATTCAGAGTAAGCGCATCGGAATACGTAAACAGTGTTATCAGTAAGACGTTCAAAAGCGTGAAGTTATTTGTTATAATTATTCGATCAATTCGTGCTGCGAATGGTTTTTATTCTATGGATATCCAAGAACAGGGTATGTATTAATTATATTTATGTATTCTTGTTATATATTACTAAATATTTTATTTTAAATGCGTGTGCTACGAGGCGATCTAAGTTAGTCTTCATTTAACATTTTTAAAGTTTGAGTGAACTTTTATATACTTACATTGTTTTGCACTTCAACTCCTGCGGTATACTTAAATAAAATCTATGTAGGTACTTTTTTAAACTCGGAAAAGTTAAAATTGTCTGCCTCCATCTGCCTATGCACTGACGTCAAGGCTGCTACGGTTGATAGATTTTCTTGTAGCATTTGCTTCGAAAGTTTCTGAGTTTCTGACTAAATATTAATTGTTTTTTTTGTCAGGTACCTACTTTACATTATGTGCTCGTTTTCAAAGATATATATGTACTATATAAAAGCCAATGAAAGTAATGACAGTGAAAAGTGTCGACATGTCGTACAAACTTTGTTGACCTCTCTAATTGACACTGAAAGTATTGACATTATTATTTGAGATACACTCATATGAAAGAGTTATCAAACAGCAACGTCTGCTACGGACATTTAAAGCCTCGAATACTGATTGGGGCAGACAATTGGCATCTCATAGTCACACGAAGATTGCTACAGGGCAAGCGAGACGAACCGATCGCATCGCTCACTAAGCTGGGCTGGGTAATACACGGATCAGCGCCACGGTCAAGCGTGCTGATGGAGAGTAATACGGCTGCGGTGTTATACGTAAACACGCCGCAGTGCGCGACGATCTCGCGCACTCTCTTACCCGACAACGAACTCCATGCTATGGTAAAAAAGCACTTCGAAATTGACTCACTGGGAATAACAAAGAAGAAGCGAGTGAGCCCGAGTGATGCACGCGCCATAGAATCGTTTAGAACGACGACAAAGAAAGTCAACGGAAAATACGAAGTTAGATTACCGTGGCGACGTGATGACGTCACGCTGCCGCCAAGTTACGAGTCAGCATTGAGACGATTGAAATCCATAGAACGGAAGATGGACAAGTCTGACGAATTCAAACGAGCTCATACGAATCAAATAGAGAATCTATTTGATAAACACCATGCCGAGGAAAGTAGCGAGAGCGATTTGATGAGCCCGCATTTATGGTACTTACCTCACTTCGCCGTAACAAATCCGAATAAGCCTGGAAAACTACGAGTTGTCTTTGACGCGGCCGCCGAAGCAAACGGAGTTTGTCTGAATGACGAGCTTTTGGAGGGTCCCGACTTACTACGCGACCTGGCGGGCCTGCTACTACGATTTCGCGAACGAGCTATCGCAATTACGGCTGACAGCCGGGAGATATTTCTTCAAGTTAAGATATTTAAAGGTGACCAACCCGCTCAGATGTTCCTATGGAGGGGCGCCGACCGAACGAAGCTACCTACGCGCTGCAAGATGACGTCAATGAGCTAAGAGTTCACCTTTCTTAGCGCACAGCGTGAGAGATTTGAACGCTGAAACGCACGCTGCCGAGTATCCGCGCGCATACGAAGCAATTACGAGAAACCATTATATGGACGACTACGTCGACTGCTACGACACCGAGCAAGAAACGATAAAGAAAGAAAGAAAGAAAGAAAGAAAGAAAGAAAGAAAGAAAGAAAGAAAGAAAACATTTATTAACTAACACATACATTAAAAGAAAAATAAATTAAAACTACACAGGTTGTAAGAATACAGAAAAACATAAAAAAAACATTAAACAGAAAAGTAATAAAAAATATAACGAATAGTGTGAAAGCTAATGGGCCCTGTCTCAGCATTATGCTTCTGTGTCATTCGTGGATGTTCAGAATAACACAGAAGCGCTGTTATTCTGACAGGGCCTGAATGATTTGATTTAGAGTGACTTAGCAAAAATTAATAACTATAAAAAAACTAAACATACTTATAAAATTGTTAAAATAAAATAGAAAACCAAAATAAAGCAAACATAAATAGAACAATTACAAATGGGCAACAAAGAAGCAGCAGACAAGGAAAAAAAAAATGTTTTAACTTACCTAGTTACAAAAATATAAAATAAAAATAAAAAAGATGATGCAAGGCTCCAGGATGCAAGATTCCTTTGCTAAATACAGTGGGCAAACAAATTAAATTAAAACCATACGATAAAAATGGCAATTGGCAAAGCAAAATTCAGCAAAGTCATGCAAAAGCAAAAAAAAGGATAACGATGACGTGGCGCAAGCCGCAAAGCATACGTGGCAATTGGCGTCTCGGACGTGGCATTACTGAATTACACCGAGAAATGGAATTTCTCACCACGCTAAGACCAAGATGTCAAGACAATGTGTATTGTGACTGAGATGTCCATAAAACCGAGTAGGTGATATTAGTGGCAGAGAATTAGAAAAG
Organism: Scoparia ambigualis; assembly: GCA_963921215.1. Lineage (NCBI taxonomy): Eukaryota > Metazoa > Arthropoda > Insecta > Lepidoptera > Crambidae > Scoparia > Scoparia ambigualis. The sequence goes on along the minus strand of OY992515.1, from coordinate 31,001,775 downwards.
AACACGAGAGATGGTACTTTCCGAGAGGGTGGCCCCGGTCTGGACTGGACCCACAAACCCGTCCCAAGCACTTCGTGTAAACACTGGACGTAAGTTTATGTAATTATTTGATTTTAGTTTAGTTTATAGGCAGCATTTTTATCTGGTTTTTTGTAATTCAATGAAGTAGTTTCTAAGGTGTTTTTTAAAAGTAATTTTGGTTTTCAGGTCACGCATTGGTGGCGGGAGGTCATTCCAGCACCGAGAGGCCGCATATCTAAATGATCCACGAAAAGCCATAGTACGATGCTTGGGAGTAGAGAAGATGTGAGTACATGCTCTTTTTGGATATCTACTATGTTCCCATGCCCACACCAGCTTGTCATAGAGATACTCTGGTCTCCCGGCATTAACAACATCAAACAACATTGTAGCAAGATGAAGTTTTCTACGAGCCTCCATCTTAAGCAGACTTGCAGCATTAAGGAAAGGAGTTACATGCGTGCGTGGTGGAATATGGAAACAAAACCGCGCACAGGCATTTTGCACGCGTTGAATTAGTTTTATAGAACTGGATAGAAGACATGGTCCATATACAGTGTCACAATAGTTCATTTTGGACAGGACCAATGACTCACACAACCGAATTCTGAGCTGTTCGCACAAGTAGGGTCTTATTTTGTACAGTAATTTTAGACGATAAAAGGAGTTGCGAGCACATTCAGCAACATGAGTCTCAAAGTTCAGGCGTCCATCCAGGACCAACCCCAGATTCCTGACTTTATCTACTCGTTCAATACTTTCCCCATTAAGAGTAATATTGAAGGATGTACAGCTGCTAATAAAATTGTGTAGGTTAAATTTTGCTCCGAAAAAAATCAGTTTTGACTTTCTGGGGTTCAGGGTCAGGCAATTCGACTTGCACCATGCGGCTATTTGGGACAGGTCATCATTTATTTTCACTACAGCTGTGGCATATTCTGACGGTGGGAAAGATAGGTATAACTGCAGGTCATCTGCGTATAAGTGATATTTACATTGAGTAATGGTTTTAACTATGTCTGCACTATACAAAATGTAGAGGACAGGACCTAAAATTGACCCTTGAGGCACACCGCGCGTTACAGGTAAAGGTGAAGATTGAACTTTAACCCCATTAGCCTTGGTCAGCTCCACATACTGCTGCCTGTGCGATAGATAGCTGCTGAACCACCGGACCGCTCTTGCATCAACTCCGTAAAATGACAGCTTTGACAGCAGAAGAGTCGGTCACGGAGAGATAAAAGAGGTCGCGAAGGTTCACGCACAGGCAGGATTCACGCTGGCCGGTTATAACTCTAACGGACCGTGCGTGTTGCGTGAGCTGCCAGCAGAAAGCCGTGACACATCACCTCGACAGCTCGGCGCTAGTTTTCAGCAATGGGGCAGAACGCTCGGTTTACTATGGGACGCTGCTACAGACGAGTTGGCGTTTAACACCGAGATGGTTCGCGTGCACGACGACGTGAAGCAAATGAGTCGCGCTCCTACTAAACGAGAAGCGCTGAGTGCGGTTATGTCAATATTTGACCCACTCGGACTGTTGAGTTATTATACTATACGAGCGAAGATCATCTTACAAGGCATATGGCGGTTAAAAATAGAATGGGACGAGGTCTTACCCGATTACGAGGCCGGCAAGTTCCATGAATGGTTGAACGGATTGAGGGCATTACGTAGTCTGCGTCTACCCCGGCGTCTACATACGGGGGGAGTGACGAGAAAGCAGCTACATGTTTTTTGTAACGCCAGCGAGGTCGCTTACGGCGTTGCAGTATATTGGAGAATGAAGGGTGAAAATGGCGAAATACGAGTCGCACTCGCCGCTGCTAAGGCCAGAGTGGCACCGATAAAGCAACAAAGTATTCCGAGAATGGAGTTGCAAGCGGCGTTGATAGCTACGAGACTAGCAAGCTCAGTATTGAATGAACAAAGATGGCAACCTGAGAGAGTCGTATGTTGGACCGATTCACAAACAGTGTTGAAATGGATTAATAACGACACGGTGCGTTACACCCCCTATGTAGCGCACCGCTTAACTGAGATCACAGAAACGACAATGCCGTCACAATGGCGATGGGTCCCTACGGCTCACAATGTCGCGGACGACGTAACGCGCGGCAGTGAGATTATGAAAACGAAGAATGATCGGTGGTTTGTCGGACCGGCATTTTTATACGAAAACGAAACCGAATGGCCCACGAGTGACGTCATCAACAACGAACACAGCGCGGAGAGTGAACACTGCGTGACGCACACGCACACGTGGCAGAGTGATAGTAGCGTAGTGCCAGACGCTAAACGCTTCTCTTCCTACGAGCGTTTAGTTAGAACATGGCGAACGTGCTACTATTCACTCAGGGATGCCGCCGCCGCGCTAGTAACATGACAATTGAACATATCAACGAGGCCGAGCGCCTACTAACCATTGAATCGCAACGAGAGAGCTTCGCAGACGACATCGACCGCCTCAAAGCATCCCGCAAACTACGCGCGGGCAGCCGACTACGACGACTCGACGTGTTCATCGACGAAGGCGGAGTATTACGAGCAAGAGGGCGAATAAGGGCAGCGGGTGTCTGCCCCCGCTACTACGCCCGTAATACTGGACGGCAGCCACCCGTATGCGCGGTTGCTACTTAAACTTGAGCACCGTCGCGACCACCACTCGCACAATGAGCGCGTCGTCAACGAAATAAGGCAACGATACTGGGTTCTACGATTGAGGCCGGCTGTGAGATCCGTGGCGTTCAATTGTGCATTTTGTAAAGTGAGAAAGACGCTACCTACGACGCCGGTGCACGGCGACTTACCGAAAGCACGTATGGAAGCCTTTGTACGGCCTTTTACGAACTGTGGCCTAGACTATTTTGGCCCGATGACTGTGACTATCGGCCGGCGCCATGAGAAACGATGGGGGGCGCTATTCGCATGGCTCACTACTCGAGCTGTGCATATTGAACTTACGGCAAGCTTATCTACCGACTCAGCGATTATGGCTCTAAGACGAATGGCGGCCAGGAGGGGATGGCCTCACGTTATATATAGTGACAACGCTACGAATTTTAAAGGCGCGGACCGAGAATTAAAGGCCGCATACGAATAATGGGAGCCAGCGCTACGAGAATACGCTCTAACGCAACGCACAGAGTGGCGTTACATTTCGCCAGGCGCGCCACACCAAGGCGGCGCGGCGCATGGGAACGGCTGGTGAGAACAGTCAAGACGGCGCTGCGCACTACGCTCAACGAGAAGTCACCGCATGAAGAAGTACTTATGACGCTACTAGCCGAAGCCAAGCACACTGTCAACGCTCGGCCTCTAACACACGTCCCTGTGAGCATCGACGACCAGGAAGCGCTGACACCCAATCACTTCCTTTTGGGTAGCTCGAGCGGCCTGCCCACCACTGGGCCGTGCGAGTGCGCCGACCGAAATACATGGCGGGCGGCGCAGGCGCTGCCGGACGAGTACTGGCGACGCTGGCTGCGCGAGTATCTACCACTACTCATACCGCGCGGCGGCACGCGCGACTCCGAGCGACGCAACGTACGAGAGGGCGACGTGGTCATAATTGTGGATAACACACTACCCCGCAATGTATGGCCTAGAGGCGTCGTTACGAAGACATTTCCTGGACCTGACAACGAAGTACGCAACGTAGAGGTGCGCACCAAAGGAGGCACGTTCCGACGACCGACGACGAGACTGGCTGTCCTGCCGATGGAGTGAAGAGGCTACGCGGATGCTGCACCGGGGGGAGTCTGTTACGGACAGAAGTCTCGACTTTATAATATTATATAGTTAGATATAATACGGCTAAATTTAGGTATGTGTATTTGCATAAGTAGATTAAGTCTCATATGTGTAAAGGTTTTTTGATAATAAATAATTAATTTTTTGCGTTTCATTTAAACAAAAGGTAAAAGTTATTAAACAGGTAATGGTTTTGACAAAGGTAAGGGCCAAGTATACGTGCCCAGGGGCCTTACGCCTCTCTAAGGTGATTAAAGTTAGGAAAGTAAGAGATTAGCTTTCGTAATTATAGGTTTCTATTGTTATGAATATCAATGTAACTAGGAAAATAAATATATGTAGGGTATCCAGATTACGAGTGATACCGTAGGGTAGGTAACAAATATAAGATAAAAAGAGAGGTCTGAACGAAAGGGACAGCTGCACAAATTACGACGATTCATGTGGGTTGTTAGTTATGGTAAAATATAAAACTGCCCACATGAGCCGGCAGCTGTCCCACAAGGTTGCTAATTGCCAACCCATAATGTGTTTAAGTCACGGCCGGTCAGAGCAGAATTTGTAAGCTCTCCGGACCCCACCTAGAAGAATAAAGAAGCACTAATCAAGAACCGAGTTTTTATTGAAGAACCTACAGTCCACATCGAAGCACAACGGCTAAACTGTTCGGCGACTACACCCGTCGGGAACACCTACCCATCCGTTATGGTGGTTTAGGGATTCGCAAAATTTCCAGTGTCGCTTTACCAGCCTTCCTATCTTCTGTCCATAGTTCAGCAAATCTCATAAGTAAAATTTTAAGGGCATCCCCTTCAAACTTTGAGATTGCTGGCTTGGAAGAAGCTAGAAACGCTTTTTTAATTGCATGCCCAGGTCAAAATTTTCCAGTTTCTCCAAATTCACAGAGGAGCTGGGACGACATAAAATGCAAATTGACTAATGATAATCTTTTGAGCTGTAGTACAGGTTCGGCGCGTGCTAGGCTTTTGGCCGTGAGTACGCATGAGGCCGGCTACTGGCTTCACGCGTACCCTTCGTCAAATACTGGAACATTTCTTGAGCCTGACACGCTCCGAATCGCAACCTGTCTACGGCTTGGGGTTCCGGTCTGCGTTCCTCATAAATGTCCCTGTGGCAGTGATGTCGACAAGCTAGGACATCACGGACTGTCATGCCAAAAAAGTGCAGGTCGCTTCTCGAGACATGCCGCACTTAACGATATCATACGCCGGTCCCTTGCAACCGTCAACGTGCCAAGTCTACTTGAGCCGACTGGTATTGCATGAGACGATGGCAAGAGACCGGACGGTATGAGTTTGATTCCATGGAAGATGGGCAGGGTGCTGGTATGGGATGCAACTTGTTCAGACACGCTGGCCCCTTCCCATCTACATGGAACCAACAACAGAGCTGGTGCGGCTTGTGAAGCGGCTGAAAAAGCTAAAGCATGGAAGTACAGGGGTCTAGGCTCCGAATATGATTTTGTCCCATTCGGTGTCGAGACCCTTGGTCCGTGGGGTCCTAGTGCTATAAGGCTTTTTAAGGAAATGGCAAAAAGGTTAGTCGACATCACAGGAGACCGAAGAACTGGCAGCTACCTCGGACAAAGAATTAGTCTTGCTATTCAAAGGGGGAACGCTACCAGTATCTTCGGAACCTTGCCTAAAGGGACTCCTTTTAATAATATGTTTTAGTATTTATATTATATTTTTAAGGTTTTTTAGTTTTCGGTTCATTGTTCTTATATTTTTATATTCCTTAATGTATTTCCAATTATCTACATAAATTGATTAATTTTATATTAAAAATGTTAAAATATTTTTATTTATGTATTTTAATTTTACCTAAACAAACCCAATAACACATTTAATTAGATAAACAGGTCGTAATAAAACTTAATCTATTTATGACTGCCCTTGTATGGAGCGTGTCCCACCGTGCAATGGGCCGAACTCAGTGCACATAAACTTGCTTCGCGATGCCGTCTCTAGTTATGATACCTCAATTTTATTGCCAGACCTGCCCAAAAGCTGGCTGTTAGAAATATTTATTTTATCGTTCGCGCCTACACGTCCGCGCGTCGCGTTTACGGTGGATAGATCGAAGGTCCCGAGGAATAACGTCATATCTGCACGATAGTTGTATCGCAGATATGACGTTACTATTCGGAACTGACACGAGATACATTTGGCCACAGACCACCCACCACCTCCACCTTGTATATAGAGATAGATTGTGCTCTAAATAGGGCTTCTTTTACCGTGAAAACTTTAAAAGAACGAAGCGGTCAAAAGCTAGTACCTTTTTTTTATAACAGCCTTCTTCTCCCTTCTTCAGCCCTTTTCTACCCAATGCTGAGTAAAACCCTCTTCCAAGCTTTTCCAAACGGTGCGATCCTGGGCTTTTCGCATCCAGTCCTTCCCCGCTATTTGGGTTAGGTCATCGGTCCATCTCTTGGGCTGTCTTCCTACGTTTCTGCGCCCGTTCCGTGGCCTCCATTTTAGCACCTTCAACCCCCATCGTCCGTCAGACCAGCGGCATATGTGGCCAGCTACTTATGCCGCATCACATCATTACTCCTTTGGGCATCACATCTTTATAATCTTAGCTATGTCGGTGAGTTGTGTTCTACTGCGGATTTCTGTATTGCGAATTTGATCGCGGAGGGAAATACCCAACACAGCTCTCTCCATAGCCCTCTGGGTGACTTGCAATCTGTGGATAAGCTGTCTAGTGAGTGACCAAGTTTCTGACCCATAGACCATCACAGGGAGGACGCACTGCTTAAAAGTTCGACGCTTGAGGTTATAACAGTCACGGACGAGTAAAAAAAGAAGGACTCCGTGCCGCGATACTAACAAGCGAAGCAACCTATAAGCTGATGTGTGTGCATTTCATTTTTTAAACAACCCGGTACCGGGTCTTCAGCGAACGAATCCCGGTTCTTTCGATACTTTGGGTACTTCATACGTGCATAACATTTTCTCACTGTCCTTCAATATACGATAAAGTCATATAAATAAAATCTTAAAAAGAATATATAACGTTTGTTATTATAGTATTATTTGTAACTTAGAATGTAACTCTAATTTTGTTGATTTTTTATATTTTCAGTTATTTTGATCTAGAAGAAGCATTTCAGTTTTGCTTTGCTCAATTTGTTTATTTGTCTTTAGACATTGTGGAATTGGCGACGTAAAGACTCGACGTTGTTTCTCATACGCAGCCCAGCCCAGCCGTATCCTTCTGTTGGCATCTTTCTCGAAGTTGTTTCTACCCATCTGTATAATTTGCCCGAGGTAGACATATTCCTTATCAACTTCGAGAGCACCGCCTTGTATTGCAATCGGTTCCGGGACCGTCCGTTGTCCGTCCGTGTCCGTTGAACATAATCTTGGTTTTGTCCAAGTTCATCCGGAGACCGATGCGTCGAGAAGTATCAGCTAGGCCGTATTCAGCAAGTGTTGTAACTCCTGCAACGTGTCGGCCATGATGACGATGTCATCTGCAAATCGCAAGTGTGAGGAGTATTCGCCGTTGATATTGATGCCACGTCCTTTCCAGTCCAGCGTTTTAAACATATCCTCTAAGGCATTTGTGAATAATTTTGGGGATAACACATCCCCCTGTCTCACACCTCGATGTAAGTGGATGCTTTGTCTGCTGGTTCTATACTTGGACGGCCATGGTAGCGGCATTGTAGAGACACCTCAACACTTGGATGTATTGCCAATCGACTTGGCATCGTTGCAGGGATTTAAGAACAGCCCAGGTCTCGATAGAGTCAAATGCCTACTCATAGTCCACAAATGCAAGGCACAGGGAAGGCACAGGGGCCGATTATACTCTTCGGCCTTCTGTATAATCTGCCGCACTGTCAAAATGTGATCTATGGCATATCCTCCTCGAAATACGGCCTGCAACCACGGGTCCGACTGTTTGTTTCTTAGTGGTACTACGGGGTTCTGGTTCACGCCCCTCGCTGGTTGTGCCCTTACCGGCGCCTCCGGCGGGATCCAGACATGAATTGGACTCGTAGTTGCTTGTGGTTAACTGTAGAGCTTGGGAATGTTCGTTTATCCTGGTATTGTATGCCAGGGCTTTCAAACTCGTGCACAGCGAGCGGGGCTTAGTAGCGGTCTCGGTGGGGTCTGAAGCTAAAAATTCCTGCGGGGAACTTGATCTCGTAAACAAACCCTTTAAGAGGCCTATTACAACTCGACTGTGATTTTTGCGTAAAATGGCCAATTTTGGCGTTATTTATCTCAAAAACAAAAATACATTAACAGTTTTGATTAGTTCCTGATTCGCCGGATTCCTGATTTGCCGGATTCGTGTTTCGCCGGATTCTTGTTTCGTCGGATTCTTGTTTTGTCGGAAATATTAATATACAATAATATCACTTAAGTAAAGAAAACATGTAAGTAGTTATATTTAATATTGTATGAATTATTATTTTGGTGCTACTATCGGACATAACTTAAATTACCTACTTAGATATGGGTTTGATATATATTTTCAAATAAATGACGATTTTCCTTTAAACAGTTTTTATCTGTTACGTTATCTGTTATCGTAACAGACGTTATTAAATTAAGAACAAATAAATATTTTTACTAACCCATTATAACCTGAATTACTTTAGGTCCTCAGAAACTGATAATTTTGATATATCCATATTGTTGTTATATGTCCACTCAATTGTTTCTCAGTATTAAAAGTTTAATCGATTTATTACTTCTAGAAAAACAATGGGTGCCATATGGCACCGCTAGGCTAATACGTAGTCTATCATGCCTCTTTTACATTTATTTTAAATTACCGTTAGCAAGTTATATTTCCGTTTATTTATGATTTTATTGTTTTAATGTACTTATATAAGGATGAGTTAATAAAAAAGAGCAGCATTTATACATACATACCTACATCATGGCCGCTTTCCAGAGGATTACCACACATTTCTATATGCTACGATCCTGACACACATCCTTAGCTTCACTTACTCTCATAACATTCTTCACACATGCTCGTTGGTATAGATAGAGTACTCTTGACCTGACCTTTCACGAGAAGGCAAGTAGCATTTATTTTATGAATTTATACAAAAATAATAAAATTGCAGGCTCTTTAGGTTCAATATAGTGCATCCGAGGCTTGAGCTCATCATTATCTTCTGAAGGCGAGTGCCTCATACAGTGTACATCGCGTATGATGACAAAAAAAATACTTTTACCCACGGAAAACCAAGAAATAAACAGTGACTTACATATTTCGAAAATACAACATTACGGCCTAGAGGTGCCATACGGCACCCATGACTTTTCGCGAACGATAAACCCAACATAATAACAAATCTTCATAAATATTACAATATCATGTAGTCCAACAATAACATAACAACAAAATTAAATGCACTTTGTTGTTAAATTACACAAAATAAATAAATTATGATCTACTTACTTAAGTGTAAAATAAATTTTTGCGAATAATTTTTCAATACTCACTTATAAACGCTAATGCTCCTCGGAACAAGTGCACAGGTTGAAAGAAACTAATGAAACTATTAGCTATCTGTCTCTAGCATCGCATCGATGGACAACCACCGGCCTTCATCGCCTGAGACGCGCTAGTGGCGCGAAAATATGAACACATTTAATTAGGTGCCAAACGGCACCGCTATGCTATAATGGGTTATGTACCGAAATGTCTGCCTTTTATTTGATAGATAGGTAAAGCCGCGATATTTCTATAGTTTTCCTTCAACAAAAAAATCCGACGAAACAAGAATCCGGCGAAACAAGAATCCGGCGAATCAGGAATCCGGCGAGTCAGGAACTAATCACAGTTTTAACTTATTGAGTAGTGTAGAATTGCTATTGGAATAGTGCGTAGCGGCCTCCCTTTTTGCAAATTTTGCTTAACTTTTTAATTAAACCCAAAATTGCAGAGAAAGATTTTCATAAAGTGCGCGAAGGCACTTTTTTTAACTTATCGATTGAACTACTGTTCTAAACAAGAGAAATAAAAAAATTATAATATTATCTCTTATATAGTCGAATAGTGCGTAGCGGCCTCGGAATTTTTAGATATCATTGATTTCATATAGGAAAAAAATCTTATTCTAAACCAAAAAACTTCTAAAATCGCTATAAGCTAACTGTGAATAACTCCTATCTATGATAATATTATTGAGCAAAATTTATACCAGAGTAATTGTTACTTATTTCATGAGGAATAAAGATTTTATAGTGAATTTATTATCTTATTTCGATAAAAACGATAAATACAACTGCAAATTTACTACAAAATGCGAAAATGGGCATTTTACGAAAAAATCACATTCGAGATGTAATAGGCCTTTTAAATCGGCATTTTTGTTCGGTGGTTCTCATTGGACATTCTGTCGATATCTCCGGTACTAGTCTGGAGAACAGTAGAGGCGGCCCCCTAGATGCCGTAGCCTCCGCTCCAGTCCAGCCGCGTAGGACGTGGGAACTGGCTAGGGTCCAAGATGGGTTCCGCGAAGTGAGTTTGCTCACTACTCCGCGACCAAAGTGGACATTGGAAGTTAACTTTAGAGTTGACGACCCAAGCAGTGACAACTGAGTGTTGTGCACTTCGTGCAACGAGAAGTGAGCGAGCTCGACAGCTCCGGTTACCTACTGGAAAATAGCTAGTCTTATGAGTACCGAATGAAGAGCGCGCTACGGCGGGCACTGATTCGGCGTCGAGACCTAGGTCTCCTAAAGACTATAACCGGCTACTTTTACCATAAACATTTTAGAGCGAAGCCTTGCGCAAAAGCTAGTAGTGGTGGTTTAAGATATTTATTTCTCAAAAAGAATAAAAACTCACTGACATGAGAAAAACAGATAAAGAAAGTAGAGAAACAAATAAAAACACATCTATACATCTTGCGCCATTTAGGTATGTCGCGTCTCAAGTATATATTGCCAGTATGAATGCGTGTTATAGGCAGATCAAACGGCCGGCAATCTGTCGCCGGACCGTGCCGTGTGCGTTTGACGTAACTTTTGGCGGGAGCGTGGCGCGCACGTGCCGCGACATCTGGCGGGTGGTGTGTGTAACTGTTGGGGTTGCTGACTTTTTCGGTTTACCTCATCGATTACATACTTACTGATATTTTAAAACTAGATGCGTACTAATCAACGCTTTCAAAACGTCGTCCGCACAATCACGTTGACGACCTCCGTGGTCTAGTGGTTAGCACTCCGGGTCTGGCGTCCGTCGCGCCATCTCTGAGGTCCCGGTTCAATTCCCGGTCGAGTCAATTTAGAGAAAAACTGTTTTTCTAAATTGATTTCAGGTCTGGGGTTTTTTTTAAGTTTATGTATATTTATCAGTTAACTTATCAAATTAAGGAGTTTCAAAAGAATACCTTAGTTCTCACCTTGATCTCGTAAACAATTTTTTTTTTAATGTCAAAGATTTAAAAAATTTGCAATTCTGCCAAAAACATACCTACGTTGATAGACGATGTAAAAACTGCTTTTATTCCGCTACGCTTTTGTACGGTATGGTGTATCTCGTTTTTATGTGTGATCAAAGGCAAACATTACCTAATTGTTTTTTATTTTAAAAATTAATAATGTAAGTAATAATTCTACTCCACGGGTTCCTGGAGATGGACGACGCCGCCGAAGTCGTCCCAGAAAGAGAGGCGCTAGGCGTGACGATCACTGGACGTACACCGGACTGACTGTCGTGATAGGCATATATAGGCTCAGGATAGACGTGGATGGAAGGACTTGGGCCTTTGCCCATCAATGGGGTATAGGCAAGCAAAAAACTCGGTGATGAAACAAGTTGTTGCGCGCAGCAGGCACTGTCAATGGTTTAAAGCTTTTTAAATTACTTATTATGAACTTATTAAAAATTGCCCGCGGCTTTGCTTACGTTAATGAAGATTTAGTCAATCATTTTTGTCTACGATATAAACGTATTTATGCAAAGTGAGATGCTGATCGGATGACGTACTTTTTCATACAAAATTTACCTTTGATGAAAATACAAATTTTTAAACTACATTACCTTTTTAAGAAAAAAGTTCTTTTAATAGCAGGCGGAATTTTAAATGTGGTCAAATAAAACCTCCTTTGTTTTGAAATCGATTAAAAACATAAAACAAAGTTCACAAATTAAAAGCAAACACTCAACCCTCCAAGATGAGGCCCAATAAAATTAAACCACAGTTCAACAAAGCAAATAAACATGGTTTTAGACGCTATAAGCTGCAATGCATGGAAAATCTTCGCAAGTGGTCACGTGACTGGCGCGTGCCGCGTCATATGGTGAGCGAGGGAGACGACAATAGTTTGCAGAAAACAATTTTGTTTTATAGCTTTTTTTAAAGAGACATCTCTCATCTCATGTCGTTCGCAGAACGTCAACAGAGCTTTAACCGAAACGCTGACTAAAGTAAGTACCATTTACAACTAAGTTAGAAGTACCTACCAGAGGTAATTTCGCAACGCCATTTTGATGACCTATTAAAAGTACAGAAAATTATGGACAACAGATAATGAGTCGCCACCACAACACAGCTTCTCAACTCAGCCCGTCTAACGTTAGTCCCCTGATAGCTTAGTCCATAGCGGTACACAAGTAGCGTCAACAAATTAATGTTGTAACACGATACATCGCAAAGTGCTTTCGCAAACAGAGTAGGGTCAGCATATGTTTGTATTGGGGTGTGTTGCGTTTAGTTACTTCTAAATATCGATGATCACGGTGGTCGAGCGGTGAGCATGCTGGTTCTGGAATCGCCATTTCTGATGTCTCCGAGGTGCCCGGTTCAATTCTCTGGAGTGAGAGACTCTGGAGTAGAGATGGAGTCTGAATTTTTTTTTACATTTTTTCCTGTTGTCAGTTAGTAGCTGAAACTTTCGCAATGCCAATCACTGGATGGGTGACCATATTTAAGATAAATAAATAAATAACTTTCTACGCTCACACCAAATTATCTAGCCCGGTAGGCCTAGCACGCGCAGTACGAGATATGTCGCGGACGATATTCTATCTCGGAACGACAAACTATCTCGGTTACAGTAGTCAAAAGTCGATAAAATTATGTTGCACTAGCGTCCGCTCGCGGTTTCACCCGCGTGGTTCTCGTTTCCGTTGGAACATCGGGATAAAAAGTATCCTATGTGTTAATCCAGGTTATATACTATCTGTATGCCGAATTTCATCCAAATCCATTCAGTAGTTTTTACGTGAAAGAGTAATAAACATCCATCCATACGTACAAACTTTCGCGTTTATAATATTAGTAGGAAGTAGGATAGGATGTTAGGGTTGGTATACAAAAATACCACAGACAAGCAAAAACTACTACTTATTATGTCTATTTATGACATATCGTGTATAGACATAACACGAGAAAACGGGTCGAGAAAATTTTCTCGTGTTGTGCATGCTAGGCCTACAGGTTAAGCTTCTGGTGAAACTTATTTAAATGGTTAACTACTTATCGGAAAAACATTTACATGGACATTGAGAACACCCGGACCCAAAATCAATTTAGAAAGACAGCTTTTTCTAAATTGACCTGACCGGGAATTGAACCCGACGTGCTAACCACTCGAGGTCCTCTAAACTAAAGCCTTTGGTCCTGGTTGTTATCGTAAGATGGTAGTTGTTAAAACCCCACCAACCCGCATTGGGCCAGCGTGGTGGGTTAGGGCACAATGCTCCCATGTTGCAGTTCTCCATCTATTTTGAAAAAATATTTAAGTAAATACATACAGTAAGCCAGACACTAGGCAATGGATAGGACCGCGAAATCCGCCTGGCTAGCTACCACCATCTTATCTAAAGTCCGGCACCATAACAACAATGTTAATAGCATTGTTGTTTTCTGATAGTTTAGAGATAAGGTACCCAGTTCCTCAGCGGTTGAGGATTCCGGGTGAAGCGTGCTTCCACCGTCGGCCTTATCGTCACTTAGGTACCACTAACGTCACTTACGTCGTAACATCACTTAGGTGAGATGAAGGTCAAATGCTCACTTGTAGTGGATATGATATATGACGACAGCAGTCAGCCTGCGTGGCGACGACCGGTGCAACTACTTATTAGATCGAAACTATGTAAAATCTTTTAAATGTTTTTTTTTTTATATTTATAATTTTAAACGTGCCGCGTAGCGGTGAAAGAATACTGCCACCCCCTCCCATCCCTTGGGTGTCGTAAAAAGCGACAAACCTACTAAAGACTGCACATACATCCAACAGTATAGAGCGGCGGGCTCACCGCCTGACACGCTGAGCACATGTGCAGTCGGTATTTGGTGAAAAGTGGACTATTGTAGAGGACTGCTTTTGCTGTCCTCATTGCCTAATCTCTGACTAACCCTTTGGGGATAATAGTCGTGATTATATGTATGTATGTTAAACCCTGTGCAATTAAAACTCCTTTGCCGCATCCACGCGTTCGCGCTGCGGCGTAGCGCTCGACAGTGAGTGTGTACAGCGTGTAGTGGTGTGTAAACACGGCGAGCTACAGCGGGGGAACGCACTCGGTAAACACACAACATAATTATTGAGCGAGGCACCGAGGCACCGAACTATTTGTCATTTTATTACTACAGCCAAATTCGCTAAAGGTAGTTCGTAAACAAATTACTCATTTACATTTATTGGTGCAAATATCTAGTGTCACTCGGATTTAAACTTTTTCTTGTGGGAGTTTCACGAGAAAATAGCTAATAATGGTGTCTTTCTTTCAATAAACAGTGAAAATCCTAGCGAAACTAGATATTTGCACAAAGAAATACGGCACACCAAATAACATGTGCACGTTTGCTCAGCGTTGTAGGTGGTTAACTCATCGCTGCTTTATGCCGTTGAAAGTATGTGCAGTATTTATCAATACAGACCATTGGGAGTGCAATGAACAAGCTGCGAATCACAACAGCATCGTTACAGACGAGCCACAAAAAGACGCAATCGAAATCGAACTCCGAAAAGAGGCTAAATCACAGAATAAATAATAGTAGCTAAATCGCGTTTGCATGGTTGTTAAAAGTAGCAGGGCCTATGTACAGTCACCATCAAAAATATGTATACAAATGTAACTCTTAATACAATGGAATAAGAATCAAAGTGTATACATATTGGTGCTCTTGACTGTACCTATCTATGTTACAGTCAAAACTCTTAACCAGTACAAACCACTTTTGATTAAAAAATCTGACCAAGGTGTTGAGTTTTGACTGTAGGTTAGATCTATACTAGAGAAAAATTCTATGAAGAATGTTTAATAAACATCATCTACCTATTACTCAAAAATTTTAGTGCAGACATCTAGTGTCACTGGTATTTTACTGTTACTAGAGAGAATTACACCATTGTTAACAGATTTCTCGTAAATCTCTAGTGCCAAATTCGATAAAGAATGTTTATAAAGAAATTGTTGACGTTTCTTTGTGCTAATATCTAGTGTCACTCAGAAATTTTCTGCTTTTGAAAAGAAAGACACCTTTAGTGGTTTTCTCGTGAATCTCTCGAAAAAAAACCAGGAAAATGCAAGTGACAGATACCTACTTGAACAAAAATAAAGTCAATAAAGTTTAAGAACATTCTTCATTTTTCTTTAATTTTCTTGATAGAGATTAACTAGAAAACTACTAACAATAAATATTGTTACTCTTTTGAGAAACAGTCGTCTTAGGTGCACAAAGAATTGTGAGTAGGTAATATTTTTACACATAAGTAGGTACATACATATAATCATGACTATTTATCCCCGAAGGGTTAGTCAGTGACTTGGGCAATGAGGACCGCAAAACAGTCCTCTACCATAGTCCACTTTTCACCAAATAGCGACTGTACATGTGCTCAGCGTGACAGATGGTGAGCCCATCGCCGCCCTATGCTGTTCGATGTATGTGCAGTCTTTAGTCCGTTATTCGCCTTTTACGACACCCAATGGAAGAGAGGGTGGTGGTAGTATTCTTTCACCGCTACGCGACACTAGATATTTTTATAAACACATCGAATTTTGCAATAGTAGTTCCCGAATCCGCCCCTGCACCTATTAAACTCGCGACTCCATACGTATACAGTTACAATCGTTTGCGAACCATCAATAGGTACACATACATTTAGGGAATCCGATACTAGGGTCAAATGAAGTTGATGAAATACACTTTCAATCAATTCATTTAAGGCCGGTTTCTCAAGTTGACTGATAAAACTTATTTGTCTTGAGTAGGTACCTATGTAGGTACCTATTACACAACCAATTTGAAAATATATAAGCAACTTGCAAGTCCGTCCAATAGTTGTCCACTGTCCAGCTTGTCCCGCCATCTCCTTCTGGGCCTACCAGACCATTATAATTTTATTTCTTGGGAACTACGTAGTTTGCTAGCACATGTTTTTCCCTTTCTAATGCCTTAATGTCGAGTAAAACATATAAGTATTTATTTTTATCTCATCTGCTTCCTTCGTCTATCGTCACTTACTATCAAGAATGCCAAGCGTCTTTTAAAATCTACGACCGAGAAGCTGCGCCAGCTACCGTGAACGCTGTAAAATATAAAATAACATATAAAAAAAACATTAATATTGACTTAAAATCCAATCACCATTAGGCCAGCGTGGTGATGAGTTTTTTCCTAATCTCCCCATGTGCTTGTGCATTTACAAAGGCCTGTGCCCAGCATCGGGACGTTCCGTTCATAGGGCTGATGATGAACGATTTTATGTTTACTAAAAACTTCTATTATAGGTACGCTAACAGTTAAAAACCATCAACAAAAAAGGGTTTAACGAAAAACAGTTCTCACGCCTACGCTAGTAAAAAAAATGAAAAGTTCGCTTCACCGCACAAATCCGCAACATTCTCACAAATAGGTAGATTGATGCAACAAAGTTACCTACGCACTTTAATCCGAAAAAGCAAACACGAAGGCCACACACAGCTATTAAGTTATCAAAAAAATAACTATAAAAAATCCTAAACTAAATAATACAGAACCCCTTTTCTCAAAAAAAAGCAAACAAAACGTCATCACACCCGGAAAAAGTAAAAAAAAAAACGATCAAACATTGACAATCGACAAAGATGGCGGCCTAATTTGACATTAAAAAACGCGCGAATGCAATTGTCACGTAATTTATTGATGTTTGGACAAAAGAGGAGCGTTTTATTAATGATGCTTTTATAAAGATTCATCGTAACGCATTCGCAGACCATAAATAACGTGGCATGAGTGTTTTCACGCTACAGTTGAATTTAAAACTAATGTTTACAAATTGTACCAACGATTGTATTGAATACCGGTTTTTAATATCCTAATTGAGAGTTATTCCGGTACATAAACTCCTTGAGAGAATATCAAGCTTTGCTAACAACATATTTTAACGGTTTTAATTAATGGTACGGTCAATATCAAAAACAGATACGTACAATTATTAAAATTTTGTTCTATAAAATGTAATTATAAAACATAACTGTAAGTAGGTAGGTAGGTACTTAATAAAAATATATTAATCTATTAACCGTGTATGTAGCGTAGCGGTGAGAATACTAGAAGAGAGGGCTCTTCTCTTAGATGTCGTAAAAGGTGACTAACAGGCTAAAGACTGCACATTACATCCAACAGCATAGAGCGGCGACGGGCTCACCACCTGTCACCGTTTTTGTTGAAAAGTGGACAATGGCAGATGTCTGCTTTTGCAGTCCTCATTGCCTAGTCTTTGACTAACCCTTCGGGGATTAGTCGTGATTAAGTGTATGTATGTATGTAAGTATATTATTATTAATAAGTACTTACTTTCATTAGGTACAATATTTTTTATTATACTTAGGTAATCGTAAAACTACCTGAAGTAAATAGTCATGTTCTTAACGTTTCGATGTTCGAGTTTATTTGATAATTATTGACGAAAAAATTATAAAATTACGAAACTTTTCCTCATTATAATACTTATATGGAATGGAATATGTATCATTTAAATTAAATATTGGATATTATATGTTACTGTTTTGGATAGGATTTCTGCAATGGAATGAGTTGCATTGCATTTACCTGAAAGTGACGGGTTGTGCCTTGCAGCACACTTGCACGCTGGCCGGCCTTAAATGCGAGAGCTCGTGGCAGTTTCAAAATAATGATAAAAATAATACAAGGCGCGAGATATAATAATAATTATAATTACAAAAAATATAAAAAAAGATTGCCCTAACTGTTTGTTCGCGCGCATCACATGAAACGGCTGCGTAACTTAACTTCGTCCAAAGAAGGTTTAGTTCGGTTCTCTAGTGTATTGGCTTTAAACGTGTGATAGTTTTGATACGGTTTGATTTATTTGATTTAATTTTAATTTCAACTTCATACTCCGAACGGTACTGGTGTTATCCCAACCCCCCACGACCATAGCTCGTACCACTGAAATATTAGCTGGCTGGTTAGGTAGTAGTAGAAACAGTTTTATAAAATTTATTTGAAATTAAAATTATCACCGACCCGCTTGGTCACTTTTGACTCTTAGGATTTTAGTGTGTTTTAGGGGGTGATATAGCTTGGTAATAAGGTTTAGAGTACTTTAAACAGTAAATTATAGTTGGCAAAATTAATAGAAAGTTTGTTGGACTTTCATTTGAGATTGACCCTAGGGTTAATTTCGACTGATAGTTTTTTTTTGTTATTTTTAGATGATTAGTACCTAACATCATATAAGAAAACATTGTGACTAACCCCCTCTTTTAAAAAATAAGAGTGAAATAAAATTTATAATTTTATTTTATTGTTGTTGGACAAAATTTTAGTGTGTGTTCTTTTACAATATACTGCCTAGCTGTAAAACATTTTGTGGTTTTATTTGATAACATCCCACTGACGCTTGCGTTTGGGATTTTCTTCCTTTTCCCCAAAAGGGACAAAATCTCAAATGTAACAGTGGTTTCTCTTGCATTCTAATGTGATACTAATCCTCGAAACAGAACAGAATAAAAAACCGAATTCTTTTCACCCGAAATGCTGTTACATCAGAGCAAACAGCATTTAATAATATTATTAAAAAGTTTTCGGTAAAATTTTGCAAATCAACAACTTCCCTCGGGCCGTCATCGTCCTGGCCGGTTTGTTCGAAATTCGAATATTTGAACGCCACAGATTCAATCATGGCCGCTCTGCCCCCGGCACCTGTCACTCGGATATTCTGATGTTTTTAGAAAAACTTTCTATTTTTCTCTATGCTGCTAGAGGTTTCCTTTTCCGGTTAAAATTTAAAATGATGCTTCAGTTTGGAGCTTTGACCGGTGCAAAATAGTTTAATTAATGTTGTAAGTATAGCTATCTCGTCGGCCAAAAGTTTAAACAAAAAATACATTCTCATTAGTAAAAATATTGTTTATTCTGTGGTCTAGTGGTTGTAAATATAATTAGAATCATAAGTAAAGAACGTTACTAAGAAAAGGTGGTTATAATTTGAAAAAGCCCCCACACCTTTTCATGACCATCCGGTCTTGATTCACAGCGGGGAGTAGGTACATGTTTTATTCGGTTTGGTTGGTAGTAGTAGGGATTGTTTTAAGTCTGCCTGGCTAGCTACCACTATTGGCCTTATCCATCATCACCTAATCAGGTGAGATGAAGGCAAAATGCTTACTGTAGACGTATAAAATAGAAAAATATAAGTATCTGAATAAAACTGAAACGCCCTCACTCACCTTTTAACATACCTAATCGATGATTTCTAAAACCCCACTTGTTACATTGACTAGATTGTTCAGGAATCAAGAAAAACTTAATATTTTCAGAAGGAATAGTAAAAAAACTGATTTTCTTGCTTCAATGTGTAGTTTTATGAGCCTTTAGAAGTATAGGTACAGTTACCAGCATTAAGATGTGACTATCGACGGCCTGCAAAAATATGCTGGTGACTGTACAAGCTTAATCTGAAAAATTAAACAATCCAACTGAATAATATTATAGGGTTTTAAAAACAATCACTAATTAAGGACAAAAATCAAGAATTTTATTTGAAATAAGTGACAATAACAACTCACAACCACATTTTTAATAATATAAAAGTCACTAGCTTCATAATAAGTATTACTTACAATTTAAATTTTTGTTCTTTATTTTAATCTCAGAAGATGTGGACGCTTGATATAAAAAGAAGTACCTACTTTTCTATTTCTGAGGGACACAATCTGCATCTCTTTTTCGAAGTCTTGACAATTATAACAAAATGGCTGAAATGCGTTCAGAAACACCACATGTTACAAGGTGTTTTTAAAATCATCAGAAATCCGCGTCTACTATTTTTACTGTACAGTGTTACATATTGTGCGATTTTTACACTAATCAATAGGCGGCTGTCCATAATGAATGAAACCAGTAGTAAGTAACTCAAATTTGGAAAAAAATGCAACATGTGGGGTTTTAGAAATCATCGATTCTTAGATAAACATTGTTTTGTCTACGTCACACAAACGTTTTTTTTGAATTTGAAAACGAGAGACAAAGCAGTGTTTAACTAAATAATGCTTAAAATAGTGTTTCAAAGTTAGTCCATGTAAGACCCTTAAGAATGTAGAACTAAGTAAGTTTTAACAGAATCATCTACAGTTATCTTTTTATTCCAAATCCAAACAAAAAAAAATTACAAATCGAAGACGCAACAACACTGAATAAAAAAGTAAAATCGCAGATTAAAAATACATCAAATAAATAAATCATACATTTAGACCAAATGACTCGTGAAATCTGCCTATATATATTTATAAAACAGCCTATTGTCTGTCTGTCGCTTACACATTTTGGTATTACTTTACGACCCCGCACTCGCACGATCAAAATATCGTAAAATGTTACCCCTTTCTAAAGGGTTCGCGGAGGTATTTATCAATTCGGTACGTGATACGAATGATATTGCACGTTTGGTGGGTTAACTTGGCTAATTATAAGATGTTAATTGTTGTTTATACGTTATTAAGTAGACTGTTTTGAATGTAGAGATGTATTTTTTTTAACTGGGCCGCTAGTTCAAAATGAGAAATCTCTACATTCAACCCGCGACTTAGACCCCGAATCTCATGACGAATATCCAAAAAAAATATATCATACAAACCTCGTTCTGAAAATTACAACCGCAACAAAACAACAATTGCCTATAGCAGCACTGCAGCAGCCATTCTGTTAAGTGATGCGCGGATATACATGAATGGCAATTTTTATTACCTTTTAGGTATACTTACATAGATGACGCTGGTCTTAAGTTAAGTGAGCTGTCATCTCATCCCTTGGATCCCGTAAATGGAGACTAACTTATGGAAGACTGCACACACATCCAACCGTAAAGCGGCGATGGCCTCACCACCTATCAAGCTAAGCACGTGCATTTGGTGTGCCGTAGAGTGTGGCAATGCACTGTTTTTGCTGTCCTCATTACCGTCTTTGAGTTGAGACTGTTATCTTCAAAGGGTTAGTCAAAGACTCTGACTAACCCTTTGAGGATAAATGTCGTGGATGTGTGTGTGTGTGTGTGTGTGTGTGTGCGTGTGAATTAAGAAAAATATCAGACGTACTTTAGGCTGTATAGCTACTAAACCAAGTAATATCACCAACCATTGCAGTGAATTCGCGTAATAGAATCTAAGGTTGCAGCTTCATTAATGAAGTAATGACATGCCTCCAGCCGTCCGTTCCAGGGCAACGGAAGGCTGGGACTCTGACGGACGGGGCCCCAGGCGTAGTTAACTGTAGGGAGCGACGCACAGTAAAGCATACAACTGCCTTATTATTACCTACATGCATACATACATGCTCGACTGTACCTGTCCCTATCTACTATAGATAGGGTATCGCAGCTGGAACTACGGGTGTAAAGCTTGGGAATGTTCGTTGGTCTTGGTATTGTGTGCCAGGACTTCCAAACTCGCGCACAGCGAGCGGGGCCTAGTAGCGGTCTCTGTGGGGCCAGCAGCGAAAAGTCCTGCGGGGAACGTGAGGTTCCCTTATAGTTGGCAGCTTTGTCCGGTGGTTCTCATTGGACATTGGTGTTGACATCTCCGGTACTAGTCTGGAGAACTAGTAGAGGCGGCCCCCTAGATGCAGTAGCCTCCGGTCCAGCCAGCCGCGTAGGACGTGGGAACTGGCTAGGCTCCCGGATGGGTTACGAGAAGTGAGTGTGCTTACTACTCCGCGACCAAGGTGGCCACTTGGGAGTCGACTTTAGAGTCGACGACCCGAGCAGTGGCAACTGCGAGTTGTGCCCTTCGTGCAACGAGAAGTGAGCGAGCTTGACAGCTCCGGTTACCTATCTGGACAATAGGCAGTGAACTACACGTGTTCACGGGAAAACTCTCCCGAGATAATAGTCTTATGAGTACCGAATGAAGAGCGCGCTTCGGCGGGCACGATTTGGCGTCAAGACCTAACGCAGATGGTCTCCTGCGCGAGTATTTTTACTGGCGCAGGGACGTCTGGCACTTCTTGCATAACCTAACGGTTGGCCTCGAGGTGCCAGTACAAATAAAACTTAGTGAATAAAGAGAGGGGATGTACCTACATCCCTCTCTACCTACTGACCCCTATAAAAAGGGTATCGCAGCTGGAACTACGGGTCCGGCTGTGTGTCTCTGGGGTACTACGGGGTTCCGGTTCATGCCCTCCGCTGGTTGTGGATCCGGACGTGGGTTGTATTGGTATTGCTGTTGGATGGAAGTACTCATGGGCAGTCATTATTCAGTTAGTAGCCTTTTACGACACCCAAGGGAAGCGAGGAGTTTATTACCACACAGACACGACTTATGACGCTAAACAATTATGTTTTCATGCAAGAACAACTTGTATTAAGTTTAAATTAATTAACTCATGTGTCCGCCGAACCTTAGGCGGCAGGTTAAATTGTGTTGGCAACACTGATTGGCGGGCTCGGACGCGTCCGGGCGGGAGCGGATGTTCGAAAAAATTGAATTGGAAACCGTCCGAAACACACAGAGCAACTTTTAATTTATTCGAATGTAGGTACTCGCGAGGTAACTGGCTAACTTTTGAAAGGCAATGTTTTTCCTGTAATTTAGGTACTTTTTTTCTTTATTACCTACTGTGTTTTAGGAATAAGGATCGTAGCAAATAGAAGCCTGTGGTCTCTGCCTACCCCTCCGGGAAGCTAAGGGGTGATGTGTATTGTGTTTTTTTATTTAATTTTAACCTTTCGACCGCCACCGTCGGCTATGCAGGGCGGCCCACGGATATGCCACATGGAGAGAAAGTACCTTGAATATTGTAGATGGAACATTTTACTGAAAGAAGACATTATTTGAATTTAAAAAACAATTTAAACTGGATTCATAGATATTTTAATAATTACATGGTTGAACCGGGAATCGAACCGGTTACATGAGAAAAATAATCAGCCTGTAGCTTTATCATACCGATCGAAGGCTTCATCATAAGGATTATTTTTTGCTAAATAACATAGTGTTACAAAAAGACCATGAATTTTAAAATTTTTAATACAAAATTAATTAATAATTATCAAATGCTCAAAATGATTCCCTTCCTGTTGTTATCTATGAATGCAGTTTAAATTGTTTTATAAATTCAAATAATGTCTTATTTCAGTAAAATGTGCCATCTACACAAGGTACTTTCCCTCGATGTGGCATAGGCATATCCGTGGGACACCCTGTTTAATCGACAATCGATTACATGGCCTGTACGCTAACGATGACAATGATAGACAATACTTACATTACTATTACATAGTGTCAAGTTACCGATGTGACTTTTGAAAAACTTATTTTATTATTTTTACTCTGCATCTAATATTTGGCTACTTACAGCTTTGTTGCAAAAGGACACGATGACGCGTTTTCACAACAGGGTAAAAAATACTTCTACAGTGTAACTAACCGGATGTTTAAGAAAAATAAACCTAATAGGACACTGTAAAATATAATGGGCCTTTTCAACGGTTGTCATTTTCTATTTTATTTTTATTTGTAATTACTAATTATATTTCTTAATAATTATATACTTAACACATACATAATCACGACTATTATACCCGGAGGGTTAGCCAGACACTAGGCAATGAGGACCGCAGAAGCAAGCAGTCCTCTACCATAGTCCACGTTTGGCGATGTCAGCCCATCGCCGCTCTATGCTGTTGGATGTACTTATGTGCAGTCTTTATTCCGTTAGTCGCCTTTTACGTCAACAAAGGGAATAGAGGGGGTGGTAACTAGTATTCTTTAATTCACTGCTACGCGACTTGGTTACTTTATCAAAACCTATAAATACTTTTATTGCCCTTATGAACATATACTGCCGTCAATAGCATAGTTACAGTAAGTCTGGTTTTTGTCAAAACTTAGTTAGATATACAGCCGTGATCACGATAACGAGATCTACATTTTCATCTAACTCATTCATTTAAATCGTTTTTTAATCCAAAGTTAACAATTAAAAATTTGCAGTAAGTCGAGCAATTTTTTTATATTACCAAGCATAATCACAGTGCGTACACTTACTGCAAAAGTTCTTATTCAGAGTCTTTCGGCAAAACGGTATGACATCTATACCACTAATATGTTAAGTCATTTACTGCTTAAAAATTGGATATGACCCGAGCAAATAAACACTAAGAAGATATACTGTTTTGATCCTAAGCAGTTTACCAATATTTACTAAAAGAGTGATGGTCTAGTCTGAAAAACAGTATGCTGCGATAGTGTAATTTTGTTTAGCACTGCCATAATGATCGCCTTCTGTTTTCATAAAATACAGACAGTAATATGCGATACTGCATGTATGCTAATAAAAATGTATGCTAATATTTTTTGTTAGTACCTACTTTACGTACCTTACTAATCAGCCGTCAATAGCATAATTACAGTAAATAGATATAGTAAATCGTTTATAAGTTTTATTTTATCAGGCTGGTAGTGATAATAAAACATTATTAGCTATTGGTTTTATTAATATATTTGAAAAAAATATAATCATGATTCAGATATTCTGTTAGGTACTAACTAACTGATGAAAATAACTTAGTAATAAAATTGGACAGAGATCATGTTAGGTTTAGAGAAATAAATTATTATTTAGTTCAAATAAAAACTTCTTTCTTGCTTCGGTCACCCTTATGATCACATAATAACACACAAAGTTACGTTTCTTATTTTACATAATTGAATCAGTCTTTTCAGTTAAAAAATAGCACTACTAAAAATAGTTTTCTTAAATTAATCACTCAACTCAAGTTAACTTATTTAATAATTTAAATTTTAAATTAAATTAGGTAGTAATTATTCTAGCATCACAGATGCTAATGTAAGGCAGAGTGAATTATCTAAAGTAGCTTTACATTTCAAAAAAGTAAATATCCTTACTTCGGCATCAAATCAACACAAGGATTTCACAGTAGTCAAAGTTGTGCGTGGAGAGTATTATTTGTTTTACAAAAAATGTCACGCTGATGAGGAATTTAGGACCATAAACTTTTTACAAGCCAACATTTTCAATAACAAACAATTTCCTTGTGCTGAACAGAGACGTTCGCCAAGGGATATATCGCCTCTTCACGAAAAGAGAAAATTTTCTAAGATCTTGTACCCTTAATGTTACCCAGCCGAAGGCAATTCTGGTTTGACTTGCCAGTTTTGACGATGCATCCTTGAATCTTTCCAAGGACCTTGACGATTAGTTCTCGCCTTATTGTTTTCTTAAAGTTAATTCCTTATTAATTCATTCATTTAATATTTTAATTATGTTACATTGTTAAAGAAGAATGTTTTATGTTTTTACCAAAATGGTTATAACTTCTATATGATCCCCAAGGTTTGTTCGATAGATCAAAAAATGTTGATTTGATACCGAAGAAAGGTTATTTAGTTTGATTTAAATGTAAAGCTACATTAGATAATTCACTTTGCCTTACATTAGCATCTGATATTCTAGAATTATTACTGCTAAGAAGACTGATTAATACTTATTAAGTTAACTTTAGTTGAATGATTAATGTAAGAAACTAAATTTTTAGTTGTGCCACTTTTTAACTAAAAAGACTGATTCAAATAAGTAAAGTAAGAAACGTAATTTTGTGATTTATTATGTGATCATAAGTGCGACTTAATTGTAAGAAATAAGTTTTAATTTTAACTAAATGATAGTTTCTTTCTCTAAACCTATCATGATCGTCCAATTTTATTACTAGGTTATTTTCGACATCAGTTAGGTAATAACTAACAGAATTTCTAAAACATGATTATATTTTTTTTCCAATTATATTAATAAAACTAATAGCTAATAATTGGCCAGCCTGATAAAACAAAACTTATAAACGATTTAAATGTATATGGTTACTTAGCATAAATACAGTAAAAAACACACTTTCTGTGTTTATGCTAAGTGTTCCCTATTAGAGAGTTTTAGGAGATACTTAGTATATCAAAAATAATGAATTTATCTTGTCTTTCAATTACTTAGTATTGGTTTTCAAATAAGTAATACATAAGTGCTGAGGTCCTCTTTCATTTAAAGTATCAACCACCATGATCTGATTACAAATAAAGGATATATGGAAGAAGAAATTTCGCACCAAAACTTTAACCGCGTTTTTCTCGAAACCGTCGAGAGCGCACTTACTGTAACTATGCTATTGACGGCAGTATAGGTACTTAAACAGAAAACAATTACAGAGACAGAGTACAAAACGGCCTTATTGCTAACAAGCAATCTCTTCCAAGCAACCAGGCATTGCAAATTGAGTTGTCTGTCTATTGTACTGTACTTACTTACCTATTATTGATAAATTAAAGTTTGTTATTTTCATGGACATTTGGTTATTTTTGACGCGCAGCGACATCTATTGTTGAGCAGTGAGACCAAAAGAACTTGTAGCGACATCTAGTGAGGAAAAGAGTAACTGTTTGGATTAAAGTTAATGGAAATAAAATATAGATGACGCTATTACATCATGAGACTTGTATGCTTGTACGCTATACCACAATTTTGTACGTATCTTTTGTACCATGATTTTAATTAAGATGCGGTAAAAATTGTATGAAATGAAAAAATGAAAGCCCTAGATTAAATATTTTTTTAGCACAAACGTAGATCACAAATGTGTAATTCTGTATTGTAGGTATAACTAGTTAATGTTTAATTGTACCTATCTCAATATTTAAATAAATAATTTATATGTTATTCCTAAATATAAGAGTCATCTCATGAAATAACTAATATTAACCCATTGAGTTATTATGTACTATATATTAACCGTTAAATTTCCATGAACGTGCATGACATGAGTGTTAGCAAACAAAGCAATTAAACCCAAAGACATATAAAAGATAGACAGGTTACACGCTAACATTATTGCATTTTAAAGTGCTGCAAGTAGTACTATACTATATCTACGTATACAGTTATTTATTATGACACGTTGCGCTAACAAGAGACACATTATGTGGTTAGAAAGAGATAAATATACATCTCGCTCTATACGCATGTGAGTTTCCATGGCAACGGCCGCCAGTATACCGCGCTAACATAGTCTGTTTCACTCTCACGCATAGAACAGATTACATCTCACTCTTTACCCACGTGAGGAGCAGCCAGCAGTTTATTTATCGGGCATTTAATGTTTAATTTAAAAAAATCAGTACTTACGAATGAAATGACACGTTTTTCATGTCTCTAAAAGTTGCCGTGTAATTTGTGGACCGCCTAAAAACACAGGAAGGCATTTTGGCCACGAAAAACTTGATAAATTCACGCGCTATAGCGATGTATAGCCGGGACGAGAAGGCGTGCCTGACTGAATGCGAGTCGGGCAATTACCTTACATTCGTATTGCCATTCTAGAGCGTGTACAACGCATCTATAACTTTATACATCATTGATTAAACCAGTACATTGAGTCCCACACTAGTTTCAGAGGATGTCTTATAAAATTCAAATTTTTTTCATTAATCGTTATCATCTGCTAAAGTATTTATTCGGGGGTGGCATTCGCAGCTTTAAAAGGTCTCTCCTTTCATAATTTAGTGGAAGTGTTTCATATATTTTATTTTATTTTATTTAATTCAATTTAATATCAATTTAAATTCAATAGCGGTATTTTAATTCTTTGTTGCCTATTTTTATTATCAATTAATTTTTCGCCTTAATTAAATTCTAATGTTATTTTATTATATTTTATAAATGTCGGTAAAATTTTAGATTAAGTATTTAATGTGCAATTGCGTGCGGTCTTCACCTATAATTGTATTTGCATCTAGTTTTTTTTTTTAAATGATGTCCCTATGTATAGCTGATGTAAAATACGTTGGTGTTCTGAATAAATAAATAAAATAAATAAAAATAAATAAAGTAACGAAGTCTTCAAATTAACTAGCTAGCTGAATGTGTAAACCGCACCAAGACGTACCTACAAATAACCTCAATACTGTTCTCACTCCAGTTTCCATTAGTTGATAAGATAATATTATATCGTCCTTGATTAAACCCAAAATTGCAGAGAAAGATTTTCATAAAATGCGCGAAGGCACTTTTTTAAGCTACTGTTCTAAACAAATCAAATAAAAAAATTAGAATGTTATCTCTTAAATACCTAGTCGTATAGTTCGTAACAGCCTCGGAATTTTTATATATCATTAATTTTATATAGAAAAAAAATCATATTCTAAACCAAAAATCTTTGAAAATCGTCTAACTATGAATTTCTCCTATCTACTATAATATTATTGATTAAAATTTATACCAAAATAATTGTTACTTCATGAGGAATAAAGATTTTATAATGAAATTATTATCCTATTTCGATAAAAACGATAAATACAACTGCAAAATTACTAAAAAATGTGAAAATGGGCATTTTACATTTTACATAAACATCACAGTCGAGATGTAAGAGGCCTCTTAAACCCTTTAACCGTTAGTGGCATTATCAAACCGTCATAATTTGAACCTTATTCAATTGTAATAGGATGGAAAACCAATAAAATATTTAATGCTGTACCAGTTCAAGGGTCCTAATTAATCTTAAAATCTAAAAATACCACCATCATGATATTGAAGAGCGGAGGCATTATCATGGTTAACAGGAGACTCGATCGAGATACTAGTTTTAACCTCTCAACTGCGGTCGCGCACTGATCAGTAATCAAATCAGTTATTAATTGTAATAGAATTTCTATTGCGCCTATTTCTTAATGTAAATAAAGTTTTCCTTTTTTTGGTAAAGGGTACAAATTAAAACCATCATATTATAAACACTTTGGTAAGCGGCATATAATTACAAAAAAAATCGAACAATACAAAAAATTATCAACATAAAAGCGTTACAAAATAATTAATTACTATAGTAATGTACAAAAACGGTGATGCCCTTAAATGATTAGAGGTACTTACAATCTCTCGGTAACATACGTAGCACTTAGTACGAATTTCATTAACCATTCGATCATATTGTTAACTAAGAAGAGTTGTGTAGCGCTCATTAGAAAAACACTACCAACTCCTTTCTTTGGGCGTCATAGAAGGCTACTAGACTGCTCATACATCCAACAGCATAAAGCGGCTACGAACTCACCACTTATCACCTAAAAACTGCACATGTGCTTTATGCTGTTGGATGTATGTGCAAACTTTGATCCGTTAGTCGCCTTTTGCAACACTCAAGGGAAGTGGTGGTTAGCCGTCTATTAACGAGTGATCAAATAGTTACTAAAGCTCGAAATCAATACCCATACTTTCCAACATTGGTCTAAATCTAAAACTAATATCATCTTTATAATTTTAAACGATCCTAGAATTGAGTATTCCTAAGTAGATATATTAGAACATACCGGCCTAACGAAGTTAACTACAACAATATTAAGATAACAGACATTAGTAATTCCTGCAGCTTTGTACAAAGATATTTGGTCACCTGCGATCGTTAATGTTAAGCTACGTTATGAGCAGATTGGTGAGCAGATAGATAGGTTCATAATATAGCTCAAGATACTGCTCTTTAGAAATAACGTTTATCGATAAGAATGTGTGAATATCTAATGAGATGTAATAATAAGTATGAATGTATTATTAAAATGGTATGTAAAAGACTTATTATAATATTTCTAATTCCAACTAAGAAAAATTGTAAGTAATAAAAGTAAAAAACAAATCTAATCATATTATATTAAAATAAAATACATTTTTAATAATTAATAAGTACTTATTCAAGAAAAAAAAATTGTATGACACTGCCACATACCCTATTTTTTTTATTTTCGTTTCCATATTTACATGTAAGGACTGATACAAAACCTCCGGCCGAAATAAAGAATACATAAAAAATCATTATAAACTCTTAAATAGATTTTGTGATGCAAAACATTTAATTTGTATTATTAATTGTGAAATTCTGTATTATCTGAAATATTTAAATTTGATTCGGACGCAACAAGTAATCGTCATTACTGTAAATGTCATTAGTAGCCAACAGAATAATTTTATCTTTTACAAAAAAAATACGTTTTCTTACGTATTTAATATTTATGTAAAGGACATAGGTACATAGGAAGCCAACGGCAGAATGTCTTTAAAAAAAATACAAGTTCTCACAGTCAGTGTAAAGGTCAAGGCAGCCAATAGCAAAATCACTAAGTGTAAAAAAATACACGATCCTACACAAAATGTGTAAACAGCAAAGTCCTTTTGTTAAAAAAATACATTTTCCTACAATAGATGTAAATGACATTGGTAGATAAAAGCATAAAGAGAATAGCATAGATAATATAAATTACCTATCGATGATTCATGATTAAAACATTTTTATAAATAACATTTATATAGTTAGACCAATGTTGGTAAAAAAATATTCGTTATAAAATAAGAAAAAATACCATAGTTTTACAACAATACAATTATTCGATAACTGACCTGCATTACTAGCACAAAACTATACATAAAACACAGTAAAGTAAGAGCCTATTTACTGTCCCTCTGATGGGCAAAAGCTACCATCATTCAAGTCACGTTTTTGGCATAATTTCATCAAACCTGCAATTGACTATTTGACAGTTTTAACAAAAAAATATGAAAAATGTCGGGTAAGGTAGTTTATAATTTAACAATAATTATCCAATAGTTTTTATTTTATTAAGTAATTATTTTATTTTTAAAAATAAATTTGCGATTTTTTTATCTGTGGAGTACAAGACCTGAAACACGGGCGGCCATGCCGGCCAAGATTGAGCTTCGTGTGACGTCACATTTCACAAAATAAACAAATCTATCTGTCAGGTTTTAAATAACAAAAGTACTTCATTTAAAAATTAATATATTTAAGTAATTTAAAAATAAATGTTAAATATTGTAGTGCCCTAACAGGATTCATGTCATGCCTATAATGTACCTATAAGTTAATATCTGTACACCTGACGTGAGACAATAAAATTATGAATTATAAGATAAAATTTGTTTGTTTAGTGAAATGTGACGTCACAGGGCAAAATGTCACGTGACCAACCGTTTTCGCACAAAAAATGAAATAAATGAAGAAAAATATGGTTTTTTTTTCCTATTAAATGAGGCTTTTTCGAGATGGTAAATATTGTACGGGGTATAAAATAAGCAATTATTATACTTATATGAAATTTTTAAATACTTTTCCGAAAATTCTATTTTAAGTTTATTGAATAAAGAAAGTTTGAGTTGAGTTTGAGTTTAAAACTGTCAAGTAGCCAAAATGACTTGATTTAAATGATGAAGGCATTTGCTCTGCAGTAGGACAGTTCCTAACAAACATATTTGAACTGTCAAGGTATTTAAGCCCGGCAATGGGTATATATGTTTAAAAAATCAAAAAAACTAAGTTGCATTCCCACATTTTACAACAAACCTTCAAAACATTATACAAAACACATTTTCACAGCCTTAACACAATAAAGCTATTAACATCCATTTTCTTTTCATAAAACATTCATGTTTCACCTGTAATGTACAGAACATACATACTTAACAGAACAGTCATACTTTTTACACTCATGAAAATAGAGTCGAAAATACATTGTTACATTAGTATGATGTTTAAATTGCTTTTAGCTTCTAGTAGGTCTAATAAGAAACCGTCTATCCGAACATTGAATTCCTTTAATTCACACACACCACAAAAGTATGTATTTAAGTATGCAGTATGTATTAAAGTATATAACAATGTATGAAGTTATGTATTTAAGTATGTTTAACCGTCTTCAAGTTAAGCATTAAACAAGTTTCGATACAGAAACTTAATTTGAGTTGAAAAAGTGTGAGGAATTTTTTATTTATAATTGCATTTTCGTTCCGTACATCTCAAACTTTGGATTTTAGTTTTATATTAGACCCACTATACAGATGGTCAGTTCAAATGAGTCATTATGAGAAACATTAAAACACTATAGAAAAAGGCTGTACACTATTTGTATAAATGATAACATACGTTTTTTAACCAAAAGATCAGAGTTGACTGAAAGAGATCTCTTTTATGAATAAGTCCACTTTTGTACGTCTTTATCCGCTGTTTTGTTTCGTTTAATTATACATCAAGTGCAACAAAAAGTAAATACATGTATAGTTACTTAGAACAATTTTTCCTAAATCATTATTTATTTTTTAATCATAGTTATTTTTTGCCTATTCAAGACTCATTTTAATTAACCACCATGTATACAATTATTATAAATTCATTTCTTTCAAAAGACGACTTTGATTCAACAATAAAAATTTACACAATTTTGCCTTGCGACGGAATTATTTAAGAAACCTGTTCTACATAATAGCGCCATATCATTTTCTAGCATTATTAAAGTTTACAATCTAAGTCTTAATCCTAAAATCACTGTGACACTTACCACATCCACAGGAACTCACGAAAGAGAGAGAGAGCACGACATATTACCTATCTCAATCTATTTTCATATCACAATTTATAATTACACGGCCTCCAAATGCACTCGCTTGCAAAATAACCTGACAGCGATTAATGACTTATTTTTGAAGCAACTTTTTTTTTATTATCTTCACATTTAATATGCCAACGAGTGCATTTAGCATTCAACATACCGAGGCCGTTTGGAACTTAACAATTCATTACGTTTTGATTTGCATAAATTACAAATTTTAAAATAAATCCTCAAAAAAAAGGTACGCAAGTCAACACAAAATGAATATCACACCTATGACTGAATTTGCTGTGCCTCTGCCACTATATCTTGGGTGATCGCATCGAATATTTGTCCATCTCTTTTAACACTAAGATTTTGAATTGTCTCATCGCATTCAGCGCTCTTCATTAAATTCAAACCCTGATCGTTGGACAACTCAGTATTGTGTTTAAAAACTATGTGTTTCTCGAGACTGGCTTTCTGTACACACCTATAAGGGCAATGTGGGCATTTAACAGACTTCTGTCTAGGACGGTAAGGTTTAATTTGGCTTTTCACATCAACCTTATCGCCATCTTTTTCATTCAAATGCCTCTGCTTATGTTTAGTCAAGTTAGTCTTCTGTACGCACCTATAATTACAGACGTCACAGCTAAAAGGTTTCTGATCGGTATGCAAATACATGTGTTTGACTAAGTTTGGTTTCTGCACTGTCCGATAGTCACAATAAGGGCATGCGAAGGGTTTGTAGCCGGTATGCGTTCGTTCGTGTACAACCAAATTGTTTTTTTGTGCGCATTTGTAGTCACAATATTGACACCTAAATGGTTTCTCTTTCATATGTACAAGAATATGTTTAGCTACATTGTTTTTTTGGCCCGACTTGTAGTCACAAAAGGTGCAAGAGAATGGTTTCTCTCCCGTGTGTGTCCGTTCGTGTATTTTCAACGTGGCGGGAGCTTGACATCTATATGAGCATTGTGTACAACTAAACTTACCTAACTTATCGCTGTTTTCCGAATCGTTTTCCGTGCATGTCTTTGAGTGTTGTTTGAGCAACCGTTTCGATGGAAACACTAAATTACATTTGTAACAATTGTACTCGCCTTTGATGTCCAAAGAGATGTCTTCTATCTTCTGATTGTCTATTTTAGTATTCTCATGTTGGTAGTCGTGGTAATACATTTTGTTTTGGTCGTTCGGTTTCAAATTCTCTTTTGGATCTTCTAGTTTGGACTCTGTGGTCGTTTCTTGGGTGTCGTCTTTTTTGATTTCTTCGTAGGGACTGTTGTTCTCGTATTGCCTATGGATGACTAGGTTCTGTGGGTTCTCTCTGGCGCTGACGTAGTTGTGTGTGTAATTCGGCCGCTGGTATTGGTCGATGGTATTAAGGGAGGGGATGGTCATTTGATTGGAGTAACCGTACAGTTGGTCTTGAGTTAAATTGGCTTGGGTGGTTTGGATGTGCTCTGGTGGGATATGACCTGAAAAGAAAAAAAAAGAAAATTTACTTTACTTTGTTATATCCATACATACATACTAGTACATACATAAAGCCCGAGATTCCTGAAAGGAAGACAGAGAGCATCTTAAGTATCACACTTTCATGTAAGTAGTAAAAATAATGTGTTAGGAGGGTAACAAATAGGCTTGCCAACTCCATAAAAGGCATTTCCGGGATTACCCAGCTCGACATCCGGGACTTGGGTATATTACGCGGGACACAACACACCAAATATAAAATGGTTAGTTAATCATTTAATTAAAAAATGGAGAAGATGGAGAAGGAGATGGCGGTATGAGCTAGACTCCTACTGCAAAGCTTTGCCATCAAGAGCGCTTACTCGGGAAAGGGAAGGGAGGCCTTTGCCCTGCAGTAGGACGACCATGGCTGAAATAATAAATAATATAATAAAAAATAAATACAAATGCCTAACCCGAGGGAAGTTTTGGTACGAGATAGATACTTACCTACCTATATCATATTATCACTGATTTCCGGGACAAAAAAGCGTCCCGCAAGGGTTCACGGCGGGACGGCCCAAAATTGACCCAGAAGCGGGATGTCCCGGAAAATTCGGGACGGTTGGCAAGCCTAGTAACAAAGTCCACTATACTAAGTTTCAAATCGCAATAACTCAGCTAAATGGAATGGAATATATTATATAGAATATAAATAAGGGAATGGAAGAAGGGGGTAGCAATGCGCATTTGTCTGGCACAGACTATAATAGCTCGTTAGATTAGTTATTAAGTCTTAACTATAAGTTAGTTAACTGTTTTTTTATTATTATTAGTATTGACGTCAATAAGTGCCTGTAAAGGTTTACATTGAATAAATAATTTGACTTTGACTTTGAATCGCTTTATAGCGATAATACCGCCAAATTGTACCTGCGCTTGTTTATTATTACTTCCAACAGAGTGTTTCGATCTGTTTTTGACTTTAGCATGAAAGTTTACATTAATATTGTCTCATTAGTTTGTAAAATTTTGAACTTTGAATTTTATATGGGATACTTGATATTAATTTATGTAGATACTAGCGGCCGCTCGCGGTTTCAACCGCGTGGTTCCCGGTCCCGTGGGAATATCGGGATAAAAAGTATCCTATGTGTTAATCCAGGTTATAAACTATCTGTATGCCGAATTTCATCCAAATCCATTCAGTAGTTTTTAAGTGAAAGAATAACAAACATTCATCCATACTTACAAACTTTCGCGTTTATAATATTAGTAGGAAGTAGGATATGAAAGGGCGTAGTCATATGGCACAGATAACATCTTGATTACATATTAATAAAAAGAGGTCGTTTTCCTGTGTCTGTGGCACCGCTATTTTCTTCCAAACCACGCAATGGATTGTTATGCGGTTTTCACTAACAGAAAGAGTGATATGATAGATAACTGAGGATAGTTTTATTTATATTTTGTACAAAATTGCATAAATGATGGTGTTTCTAAGTTAACGTAGACGAAGGCGCGGGCGGGCCGCTAGAGTTATACAAGTTTTTTTTATAGAGTAACTTAATCTACTCCGAGGTAAGTACAGATTTAATTTAATTTTTTTGAGTGAACAACTAAGACACTAAAATTGATCAAACATATGCACAAAAATACCATTAATCATGGTCAATCGACAGGGACCGCGCAATTGAACTCTAGACACATTACGATACCACAGGATACCTAGGTTAGGTTACTTCTACCTTAGACGTGACCTTTCGTTCGCACGGTATCCACAAGTTATTTTTTATTGTGGCGGACAAATTAAATAAATAATGATAAAACTTAAATTTCAAAAAAAATTAAAGATGTCTATTAACGTTACTGAATGATATAAAAAATATGTGCAAACATGAAAAAAAAATCCTGTATGTCACATAATATGTTAGTAAACAGGATTTCGAAATTTGTATTTTTCAATCTCAACATTTTTTATTAATACATGCCCGTCTGCAGTATATAATGTATTCGGCTAGACCACCTATTACATAACAATTTTTTTTATCTAATAACCGCTTTAGTCTTTTTCTCATCAATATTTATGGTACCATCTGAAATGTCAGTATACAACCGGTTGTTCTAGACTAGAGCCCAGACGAGGCACTTTCGTGATGATAGAACAACACGATATTTTGTTTGTTTGTTTTGTGACGTCAAAGTTCCCATAGA
This sequence comes from Scoparia ambigualis, assembly GCA_963921215.1. Taxonomy (NCBI): domain Eukaryota; kingdom Metazoa; phylum Arthropoda; class Insecta; order Lepidoptera; family Crambidae; genus Scoparia; species Scoparia ambigualis. The sequence goes on along the minus strand of OY992515.1, from coordinate 30,965,424 downwards.
TTTTTTAAACACACATAGTTACATAGATTTAGACATACAGACATAGCGCCTGCTTCCCGGAGGGGTAGGAAGATATCATACATACATACATATGAATGTTTTTGAACGTTAGACAGATGCATGACAGACGGATGTTGAACGAGTGTGTGCGAGAGAGAGGGGTGTACGTGGGAGTAGGAAAAAAGAGAAATGGACGACGGCGTAATTGAACGGTGTGCGCGTGCTCCGCAATATATATAACTGTAACGCGTCTCAAAAACGAAATACAAGCCTTTACAACATTTCCGGTTTCTCTTCTCAATCCCCAACGCTACAAATTGGGGTCTCGTACGGGATCAGGAAGAAAAACAAAGAAACACCGGAAAGACAACGCAGCGCGGCCATCGGCGGGCGTACCTACCGCATCTATTCAACGACGACGAACGAAGCCTGGATTTTTTGGAAAGAAAAAAAAAACATTTACAAAAGACGAACGACGAAACAAGACGATGGCTAAACGACGATCGAACAGGCATCAGAGGTTGGACGACGACGATTTCGATGCAGTAATGGCGGCGCGGCGTGGTTCGATGGCTTGCATGCCCGAAGACGTAATTCCAAAATTCAGCGGGAATAAAGTAAGTATTTCCTGTGACGCGATGGATACCAGGAGATCGAGGACAATGCCGAAATATTTGGCTGGACTCCAACTCAACAACTCCTTGTTTGATGAGCTAAAAGAAAAACTAAAAATCTATGAAGAACTGAAAAACACAACTTTGTTATAGTGGGTAAAAAAAGCATGTTTCTGAAGATTGTCCATTCAAAAATCAAGGTAAGTATCAAATGTTTCAATTCCAACTATTTCTCCGGCCATATTGCCTCATTATGCCCGTTGCGACGCCCAAGACCGACAATGGCGCCGAGAAAGCCGACATATTCTGCGACTGCGACACCCAGAGCAGCAAATTCCGGCGCCGGCGGTTCCGGGGAACAAGATTGGCGGCGTAAAGTTGGCACCACTGCACATTCGACAAACAAGCATACATCACAACGGCTGAATAGGGCAGCACGGTACAAGAGGTGGACGAATCACATGACGTGAAAGACGGCGGCCATTTTTACGATGTTGGTAGCCATGACGCTCTCATGTGGTGTAGCTGCAAGATGGCGCGTGACGTCGAGGGATTTGACGTTTATGCAGCAAGTGTCAACGAAAACGTAAACAAAACCCCCAACATAATAAATAAGCCCGTCAAAAAGGTAAAAATTGCATGAGTGCACTGGTCGATTCGGATAGTGACGTGAATTTGATGTCGACATCTGTTTATGAAGAACTAGGATACCCGGTATGTGACAAAAACAATAACATTACGTTGTCCGGGTTAGGTATATCGCGAATGAAAACGATTGGACTTATTGAGTGCGATATCCAAATCGACACCGGTATTTACGTTGCGGTTCCGTTCTACATTAAATCTAGAGACTATGCCATTTCAACTAGTGTTAGGCAATGCTTTTTTAAAACGTGTTGTTGTTATGAATGGTGGATCGGTATGGATGCAGCCAAAGAATGAAGTGTGGTTGAGTAAAGTGAATTGTTTTCCATGTTGTGTTGACATTGTAGATCATGTCGGCGACCAGTCAGTTAAGCAAGAGGTACTGCAGATGGTGAGTGCTTACCAGCCATTACAAGTCAAAGAAGCTCTAATTCAAGTTAAAATGTTTGTGAGAGACGATATACCTGTAGCCCAACGACCAAGACGAATATCCTTGAATAAACAGGATTTTGTGCAGAATCAAGTCGCAGAATGGCTCAATGATGGAATTATTCACGTAAGTTACTCAGAGTATGCTAGTCCCTTAGTATTAGTGAGAAAAAAAGATAGCACAATTTATGTTTGTATTGATTATAGACAAATCAATAAAAAGATAATAAGAGACGAGTTTCCCTTACCCATTATCGAATTTTTTATAGATATAGATAAGTTATCACATGCGAAAGTATTCAATGTTTTAGATTTTAAAAATGGTTTTTTTCATCTGAAGGTCAGCGAAGACTCGATTAAGTATACAGCTTTTGTCACCCATCACGGCCACTTTGAATTCACGGGAGAACCGTTTGGTTTGTCAATATGTTCTCAATATTTTAAGACATTTGTGTCTATTATCTTCCGTGATTGATGAATGATTGCCAAGGGTATTGTTATGATTTTTATCGACGATATTCTGATTCCAGCGAAAGATGAGAACGAACCAGTAGAAAGGCTAAGACTTGTACTCGAAACTGCATCTGAGTATGGTCTCCAGATCAATTGGAAGAAAGCTAGCTAGCTACAGAGAAGCATTACTTATCTTGGACACGTGGTGGAGGACGGCAAAGTGAGACCGTCTCCGGAGAAGACGGAAGCAGTGATGAAGTTCCCAGAGCCGAAACCAGCAATTACATAGTTTTATTGGTTTAGCCTCATATTTTAGAAAATATATTCCTATAAAATATATTTTGCACATATTTCAAGCCCTTTTAACAAATTTACTAAAGAAAGATAAAGATTTTTAATTTGATATTACTGAAAGAAATGCTTTTAATGCTTTGAAATAAAAATTGGCAAGCGATGCAGTATTAAAGATATTCAATCCCAAGTCTCATACAAAACTGCACACAGATGCATCAATGCTGGCTTATTCCGCTATACTTATGCAAAAATGTGCCGAAGATGACCGATCACAGCCAGTGTACTATATGAGCCGAAAAACCACTGAAGCAGAGAAGAAGTACACGAGCTATGAATTAGACTATGAATTAAAAGCTCTTGCTATCATCGAAGGAGTCAAGAAATTTAGGCATTACTTATATGGAATCCATTTCAAAATTGTTACCGACTGTCAGGCTTTTCAGCTACCTTTGTTAAAAAAGATTTATGTACGAGAGTTGCACGATGGTCTCTTCTGTTGCTGGAATTTGATTATGTCATTCAATATCGGTCGGGCAATAGAACGGCTCACACCGATGTTTTGAGCAGGAACCCATATGTAGCAGTAGTATCGATTAATGATAACATTCAAAAAGCACAGCAGACTAATGAAGGTTTAAAGGCAATTATGTAAATTTTCGAAGGTGGGTCCGTATGATGATTATTTTTTGCATAATGGTTTATTGTATAAAGGACATAAAAGACTCCTGGTGATTCCGAGAAGTAAGGAAACTGAAATAAAACGAAAAGCATGTACTTTTTTCATTTGAATGTTTGAATGGCCATTTTTCCAAGAAAAAGACAACTGAGCTTATAAATAAAGATTACTTTGGAAAAAACGTAACTAAGAAAGTTGAAGATTTCATACGTATGCCATGTCATGTTTCTTGGCTTGCCGGAAAGAGGGGAGGCAAGAAGGACGTTTGCATGTGATTGACAAAGAAGAAGTGCCACTGCATACTATTTATTCATTTGGACCACATTGGCCCCATGATGGAGTCTAAGAAGCAGTACAACTACATACTCACCATAGTAGATGCTTTTACGAAGTTTGTCTGGATATTCCCTACAAGAAGTACCACGAGCAAAGAGGTAATAGATAAGCTGAATATTCATCAACAGAATTTTGGTAACCCCAACCGCATAATAACAGACAAAGGCACGGCCTTCACAAGCACAGATTTTGAAGAGTACTGAAAGAGGAAGGAATCCAGCATGTTACTATAACCACTGATGTTCCCTGAGGCAACGGTCAAGTGGAAAGGATACACAGAATCATAATCTCAATTTTAACAAAGTTGTGCATTGAAAATCCTGCGCTGTGGTATAGGCACGTGAGTAGACTGCAAAGATCCCTAAATAGTACTTACCAGAGAAGCACCAGCACAACGTCATTCGAACTTACGGTGGGCGTGGAACTAGATGTGGAAATTTATAAATTGCTGTTGCAGGAGGAAAGAGATAGCTTTATGGAAGAGCGAGACCAGCTCAGACAGAAAGCTAAGGAAAGCATTATACAAGTACAAGAAGAAAACAGTAGAAATTATAACAAAAAGAGAAAGGAGGCTGTACAAAGAAGGTGACATTGTGGCCATCAAACGCACTCAGTTTGGTTCAGGTTTAAAGTTAAATCAAAGTTTTTAGGTCCCTATCGGGTGACGAAAGTCAAGAGAAATCACAGGTACACAGGAGCAAATTAACTCATCTACTGAAGGCTCTAATAAGACCTGAACCTCTGCAGATCTCATGAAACCATGGCCGAATAACCTTCATGAAGAATAACTTGGTAAATATGATTGAGAATTTATGTTTTATATGTGACTAGCGGCCCGCCCGCGTCTTCGTCCACGCTACTTACAGAGACCGTCATAGTTCAGCCATTTAAAAAAATATATCTACAAAATATAAACAAAAACCATCCTCAGTTAACGCTCTATCTTGTAGTGAAAACGGAATAAAAATCCATTGCGTGGTTTAGGAGAATAGTGCGGTACCACAGACAGAGGAAAACGGCGACTTTACTTTATAATATTGTAATTATGATAATGATGATGATTGTGTGATGAATGCTAAAATTATAGCTTTAATAATCAATGTTTTAAGTTTTGAGTTTAAGGTGTTTTAGTTTTCATTGATCTTTTGCATTCTATAAAGATACAAGTGTATTTTTTTTGTTTTAGATAGATTGTTTTCAAAATGGTTTCGAATCAAACTGTTAATAGTTTTAAGTGATTTGTTACGTTTTTTTAGTTTAATATAGGGTATGATCTGAGGGCAGACATACATCAGGACGGCCGAATGTGGGAATGAATGTTTTTGAACGTTAGAAAGATGCATAACAGACGGATGTTGAACGAGTGTGTGCAAGAGAGAGGGGTGTACGTTGGAGAAGGAAAAAGGAGAGATGGACGACGACGTAATTGAACGGTGTGCGCGTGCTCCGCAACATATATAAGATGACTGCTAAAAACCGCAAGAAACTTCAAGGGCTGGTCAGGTCAAGTGTTTTAAACATGGCGTAAGTATACACAATAGATAAGTATATAAACGCGAAAGTTTGTAAGTATGGATGGATATTTGTTACTCTTTCACGTAAAAACTACTGAATATATTTGGATGAAATTCGGCATACGGATAGCTTATAACCTAGATTAACACATAGGTTACTTTTTATCCCGATATTCCCACGGGAACGGGAACCACGCGGGTGAAACCGCGAGCGGCCGCTTGTACTGTATATAAGTCGTATCACGAAAGGGTATATAGGGAGACCACGTTTGTTTAAAAAAATATTAAATAATATGTGAAGTGTTTACTACTTCTGTTGTCGCCTATACAAAAATACTAATAAAAATAAATTACACAACATTTAATTATCAGATGTGATAAAGATAATTGGCATTCACAAAGTATAAACATATTACTTAATAGTTCACAATAATTAATATCTTATATTATCAGTTACCTAAGAAATGGATATCAAATCATAGATAGTTGTGGATTCCCAAAACTGGAGGCTTAAAATTAAGCATTATCATGTTTGCATGTCACGTTAATCGACTTATCTTTGTATTTTACAACAAAATAAAAGTATAAGCTTGTAAGTACATACATACATTACATTATAGTAATGTACTGACTGTATGTAAATACTAGAGATGGTATAACATTAAAAATATATATATTAAGAGGGTTTACGCATTTCGCTTTCCCATACAAACTTCCAAGTCGAAATTTGTAGAAAACCAATTAGCCAATTTTGATGAAACTTTGCATGCTGAAGTAAATTACAGGGATCTAAATAGTTTGTTGAAAACATTTTTTTTTTTTTTATTTATTTACAGTCCACTATAGAAAGTTAAAAATCGCAATAACTTATTATTATTATTATTTATTATTATTTCAGCCATGGTCGTCCTACTGCAGGGCAAAGGCCTCCCTTCCCTTTTTTCCAATCTTCACGATTAAGGGCTTTTGATGGCCAGTCTTTGCAATAGGAGTCCAGCCCGCCATCTCCTTCTGGGCCTGCCGCGTCGTCTCCTGGCATCGCGTGGCATCCACATAGTCGTAGTTTTCGCCTAAATAACTTAGTTAAATAAAAAAAAATGTTTTCAACAAACTATTTAGATCCCTGTAATTTACTTCAGCATGCAAAGTTTCATCAAAATTGGCTTATTGGTTTTTAAAAATTTCGACTTGGAAGTTTGTATGGAAAAGCGAAATACGTAAACCCTCTTAACTAGGTGGGAATCAAACTTACGTCTTTAACATAGCGGGGGCTGGGCTTCACGGCAAGTAATTGAGACAAAAGCCTATAAATATCTATAACCCTGTCGCGTAGCGGTGAAAGAATACTACCACCCCCTCTCTTCCCTTGGGTGTCGTAAAAGGCGACTAACGGACTAAAGACATCCAACAGCATAGAGCGGCGATGGGCTCACCACCTGTCACGCTAAGCACAATTTGGTGAAAAGTGGACTATGGCGGAGGACTGCTTCTGCGGTCCTCATTGCCTAGTCTCTGACTAACCCTTCGGGGATAATAGTCGTGATTATAAGTATGTATGTAATTATCATATCCTTGATAAATGGCAAAATGCCGCTCTTAAGTGATAGGGAGTACCTACTCCCGTCGGAGTGCTGGGGGGTATACCCACAACAACCTCCTGAACTCTCCCACATGCGGCCAGGGTGATCCAGACCCACTTTATGCAATCACCGGAGTTCACCCAGCAGACAACGTCTGGGTCCTAAGTTAGTATAGTTATTAATGCATCCATGGATGTATAACTAGAGACGACACAAAATACAAACAACTACAAATTATTTATTCATGATTCACAGGTATGTCATTAGATCTCATTGAATGTAATAAAGGTATCAGTGCGATCGGTTTGATAGCTGATAGTCCAACATGCGATTCGTCCACATGGAATTTTCTGTCTCATTTCGTCCAACACGCTTTTTGTCGAACACGCATTTGGTCCTATACGCAGTATATCTGCCTTATCGACTTACGAAATTAGACATTTTATTATAAATTAAAAGAAACTACTTTACATTAATAAAAGTCAATTAAAAACTATCAATTTGACAAAATAATGTAAAAATTATTATTAAATTTTAATAAAATAAAAATAATATTTTAAAAAAACAGCATAATACAATTACAAAATGTCAGTAACACACACACACACCTCGAAGCAATTTTTTCCTTACTGAATTGTTGTTATTACTCGAGTTACGAGTTTACTAACGCCATGGTGGCCGAGTGTCTAAGCGCCCGGCTCGATATCCGGACGTCCCGGGTTCAATTCACGGGTTGGGAAAATTGTGTTACGAATTTTTCAACTCGCAGACCTGGTAGGCTACTCTTGAAACAGAATTGCATTAATCAATTTCCAATCACAAATGTAAAAAATGTCAAATGGCACTTTTGTAAGCGACAATAGCGCCACATTGGAATTAAATTGCGTGGAAATTGATTGAACAAATTATTATCGAGATGGCGTTCCGAAATTATCTTTACTTATCCCAATATCGATACATATTAATCGCATTGGAATTGTATTAAGATTGAGTTTGCGTTCGAGAGTAACCCCTCAGGTTTGCGATCATCAACTCGCATCGGCAAGGGTGGTGACTAAGTCAACACCCATCTATTGTAGCGATTGCTTGATTGCAATGTTGGAGGCCTGTGCCCAGCAGTGGGACAGTATACAGGCTGTACTTTACTTTGTTTTTTAGGTAAGCAATGTGTTTCACATGAATAATAGTGAAATTACCATTTTTATCATTGAAAATCCATTATACTTAGTCAGTCAGGCTTTTGGGGCTAATTGTTCAAATGGGCCGCAATTTAGCGCGCAATAACTTGCTACGTAGTGTTATCTCTAGTCATAACATAAATATAATACCACAATGATTGATGTTAAGATTCGATTGTGCCCAGTGCTTGCTAACGTGCGATACCAATCAAAATATTGATACGAGTGGGTACTGATGTACTTACTAGGAATCGGTGTGATTCGTATTAATAAAACTATTAAGGTGGACATTCACGGTAGCGCCATTTGGTGTGACTCCAAACGACTTATGTCAAATGGATGGACGCCAAACAACATATTTCCCATCCACGATCACTCCAATTTTCTTTTATTTACGTGTTTGACAGGGCCAAAAGACGTTTGATATGAGTTCGGGCATTCACGAGCAACCGCGGCGCGACGCCACGGCCCAGAGCGGTGGATTTTGGCGCGAATAGAAATCCAAAGTTTTGCATCAGTCCAAACGGGTTTCACACTCATGATCAAACTTTGGATGTATATCACGCCATGTGACGCGATGGCGCGACCGTGAATGCCCACCTTTAATATTATTTGCGTTTTGGTACTATCGTGAGGAAAAAGTTAAATGGTTGTTAATTTGCGGCTGTAATTAATAATTTGATTTTGTATTTGACAACTGTATAATCAAACTACTAGAAAAAATTCAACGAGTCCTCTGGGATCTCGGTAGCTCAGCGGTTAGAGCAGTGGACCGGCAATCCAAAGGTCATGGGTTCGAATCCCATACGAGCTTCCTGAGACTGGTTGATTTTTTTCTATTAAACATTTTATCCTGTAACAGTAACTAGTTTTTATATGTGAGAAGGTCATGAGAGCTTAGACAAGTGGTAAACGCTCACAAGGGTGAGCTCAGGTAATTCGTCGTACAGTCAGAATCAAAAACAGCTTAGCATATGAAATTTTCAAATGATTGTTACGGTTGAATAGTCATTTCAACCGTAACAATCATTTGAAAATTACATGAATTGTCTGACATAGCTGTTGAGTCAAATGTACATGATCGTCACTATAGGTAATTACAGAGAAGTTATAATTATGAACACAAAAAATGTCATATAATTCTAAAATGTTAAATGATGAGTATGTAAGGACACGTACGTGACTATAACTTTTGCCACCTTTGTTATTGTTCAGTTACTTTTGGTGCTGACTGTACAATGCGCGTGCGCTGCTATTTTTCTCTAAAGCGTTAGTAGCGTTTGCCACTTGTCTAGGGAAGCAGGTCCTCTTTATATGAAGCCGAGCGCATCGCCGCTAGGCCAAAGAGAGCGTATAATTAATTAATTTATATTTAAAGTATTAAAAAAAGTTGCTCCCAGTCTTGCTCTTAAGGTCATAGCAATGATATTGACACGAGTCAAGGTAAATGGTATGGCCTTCAGTGAGAATGTAATTTTTAATACAGTTTGTTGATAGGTGCGAAATCCTGCAACTGAGCTATCCTAATAAGTGCTTAAACAACTATTTTGTTTAAGAGCAACCTGAATTGGCCCAATGTTGGGCAACTGTTGGGCCTTCCCACACCGCGACATTGGGCCAGTACAACCCATCACGCAGGCCCAATGCGTTTTTGGATTTATACATACTTACATACAATAATCACGTCGATTATCCCCGAAGGGTTATTCAGAGACTAGGCAATGAGGACCGCAATAGCAGTCCTCTACCATAGTCCACTTTTCACCAAATAGCGACTGCACATGTGCTCAGCGTGACAGGTGAGCCCATTGTCGCTCTATGCTGTTTGATGTATGTGCAGTCTTTAGTCCGTTAGTCGCCTTTTACGACACCCAAGGAAAGAAGGGGGTGGTAGTATACCGAACGAAATAACGAAAGTTTCTTAGCTGGCAAGATCGCAATCGCCTTGGCCGCTGCGCCATCGAACTCCTGCTTCAATAGTGCCGACAACAGAACCAGATAAGTTAACCAATTCCATGCCAAGTATTTTTAAAAAGCCGTGTCGCGAAGAGGCATTTATAAATAAAACTACCACCCCCCTCTCTTCCTTTGGGTGTCGTAAAAAGTGACTAACGGACTAAAGACATACATCCAACAGCATAGAGCGGCGATGGGCTCACCACCTATCACGCTGAGCACATGTGCAATTGTTATTTGGTGTGCCGTGGAGTGTGGCAGTGCACTGCTTCTGCAGTCCTCATTGCCTAGTCTCCGACTAACCCTTTGAGGAGAATAGTCGTGATTATATTATGTAATGTATGTATGTACTAGCGGCCGCTCGCGGTTTCACCCGCGTGGTTCCCGTTCCCGTGGGAGTATCGGGATAAAAAGTATCCTATGTGTTAATCCAGGTTATAAACTATCTGTATGACGAATTTCATCCAAATCCATTCAGTGGTTTTTACGTGAAAGAGTAACAAACATCCATCCATACTTACAAACTTTCGCGTTTTATAATATTAGTAGGACAAGTAGGATTAACAGGAATAAACTTAATTCTTCACAATAACCATTTATTTTAATTTTTAGATATTATTTTACCACCACCATCAAAAGCGCGGTAACTCAACTGTCAAAAGTCAAACTTCGGCAACTAGTGCTGGGTACGGTGACATTAAGGGTGCCCGAATCGAGCGATTTAATTTTCGTCTCACAATATATTGTATTTTAACCAAAGCAATAGGTACACACGCATTGCTGTTCGCATTCTGCGAATCCAGTAAAAACCGGTTTGCAAGATAATATGACAGTAGATAAGTTTGTATAAGCTTTTGATTGCGATGGATTTGGGCTGATAACATTGGTGATGGTGCCTTATGAGATCGAGTGGTTGATAAAAAAAACACAGCTGTGACGTAACAATACGTAATTTCACAAGTGGTGAAATCGTTATGAAATATTTACGAAAAAAAAATTACGGAATATTCCTACGACATAATAATATATGATATGAGATACACGTTGTTGTCTAAAGATGGCCGTCGTTAATACACACCTACCCGCATTGGGCCAGCGTGGTGGGTTATGGCCCAAACACCCAAAGTGCTGTACATGTAGGAAGCCCTTTGCTCAACAGTGAAACTTTTATAAATATGTGATATATACATATACAAACCTATTTTTTCTTTATACAAAAACAATTAAGGGCGAGTTCCACCCATGAAACTGAACAACTTTCCCAAAGAAACCTATGTGCAAAAATGACAAAAAAAAATCGATTCCCAAACTATTGTCGTCAGCTGATCGGACAGTTTTGTATGGGAGGTCGAAATTTTTTTGTCATTTTTGCACATAAGTTTCTTGGGGAAAGTTCTTCGGTTTCATGGGTGGAACTCACCCTTAAATGTTTTTGTATAAAGAATAAATAAGGTTGTATACATACAAGACAGTTTTGTTTTTTAATTATTTCTTTTATTGAAATTAGCATAAATTGATAGTATTTACTATTTAGGTAATAAATTATAAAGGTAAAGGTAAGCTAATGGCAATACCTACACAAGCAAATATGCATTTCGAACTAATGACTCGCGCACAATTTTTTTACTAAGTTGGGCTGCAGTTTTATTCAGTTTTATTTATTAATTATATACTTAATATATATATATACTTAAATTTGTTATGAAAATAAAATTTGCACGTGTATTAACATTTGCTCAACCTGTATATAATTGTGTTTATAAAAGTAAAATGTCCCTCGACTCGTACTGACTGTCTCAAGTCAAGTGAAGTCTCAGGAACTAAAGACTAAAATACTTAAATATTAAAAATAAAAATTGTAGGGTTTTTTCTTTTACATTGAAGGGACTTTCGCTAAGTAAACGATTTTAATAAATTCTCTCGGAATCATAGCGTGTGTGTTTACACAGGCAGAGATAATCAGAGCGCTAATCAAATATAGACGTTAAATCTATAAAAATAATGTATGTTATTCCTCAGTTCCTCACTAACAAATCGCCTTAACAATTTCAATACAAAAAAGTTATACGTCAATTACCTATAATGTAAGTAGGTATTATTGATAGAAATAATTGTTTCTTTTTTATGTGAAATGGAAGCTCACGAGCGAGCAGGTCCCCTAAAGGAAAGTAATCACCGCCGCCCATGGACACCCGCAACACCAGAGGAGTCGCAAATGCGTTGGCAAACGAGTAGTCGGCTTACTCTTGAAACACAATTGCATTAATCAATTTCCAATCACAAATGTAAAAAATGTCACATGGCACTTTTGTAAGCGACAATAGCGCCACATTGGAATTAAATTGCGTGGTAATTGATTGAACAAATTATTATCGAGATGGCGTTCCGGAATTATCTTTACTTATCCCAATATCGATACATATTAATCGCATTGGAATTGTATTGAGATTGAGTTTGCGTTCAAGAGTAACCCCCCAGGCGGGTCACCTAATGTGATGGGAAGTAATCACCGCCGCCCATGGACACCCGCAACACCAGAGGAGTCGCAGATGCGTTAGGGGCCTTGAGGAAGGAGTAGGAATCGTGAGGGGGGAGAGATGGGCCTCCGGTCCATATCCAGATTAGTTTATTTCAGTTACTTTCATAGTGTAATGTCGTACGGCATTTTACTGTGGGGAAATGCTGCCGACATTCAAACTATCTTTGTGCTTCAGAAGAGGGCTATTCGAGCAATATATAATAACCTAAAGGCTGGCGACTCTCTCAGAGAGAGATTTAAGAATATAAATATAATGACAGTTGCATCACAATACATTTATGAAAATTTGATTTATGTTCATAAAAATACTGGAATGTTTTTAAACAACAGTGATATTCACAATGTAAACACTAGAAGTAAGAACAAATTAGCAGTACCTTATACTAGGCTCCATAAAATGAATAATTCTTTTAGGGGTCTGTGTGTAAGATTTTACAACAAAGTACCAAATGATATTCAGAAATTAGATCTTAATAAATTTAAAATCAAAATCAAAGAAAAGCTTTATAAAAAAGCTTATTATAAAGTGTCAGATTACACAGAAGACAAAACAGCTTGGATCTGAAATGCTCCAAGCACTCCAACAGCTATTTCTAATTGTCTTTATTTAATTGATACTACATTGTATTGTAATTTTGTATTGCATCATTTTTTTTTTTTAAATTCATATTTTGTATTGACCTGGTAACGCCATACTCTTTTTTTTGTTTGTAAATGTCGTTGCTTTTGTGCGCTGTGGTTTCTTGCGCCCATTCTTTGCCACAGTTAAAAAATTATGTCCTGAATGGGTGGTAGGTTAAAAAAGATTTGGACGATTCAAGGTACTTGTTAATTGAGTTTATTGAATAAATATATTTTGACTTTGACTTTGGTACTGTCACACTCCGGACGAAACGAAAAAAAAAAAAAAAAAAAAAAACGTTACAGCAACGAGTGCTATGGTTTCACGCCGATCATCCGTGAAAAGTATTACGGCTGGCGAGCCGGCCCAATTCGTGCTGCAACGCAGCGTGGCTCTAGTGGTGGTAGAGAAGTAAACATACATACAATTCACGACTATTATCCCCGAAGGGTTAGTCAGAGAGTAGGCAGTGAGGACTGCACCAAATGATAACTGCACATGTGTTCAGCGTGACAGGTGAAATGTAAATGGTAACTCACCATTCATCCCGTTCACATTCGGGATTGGCTGGTTGATGTTCTCATAGAAGTAACCGTCGTCCTCTTGCTCAGATTTTATGTGGAAAGGCATTGGCAACAAATGTTCGTCCTCAATCCTCTGGTTATCGTGCATATTGAGGTTCTGGTTCACCAACCTCTGGTCCAACCTTTGCACCAACGTTTGCTCCATCCTCTGACCCAACTGCTGAGTACTCATCTCCAACCTTTGCGCCAAACTCTGGTCCAACCTTTGAACCAAACCTTGGTCCAACATCTGCCCATCTTGCACACACTGCATTGGAGTTCTCCTCTCGTGGCTCATCAATTCCTGCTGCTCCAAATTCCTACTCAAATGATGGGACAGATCGATCTCATGATTCAACTGCTGTTGTAAATCATTCCTCAGGTTCTGCGGGAGAACATCCGGCAAAACTATGTTGTCGTTCAAGTTCTGCACCAAACTGTGTGTCAAACTGCTCTGCAACTCGAGGTCGTTATTCAGACTCCTAGCTAGATTCATGTCGAGGTTTCTGCTCAAAACTAAGTCTTCGTGCCTTAAATTGTGCTGCAACTCCGTGCCAAGGCTATGGACTAGATCCAGCTCTAAGTTACGCTGTAAGTGTGCTGGGATCTCATTAAAGTTTAAGTTGCGACTGAGATGGTTTGTCTTCAGCATCAGAGTGGACATTTGTCGAGGAGACAGTGGCAATTGAAAGTTGTGCATTATAGTCCCGTTTAAGGCTTGGTGTAGCTGTTCCATCGAAATTGGTGTGTGCTGGTAGTCGGGTATATCCATTTGGTGGGTTTTCTGCAACTGTAAAGTAAGAATTAGGTTAGAAGAGTTTATATATCTTTATCTTTAATATAATCAATTGGCGAAATGTTTGTACGCGCATTATTTCAGAACGGCACGACGGATTTTACTGATTCCTTTTTTTGTTGTGTTTGTGATGATCAGGACAAGGTATGTATGAAATATTTTTTTAATGGAAATTCACGGGATTAACGCGGACGAAGTCGCGAGCGGGCTGCTATATAGTTTTTCATAAAAACCTGTCTCCAGAAATTTCTTCTATGTCTCTCTTTCATGAAGAAATTGAGGGAGGACTAAGGACATGTTTATCATCATCATCAGCCTACAAACGTCCATCTGCTGAGCGCAGGTCTTCTACCACGCTGGTCCAATGCGGTTTGATGGTTTTTAACGACTGCCTTCTTACAACAACAACCGGGACCATCGTGCTTTACGTGCTTCCGAAGCACGGATTACGAGTAGATACACAATAACGTTTTTAAAAAACTATTCTGGAGCTTTAAACATTCACTGACATAATTACATCAAGATATCAGACATTATAACCATTATAATGTCTATATCTTGATCGATTGTGCTGGTATAGTATGTTTACGCTAAAGGCGGAAAACCCCAATTGGAATAAAATGTATGATCGATCTGGAAAGAACCACGATAGGATAGTTGGTAGTGTGGCCATCCTGGTTGTGGTTTTTTTTAAATTAATTGTTTTCGTGTGTTATAGTTACTACTACAATACAATTTAAATTTACAACAGTATTTCATATTGCTACCGTTTCCCGTGATTAGTAGATGTGGTAATAAACTGTAGGTCACTTAATTATGAAATAAATATCATAATGTATTCACATTTTTTTTGGTGTGTTTTATTTTGTATTTTTACTCTCATACATAAATGACAAGGGCCCTAACTGTAGAATCTTTTTGTAATTCATCGTCAATGACATTCTTGTTCATCGTACACTGTGCTGTGTGTATCCCTTATTTAATCTGTGGTACTGTGCCAATCGCTTGTGAAGAAAACAGCAGCGCGCGCATTGTACGATGAATTACTGTTCGTAAGCGAAGCAGGGTGGAAGTATTCTTTCACCGCGATTTGTTAGGGGAATTTCGCGAACGTCTTATTTAGTTGCAGCGGATTTTAGGATCACATAATTTAAGCGTAAAAAAATTTAAATCATGCAGCATACATCGGGCCAGCCCCCCTGCAACCTCCCCCCCCCCCCCCAGCTCGGGGGGGTCGGGGCCCCCGCTATAAAGAAATAGTTAAGTATGCAAAACTATAGTTCTGTCGGTTAGGTTAGACTTTTGACAAATAACGGAGGGGGGTTGAGGCCCCCCGCCCCCAACTTTTTCTTAATCATAAGTATACACAGACAAATGTCTGTGTATACTTATGATTAAGTATACACAGACATTAAATGTATGTATGTATTAAAAAGAAGCTTTCGCTATAAATATGTTTAGTGTCTTTTAATCTTGTTTTTATTTCAGAACTTAGACAGGTTTTTCCTATGGTATCAAAAATCTTACGAATTCATTTCATCCGTATTTGTAATAGTGAAATTTATAGACGCTAAAGAATTAATTCAGCAATTATTTCGCCATTGTCCTTTACTGCATCTAAAAAAGGAGAACGCGAAATTCATCTACTTCATATTAAATTTATGGGAACATTAATAATAAACCTTTGCTAAAAAATGCTACACTGAAATTTACTGCAACTAAAAAAGGAGATCGCGAAATTTATCTAATAATAAATTTATGGGAGCATAAATAAAGCTTTCGCTAAAAAATGCTACTCTGAAATTTACTGCAACTAAAAAAGGAGATCGCGAAATTTATCGAATACTAAATTATAGGAACCTAAATAAAGCTTTCGCTAAAAAATGCAACCCTAAAATTATCTGCTACTGAATAATGCGTTCGCGAAATTCATGTAACAAATCCGCGCACGCTACTGTACAGTACGTATGTACTCGCGGTCGCCGGTGCAAGAGAATATCGGCGAAAACTGGGGCCCAAGTCTGCTAATTTACGAATGGCATAATTGAATCGCAATTGGATCGCATTGTAATTGTTTGACACATTTGGTATTCTCTTACTCATTTAAGAATACCAAATGTGTCAAACAATTACAATGCGATACAATTGCGATACAATTGCGATTCAATTATGCCATTCGTAAATTAGCAGACTTGGGCCCCTGGTCTATACCGATGGAGCTCGATGGCGCTGCGGCTAGCGCGTTCGGCTTGCGATCTTGCTCGTTGAGCAACTTTCGCAATGCCAGGTCGATGGATGGGACACCAAATTTTAGAAATAACATCACGAGCTCCTCCGTGCTTCGGAAGGCACGTTAAGCCTTTGGTCCCGATTGTTGTCGTACGATGACAGTCGTTAAAACCCACCAACCCGCATTGGGCCAGAGCGTGGTGGGTTATGGAGCAATCTCCCCACGTGCTGTTCACGTGGGAGGCCTGTGCCAAACAGTGGGAAGTTTATAGGCTGATGATGATGATGGTCTACCGAAACTCCCTCGACTGTACGGACAGCAGCGTGCGCGTAGATATCGTGTTCGTGTGCAAGCTTATGTAACCGAAAAGTGGTTGACAGTAAAATAAAAAAATTATCAATAACTCCGGGTGCGCTTCACTGATGAACGCGGTGGTGCAATGAACTATACTACGTTCAGATTCGATGACGTTTGGAAACAAAATAATAATTCACAATTCTTTGTGTAATTATCAAATTTTAATACTAGCGGCCGCTCGCGGTTTCATCCGCGTGGTTTCCGTTCCCGTGGGAATATCGGGATAAAAGTATCCTATGTGTTAATCTAGGTTATAGTAGTTTTTACGTGAAAGAGTAACAAACATCCATCCATACTTACAAACTTTCGCGTTTATAATATTAGTAGGATATTAGTAGGATGTATAGAGTCTAGAGCGGGAAACCCGAAGGGGTGCTTTTAAAGGCTAGGATCTCATGTCGTGGGACTATTTAAAATACATTTCGTTGAGATAGCTAATACACACTTACACAGTTGGTAAAAATTTCATATAATTTAATTTTATAATACAGTTAATGCTTTTTTTTCACAATTATAATAATTAAGCAGTAAATAGTGTGCTTTAAGACATAAACCAAAATAAATTATTAATTAACCGTGTCGGGTAGCGGTGAAAGAATACTACCTACCCTCTCTTCCCTTGGGTGTCTTAAAAGGCAACTAACAGACTGAAGACTGCACATGCATCCAACAGCATAGAGCGGCGATGGGCTCACCACCTGTCATGCTGAGCACATGTGCAGTCGCTATTTAGTGAAAAGTGAACTATTATAGTAGAGGACTGTTTTTGTTGTCCTTATTGCCTAGTCTCTGACTAACCCTTTGAGAATAATAGATGTGATTAATGTTTGTAATAAAAACAATTATTAGCTTATTAATGTCCCACTGCTGGGCACCGGCCCTTCAAACATGCACAATACATTAACCCTGTCATTAGAAAAACGTTGTTGACAATCTATCTTCTTTAACAAAAATGAGACAGGGTCGCTTTAAACAGAAGTGTTACATTTGGCCATTTTTATTAATAAAATGGTAGGAGATTACATTTATAGTACCTATTTCAATTATTTTAAACTGAGAAAGTTACCTAATGGGTATGTGTTTACTATAAAAACATTCCACACCTAATACTGAATAGTTCAAAGAGCTTTGAACTATTTAGCATAAGATGGCTTGCTTAATTTGTTTAAGCTGGTTTTTTTTATTTGTTTATTTAAACACTTGCTACATTAAACATGGCAGTAAGCCAGAGGCATTTCTACTAGTCAACGACAGGGCATTGCAGAGATGACATGACAAGTAAAATAATTATTTGCAATTTGAATCTTCCACAGATTTCAGTATAAAATATTTGTTTTGTGCTTTAATGCTTTCATCTTAATTCCTTTTCTAAATATTTGCTAAGCATGTAGCATCATTGTAAAATTTATTGTCATTGTTTTTACAATTTTTATCTAAAATTTTACTAGTTCTTTATAAGGCTCAACAAACTTTGTCTCTGCCACTACTAAATGCTTATAGATTCAAATATAATATTTGGTCCTTTCTTTCGAATTCACTTGCATTTATTTTATTGTTTGGCGACTTCTTAAAGGGGTGCCGTGCGATCGCAAAAACTGACATAAGTCTCTTAATGAACTTCAAAGCAAAATCAATCATTTTATTTATAATTAGAACAAAATTCTGCTTTGAAATTTCAAACCTAGTAATTTAATTAGAGCAATGTTTTTATTCTGCAAAATGTGCAAAATGTACAAAACCATCACACGCTTGTGTTAAAAATTAAAATTTACTTTTTAAAGAAAGGGGTGCCCTGCAGTATATCAGTACAAATATTTTCATGTAACAATTATTGTTTCATCGTAATATTAAGAAAGTTGTCGAAGAAATATGTTTCTAGGAGTCATTAGATTTATGTATTGTTTGTTATTGTTTAAAGAATTTGTTTCAAATTTCAACAAGGCCATGACCTTGTGCAATGATTAGGCTAACTTACTTAAGAGGGTTTACGCATTTCGGTTTCCAATACAAACTTCTAAGTCGTAATTTTTAAAAACCATAAAGCCAATTTTATTAACTTTGCATGTCAAAGTAAAATACAGGGATCTAAATAATTTGTTGAAAACATTTTTAAAAAACGTTTATTTACTGAGTTATTGCGATTTCCTTGGTCGAGTGGTTTGTACACCGGTTTTCATGGTGTCACCATCTCTGAGGTCCCGGGTTCGATCCCTGGTCGGGTCAATTTAGAAATTATTGTTTTCTAAATTGTCTCGGGTCTGGGTGTTTTCTATGTATAATAAGTGTATTTAAGTATTTTAAGTATGTTTATCCGTTGTCTAGTAACCATTTAACGAGTTTCTTCGAAGCTTCTCTTGGGCTAGATAATTGGTGTGATTGTAGGAAAGATTTATTTATTTATTTTATTTATTTATTTATTTAAAGTCCACTATAGAAAGTTTAAAATCGCAATAACTCAGTAAAATAAACGTTTTTTAAAAATGTTTTCAACTATTTAGATCCCTGAACGTTACTTTAGCATGCAAAGTTTCATTAAAATTGGCTTAATTAGTTTTTAAAAATTTCGTCTTGGAAGTTTGTATGGAAAACCGAAACGTATTTAACCAATTAAGCGCATAGTACAAGCAACGTAAAAATATGTAAAATTATGGCAGTGTTCTTATATATATTTTACTTAAAATTTTATTCTGAGTGTTCTAAAATTGTTTAAAATGTATTTATTTGCTTGTTGAAAGATTTGTAAAGACATTATAATAATTAATACCTAATATACTTATAAACGCGAGTAGATCTATGTGTTTAAGTATAGTGCGTGTTGTGTACATGTAAACTTCATTGAAAATATAACACTTACGGTCTCCATATAAATTTTATAATTCTCCTCATCAATTATATTTTGGTCTTCTCGTTTCACGAAATCCATGATTACTCACTAGTGCAACAAGACACACCACAATAAATATTTTAAATAAATAATATGTAAATGTTTGCAGTCCTAACGTTTTCGCCCTAACCTCAAAAGATATTTACTTTAATAAAGTGGCATATTTTTGATATAGAAAAATTACAAACAATGCTCGGATTACAGCATATTACTATATTTTATTTAACTTTAAAGGTTTAAAAAAATGATAAAGTAAAAGCGACTTTTAAATCACTTGACATTCAATTCAATGAATGAAAGAAAGGAAGCTATCAATAAACAAGGTAGAGTCGCCTTCAACGAACATCTGTCTGGGATACAAGTTTATAAAATTAAACTCCCCAAATGAAACTGTTAGAGTCTTTATTCCTTCCTTTCCTTACTATTTGTAGAGTCTGACCAACGAAACGTGACGCGGTCTATTTTCAAAAGTTTTATTATGGCAACATTTTTAGCTGTCAAACGATTGTTTTAGTTTATTACTCTGAAAAACTACATACTACAATCGTAAACAATTCTAGGTCAATTCTCTATACTTACTTACTTTTTCCTTTCATTCAAATAACCTAAGTTGACTCTCCAACCAATTCTTGTTTATCGTACAGACACTTCAAGTACTAGTGAGACAAAAGTAAAAATTAAAGAGATTGTCAAGAATATTACATCACTTGAACAAAAGAAGTTCTATTTAGTGAAACGCAATGTTTGGAAACAATATCGTCAATGACAGACCCATTTTGCCAACAAATAAAATTATTCTATTCTACTTTGTAAGTCGGTTAATATTAATTATGGTATTTTCATAAATGCTTCTTCAATTACTCTTAAATTTATTCTTATTTATTGATAGATACTACAAATTATGTGTTTGGTTGAGTATTTGAGTTGAGAGTTAAGTATCAACGTCGTTTTTTCTGAGTGAATTTCGTTCTTTCGTCCACTGAGATGAAATTAACGAAAACACTCATTCCACGTGAGGATTGTGACCTGGGATTGCAAAAACACATTGACACATTTTAAGAATATTAGCTTTTCTTTCTTGTTCTTCAGTTTTATAAAAAAGTGTTTCTATTTTTCTTGCATATCTTTAGCATTCTCCACTTATCGGTCATTTCACTTTCATGAAACGATTTTAAATAGGTACATAAATTCTTCATACATTAAATCATCTAATAAGCAGCCTTATCTTACAAATTGTATGCATGCCAGGACAAATTACTAGTACAAGCCTCCCATGTGGACAATAGCACTTGGGGATATTGGGCCATAACCTACCACGCTGGCCAAAAACCGGTTGGGGGGTTTTAACGGCAATAACCTTACGACAACTACCGGGACCAACATCCCTTGCGAAGCACCGAGGAGGTCGAGATGTTTTAAATTTGGTCACCCATCCAGCGACCGGCATTGCGAAAGTTGCTTAGCGGGCAAAATCGCAAACCTAACGCGATAGCCGCTGCGCCATCAAGCTCCTCCAAACCGATTCACATATCATTCATATTTCAATTTACCTCTTAACATTTTTATTTTTTAAGCTGCAACACTTTACATAGATAAAATTAAATTACAAGGACTTCTTGGCGGGACAGTGAAACGTCGTGTCTGTAGTTTTGTCATATTTTCTAAAATTTGTGTTTTGTGGAATAATAATGTGAAATAATGGTGGATTATTAACCGTTAAGTGTTCGTGAACGTGCATGAGTGTTGGCAAATAAAACAAAACAGTGCAACATCACTTTTTAAATTCTCTCAAGAAGTCCGTGTGAGATTCAGTAAAGTCCCACATCTTTACTGGATCTCGTGGGATTTAGGGGGAATATCATTTATTAGCTTATTACAAAGACATTGCTTATTATCATCACTCATTATCATCTTAGAAGCATAATAAATGAACTATTATTTCGACTGAAGGAGTAAGACTGGCATCATACAGCCGGAATAGCTTTCTGAATTCAGAACCTGAATTTAAGATTCTGAATTCCGGCACCTTAACTCACACATTCTTAAAAATTCAGATTGATCAGTAGTCTTGTGACTCCCTGGTGACTCTCTGCTCTAAGCTCCCGGCATATGCAAACGTCTACCAGGGTTGCCATATTTTTTTCGCTGTTCCTACCAATTGACGTTCTCCGTGGTCAAAGTGGTTAGCGCGCCGGGTCTAGCGTCGCGCTATCTCTGAGATCCCGGGTTCAATTCCCGGTCGGCGAGTCAATTTAGAGAAAACTGTTTTTCTTAATTGATTTCGGGTCTGGGTGTTTTTTATGTTTATGTATATTTATCCATTATCTAGTTTAACCATATTAACGAGTTTCAATAGAAGCAATTTCAATAGATCAAATTTTATAAAAATAAAATATAAAAATAAAAATGTATGGTAAATCCTGCTAAAACTGCTAAGTGTTATTTATAAAAATGCATCAAAACTGCTATATTTACCTTTATAATTTTTAAGAATTAAAGTACATCGAAAATTAAACACTATAAAGCATGGTATCAATAAGATAACATACAAACTAAATATCTAAAATTTACTTTTAAAAATGCTAAATAAGCAGGATCCTACTAAAAATGGCAACACTGAAATAATTCAGAATCTGAATTTCAGTATGTGTGTGCAGCTCTATCTAAAATGTATGGGAATACGCGCCTTCTGAATTCAGAATCTTAAATATTCAGATCCGGAATCTCCGGACGCTCGTCAGCATCATTCTTCCAGATCGATCTGAGAAATTCAGATTCTGAATAATCAGAATGTGTGTGGAGCATGCTGATATTGTATGGTATTCCCAATAATATTATATGTGTAGATACGTTGCCTGCCCTCCGTAGTGACTAGAACAAATCCAGGTAATTGCCTGAACCTCACTCAGTCACACGCCAGTCATAGTCACGTCAATACGATCGTTACCGTTATAAGGTTTTGTGTTGTTATTTGGATAAAAGGCCTTCCTGTGTATACAGAAATTGTAAAAATTAAACTGCAACCGTAAGAGACAAGATTTTTTTTAAATTTCACTCGTAATTATTGTAAAAATAAATATAAAATTTAAATTTTCATTTAGTGAGGACATTTGCCCTGTTGCCAATTCGATATGCATGAGTGAGACGCGTGTACTATGTAAGAGAGAAACGTTCCTGTAATAGTGAAAGAGAGAAAACAATGTCGGCCGAGATGGCGCATAAATTCAATTAGCTCATTGGTCAACTACCTTAAAGAGTACATATACAAAAGTTAAAATATATGTTTGTCTCTTTTTAACAATAGTCTAATGATATGATTGCATTTATTTTCTTTCCCTTTCAACGTGATTACGTCATAGAAACAATTTCGCCATTTTTAAATGCAATTCGTTCAGGTGTAACTAGTCTATATATAAAAGGTCATGGGGTATTCCGGCCTTTCTGAATTCAGAATCTGAATTCAGATTCTTAGGCTGGCCTCACACAGCCGGAATGGCTTTCTGAATTCAGATTTTGAATTTAAGATTCTGAATTCCGGCACCTTGACTCGCACTTAAAAATGGTAACACTGAAATAATTCAGAATCTGAATTCCAGCATGTGTGTGCCGCTCTTTAAAAAATGTATGGGAATACGCGCGTTCTGAATTCAGAATCTTAAATATTCAGACACGGAATTCCGGACGCTCGTTAGCTCATTCTTCCAGATCGATCTGAGAAATTCAGATTCTGAAAAAATCAGCATGTATGTGGAGCATACTGATATTGTATGGTATTCCGGCCTTTCTGAATTCAGATTCTTAATTCAGAAAGCGTTTCCGGTTGTGTGCGGCCAGCCTTAATTCAACAAGCGATTCCGGCTGTGTGAGGCCAGCTTAAAGAGTAGTATCCATCACAGACATCTAATAAATGTCTGTGGTATCCATGGTCACGAAACAAATTATCAAAAAAAAATTACAATTACCCTCAGAACCTCGGACCAAATATCCAGAACACTAAGCTTTAGTTATTGTTCTGAGGGATTACCAAATGACAAGTATGCAGTGTTGCCAATTTAGCTCTTTTAGAGCAAAATTTATCCCTATTTTCAATTAATCATCTCCAAAAAAACAATATTAGCTCTTTAGCTCTATAATTTTAATATTTTAGCTCCATTCCAATACATGAAAAAAATAACTTTTAGTTTTGTTTTTTTCAAATTTTTATGTGTTTATCCGAATTTCATGCAGAGCCATATATTTAGATTTTGACTTGAACTACGGGGAATCCCCGTATTGTTTTATTTCGTTCGTTTCATTAAGTACTTCGTTTCGTTCGATCATTCATTGCTGCAAAAAAATGCTGCCACAAAATGAAGTGCCAAAAAAGTAATAAAAAAATTGGTACCTATTGGTAAACTCATCAAGACCAAGCACAAGTGGATTAGAATTAGTGAATTTGGCACTTAATTCCGATAGTTCTGACGACGAATAATCGTAAATATTTCTTATTAATCTAACAAGAAAATAATATCATGTTACGTTTTTTTATTTTATTTTTAAACGTTCTTTTATTTTAGCTCTTTTTTTCCAAAAAATTTAGCACTATTTCAGTTCTTTTCGAAAGTAATCTAGCTGTCTTTTAAAAATTGAGTTGGCAACACTGCAAATTTGTAATGGGCGATTTTCTGACAGCCCAAATTAAAAAGTAAAAATTAGTTCAAAAACACTCGATAGATGTCGTTTTATGAAAGCTGGGCTACTTATAAGCTGTAATAAATTCTACACTTTTACTTGTCTACCAAAAGAATAAAAAAATAGTATTTACTTACCTATTTATATTCAGGACATCCAGAACCTATTTCTATTTTGGAATAGAATAAATATTACGCAGCCATACACGTGCTCTTCATGAACCCTCCTTTTACTAAGCGCCATACTAATCTATGCTAAGCGCCATCTATGAAGTCATTTACGAATTAATTTCTTTTTTTTTTTTGTTCTCGGAAAATCGCCCATTGTCAAGTCAAACCAGCGTTGCCAGACGTGCGATAATTATCGTAGATCCACGATAATTTCGAGGGGCATGCGATAAAAAATAATAGTTAAGTATCGCACGATAATTTGTATAATTCGTCGACTTTCCACGATATTTTTTGTCACTTCTACGATAATTTTTTATGTGACAAACCTGTTTTGCATCATTCGTTTTCAGTAACAGTTTGGAAATAACGAAATTTAAGGTACCACAGTCAGTCCTTTTTCTAGGCGATGAGCTTTTTTTTTTTTTAGCTCGTGACGTTGAATGTTACTATATTTGGAGTGCCCAGTCGTATAAATTCTGTCTTTTTGAATGCAATAAAAACACGATAATTTTGCAGTAAATCTAGGATACTTTTGACCTACTGGCAACACTGAGTCAAACGTCAAACCAAACCAAATAAAAAATCTTAAATTTCAAGAACAAATTCTGAGTATTAAATAAATGTTATTCGGTTTTTTTTTTAGGAACACACTCAATAACTCTGTATTGTGTTCTGTGCTCAATAATCAACGTTTAAAAAATTCAATAACACTCAATTGTATAAAAACTTTCTGTATTCAAAAGAGGTTAGTATGTAGTACAAAGTAAAGCCGGAAAGTTTTAGGCTTAGATTAATGATTGGTCTCGCTTCGCTCGACCGCAGCGAGGCCAATCATTCATCTATGGTTTTAGGTTATACTATCTACTTTTTTAAAGTGGGTAGTACTTAAGTTCCTTTTATTATTTAATTTTTCTAAGACATTTCTAAGAGGATGTATACTTATTTCGCTACAACGGGTATGCGCTTGGTGTACATCTGATGATATAAGTGACGATAAGGCCGAGAAGGTACGAATCCGGAATCCTCAACCACTGAAAAGCCGGCATAACCTTGTCAGAAGTTCAGAACAGTGATTCTGTTATCATTGTTGCTATGGCAACTGACTTATGATGATAGTAGCTAGCCAGGTGGACTTGAAGCTATCCCTAGTACAAGCTTTACTGCTTAACCTTTTGACCGCCACAACATTAACACAACACCATGCCCTGAATAGAATAGAATTTCTTTCTTTTTTTATTCCTGTACGCCAAGTAATCAATTCGGAAGAATTCTTTAATCGACACCTGCAACTTACTGCTTTAACTAATACAATAAATGTCAGTGATTAGCTCCTTAGAATCTATGATACTACTCTAGTTCTAGTAGTAGTTTCTTAATTTTTGATTTTTGCTTAATAAATCTTGGCAAAACTTGAAATTACAAAACATTGATAAAAAAAAGTTACTTTAAAAAGTTTAAAAAAAGTTTAGTTGCCTGTAGTGCTTACTGTTTTAAAGTAGCTTTAAGTTTCTAATGTTTCTTGTTTTAGTTGTATATCATCGTCTGCAGTCATGTCGAAGACAGCTTTGGTGATCCTGGCTCAGGGTGCTGAGGAGATGGAGACAGTCATCACTGTCGACATGCTGCGCCGTGGTGGAGTGAGTGTTCCTACACATATATACATATAATCACAACTATTATCCCCAAAGGGATAGTCAGAGACTAGGCAATGAGGACCGCAGAATCAGTGCACTGCCATTGTCGATGATTCATCACCAAATTACAACCTGCATGTATATGCTCAGTATGATAGGTGGTAAACCCATCGCAGCTCTGCCGGTGCGGTGCTAGCAATATCAGCAGTAAGTATGATTTGCAAATTTGGAGTAATTGGCTCCTAAATTTCATTTAAAAAGCTACGTTGACTGCCACATAACCAGACACAATTGAAAGGACATAATTTTTTTAGGCCTTTTCTGAAAGTGCCGGCCAACAAAAAAAAAGGGTATGTATTGTTAGAACTACCCATTTGGAGAAATAGTTAATATGGCACAAAAGTTGTAAGATTGCTCCGAGCCAAGTTATACAAGTTCGAAGATTCATCATTTTCATACATTTATTGATTCCTAAATTTTTTTTGTATAAACTGAACAGATGATGGCCCCACAGCTTTTACGCTGCAATGACAATAGCTTCAGATCGTTAGTTGAAAATGATGAATCATCAAACTTGTATAACTTGGCTCGAAGCAATCCTACAACTTTTGTGCCATATTAACTATTACATACAGAAATGATAAGTAAAAGAAGTGTGCAAGGACCGTGGCAGATGGCGATCCAGAGTCTCTGCCTACCCCTATGGGACAGGAGTGAGTTTATGTATGTATCCAAACAATTCCTTGCTATAATTTTTGTAATGTAAACAAATATAAAGTTTTAACATCATTACTTTAAAGTATATATTGTTTTTTTTTTACAGGTGACTGTGACTCTAGCGGGCTTGGACAGCGATGCACCAGTACTATGCTCTCGGCAAATCACTCTAGTGCCAAACAAATCTCTGGCCAATGCTTTGGCTGAGAATCCACAGTATGATGCTGTAAGTTCATTACTGACTTCTTACTCCGCTCAGCAACCATAAGGACCTTTTCTGATTTGTCAGCGCAGCAGCGGTGCGACATCAACATGTCGGTATGCCGAAAGCATACCGCGCCGCTTCCGCTTTCGCACTTGTCTGCAAATATTTATGCAGAGCCGTTTGTGCCGTCGTGAAATAATGTCGTCTTCGTCCTTTTTTATACTCGTTTACGTATAAAAAACGTTTTTGGCGTCATCCTTATATCGAAAATAATATTAACTGTCGTGTATTTGTGTTGCGGCTAAAGAACTTTTGCAGGATGACGAAAAAATTTTAACCATGTACAGAACGAAAAAGGAAACATATCATATGCTTTTGAATAGTATTTCCCCAGCTATAACAAAGCAAAATACGCGGTTCAGGAAACGTGTAAGTCCTTTTTGCTCGGGGCGAACGAGTCAAACTTGGCAAAATGCAGAGCGGCTACTGGACATGTTTACCGCACCAATCAGATACGCTCCATTGAAATATAGGCGCACGGCAAGCTTTCGGTACCGCGTATACCGAGCGCCGACAAATCAGAAAAGGGCCTAAGTGTGTCTTTGCCTCCGTGACGAAAGCTCGCCATCTATCAGTTATCTTGGCTTTAAAGTCACTCGCGTCCGTAGGTTTACTCTTGTGACCCTACACATAACCGTGTCACGTAGCGGTGAAAGAATACTACCACCCCCTCTTTTCCCTTGGGCGTCGTAAAAGGTGACTAACGGACTAAAGACTGCACATACATCCAACAGCAAAGAGCGGCGATGGACTTAACCACCTGTCTAGCTAAGAACATGTGCAGTCCCTATTTGGTGAAAAGTGGACTATGGTGGAGGACTGCTTTTGCTGTCCTCATTGCCTAGTCTCTGACTAACCCTTCGGGGATAATAGTCGCGGTTATATGTATGTACTCTACACGTCATAGTATTCGTAGTATACACAGCTCATGATGTTTCAGGTAATTCTGCCCGGCGGTCTAGAGGGTTCAGAGCGTCTGTCCAAGTCGAGTGTGGTGGGGACTCTGCTGAAAGAGCACGAGAAGGCTGGCAAAATTGTGGCGGCCATTTGTGCAGGTAAGATGGAAGCCATGTACTTACGTTAGCACTTCAATCTACCACAATATGTCACTTTGGAGAGTGTGCTAAAGAACTACACGATCTTGTTCCTCCAGCCTCATTCCACCATCGGTACACTAGACACAGGCTTGCCTACCACCCCTACATAGTTGACATTCCACCTGTCCGTACCAAGCGTTTTGCTTGTTCGTTTTTTATGCGAACCGCCAAAGAATGGAACGCACTGCCTGCTCATGTGTTTCCCGATCACTACAACCTTGGTCTTTTCAAGGCAATAGTGAATAGGCACCTCCTGGGTAAGCATGTAACTCCCTAGACTACATCCTGCTCACCTAGCAATTTGGTGGTAAATAAAATGCTTGCCCACTTAGTTAAAAAAAACAATAGATTTTGAAATTTATGCTTTGGGTATAAAGATCAATGGCGATTTGATTGTTCGGAAAATTATGTTGATCCGCTGGCGTGTGTACCAGCTAACCTGACAGACGTCCTGTTCAAAGAAGGTCTTCGTAAGTTTTATAAGGTTACGCGAGCACTACGCATTGAAATGCAACACTTTTATGGGATCAAACTTAGTCTCCCTGTGACCACGGACCCTGTAAAGGGTCCGAAACGTCAGGACTAAAATAAAATCCATAAAAAAGTATTAATAAAGAACAAAAGAAGAAAGAAAAAATTAATTTAGTATTCCAGTTATGTAGGTACAAGATTGTAAAATATTACACTACACAAACACATTTGAATGACAAAAAGGATTCTTCTCAGCATAAAGCCACAGCCAAGGCTGTGACGCTGATTTTCAGAAGAAACCTTTTCATAAAATAAAATACAAAACACGCACTGCAGCGCACGCACATCATAAACATTTAAAAAAAAATCAAGCTATAGGTAAGTATCACAAAATGAACCGTGACCTTCATTAATACATAACTTTAAATTATAATTGAATACTATAATTAACATAGGTATATTATACACAATTTAAGAATTTGGTTTATAGTAACAATGTGTAAGTAACTTGTAATTCCGTCCTCTCCCATGGCATTTGTAGAAATTTTGGTGATAATTTTTCTAATACATGATTCATCAACTGTATAAACGCAAGTTAGATCCGTAAAAGTGTTGCATTTCAATGTCTCCGTAAGAGCCCCCGCAGACTGCAAACTTTATATCGGCCGATAGTTAGGTTGGCTTTCTAATCAGTATGCGAAGATGTGCGCATTTACATACCTCCTCATACTGATTGTAAAGGCATCCAAACTATCGGCCGATATAAAGTTTGCAGTCTGCAGGAGAATCTTATGTGTTAGTGGTAATAATGGAAAGACTTTGTCCTTATCAGTGACCCGATCGATAGGCACAATCAAAAAGAAAGCGTTTCGTTACTTCGTTACACTAACTTTTGTTACTAAAATGGAGAAAAAAAGGCCTCCTGAGTTTCTTGCCAGTTTTTCTTAGTCAAAGTCTCTCTCAAAATCCGAACTGGTGGTAGAAATAGTTAAGATTTAACTAGAAGGCTTATATTGATTAACTATTTGACTGTTTTATAAAAAGCAATGCATTTTCTTGTAGCCATTCTTCTCCACAGCCAAAAAAGACGTACTGAATTCAACGTAGGTAGGTCAAAAATGATTTTGGACGATTCTTCAAAGTGCTTAAGAACCTAGTCTACTTAAATAAAAATATTTTGATTTTGTATTTTTTTCTTGGTATTTTCAATGGCTTCTTTACTAACTAACAAATTTTTGCTATATTCTTTAGCACCAACAGCATTCGTGGCGCACGGCGTGGCTCAAGGCAAGCGTGTGACGTCATACCCCACTACCAAGCAACAGATATCGAGCGATTACACCTACGTGGAGGGCGAGCGTGTCGTGGTGGACGGGAACGTGGTTACTAGCCGGGTGAGTGGTGACCACAGAAAGAGATCTAAATAGATGCCGCATGTGTACGTACTTTGCGTGCTAAAGGATGGTAAAATCCCATATTTCATCGTTTTATTTAGCCGTTGTCAGCATCGGACATGAGTAGAAGGGTCTTTCGCAGTTTGTCTGGTTCGCAATTTGTCTGGCAGGCGAACTGCGAATTTTTGTTCTCAATTTGTCCGACCTATGATTTTTGCATTTTTCTAATTCGCAATTTGTCTGGTAGACAAATTAATATTAAAAGTTCGCAGTACGTCTGGACAAAAGATGCAGTGATTCTAGCAAATAAAGTAAAGAATTATCTTGAACTGGCTAAAAAAAGAGCATGCATTTTAACCTTTTCTGTACGAGGCGCTTGTAAGCAATGCAACCTTTCAATCCGGCGATTTTTTTGGGGTGTCGAAAAGTGACGCAAAATGAAGGTCAACTTTAAAAAATTATGTTATCAAAACTATAAATGCTAGAGTAACGAAATTTTGTACAAACACTCACCAGATACTGTTCTTTCATAAACTTTACAGTTTTGGTTAAAAAATATGTTGAAAATAGAGTTGAAGTCATAAAACCCATGTAAGGAAGAAAGTCGGAAATTAGCCTGGAATATTGTCATTCCGCATAAACACTTCACATTTTATGTAAGAAGAGGTTTATAAAATGCTAATTATTTACAAAAAGTACAATTAAAACCGCTAAAAAAAGAGCATGCATTTTAACAATTCGCGGTTCATCTGCCGGACAAACTGATATTAAAAATTCGCGCTTCGTCTTCCGGACGAAATGCTAATCTTAAAAAAGGATCCAGACGAATTGTAGAATACGGACAAATTGCGAATTAGACAAACTGCGAAACACCCAAGTAGAATTGTAGAAAATTACTACTTGTGCTGTATCGAACTGTGAAAACTGTGCAAGGCAGGTTAGCCGAGATAACCAACAAGTTCCTTACATGTTGAAAAGTAATTTTGTTATTAAATTGACACCGAAAAAAGTGACACGCTTGGTCTTCATACAATTAAGCTAACATGCGGCTTCTATTTAAATCTATTTCTGTGGAGACTTTCTTTTTCTTGTTCCTCCTGAGTTTCTTGCCAGCTTCTCAGTCGAAGGCTCTTCCAAAATTCGAAGTGGTGGTAGATTATAGTATAAAGTTAAGATTTAACTAGATGTTAGTAAACTGTATTTTATTACTTTTTGACGTCAATAAGTGCCTGTTAAGGTATATATTTACCCATTTTACTTGGAGTTGGCTCAAAATGTTTTTTAGGCAGACCAACAGCTATTTTATACAAAGGTAAATGTTTTGATAGTCACGGAAAGCCATTCCAGCCATGTTATAACTAGGTCCTCAGAATTAGTATTACATTAAAAAATATACTATAAGAATCTTCGATCATTTAAACTATAGATACACGATTGCTGCTTGAAAAACGGTACCACGAAACAAGGCATAAATCAGAAATGCGCCTCGCTTTGCTGTCAAAATTTCGAATTTAAAACTTTGTTCCCACTTGTTTGAATCTAGCGAGCCTAGTTCCAAAGTGATGTAACTCTAATAATACTTTTATGAATTTGTACTTTAGTGCCTAAAGTTTAAGGTTTATTTTACAATAAATGTCTATCTTCATATCTTGTTTAATTTGTGATGTTGATCTATGGATATCTATGTATTTATATTTTGTGAGACCGTGCATCTATTGTTTATATGATCGAAGAAAGGAATAGTCGCGTCGCGTCTTCCCTCGCTCGGTGTCTTACCCTAACGCGTAATTTTTTATATATTAATTAATTTGTTCTTTGCAGGGTCCAGGAACCGCCTATTGGTTTGGCCTAACGCTCATAGAAATGCTGACCGGCAAGGAGGAAGCCGCTAAAGTAGAGAAAGGAATGATCATCACTGGCTACTAGGCCAGTTGGGCCCTCGACCCCTCGATTTAATTCAGAAAGTTTGAATTAAATTATTTTTTATGAAAAATCGGGATTTTTACCATGTTTGAGTTGTTGATTTTGAGTCCCCGATATTTCGGCGCAGTTGCATGGCACTATGGACACAAAGTTACTAGTAACCAATGAAGGGTCTTTTTACACCCCGTGGGGAAAAAATGTTCGAATATTTTACTTTAATTCAAACTAACATTTTAAACTTTCATGGTCACTACAGTTGCACGCACCATGAACACGCCGAAATATCGAGGACTCAAAATCAACAACTTAAACATGGTAAAAATCCCATTTTTTTATAAAAAATAATTATAGTGACCATGAAAGTTTAAAATGTTAGTTTGAATTAAAGTTAAAAATTTCGAACATTTTTTCCCCTAAAAATACGGGGCGTAAAAAGACCCTAACAAATGAAGGGTCTTTTTAGGGTCGTTCTTTTTTTTGTAATTTTTAAGGTACGCCCGATTTACCAACTTAGTGAAATACAAGATGTTTGTTTGGTAATGTGAATAATCCCGCATCCTAGTACGGGAGCAACTCTGAAAAAGATTTAAAAATCGGCCCCTTTTATCTTTTATTGTCATATTTATTTTTAACTTGTTTCTTTGGGGAAATTGTTAATAGTAGCACTATCTTTTGGTGTACGTTAAAAAGAGGTGTATTGAAAAACTGTATACCAATGACATAGTTATTGACTGAGTGCTGTAAGTTAGAAAATTGTCGATTTACTAATAAACCATTATCTGGTCAAAAATATAATAATTATAAGTGTATATTATGTTTTTTTTTCTATCTTGTTATTTTAATATGTTGCAATACAGTCATTCTGGGTAACTTTGGATCACTTAAGACACAATTTCCGGTAGTCAGTCAATAAAGTGTATTAATTGACTACCCAGTAGCTGTGATTTATGTGATCTTTTGATGTTTTAAATACCAATAACATAAAAAAATACAAAATGATGTGTGAATCCTGAGATAGAGACAGAAATAGTCGTGGTCCAAAGTTACATTGATTTTGGGGGTAACATTAGACCAACGTTTTTTCTCAACTTAAAAATCCATCTTATAGTTTTTTTGCGTTCTAGAGAACATTAGACCATATTAAATGCTAATAAGATCTTCAAGTTGACATTCAAAATGAAGTTTTAATACCACAGATGTAAAAATTCATACCAACGAGCTGGATTAATCGGAGGGCCCCATTTTATTGGAAACTGCTATGGATGTTAATGAGGTGATTTTATTATTTATGATAAAATAAACATGTCAATGTATAAATTTAGAAAAATCTATAATCTTTGGGTATTCTAACAACACGAGTTTCATTCGTCACACACATATATAGAAACAGACAGAGTGAGATCAATCAGAAAAGTAACATACTTATTTCCTAACTAGGATCTATTAGACTTACATAAAAATCAACAATGTTAGCATAAAATTGACCAACAGTAAAATATAATATTATCTTTAGGTTAAAATTAGCATTTACTCTCCTCATTCTAGACACAAAGGCATCTTCAATGTGTGTAACATTCCCGCGTCGAATGATGTTTTCATTCGCTATCACCTTTTTAATCATCTTTGAATCAGTGATCTTAGTTGTATCTTGATTTGCTGGCCAAGTCCAGCCTCCTTCAAACCTTTTATTCAGGCAGCTTACCCACACTGCATATGGTGATTGGCAGACTTTTGTGATGCGCCCTGGAAATAGACTTCCTTCGTCTTGAAAAACGCAATATTTGCCTACTTCATATTGTTATAATAATAATAATAATAATTCTTTATTGCTTACACTACTTACACGTTCTTCTTGGTCTTTAAATTTGATGAGTTGTCCATTGTCTTCATGATCAATGTATTCCCCAGTGATTATCTCAAGATTCTCTCTTGGTAACTGCATCTCATCGGCAGTATTAAGGATTTTATAAGTTTGATTCTGTTTTTAACTTTCAGTTTTTTGTTTTCTATGTTTAACTCGGCTTTTTTGTTCTTGAGACTCTTGGGTTTTTTTTCTTTTCTCTTGGGGTTATCTCTCTGTTTTGTTGTTTTTGGGTAAAATCAGCAATAAGGTCATTCACATTCACATTGTCAACAATCCATTCCTCACTTTTTTATCCAATTCAAAATCTAGGTTCTTCGGCTCATCGTGTACTTGAGCGGTAGCAACTATTAATTCAAAAGATTCTGTTTGTGAATCTTCGCCCTCTGGCTCGTAATTATCGGGTTTTGTCTTCTCTGTTGCCTGCTTAACTATTTCGATGGTTTCTACCTTTGATTTTGTCGTCGTCTTTTTGTTTTTAGAACCTTCGGGCCTTCCTTATTTTTGTAAAAATTCTTCACTTCAGCGGATATAGCCTTTCCTGCTTTTACGGGCAGCTGAAATATCTTGGTTGTTTTTTTAAGTCTGAAGCACTTATTTCTTGCAAGTATTCTTTAAATGATTCTCCAACAGTAGCTTGGATTTGGCCAGTTGCATATGAAGGTAAAACTTGTATTCACAAGCTGGCAAAACACGTTTTTAGCTACAGCTTTTCTGCCTCTTGTGTTTAACGCCATTTGTTAAGGACTAATCGCCAAGCTGACTAATGACGAAAATATCCTACGTCTAAGGGTTGTAGGAGGTGTGTTGAATTTGTGTTACGACAAATAAACTTAATATTGTGTCTTCACAGATCTTTAGGATCTGTTTTCCTTCTTTTTGATCGACAATTGGCACAAAATGTTTGTTTTTTATCCCAAAGTAATATGCTGTTGATAAAGCTCTATGAGCATCGAAATCTGGTTGTTGATGTTTATAAACTCGCGTAACGCGCGTCCACACCTGTAGACTTTTGTTTTTAAACTATATGTTTCGCCTTGCTCTCCATTTAAAGTGGGGAGCACGGCAACATGTTTTATAAACAATGTTTCATAAACTGTTTACAGAGATGATGAAACATTGTGAAACACTGTTTATAAACAGTGTTTATTAACAAATGTTGCCTTATCTCTTCACGCTAAAACCGCTGAACTAATTTAGATGAAATCTGTTATGGAGACAGTTTAAACCCTGGGAAGGATATAGGACGAGTAAGAAAGCTAGTCTAAAGTAAAAAATGTTGCAAAATTTACTTAAATCAAATATAATAGTTATTTACAGTAATAACAGTCAGTACCTATCGATTGTACACAATACAAACATTTATCAATTGTACAAAATAAATCATAAGTATATTGAGCTGATACGCACTAAAGTGATATGTACGAAAACAAAAGTTAAAACATAAAACAAACAGACAATTTATAGAAAGTTTCTAGAATTTAAAAAAGAAAAATGTCTACAAAAAAAAAATTTTATCATTTATCATCATTGGTGGACTAATTTATCATTAATTATGCAAAGTCATCATGTATATTTGTAATAAATTACAAGAAAAGGTAGAAATAAATCATTTTTTAAAAAAAAATCGTAAACCGATCTCTCTTGCGTCTCTAGGTGCTGTGATAACTTTTTTATATTTCTTGTCGAATAAGATAACTTTATTACTTCGGTTTTTTCTAAGTCCTTTAAATAAACTCCGTTTTATATTCACATCAAATAGGCTGGGACGTTTTGGAATGACAACATTGAGTCTCCTGTGCCACGCTTCTGCAACATTGGTGGTTCGGTGGCGTTGACCGGAACAACTTAATAACATTGGAACCATGTGATGCCACGTGTCTCTCTAAATAGGTTTGATACTCCTTCATTCCGGCACTTAATATTCAATTTTTCCATAAATAATTTGCCATCCTCTGGTATATAGCATGGTGGTAAAAGTGGTATCAAAGCGGCAATGCAAATGACGTTACGGTTATTTTCGTATTTTGTTAAACCCATTTCTTTACTTTTTTTCCAAATAGCTTGTTAGTAGTGAAAATAGCAACCAGTTACCTTTGCATTCGGATAAACTTTGTTAACTGCGTTCATAACCGCTACCCCATAATCACATTTGAAGTTGCTAATATTCAGACCGAATTTTTCTTTTAAGTATGTTAAGTCTTGTTCGGCAGAAGACAATATATTACGGGAATTATATTTGTTGTATTTTTGTCTGAATGTAGGATGTAGGTCAAAATATATAGAGTATAGCTGATAAAATGGGGGCGATGAGCGCTTTTAAAAGTTCCATCTCCATAGAAGCAGCCTTTTTCACCACGGATAATATTTCTTGACAATTTCAAAGCAAACACTAATATTTTCTCGCTTTTGCCATAGTTAGCATAGCCATTAAAATATTTTCAGTTAAACATTCAGATACAAAATACATCCTCTAGGTTATGAAAAGTTAACTTATTTGCTTGTAATTTTTTTTTATGGCCAAACATAGACTATCTTTTATCAAGTGAAAAGATGGTAGTTTTGATGAGCTAGTACTCGGCAAGTTATCAAAAGCCTTTTCAAAAATTCCTTGTCTCAAATTTCGACATAGGTAGGTACTTAGGTACCTCTTTTTTAAATCATTCCTTTTAACAAAAACAATGTTTTTTTCTTCGTCAAGTTCGTACTTGTGGCTGGATAATTTTAAGATTTCCTTCCTTGTAACGTCCAATGTCAGTGATGCACTACACTCCAGTTTATTTATGCATCGCCAAAATGTGCTTCCATTTTTATAAGTATATCTGATTAATTTTATTGTAACGGTGCCCTCTATGAAGCAGTGTCGTTACCTTTCTGATTTTTATCAAAACTAAACTCAAGTTCTTCCATTATTAAACGCACCGAGCTCACACAACAGAGTGACACAACAACCGAAAATACGGGTTTGATTTCTTCGATCAAGAAATTAAGAACTACCCACATTATCAGTGTTTGTTAAATTGAAATTGAACCCTACCCTCATTAAGCTACTACTTTTGATAAACACCATTACGAAACAATTTTTCAACACAATTCCGTTATGAATATTTGTATAAGGTAAATTGCACAAATTTTAATTATGTGTTCAGTGACTCATATTTGATGTGTACTTTTGGTATTTTAATTATGTGTTCAGTGACTCATATTTGATGTGTACTTTTGGTATTTTAACATAATCATTATTTCTTTATTTTAATTTTGATATAAGTTCGGATAAAGATTAAAAATAATAAAAATTGTTCAGGCTGTGGTTCAAAGTTACCCAGAATGACTGTAGTGCATGCATTACTATAAAATAGTGAACTTCACTATTGGCTGGTATTTTAAGTTTAAAATATACCTATGAGAACTGACGTATGTTTTACTTCTAACTAAAAATTTGGTAATATTAGACTTGATATCCGTAGGCCTTAATAGCCTTTAATATTATCGTAAAGTAATTTATAAACTTATAAGATGATAAACTCCACCGTGCATCGGAAGGCACCTTAAGCCGTTGGGCGTCGCGACAGCGGGGCGCGGGCGGGGTCTCGGTTGTTGTCGTAAGATGGCAGTCGTTAGAACCTGCATTGGGCCAGCGTGGTGGGTTATGGCTCAATACCCCCACGTGCTATTGTCCACGTGGGAGGCGTGAGTCCAACAATGGAATGTTTATAGGCTGTGATGATGATAAATTGAAAAAAGTGTCGAAATCAAATGTGTAAATAGCAATAAAAGAATGCTAATCCAAGCATCAAGAGTATATATTTGTATATGTCCACATAAAATGACTTATAGCTAACTTAATAATAGTTTACAAAATAGTGTAAAATAAATTATTATTACATAAAGTAGGTAAATGCAGTTATAATGAGTTGGTACTCAAATATCATAGACTTGTGGCAGACTCTTAAAGATAGTCGTGTAAACCCTACGATCACATGTAAAAAATAGATGCACTATCAACTCTCTCGCAACGTCTAAACAAAAAGAGTACCTATTAGAAATTTCTAAGTAGGTATAACCCGCGCCAAACATCTAGCTCGCCGTGAACACGAGGCGATTCGCGTCACAATAGCACAATATGGGTATCAGCGGGACGTAAGCGGTTAGGGAGAGCGGGGCACACCCCCGCCCACCCCTGCGCCGAACCGCGCTAGCCATGTGTATTCATTTGTTTTGGTTTAGCAGTGGAAAGTATAGTCACGTTTATATTTTATTTGGTCGCGTTGCGATATTAGCTTTTTGTTATTGTTTGTTTGTTACGTTACTGTTTTAAGTTGTCGATTATAAAAGGTTTTAGTTTAGTTTTTGAAAGGCTGTTAAAATGCCTAGACGTAATACAGTTTTACGTCGGCAATGTAGAAAAAATATTTATAAACACAGTTTCCACAGCTTCTTAAAAATGTTTTTTTTAAATTTATGTATGCTTATAATTTAAATGTTGTTAATAATTTATCCCGGTTAATTGTGGGTATTAAAAATATATTAAACGCCTAATTTATAAAATACCTTGTTATATTATTTTATAATTATTATAACGCTTTAATTATAATGTTGCTAACTGTACACTTGCGCGTCGCAACTTCAGAGAGAGCTAGACATTTGGCACTATCTATACCTACTCGTTTCGTTATGTAGTGTGCCAGAAGTCAAGAATTCGAGTCGAGAAGTCGAGAATAGCACATCGTCATATCGACATATGACGATGTGCTATTTCTAACTATCTATAATTAATTGATACATTTTATTGTAGTTTTGTATTGCATCTTTCATTATTTTTTAAATTTATATTTTGTATATTTTATGACCTGGTAACGACATTTTCGCATTCGACATTGTCTGGCACAGACTATAGCTCGTTAAATTAGTTGTCAAGTCTTAACTACAAGTTAGTTAACTGTTTTTTTTATTATTATTAGTATTGACGTCAATAAGTGCCTGTAAAAGTTTACATTGATTAAATAATTTGACTTTGATTTTGATTCTTTTTTTCCACAGTTTAAAAATGACGTCGTGAATGGGTGGTAGGTTAAAAAGATTTGGACAATTCAAAGTACTTATTAATTGAGTTTATTGAATAAATATATTTTGACTTTGACTTTGCTTTAGAAATTGCCATTCGGCCAAAACACATATACGAGTACTTACGTCGAATGTATTTATCAAAGCTGCCCCAAATCCGCTACGATTTAGTATGGGATTGTGTATCTATTTTTATAATTGTGATAGAGGATTGTCGCTCTATCGCCACATTCAATAATAGTCCTGTTAACCTGAAATAAGCTTAACAAAAGGTATTGTACAGACGCCAGAACTTCAACTTACCACTAAATCTTAAATTTCTTCAATATATTTTGAACTTTGTCACAAATTTGACATTTTTGGATAGGTTACTCTGCAGGCGTGTGTACAGATAGCCGAC
Organism: Scoparia ambigualis; assembly: GCA_963921215.1. Lineage (NCBI taxonomy): Eukaryota > Metazoa > Arthropoda > Insecta > Lepidoptera > Crambidae > Scoparia > Scoparia ambigualis. The sequence continues at coordinate 30,926,091 of OY992515.1, read as the reverse complement.
AAACTACTACAAAATGTAAAAGGAAAAAATGCTAACTTGCATACAATAGAATTTGGTCATAAAGTAAAGCTAATATTATTTGCTAGGTACCTAAACCAAGTTTTGTTTTATTTTTAACGAATCGCGGATAAGATTTATATAATTATGAATAATTTTTCATATGGAAACACTGAGTCTTCAATAGGCAGACATGTCACTTTAAAAATCTTTAACGAATTATGGTTTATGCAGCCAGCATAAACCATAATTCATTTGCTTTTAAAAAAGTGAAATGTCAACAATGCCGTCACGTCATGTTTGATTTGACAGCTAGCGGCTGTACAACTGTCATCACATCAGATATTGCCAGTTAATGAATTACAGATTAAAAAATTAATAAAGTATACAACTTAAGCATAAAACGCCGGGTCTCCTTTTGACAATATATTTTTAACCTTACGCGGTAATAAGGATCAATATCGATTTTAGAAATTTTATAGTTTTAGACTTTTGGGTAGGTTGACCAGCTGGCGTCTGTGTTGTAGAATACATTACCAAATTCAAAACCTCACTAAATCTTCACGTGTCATGTCCTATGCAATGCAACCAACTTAATTTTTCCGGTTTATATACAAACTGTAAATGTATTCCATAGACCGATTTTTTTTAAATTTAATTTTTTCGCTACATAATTTGCATACTAATATAATTACCCAATCTACATCTCGTGTTCTTCGTACTGGGTATAGAAGATTTTGTACACACTTAATACATTTTCAATACAATAGTGTCACATACGGAGTGTAAAACGACCCATAACTAAGCCTAGAGCCACGCATTCATTCCATGATTACGAAGATTTTTTTTTACCCACTGAGCCATACCTGGGAACCGTCTGGTTATGGAGATATTAATTTCTTTTTTGACTTTGACTCTTGATATGACTTATGTATGATTTTTCTTTAATACCATTTCAACCTTATCCCTTAAAGATCGCAATCAATATCGATTTAGAGAAATTTGTCAGTTATAGATAGATAGATAGTCAGTTTATCTGCTGGTATGTGTATATTATTCGTATATTTCGGCTTTTTTAGGGTACTTTTTACACCCTGTATATGTGTAATATAGTATATTTTACTTGTTTTGATATACAATCGAGGAATATCCCGGACAATTTACCGGCGATATTTGCTTGCGCTCCATTCCGACTGCGCGTACGTACGTACAGTAGGCTTACTCTTGAAACACAATTGCATTAATCAATTTCCAATCACAAATGTAAAAAATTGCACTTTTGTAAGCGACAATAGCGCCACATTGGAATTAAATTGTGTGGAAATTGATTGAACAAATTATTATCGAGATGGCGTTCCGGAATTACCTTTACTTATCCCAATATCGATACATATTAATCGCATTGGAATTGTATTGAGATTGAGTTTGCGTTCAAGAGTAACCCCCCAGATCGTGCGCAAGAGAATATCGCCGAAAAGTGGTCTACCGGGAACTTCCTCGATCGTATTACACCCTGTTTAGGTATAATATAATTATTTTGCGGCTGGCTTCACTAGTAGTATTAGCACAGAATAACTAATAGTATTACCGTATTAATGGTATTGGTACTTAAAAATAAAATTACTAATAAAACATAATAATATATTAACTGGCAGTCTTGTATATGAGATTTCGAAGGGACTACACGTATATTTGGCAAATATTAATAATAATTATAGTATAATATAAACATACTTGTAGTTACTTTGAAAAAGTAAAAAAGTGTTTACGGTTCTTTTCAGTAGTAGATTAACACTTTAGTATCATGGCACACGCTCGGAGCGATCGCTCAAACGCAGTAGTTAGTACGATATGGTCAATGATATTGCATTTAAAATGAAGTAGATATCTTACTACGCGGCTTGAGTTGAAGACTTTTATAGCCCAATTGTCTCATGTCGCAATCAGTTTGCATCAAACAAGCCATAGAGCGGGCCGTCCGTGACAGTTGGTCGTCCGTCACACTCGAAGCGCAATGGCTTACAGACAGCTATCTCTTTTATTCTCGAGCTCACTGTATCTTTGTTCGTCATTCATTAGTGAATAACGTGAACATAATGTAGTTTTATAGCTATCTGCATATGCAGCGCGACGTTATTCAAACGTAATTTACTAGGAACGTAACTTATCTATACTATAAAATATCATTGGACATGGTACTAGACATAGATACAAGCAAAAGAGGAGCGCGTACCGCGCGCGTTCCTTGCAAATTGAGTACAATGTACCGAATACCGTGACCGAGTGTCATTTTGAGCGGCGATGGACTCACCACCTGTCACGCTGAGCACATGTGCAGTCGCTATTTGGTGATTTGTGGTCTATGGTAGATGACTGCTTTTGCTGTTTCAAGCCTTATTGGCTGGTCTCTGCACCTAACCCTTCGAGGATAATAGTCGTAATTATATGTATGTACAAGCGGCCGCTCGCGGTTTCACCCGCGTGGTTCCCGTTCCCGTGGGAATATCGGGATAAAAAGTATCCTATGTGTTAATACAGGTTATAAACTATCTGTATGCCGAATTTCATCCAAATCCATTCAGTAGTTCTTACGTGAAAGAGTAACAAACATCCATCCATACTTTAAAACTTTCGCGTTTATATATATTAGTAGGATGAATGCATTTTGTCGCGCGTCGTCGTCGTGGAACTTCGCGGATCTTGCTGATCCGCTCGCGTTGCGTTTTAATTCTTCACTCTGTCTCGCTCGTTTGATTGACACTAGCTGTCACACTTCAAACGTATGTGGTAGAGTAGGACTATTTTTCGATTCATACTACTATATGGGCATGCCGTATCTTCCTATCACACTAATATAATAAAGGCCAAGTTTGTGTTACTCTTTCACGTAAAAACTACTGAATGGATTTGGATGAAATTCGGCATACAGATAGTTTATAACCTGAATTAACACATAGGATACTTTTTATCCCGATTTTCCCACGGGAACAAAGGAACGAGAACCACGCGGGTGAAACCGCGAGCGGCCGCTAGTATTATAAACGCCAAAGTTTGTAAGTATGGATGGATGTTTGTTACTCTTTCACGTAAAAACTACTAAATGGATTTGGATGAAATTCAACATATAGATAGTTTATAGCCTGGATTAACACATAGGATACTTTTTATCCCGATATTCCCACGGGAACGGGAACCACGCGGGTGAAACCGCGAGCGGCCGCTAGTCACTCTAATATTATAAAGGCGAAAGTTTGTGAGTGTGTATGTTTGTTACTCTTTCACGTAAAAACTACTGAATGTATTTGGATGAAATTCGGCATACAGATAGTTTATAACCTGGATTAACACATAGGATACTTTTTATCCCGATATTCCCACGGGAACGGGAACCACGCGGGTGAAACCGCGAGCGGCCGCTAGTCACTCTAATATTATAAAGGCGAAAGTTTGTGAGTGTGTATGTTTGTTACTCTTTCACGTAAAAACTACTGAATGTATTTGGATGAAATTCGGCATACAGATAGTTTATAACCTGAATTAACACACAGGATATTTCCTATCCCGATATTGCCACGGGAACGGGAACCACGCGGGTGAAACCGCGAGCGGCCGCTAGTTTTGCATAAATCTATGGTACTAAAGTGTTAAGCTGTACTGTTATGACTGTACATACTTATAATTAAACTTTTATATTGCTTATTATGTGTACAAATTAATAATAAGACAATTATGGTACCCATTTTGTAAGGCAACAACATTTTTACGTTATACAAAACCAAACATTAATATCTGTCCCTACTTTTGCTAGTAGGTATAAGTGTCATACAAAATAGAACGTTTAGTTATATTTCAAACAAGATATCACTAAAATTATTGCAAACAGAAATAATTATGTGTATCACAAGACAAATTAATTATATAAAAATAGTAGAGTTAATGTAATCGTTTTCAAATTATTGTTTTGCTTAAACTTTAGATAACGACACGATAAGCATTCAAATTAGCATTTCAAACTCAAAACAACTAAAATAATGTATTTGCCGTAGCATATTTGATAATAGTAGTGATGCCGAATTTCTATAGTGCTGTTATCCAAAGTTACTTTCAAAATCATAATCAGTTAGGATATCTATACTATATACAGGGCGTCCCACGGACATGCCACATGGAGGGAAAGTACCTTGAATATTGTAGATGGAACATTTTACTGAAAGAAGACATTATTTGAATTTTAAAAACAATTTAAACTGCATTCATAGATATTTAAATAATTACATGGTTGAACCGGGAATCCAACCCGTTACATGAGAAAAATAATCAGCTGTAGCTTTATCATACCGATCGAAAGGCTTCATCATAAGGATTATTTTTTTCTAAATAACATAGTGTCACAAATAAAAGGAAGACCATGAATTTTAACATTTGATGTGATATTTTGTTCAGAAAAATGAAAAGCTGACATTGCCGTAAGGACATACAACTGACATTGAAATAAATACATACATAAACTGATTAATTTTGTATTAAAAATGTTGAAATTTATGGTCTTCCTTTTATTTGTGACACTATGTTATTTAGCAAAAAATAATCATTAATAATTATTTTTCTCATGTAACGGGTTCGATTCCCGGTTCAACCATGTAATTATTTAAATATCTATGAATGCAGTTTAAATTGTTTTTAAAATTCAAATAATGTCTTCTTTCAGTAAAATGTTCCATCTACAATATTCAAGGTACTTTCCCTCCATGTGGCATGTCCGTGGGATAGCGATGTGTAACTCAGGAGTGACAAACGCAAAAGATATAGTATCCCAGGCAAGGAGTGATTAACTCCGTATATCCATTTAACTCCAATTATATCTTTATATCCATGTAGCTAAGATGTATTTTGGTCAAAACTCATTGTGTAGAATAGAAAGAAACAAAGATGTGTCTAGGTTGTGAGTAAAAAAGAGATAGAATATTTCGCCCGCGCATGCCTAGTGCGAGTTATTTAGTTATATTATACGGTAGTTTTGTTAAGGTAAATAAATCTTTCACGCAGTAAGGCATAATTTCACTGGTAAGGAATTTAAAAAAATCGGTTTGTTTAAAGATTAACAAAAATATATTTTACACATACATCAGTTAACTTTCCACCAATAGTAATAATTAATTACCAGCTAAATAAATTATCGAACAAAGAGAGTAAGTACAGACGTAACAACTAGCATGAACAAAAAAAGAAGAATCTAAACAATTACAAATAAAATTAATAAACTCACTTGCTTCTTAAATTGAGAAGCAGAGGCGTGGAAAATATATATGGTTGTTCTAATTCTCTTTCTTGTCGTACGCATATTCAACTAAGTTAATCTTTAACTCCCTAGCTCATTTCGTTCATATCTGAGCCAGGGAGTTAAAGAGTTAAAGATATAAAAGAGTGATGTAACTCTTTGGATATAAAAGATGTAATCACTCTTTTCTTAACAGTGAGTTATTCTGCGCATCGCTACCGTGGGACGCCCTGTATAGCACAATTTATAATAGTAGTGATGACGAATTTTCGATATTCCTGTTATCGATAATTGACTTTCAAAATCAGTTAGGATATCCATACTATTTAATAGTAGTGATGCCGAATTATCGATAGTCTTGTTATCGAGAGTTCATCTTAAAAATAAAAACCAGTTAGGATATCGATAGCACACATCACATTTGATAACAGTCGAAAAGCTTATTATTTCAAAACAATTACACGGCTTACTTGCTAATAATATATCCATTGAGATAGGCATTCAATATCTATCAAGTTATCATCGTCCGTTTTCTTTGGATTCTCATTGCAAAGTTTCATAATTTCTGTTAGGTACTATGGCTTGCAACAATTTGTGCTTTAAAAAGCATTGCGAAACCTTCAACGAGCCAAAAGGGAAAGGCTAAGATGGCTGGAGGTTTAGAGAACGACGCACCGGAGATACAGCCGAGAATGTCCCCGGTCGATCGCTTTTCGGCGATATTCACTTGCACACTGTCTGCGCGCACGCTACTGTACACACGGCGTCAGATCAACCAATCCAAAACTGTCAAATTTCTACAATCAATTTTGAACTTTAGTGTTTGGTACTAAGGATCAATATTCATTAGAAAATTTTGACAGTTTAGGGTAGGTTGAACAGACGCCGTGTGTACGTACGCTCGATCGGAATGGGGCGCAAGCGAATATCGCCGAAAAGCGATCGACCGGGAACTTCCTCGACTGTAAGTGAATTGATCCCGAGAAACTTGGGCGCTGAATTAAAGTGCTAGTAGTGTGGAGCTGGAAGCGGCTAATTAATAGAATACTATCGCCAAATCTTTTCCCTTGGGTGACGTAAAAGGCGACTAACGGACCAAAGACTTATACATCCAACAGCATAGATCAGCGATGGACTTGCCACCTATCACGCTAAACACATTTGCAGTTGTAACCACAAACAAAGTCACCAGCCACAAACAAAACGTGAACAACACTAGCTTATTATCGACATCGACTGCCATAGACAAAGTTACCAGTTATCCAAGAAGTCGTAACCTGTCTTTGGTAAGGCAGAGTCTGTAAGGGTCTCCGTGGATTGAAAGTCTGTGCCAGATGAAGCTTGACTCGATGATAGTAGACCGCGATTCTCCTCCGAGAGATCTGAAAAAGAAGACAAGTCACAAATAAATGATGGTGTTAACAATATATGTGCTGCAAATTGCCGTGCAGGTAGTGGTCATTAATAGAATACACCGCCCTATCCTTTCCCCTGCGTGTAGTAAAAGACTAAGGCTCGTATTCTAAAACCAAACTCACACTCAAATCTCTGCTTGAATACAGTTAGAAAGGGATGGTGTTATTCATCGCTTATATCGCCATCCCTCTCTAACTGTATTCAAGCAGAGATTTGAGTGTGGATATGGTTTTAGAATACGAGCCTAAGACTGCACATACATCCAAGCGGCGATGGGCTCACCACCTGTCACGCTAAACATGTGCTGTTATCATCTGGTTTTTTTTATAAAAGAAGGAGGCAAACGAGCAGGCGGGTCACCTGATGCAGAGTAATCACCGCCGCCCATGGACACCCATATAGGGTCTAACAATATCAATAAGCGAACGTTTAAGGGGAGCATCTATACATCACACTGAGCATGCTCACCAAATTTGGTCCAAAAATACATGCTCGTTACCGAGATAATCAACAAAACATCATTATTCACCAAAATTACACTTTTTCCAAACCCGTACAGGTACTATACGCACACAAAGATAGCCGAACATGCACACTAAACTCGGAGCACACTAAGCTATCTTTTTATTGACGTTTGCGTGCGTGTTAGTAAAGATACAGCATGTTTCACGATGTGCATTATTTTAATTGATTTAGTTTGTTAGAAAACATAACTTTGAAAAATCACTATAAAACTGGAGCCCATTTTTAGTCATTGTATTCAGAATGATGTATAGATACCGCCCTTAAACGTTCGCTTATTGATTTTGTTAGACCCTGTGTAGGCAGAGACCACAGATCTCCATTTGCTACGACCCTGACCTGACACACATCCTTTGCTTCACTCGTTAGTGACGACTTTTATCAGTTTAATAACCATTTAATAGTTTAACTCATTAAGCCAACACGAACGAAACGCTTACAGCTAAAACTATAGGCTGGCAAATTCGAACGTGCCATTCCCATGGATTTGTAAACGTCCGTCAGATTCCACTTTCGTCAGAAGCTGATTTTTTTATAATTTCAGTTCAGTTTCGTCGTGAATGACGGATGTGGATAACCTCTAATGACACTTTCGTCGGATTCCACTTTCGTCATAAATCGTCAGTTTCTTCCTAAGGAGAGAAGATCCTTATCCCATTAGTGATATTCATGACCTATAAAACAAAATTTTAAAAATATACTTTATGTACTATAATAAACTTAAACATAAAAAGGTGCTTACACCTATCCTACTCTTCACAAAATAATAAAAAGTTTGTTTTTATCAAGTACATATAAGTCTTTTTTCTATAAGTAATGTTAATAATTAAGGTAAAACAATATCATAATTATGAAACAATCGAGTCAATCGTTTCAGGGGAGGGCGGGCGACGGGAGGGGTGACATCTGCACAAAACTTAATTCCTACACTACCCGCGCTCTTCTTCCCCACCCCCGTCCCGCAGACCACAGGACTGTCACGTCACGTATGAATTTGCCAGCCTATAATAACCGGTCCATCTGTTGTTTTGTCTACTAGAGTTATTAAATTGATATAATTTGTATGTAACCGTGTCGAGTAGCGGTGAAAGAATACTACCACCCCCTCTCTACCCTTGGGTGTCGTAAATTGCGACTAACGGACTAAACACTGCATGTATATGGATGGATGTATATCCTACAGCATAGAGCAGAATGAATGCAGTCCTGAATGGGTTGAGTGATGGATGGATACCTCAGAATAATTTATTATTCTATGGTGGATACCTACCCATCCATCTATACTAATATTATAAAGAGGAAAGATTTGATTGTTTGTTTGTTTGCATTGAATAGTCTCCGAAACTACTAGACCGATTTGAAAAATTCTTTCACCATTGGGAAGCTAATCTTTCTTCGGGTGACATAGGCTATTAACATTTTCAAAAACTCGTCACGGGGTACGGGGTCCACGCAGACTTAGTCGCGAGCGGTCCGCTAGTATATTATAAAAAAGTAAACAATGTTCTAGACGATACAAAAATGCTAATAAACTTATATAAGTTTACTTGAATTACCGTGTCGCGTAGCGGTGAAAGAATACTACCACCCCCTCTTCCCTTGGGTGTCGTAAAAGGCGACTAACGGACTAAAGACTGCACATACTTACAACATAGAGCGGCGATGGGCTCACCACCTGTCACGCTGAGCACATGTGCAGTCGCTATTTGGTGAAAAGTGGACTATGGTAGAGGACTGCTTTTGCTGTCCTCGTTGCCTAGTCTCTGACTAACCCTTCGGGAATAATAGTCTTGATTTTATATCTTACTAATATTATAAACGCGAAAGTTTGTAAGTATGGATGGATGTTTGTTACTCTTTCACGTAAAAACTACTGAATGTATTTGGATGAAATTTGGCATACAGATATTTTATAACCTGGATTAACACATAGGATACTTTTTATCCCGATATTCCCACGCGAACGGGAACCACGCGGGTATGGAGCTTAAGTGAGGCAAAACAAGTTATGAGTAAGTGAAGCAAATGATGTGCGTCAGGATCTTTTAGCAAATGGCAAGCTGTGGTCTCCGCCTACCCCGCCGGGAAACGGACATGACGTACGGTCGGGGTCACCGTCGCTTTACCACTTAGCAGCGATTTTCGTATGAAGCGCACCGCCCGCCCGGGTACGTGCTTGTACCAAATAGACGACGCGGTGTGCAAGGGATTTTGACCTTTAAACTTGTAAAGCGACGGAGTCCGCCATTGTACGTATGTATGTATCTAGTATCTACATGCAAAAAATATACTTCCGATACTTTTATCGCATATTCTTGCTATTGCCACATCGGTACTCGTTTAAAACAGGGTTGCCATCTCGGCAAGTGTTTGTGTCACTATTATCATAAGCCTATAAACGTCCCTTGGACAGCAAAACGCACCAATGCATCGATCCTGAACTGACCCAGATTCAAATAAGGACTCGTTTATCCACCATAAGCCAACAATTATCCTACTTCCTACTAATATTATAAACGCGAAAGTTTGTAAGAATGGATGGATGTTTGTTACTCTTTCACGTAAAAACTACTGAATGGATTTGGATAAAAATTCAGCAAACAGATAGTTTATAACCTGGATTAACACATAGAATACTTTTTATCCCGATATTCCCACGGGAACAGGAACCACGCTGGTGAAACCGCGAGCGGCCGCTAGTTATTTCATATTTCGGACACACGGTAGGCCGAGGCGACGAAAGTCTTAGATTGTGGTTAGGACCACCGAGGGCAAAAGATCGAGTGGTTGCTCACCGACAAGATGGACCGATCAAGTAAAAGGACTCGTCCTCCTCCAAATTTTGCACGGTCGTAAAAGACGCGCTGGACAGGAGCCGGTGGAGGCAGATCATCCGCTCCAGATGTAATGCTGATGCTGACCACGATTCTTAGACATGAGGGACCGACATAGAGAGAAAGAGAGATAAACGTCTCACTACTGGGCACAGGCTTCTCCACATGGACAACATGGGGTGATTGGGCCGTTACTATAAAACTTAAGAATTAGTAGGACAGAGGTACTATAAACAAAACCGATGCAGTACCATTTTCAAAAAAATTTGCTTGCACGAGATGACCTGCATGGCTGCGTTCCGTGGCTTCACTCGAGTGCACTCGAGCGCACTCCGGCGCGCGCTCTACCCGTTCCGTGGTTTGGTGAAATTTTACTCTGACGGCTGTCAGAGCGTAGTTTCATCCTTTCTGTGGCTCAGAGCGCAGCAACCAAACAACCATCAAATCGGATGGTTGTTTTTCACTCTGACAGCTATTTTGACGTTTATATCATTGTTATAGTGTCAAATTTTGCAATTTAAGTCAAAACGTTTCGAAAAATTCGGCCTGTTTGTTTCGTATTGTATTACTTTTTAATAATAGGTTTAAATATTGTATAAAAGTGGAAAAAATGTAGACAAAAAAAGAGTTTTCTCTCATTTTGGACAGGAATACTTCAGAAGAGGTTATAAAAACAACTCGATCGTTCCGTGGCTCAGTTGCAACTCAAACGAGTTAAACTTTAACCAAACTTTTACACCCAGAACGACGGAACGCACTCCATAGTTAGTCCCACCTATTGTTTGACATTGACCAATGACGACGAACCATTTATAATTGTTGGCATGTTTGTGGTGGCCATACCCGTTCCGCCTTTTGTTTTCATTGATTTAACGACATACAAAACGTTCCTTTTTTAAATCTTGACTGCCTTCACAATTTTATCATTTTTGAGTTAATAGAGGGATGTTGTAGCAAAAGTTTAAACATATGCAGGCAAGCCGGTACCATAAATTAGACAAATGCAAATGAAAATAGCCCATAAGGTGGTATACTTACGGCTGATACCGGTAAGCGCTTAGCTTTCATCTCACCTGATGGTAAGCGACGATAAAGCCGAAGGTGGAAGCGCGCTTCACCCGGAATCCTCAACCACTGAGGAACTGGCTATCTTATCTCAAAACGGTTGGAACACAACAATGCTATAAACATCGTTCTTATAGCGACAGACTTAGATAAAATAGTGGTAGCTAGCCAGGCGGACTTAAGGGGAGGTATTTCGAGCGCTTCCTTCTCGTTCTCTCGACGGTACAACGGTAAGGGACGGGTATAACAGCGAAGCGGCGCGAATAATCGCGTTTTATATTTTAAAAAATTGATAGATGTAATAAATAAAAAACCATCGGTTATAATAACTCAAGTTATTTACGAGCTTCATTTTAGTAAATGACTCACAACATCAAATCACTTATTTTAAGAATAAAACCTGGAAAAGAAGATAAAATGACACAAAAACATGTAACTTTGTGAATTTATTCTATCGAGCCAACTTTATCAAATCGTGTTTCTATCGGGTGTATTTCACAGATTAAAGCCTCAACAATATTTCATAATTTTCGCAGATTTTAATTTTACTGTTTACTACTTCAAAAAGTAATTCTAAGAACGGGTTATTTTAATTTTTCACTAACACCTAGCCTTAACAGCCCTACCACCAACCAAAATATATGTGCAGTCTTTAGTCCGTTAGTCGCTTTTTACGACACCTAAGGGAAGAAATGGGTAAGTAGTATACTCCCCTCTTTGTCGCATACTAACCTAATTCATGCACTCCTGGCTTATCAACCTGCAGTGCGATTCTCTAAGTTAAAACCTTGGTAGCAGCGGCTGCCGCAGCGCTGAGAAATGACTGTCTCCTTCATATCCATAGAATTGGAAAGAGACAGCAGATCACAGCCATGCGCGCAGCGTCTATGTGTCGCTTAGAGAATCGCATAGCTGAATGTGATGTGTATGCGGATGGATGGAAGGATATCTTGAAATATTGTGTAACGTTTTGCGAGAAGGATGAAAGCGTCCTCTTTGTTGTAATTTTGTGATTTGATGTTTTTTTTTTAATTTAATCTGTTATTGTTCTGTATTTTAGTTTTTCTTTATTCTGTGTTCTCATTTGTTACATATATTTTACTTTACTGTTTACTGTCATTGGTGTTTGCACCGTTGTATTTGCAGAAATAAATAAATAATATTGTAACTGCTGTTAATTTACATATGTCTGCCATCCCTAGCATAGCTTAGCTAGGAAGTGTTGCTAAACATTGGAGTCACGCAACCGTGTAGCTCGGGTGAATATCAAATAGACAGACTGCACATACATCCAACAGCATTGAGCGGCGATGGGCTCACCACCTGTCACGCTGAGCACATGTGCAGTCACTATTTGGTGAAAAGTGGACTATGGCAGAGGACTGCTTTTGCGGTCCTCATTGCCTGGTCTCTGACTAACCCTTCAAGGATAATAGTCGTAATTATATAATAATAATAAATAATACATATTTTTTATTTGGAACAAAATACATTGGCACACCTAATCTAGTAAGTACGTTGATAACTGCAATCGTATAAAACTGTGTCGCAGCACTAACGCCCGTCTTCGGTAATAACAGAAACAGCGTTCCAACAATTGCAATAAAAAATAAACACTAACTTAACTTACACAATGCCTCAAAGTGTGTTAGGTTGTGTAAATGTGTGTAATAAAATAAATGAAGCTATAACTACATTTTAAATAGCGAGAGAAATCATTCCGACTACGGAAGACATGCGATTCCCGTAGTAACTCGACGTGGCATGCAAAATTCTCATAAACACAGAAAAACGACGTTTTGTAGTCCCCTGTTTCCTCCTTCAGAACTGGACCAATATTTATTACTTTTTCAGCATCTGTTAAAGAAAGAGATTTTCTGTGTCTGTATATTTGATTTTTTGCATTAAATTATTTATTTAATAACCAAGAGCCTTTAAAATTTAGCGAAATCACTCCGTTTTAAGGCGTCTTTAGAAAGATTAAGTGGCTGGTTTAAAAAAAAAATCTCTTTCTTTAACCGATGGTGAAAAAGTAATAAAAATTGCTCCAGTTCTGAAGTAGGAAACAGGGGACTACGAAACGTCGTTTTTCTGTGTTTGGTATGAGAATTTTGCATGCCACTTCGACGTAGTGTTTCCTCTTGCACGGAGCGGCACAGGCGCATGGCGCTTGTCGAGGTCAATGTGTGTCTGGCCTATTTGTGGTTTGGCACTATTCTATGTGTATGATAACAAATACTGCGTGATGATCAAACCAATCCAATACCCATCATTTTAGGAATGACTTGACTTCAATGGTGGAGATGCTTCGACAGACACGTAAAGCGGGAAAGCCTTTGGTCCTAGTCATTGTTTTCATTTCTACTGGTAATCACTTAGGGCCCGTTGTTTGATCAGTAGTTAAGCATACTATTAGTTAAAAAGCGCTAGTTAAACTAACTATTAGTCAATAATGACAAAATATTGTTGTTTGATCAATAGTTAAGCTAACTACAGTTAAAAATGTTGACAATTTGTTAAAAAAGTTAACCATGCATAGACCGAGCAGTTATCTTTGACTATTAGTTGACATAAGAGAGGTTATTGCTGTAAACGTATTTGTAACTTACAATAAAATGAATTTAAATATTGCAAGACATTTTGAAGATACAGAAAGTTCTTCGGATGACGAAATTGTAATAGGTTATATTCTAAATCGACGCCCTAAAACATTCCGACATATCTTGCAGCTAGCCTGATGGTAAGTGACAACAGTGAAACACACTTAACCCGACCTGGTAATTGAACCCGGGACTCTGGATATCGAACTGAGCGCTTGACCACTCGGCCATCGGGGCGTTGAGAGATTCTTAGGATTTTTTTAAAACATTTTATCTGCGGCATCTTTGGATCGCTTAGTCATTCGTGTCGCGAGACACAAACACACATTCATAACTCATTCCGCGTGCATTTTGTAGACACACGCTACACGCTTGCATTCCTTTACGATGATCTACTCAAAGTTTTAAGAGGGTTTACGTATTTCGGTTTCCCATACAAATTTCTAAATCGAAATTTTTCAATACCAATAGGCTAATTTTGATGAAACTCGGCATGCTGAGGTAAAATATAGAGATCTAAATAGTTTGTTGAAAACATTTCCAAAAAACGTTTATTTAACTGAGTTATTGTGATTTTAAACTTTCTATAGTGGACTTTAAATTGCAATAACTCAGCCAAAATAAACCTTTTTTAAAAATGTTATCAACAAACTATTTAGATGTCCGTATTTTACTTTAGCATGCAAAGTTTCATTAAAATTGGCTTATTGGTCTTTAAAAATTTCGACTTGAAAAATTGTATGGGAAACCGAAATGCATAAACACTCAGTCTCTGTGGACTAGTGGTAGTGTCACCGTGTCGCGGACGCGGTGAAACAATACTACCACCACCTCTCTTCTCTTGGGTGTCGTAGAGGCGACTAACGGACTAAAGACTGCACATACATCCAACAATATAGAGCGGCGATGGGCTCACCACCTGTCACGCTAAGCACATGTGCAGTCGCTATTCGGTGAAAAGAGTACTTTTTTTTAAATAAAACTTTTCTACACACACACCAATTATCTAGCCCAAGAGAAGCTTCGAAGAAACTCGTTAAATGGTTACTAGACAACGGATAAACATACTTAAAATAATAAAATACATACTTATTATACATAGAAAACATCCAGACCCGAGACAATTTAGAAAAACAATTTCTATATTGACCCGACCCGGGGATCGAACCCGGGACCTCAGAGATGGCGACACCATGAAAACTGGTGTACAAACCACTCAACCAAGGAGATCGTCAAGGAGTCGTCGGAGGAGTACTTGGCAGATGTCTGCTTTTGCAGTCCTCATTGCCTAGTCTCTGACTAACCCTTCGGGGATAATAGACGTGATTGTAAATGTACGAGTATGTATGTGATCTAGTGGCTAAGAGAGTTACACCCAGAGATCCCGGGATCTTTGTGTACTTGGTTTGGCTAGTGGTAGGGCTTGTTAAGTCCGCCTGGTTAGTTACCACCATCTTATCTAAAGTCTGGCGCCATAACAATATTATTAATATTGGGATCATAATGTGGGGAAATAGTACAGATAAAAATAGAGCATTTATTGCGCAGAAAAAATGCATCAGAGCCATATGCGGAATCCCCCCTGACGAGTCCTGTAAACCAATGTTTCGAGATCTTGGTCTCTTACCACTGCCATCATTGTACATATACGAAGTCTGCAGCTTCGTTAAGAAGCATAGGAATTTATTTAAAATGGCAAGTGATATAAACTTAAGGCTTAAAAGAGACCCATATAAACTTGTCTTAAAAGATACACCAAAATCTGCCAAGTACAATAAAAGCTGCTTGGCAATGTGTGTGCGTATTTATAATAACATTCCTAAGGATCTTAAATTGCTAAACACTAATCTTTTTCAAAGAAAATTGTATAAGTGGTTAGTTGAGAACACATTTTATGACATAAAGGATTTTTTTTTGTTTTGATTAATAATGATATTTACTATATAATTTAAAATGATTTACTTGCTTAATGTTATTGTTTAATGGATTTTAATTATTGAAAATATAAGAGTATTACTGAGAGGACTTAATGTTTGCATGCTATTATAAAATGAGCTTGATATGTGATCTATGTATTTTATAATGTAACATCTTTAGACCATGTCAAAGTGCAAATAAAAAAAAATAGCATTGTTGTGTTCCGACAGTTTAGAGATAAGATAGCCAGTTCCTCAGTGGTTGTTATAAAGCGAGCTTGTATCTTCGGAATTATCGTTATCACCGACAGGTGAGATGAATGCCAAGTGCTCATTCAAAACAAAAAAAAACAAATATTGTACTGTTGCTGCTCAGCTGTGAAGTGGCGGCTCAAAATTAGGCGACTAACGGATAAAAGACTAGGTACTCATAAATTTTTCTCTCTCTCATCCTTTGGGTGTCGTAAAAGGTGACTAATGGATTTAAACTGCACATACATCAAACAGCATAAACCGGCAATAGGCTTACCACTGATCATTCTGAGCACTTCCTATAGGTTCCTGGCCGATTTCTTCAATAGGTGTCTTGAAGAAGGAACTTTTCCAAATTTAATGAAGCATGCTAAAATCATTCCATTGTTTAACACTGGTGACAAAAACAACCCCTCTAACTTTAGACCAATTTCTGTTAGCCTTTTTTAAAGTTTTTGAGAAAATTATTTACAATCAATTATTGTCTCATTTTGCAATTAATCAACTTTATCATGAAAAGCAGTTTGGTTTTACTAAAGATAGATCTACAACTGACGCTGGAGTTGCGCTTCTTAAACACATTTTTGACGCCTGGGAGGGTAAGCAAGATGCAATAGGTATTTTCTGTGATCTCTCAAAGGCATGTGATTGCGTTAGTCATGAAAATTTAGTTAATTAGTTAGAGCATTATGGTGTCTCAAAAATAGCACTGAGCCTTTTTCAATCATACTTGTCGAATAGAACTCAAAAAGTTGTTATTAATGGTGCTGTGTCTTCAGGAGCACCCATAACTATAGGCGTGCCCCAAGGGTCAATATTGGGCCCATTACTTTTTTTGTTTTACATAAATGACCTGCTCTTCTTTGCTAGAAACTTCTGCGAGACTGTACTATTTGCAGATGATACGGCTCTTATTTTTAATGTTTAAAGAGGCCTTGAACATGTTGACGATGTAAATAGTGCACTTTGAAAGGTATTACATTGGTTCACTATTAATAATTTATTACTGAATTCAGCAACAACAAAGTGTGCTAAATTTTCTTTACCTAATGTAAGACAGGTCAGCACACAAATTAAGATGAACGATAATGTAGTTGAATTAGTAGATTCTACTGTGTTTCTAGGCATTACTCTGGATTCACGCTTACAATGGGACCCACATATTGATACCTTGTCAGGAAGACTGAGTTCAGCTGCATACGCAGTTAAGAAAATAAGGCTTCTAACTGATGTTGAGACGGCAAGAGTAGTTTATTTTAGTTATTTCCATAGTGTGATGTCTTATGGCTTAGATATGTTGTGGGGCTCCGCTGCTAATATTGACGATGTATTTATTCTACAGAAAGAGGCAGTCCGCGCCATATACAACCTCAAGTCTAGAGACTCACTCAAAGATGTGTTTTAAAAAGTCGATATATTAACTATTGCTTCACAATTTATTTTTGAAAACCTTATATGTCAAGAAGTATGATAAGACATTTGTTAAAACTTGTGATGTTTATAACTTAAACACTCGTAGGAAAAATAAGTTTGCCGTCCCTAGTTTTAGACTTCATAAAACAGGTGACTCTTTCTTGGGTAAATGTGTAACGTTTTTTAACAAACTTCCACTAAATATTACTGAAATTTACATACATTTAAAGCCCATGTTAAAAAAAACCCTCATAAGTAAAGGTTATTATAAAGTGGAAGATTATGTAAATGACATATATGTATGGACATAGTGCATGTACGAGCATAACATATTATGTGTAATTTGGTAACGACATATTGTTTTGTAAATGTCGTTACTTCTATATTATTATAAATCTGTGGAGTTTCTTACGCCCGTTCTTCTCCACAGCTAAAAGACTTCCTGAATGGATGGGGTGGGTGGGCGGGTGCCCATCCATCCAAATAAATTTAGACGATTCAAAATGCTTATTTTAAATTTATTGAATAAAGAAATTTTGAGTTTGAGTATTTGAGTTTAGTTAAAACGTGGAGTGTGGCAGTGCACTGCTTCCGCGGTCTTCATTGCCTAGTCTCTGACTAACGCTTCGGGGAGAATAGCCGTCAGTGTATGGTATTAATCTTCTACAGTAAAAATATAATATAGTGGTAGCAAGCTAGGCGGACTTAAGACGAGTCCTGCAATCAACCTAACAAAATGTAAATTCATGTGCCCCACTAGGAATCAAACCTGGGACCATTCTCAGAACGTTGTTGCAACCAAGGGAGTAAAGAAAAAAAAAAGAAAAAAAATTGTTATTGTAAAAAAAAGGAAAATTGGTCACCCATCCCGCGAACTGGCCATCGCGACGTTGCTTAGCATGCACGATCGCATGCCAAGCTTCACCGTGTCAACACATACGTGACTAGACGCTCATTAGTCATCAGTCATCACAAACAAGGCTAACTGCCGTGCCCTATCGTTGTTTAATTACCTCTATTGTTTTATAATTAGTCAACTGTCTGTTTGATAAACATTGTCTAATGTAGCCGGAATAGTAACATGTCATATAATAATAATAATAAAGAATTGAAATTGTCAATAATATGGCTTTGTCACTAATATTATAAACGCGAAAGTTTGTAAGTATGGATGGATGTTTGTTACTCTTTCACGTAAAAACTACTGAATGGATTTGAATGAAATTCGGTATACAGATAGTTTATAACCTGGATTAACACATAGGTTACTTTTTATCCCGATATTCCCACGGGATCGGGAACCACGCGGGTGAAACCGCGAGCGGCCGCTAGTAAATAATAACCGTGTCGCGTAACGGTGAAAGAGTACTACCACCCCCTCTCTTTCTTTGGGTGTCGTAAAAGAGGACTAACGGACTAAAGACTGCACATAACATACATCCAACATCACAGAGCGGCGATGGGCTCGCCACCTGACCCGCTGCGCACATGTGCAGTTGTTATTGGGTGAGATATGGGCTGTAGCAGTGACTTGATGTGTGGTCCTCATTGCCTAGTTCCTGACTAACCTTTGGAGGATATCTTGAATCTATGAATATATACACAATTAAGAAGATATTAGATAATCTGTGAGTGCGAGCGTGTTGCCGTTGCGTTTATTAGTCTGTTAGTCGCCTTTTACGACACCAACGGAAGAGATGGGTAAGTAGTACTTATTCTTTTAATTAAAGAGTCACCACCACACAAGATATTGTAATTGTTTCTATTATCATTGTCATTAGCTTCCCGACGCTATTTTTAAAGTAAGTAATTTGTAACATAGCTGTTGGTCTTTCTATGAATAATTAAATTGTCAGTCCGATAGTAAATAGAAAATTGAGGTAAGAGGGTGACATTCTCATTATAGGTCAGGTCAAGTGTACCCTGAAACGACGAACATGTAGTTATGAAGAACGTTATGAGAGTATCTGCGTCGGGCAGGAGTACCTGGAATCGCGTCCCTCATCATGAAACACCAACTCAGGTGGAGTGGACACGTCATACGCATGGATGATAGTAGACTGCCCAAGGCAGTGTTCTATTCGGAATTGTCATGTGGAAAGCGCAAACAAGGAGGGCAATATCTGCGCTACAAAGACGTGCTGAAACGCAATCTTGTGGCCTGTGACGTTCCAACGGATGACTGGGAAGAGCTTGCACGACGTAGACCAAAATGGCGTCATGCCGTCCACTCTAGGGTAGGGATAGTTACGAAAAAGAGCGCTTAGAGGATCTTGAGGCAAAACGTCAAGCACGAAAGACTCGTTTAAAGCCTACAATATACCTACACCTTTAATTCGTCAGGCCAGCTACACTGTGCGCGTTGTGTGTGATCGTCTCTTTAGGACAAATTTATGCAGGCCGTCATGAATGGGTGCGCTCGTTATCGTGCTTATTTTACGGTGGGGAGCGCTCTTATTATTTTGGACTGCATCGGCTGCTTACCATCAGGCAGGATGCAGTCACTATGACGAGTCATATAAGCAAAAAAAAACACGAAGTTTGGTTTCGCAAGTCACATCCGAGCATATCACAAAGACCAGCTTTAACAAATCGTAAGAGTCGCCGCCGCCGGATACGGTGAGGAGGACATGATGATGATGATGATGATGATGATATGAGAGTAATTGAAGCACAGGATGACTGTCAGGATTGTAGCAAAGTATGAATGTATGTATACACCGAGATGTTTCATTGGTTTTGGAGCCGAAACCCTGTTCATGTTTATCATCAGTAGAAGCTATTTACCTTGTAAAACTAAAAATATGAGCATAAAAATACATTAAAAAATATAAATATAAAATGTAAGAACCCTTAGTACCGGACGATCTTATCAAAGTCAATGACCGAGGCGCCTCAAACGCTCCGCCTACCCCCGCCCGGCCGGGAAAGTTCATAGGGGTCACGGTATACGAGTAGACAAGGATGACGTTACTACGTGTTTTCGACAAAAAGTCACATTTACAACTTTTTTTTATTTGCTCGTAAAGCGATTATTATTTCATAAATAGGTACAACACTTTTTTATATTATAACGTTTTCGGCTCCAAAACCAATAAAAAATCTCGGTGGATATGTATGTAGGGTTGCAACAATGTACTCACCACTGCTCGACTTGACAACGCTACACCTATAATCCCGATCGAACCTATCGTTCTGAGGACTCTTAAAGTTAGTCTTGAAGAAGTTGTCCGACGAAGCCACAATCTGCGTCTGCACTCCTCCCACCAAACACTCTCTCTCTTCGTCTTTACTCTTAAAGTTGCTGATAAACTTGCTTATAAAACTTGGTGACGTCACCTCCTGTTCATCCTTATAAGTCTTTAAAACATCATGAGATTTTAGAGCATTCTTCAGCTCTGATACAACTTTGGAGTGGGACATTGCTAGTTCGGTCATGACTGGAAGAGGGGAGGTAGGTTTCACATCTTTGGGTGATCGGTGTTCGCTCAGTATGCAGAGATTCAGCTGACTCTTCGTTTGGTAGATGAAGGGAGCTGAGTGCTCGTCTCTGTAACAAAGAAAAAGCATAATCATACAAACGTTTATAATTACGACTAATTATTATCCCCGAAGGCTTAGTCAGAGACTAGACAAAGAGGACCGTAAAAGCAGTCTTCTGCCATAGTCCACGTTTCACCTACATAGCGACTGCGCATGTGCTCAGCGTGACAGCTGGTAAGCCCATCGCCGCTCTATGCTGTTGGATGTGTGTGCAGTCTTTAGTCCGTTAGTCGCCTTTTACGACACTCAAGGGAAGAGAGGGGGTGGTAGTATTCTTTCACCGTTACGCGACACGATCATTACATATTATACTTAAAGTAAAGTCGCCGTTTTCCTGTGTCTATGGCTTTGCTTTATTCTTCTAAACTGTAAATCAAAAACGAAAGGGTCAAGAAAATACCTAGGAGCCCCTTTGGACTGGAAGCAAAAAGCACGCCGTGTCACCAGTACAGGATTACCACGAGGTTCGATGTTAGTTTATTAAATCTATTTATTCGATTTGGTTAGGGCACCGCGCATCGCGGATACATAAACCACGCAATGAATTTTTATACGGTTTTCACTAATAAAAAAAGCCTTAACTGAGGATGGTATGTTTATAATTTGTTGATATTTTGTGCTTACAAAATGGCTGAAATATGAAGGTGTTTCTAAGTCAGCGTGGACGAAGGCGCGGGCAGAGAGGTACCCTAAACCGTATAAAGAAGTTTGAAGACCTGCATGGTCGAGTGGCCAGCACGCCGGTTGTGGCGTCGCGCCATCTCTATTATGCCTATGATCATCATGATGACTGTTCCGTGTCGCGTAGCGGTGAAAGAATACTACCACCCCAACTCTTCCCTTGAGTGTCGTAAAAGGCGAATAACGGACTAAAGACTGCACATACATCTAACAGCATAGAGCAGCGATGCCGATGGGCTCACCACCTGTCACGCTGGGTACATTTGCAGTCGCTATTTGGTGAAAAGTGGACTATGGTAGAGGACTGCTTTGCTGTTCTCATTGCATAGTCTCTGACTAAGCCGTCGTGAATAAATAGTCGTGATTATATGTATGATTGTTCCGACCGGTTTCCGACCAAATAATTAGGAACGCAATGAAAATGGAAATTTATTATTTTTTAAATTTTGAAAATTTGGGAGTGTTTTAGCGCCATTATTTCAAGTCTACAATAATTACAAGTTGCTAAATAGACTGAGTTCTGATAGTAAACTGCATGTGCGACGTCCTGCAAAGCATGTGTTGAATAATAAATACACCACAAAACAAGTAAAGCATGGAAAGTTTGGGGATGTTTCTCTGGATATGGTGTGGGCCCCATGAAAAAAATTGAAGGTAATCTAGATCAATTAAAATACAAGAACATTTTGGAAGAAACAATGCTTCATTAGGCTGAGACGTTATCAGTGACCTGGTTATTTCAACATCCAGGTTTTTTTTTCATTTACATTACTTTACAATACTAACATTCACTCTTTCCCTAGGTGTCGTAAAAGGCGACTAACGGACCAAAGACTGCACTGCACATACATCCAACAGCATAGAGCGGCGATGGGCTCACCATCTACGCTGAGCACATGTGCAGTGCAGTTGTAATTTGGTGTGCTGTGAACTATGACAGTGGACTGCTTCTGCGGTCCTCAATTGCCTAGTTGCTAACTAAGCCTTTAAGATAACAGTAGTAAATCTATGCATGTAATTATGTATGTTAATTCTTTTCTACTGACCTGTAAGAAGTGTTTTCGTCCTGTATAATTCGCTGTCCATGCTCTCTCCCGAAGAAAGTCATCAGATCGTCCTGGCGTACGGGCGGATCATTTAGGTCAAAGTCCAATGTGTCCAGAAGGGTGTACTTGAGTGCTATCTCCGGCTTGATTATTGACTCATTTATTATTTCCGCCTTAAACAATGACAGTAAATATATTATTATATAATTTTAAAATTGTGTAGCATGGTGATCTATAAAATTATAATTATAGAAGAAAAATTACAATGTCTTTGAATAATTAACATTAAACAGTTATTTCGTAACCTTTAGTAAATTATTTTTAAGTGTTTTAAATAATATTTTTTATTGTTATTCTTAACATTACATAAGACTTTAAGCACAGTCACCGGTGACGGACAAACAATTAAATTCAATTGTGTCTGGTTTTTTGGCATTCAATGTGTCAAGTATACACCTAATTAATAATAATTTACCGCTTGTAAAGTTTGTGAGTTTGCCTGGAGAAGGTAAGCTTCTCTAATTCTTATAATTTAAAAAAATATTTTATCAATATTTAGAATGGACTTTCAGAGTGGACATAGGCTATATGTTACACTGTATAATAATTAATTAATTATAATGATGGAAGAAAGCCACGCTATGATTGATCTCCAACTAAATAATATTTTGTACTAGTTAAACATAATAACAAAATAGTTCTATTATACTGATTAACCTGACTGATTTAATAGAGTATTTTTAGGCTAATTATGAATAATAATATCACATGCTGAGCTCATCTGCAGTAGTTATCTGGTGAAACATGGACATTGGCTAAGGACACATCTTGCGGTCCTCATTGCCTATTCCTTGACTAACCCTAAGGGGATAAAAGTTGTGAGTGTATGTACAGTCACGATCACCAATATGTATACACTTTGACTCTTATTCCATTGTATTAAGAGTTACAATTGTTTACATATTTTTGCTCGAGACTGTATCAAATGTGTACATTATTGTATGTAATTTATCAATTAAAGATGTGCAGGTTCTAATCCTGCTAGTGGAAAACTAAATTTATATTTGTTTGCTACTAAATTTGTGATAAAATTTATTAAACAAAACAAAGCTAAAGCCACTTGGGGTCTCATAAGATTACACACATCACAGAAAAGAATGTTAAAGGAATCAATGCAATGTCTAAAAAATAATAACAACGAAATTACAACACCACAAGAAATTGTAAATTTTTTAAATAGTCATTTTATATCACAAAACGTCAATAACTACAATCCGAATTCGAACCAACGTGAATATCTGCTGAGTTGTGACCCTATTATAAGTAGTTTGTTTTTTGAGCCTACCGATAGGTGTGAAATTGTTAGTTGTGTCAAAGCGCTCAAAAATAAGAAGAGCAGTGGATATGATGATGTAACAATGCAAGTAGTCAAGTCCTGCATAGAAATTATTGCTACGCATTTAGTATTTATTATCAACATGATGTTAGAGACAGGCTGCTTTCCTGACAGTTTAAAAATTACAGTGATAAAACCACTTCATAAAAAAGGTCCTCGAAATTTAGCGGATAATTATAGGCCTATTGCTCTCCTTCCTGCCTTTTCAAAAATATTTGAAAAGATATTATACTCAAGAATACTGGATTTTCTTAATAAACATGAAGTACTACAAAATAACCAGTATGGGTTTAGGAAAAATTTGTCAACTACCATGGCAATATATCGTTTTCTTCAGGAAGTGTGGCAAGCAGTTGACAAGAAGAGACATTGTGCGGCTCTTTTTATAGACATGACGCGTGCTTTTGACTGTGTTGTACACCCTATTCTAATTACTCAACTTGAAAAAATTGGCATTCGTGGAATCGCATTAAAATTGATTGAATCATATCTTGATAATAGGCAGCAAAAGATAAACTTAACTTTTCTAAATAAGCACACAAAAACCCTTCAAAATGTTGAATCTGGACTTCAAACAATACTAATGGCAGGGTAGTATTTTGGGTCCTCTATTGTTTTTGGTTTACATTAATCAGCTCCCTAAAGTAACGAAACATCTTTGTGTAATGTTCGCAGATGATGCATCATTTCTGTTCATTAAAGATAAGGACATATGCTTTGAAGAATATAAATCTGACATAAAAATGACATTAAATAAATTAATATTATATCTCAAGTCTCTAAATTTAACAGTTAACTTACAAAAAACAAATATACTGCAAATAAGAAACTACAAAAAGGAACAACTTAAACTTAACATAGAACACAATAATATTGTTATAAATGAAATCGAACGCACAGAATTTCTAGGTATAATCCTCGATACTCACCTAAATTGGAAATTTCATGTAGAAAAAGTAAATAATAAAATAAACAGTTACTGCTATGCGCTGTCTGTGCTGGTCGATGTTTCCTCTATAGAAGTGGCTTTAAATGCTTACTACGCAAATGTCTATTCATTGTTGTCTTATGGAATAATATTTTGGGGTAATTCAGTTAATGTGAATAGTACATTTTTACTTCAAAAACGTTGCATTAGATTAATTTTTAGCAAACAAAACGATGAAAGTGTTCGAAGTACATATAGAGAAAAGGGACTCTTAACATTGCCTAGCATATACATTTTGGAAATGTGCAAATTCGTGAGAAATCAAATGTCGTTGTTTCCAAAAATATCAAATTCAAGAATAAGACAAGCTCCTTTGAGACGCTTCGATGCTTTGCAATTACCGCGAATAAGTTCTATGATTTTTGAAAAGAGTACTTATGTGTCCGCTATACGTATTTACAATAAATTGCCTATTGAATTAAAGTGCCATGCCGATTATAAATTTACAAGAAGGTTGAAAGAGTGGCTAATTACTAAAGCATTTTATAATGTTAATGAATATTATGATATAAAAACTTAATTAATTAATTAGGCATGCATGAATATTATATTATTAATAATAATTAACAATGTACAATAATAAATAAATGAATTAAGTAATTAATAAATAATAATAATAATATGTATAAATATTAATGAAATGTGATTGGAATTGTTTAATTTAAAATTATTGAATCGTTGAATGTGTTATTCTATTGTATGCCCGTTAAGGGTAACTGTTCTTACTTTAATGCAATGTAACCTAGCAAACAAAAATGTAACAGTAATGCAATAAAGTTTTATTCTATTCTATTCTAAAAAACCATTTTTAAACTCAATATTTTGGTCTTATTTTTTTTTTAAGTTTTCTTTAAAAAAATTTTTATTACAACAATATGACTTCGGTAATTTGTAACCAAAAATACTTATTTATTCAATTTATCAGAAACTTTCAGAAGTCTACAATAACAGTAATTAGTAGGTATGAATTTTATTAACTGTGCCCCTGAATAATTAAGTTTCATGTATTAAAACGACTAACATGCGATTAAGGAAAGTTAATAGGTAGGTAGTTTACTTACTTTTTCCTTTTCAGTGAGTGTTTCCCAGATATTTTCGTACGCATTCCTGGCTTCAACAATATCTTCGTGAATTTTAGTAGCCAAAGGGTTCATCGTACGGAAATATTCTTCCGTGAGAGCGCTTAACGCCATTCTAGCTATTAATGATTACGCACAGCACACAACTTTTTACTAATAAGTACCAATTACCGAGATTCACGTATTAATTATCAATTAAATTACACACATGACTCAGACTCAGATCGCGACCACTTCTTACAAACAATCCCAAATAAATAAAAATAAAAAATTGTTTGTACTATGGTACATGTACTATACTAGAGTGACATAACATAGACTAGCTAAAGTATGGTTGGTCTCATTCATCCACAGACTTAATAGAGATGCTACGGATGCTACGCATCAGACAGAAATCTCCGGTAGGTACTAAAAAAGTAGCCAATGGGAACCTCAATGAATCATTTTGACAAGCATAGATTAAAAAATAATTATTTCTTGAACTGGCATATCTTTTTTTTTAAAATATCTTTTTGGGTTAAGGAACTCATTCTTTCGGCCAAGTAACTGTTTTCTTGGGAAGATTTAAAATTTTTATTCAGAGTTAAACAAACTTAGTGAAATATTTCAAAAATTGTATTTTTTCACGAAATTTTCAATATTCTTAGTAGGTACGAAATTATTGATTTATTCGGAAAAATTACAATGTTTGAAATATTTCACTAAGTTTGCCTATCGCTAACTGGGAAATAAAATTAAACAAAAGATGAAAATTAACTTTTTTTTATTTTTCAGCTGTTTTATAATTCATGTACGCTTTTAACTGCATTGTAAGCAAACCTATTATGTTTTGGAGCCTGAAAACATCAGTACCTTGTAAAATTATATTTATAACTGAGCACCAATTGAAAATCGTTAGATGTACTGATCAAACATCGGATATACTATTTAAAAAAAACATCGGTTATAATTATATGCTTCACTCTTCAAAAAATCCAACGAATATTTAGTGGTTTTAATTATTTCTTTTATTTATTTAAAATATTTTTTGCTCTGGTTGTTTTTCCAAATATTAGTTGAATATTTTTGTTACATCTGGATCAGCTTTTTCGGTTGGGTGGGTTAATTAATTTTTATTTTTTGATATCATTTTGTACTCGAGGTATGAAGTCCATTTATGACTTTGGTTTTAATCTTTTGATATTAGCAGTTACTATTTGTTAATATTTTTGTGATGACCCACCCAGTATAAACAGCTGTATAAGCATGAGAATGTACATTGAGTCTCTTGCACACATATTTGAAATTCTTTGGGTTCAAAACTCTGAAAGTTAGAAGAATCTGGCGATGCTTCAAAAGTCTCTCGTGTATTTAAGGGATAAATATTATAAGGCTGAAAAAGTGCATGCAGTTTTAATAATTGTTCGCCTGAATCTTCTTCACATTATAACTCTCAGAGTGAAATTTTATTAACCTCGTTTTCAGTAACGACCTTAAAGTGCATTTTTAACATATGACAGTCAGGGTTATTATTTCTAAAATTGTATGATCTGTACAAAGAAATTTTCAAGTGGGTCTAAGTTAAAATATCTTGGGCGCAGCATTTTAATATTTTTTGTTTTATAATTTTCCCACATTCCAAATTTTAAGTAGGTACTGATGTTTCCTTACCTTGTTTATCTATAAATTTTATTATTTGAAGATTTTGTTCACCGCGGTCCTAAGGATTTTTCCTTTGGCTGCCTTATAATTGCTGGCTGCTCCATTGACAGAGTCAAATAGGTCGTCAAAGTTTACCATTTCAGACATATTTTTTAAAGTCTGACTTACAGCTTTCCCATCCAATAATTTGCTAAAAAAAAGAAAATGGGTTAATTTTTTGTAGTAATTATTTGATTAATAATTTTATTACAACTTCTTAAATATGTACTTACAAAACTCAGCAGTGTATGACAGGGGTTGCAGCTACTGTTTTCCTGAATACGAGAGCACAATCCTTTACCTAAAATAAGAAGAATATTATTTATTTATTAAACCATGTTCAAAGCCAGCAAACGTCTTCATTTGGACTTAAGTGAAAAGTTACCTTCATTATTTATTTCTGGTATGACATGTTCATCATCTAAATAGTTTGTGCAGAAGACGCATCTGTGCGTGGTTACAATCTGATTTGTAAACTTTTACTATATCACTCCATTTGGTTAATCAAGACTAATCTAGACTAGGTAAGAGACTAGATATACATAGGTACATACATTCATATAATCACGAATAGTATCTTCGAAGGGTTAGTCAGAGCCGTTAGTCGCCTTTTATGACACCCAAGAGAAGAGAGGGGGTGGTAGTATTCTTTCACCGGTACGCAACACGGTTAAGTAGTACTAGCTAAAACTTAATTTAAATTATTAAAATCATTATGTAACTACACTTACCTACTGTTTTCAATGGGTGCATTGGACAGTCCACTGGCTATTTTGTCATCAATAAACAAAGTCGGATATGCCCCGAGATGCAGCCGAGACTTTGAAGAGAAAAATCTTTTCTCGAAATGTTTCGCGCAAACTTATTTGCGCAGCACACTTAGATTAATTAAAACAATTTAAGGCAGCACATCATCACTTGGCCAAATTCACCACTTTAACTAGTTTTGGAGTTATAACTCAGTCTTTTGCACGTCTTTTGGAATATAAGCAAATTCACGACGTTACGTCTGCTGTTGCAGCCCACAACACTATTATAGCTTGAGAGGTTATTGATAAATATTGATGATCAAAATTTCACAATCAAAACTTTATCGGCAATGGCGGGCGATTGTTGTGATTTCCTTTCAAGGCGAGCCATCCACTTCTAGATAGCCTTATCCAGGTGGCGCCAAATTATTAGTGAATCGTTGACCAGACATGGTATACATAAAAAAGTACTTTGTGTGGTATACCACGAGCATCTTGAGATATATGTTTACATCTCTCTTGCAACAAAATCAGTAACATTAATGTGAATGTGATTCTCTCTCTCTCAACTTGCCGACCTAAACAAACATGGCGCATAGAGGAATGGCGGCGAAGGGGCGAGGAAGGAGTAAGAGGGGTGAAGTAAGTGTCAAAATCATTTATTGACCCATAGACACTAAAGGCTAGAAAGAGTTGTATGAAGATTACCGCCCGTGCATTCATCTCAATGGTTGGTCTCTTGTCTAGTCTTTTACGTCTATCGCAAAGGCAAAGAGAATGATTATAACAAGGCTTAAGTGCGAACTGGGCTTTATTTCCACAGGCAGAGCAAAAAAACGGACACCGGTTTTTCTACGTCTGTGGTCTGCGGTCGCCCGGTCGGTTTCTGATGAGTTATTGGATTGGAACATTATTGGACTTCTTGGCGGGAAAGTGAAGCGTCATGTCTTCAGTTTTGTTTTATTTTCCAAAATTTGTGTTTTTTCGAACATTAATGTGAAATAATAGTGGATTATTAACCGTTAAGTGTTTGTGAACGTGCATGAGTGTTGGCAAATGAAACAAAACAGTGCAACATCACTTTTCAAATTCTCTCAAGTAGTCCGCGTGAGACCTCAGTAAAGTCCCACATCTTTACTGAGCACAGAACACTATAACTCCTAGCGGAGAAGAATAGCAACTTCATACAAATTATAAGGCGACAGAAATGCTCGCCAGCGCCATCTCTGGTAGACCCTAGTAAACCATTATAGCGCGTAAATTCAAAAACTGTATAGGGATATTAGGTTTTTTCTATGTACCAAGCATTCCCCAGGTGGGTACTATTCTTTCAAATAGTACCCATCTGGAGAAGTGGCTTGGCACGAAATAAGAAGTCCCCTATTACTAAAAGTAAGGGTTTAAAAAGAAAACCATGGTAGAAAGGAATAAGAATCATTTATTTAGCTCGAATCACAGTACGTGTCAGTTGGAAAATAAATTAAAACGATCAACATGTTTCGCTGAATGTTCAACATGTAAAAAAGTAAAAAGATATCAAAAGGTAGCTACTATGTCAATTAAATTACTCGTCAATTCAGTGCAGCACGACTTAAGGGGATCCTGCACGAAATTGTGAAAATTTACGTATTTTTAAGTTACTTGTACTATGCGCTGAATTAGTTAAATACTTAAAAGAACTTACGTAAGTTAGCCTGATCTTTGCACGAGGTCGTGGCCTTGTTGAAATTTGAAACAAATTCTTTAAACAATAACAAACAATAATAATTCATAAATCGAATGACTCCTAAATACATTTTTTTGACAACTTTCTTAATTTTACGCATGAAACAATAATTCTTACATGAAAATATTTGTATTGATATTTCGCAGGTCGCCCCCATCTTAAAAAAGTAAATTTTATTTTCTAACACAAGCGCGTGATGGTTTTGTACATTTCGCAGAATAAAAACATTGCTATAGTCAAATGACTACGTCTGAAACTTCAAAGCAGAATAGTTCTAATTTTAAATATCAATATGATTGATTTGCTTTAAAGTTCAATGAACTTAGGTCAGGTTTTGCGATCGCGCGGCACCCTCTTAACTAAATTGATAGGACTAAACTTAATTTTAGCATTCTGTTCTTGGCTTTTCGATACAGAAAGAAATTGAATTTAGTTTAGTAGTGTTAATTTAATTAAGTAGTGCTGCACCGAATTCACACGAATGAAGTCATGGAAAATAATTTATATTATACAAATCACATACCTAAAATCCTTAAATAATGAAAGTCTTTATTTTCTACGAACTCTTTGATTGTGTAAATGATTTTTTTGATGAGCTAAGTATTTTTTGACTCTTATATTTTTTGGTATCCGATTATAGTGGTGGAGAATAAAGACTCATCAATTACATAATATCAGTTTCTGAAACTGTTGCAAAAAAACATACCTCCATATAAATCCAGCCAAATTCGATGACAAATGGTTGTAAACAGATTACTGTCATTTCTTTGTGCAAATATCTAGTTTCACACGGATTTTTACTTTTTTTTGAGAGAGATTCACAAGAAAACAGTTAATAACTATCGTGTCCTTCTTCCAAAAAATCAGTAAAAATCCGAGTGAAACTAGATATTTGCAAAAAGAAATGACAGTAATCTGTTTACAAACATTCGTCATCGAATTTGGCTATACTCCATAGGTATAATAAGGTTTAAAGACATTTATTCTCATACAAACATGTAGTTCATTAACAATGAGATAAAAAACACAGATATATCTAAATAAACATTTATTCTCCGGCGCAACGGTAACACTAATTAGGTAATAAGTAGTAAGTAGGTAATTGGTTATAGGGTGCACACGTATTCCCTAAGCTTTGACCTAAATAAGTTAATGGTATCACATTCTTTTATGTTATTAGGCAATTTATTGTAATGCTGAACGCCCTCAAATAATATTGTTTTCCTCCCATAGTTTGTTCGTATTTTAATTAGGTGTAGTTTGTGCTTATTTCTTAAATTGTGTGTATTTACTTTTTTGTGTATCTGTATATTGGACTGTATAGAATTATTAGTTGTATTTCTAATAAAAACACAAGTGGAGTATATGTATAGCTGTCGAAGATTTAGTAGCTTAGTTTTTTTATATAATTCTTTTGTAGACATTAAGTAGTTGTAACAATGAAGCACCTTTATTATTTTGTTTTGTGTTCTTTGTAGTGGTTTGAGGTTTGTTTCCGCAGCGGATCCCCACACTTCTATAAGATAATTGAGATGCGATTTTACTAATGAATTGTATATAACAGAACGTGCTCTGGCGGGGATACAGTTCACTGTCTTACGTAATGCTGCAAGCAAAGATGTTAATTTCGATTTTACGTGATCAATATGAAAAGTCCACGTCAGCTTGTCATCCAGCCATAACCCAAGATATTTTTCTTTGTTTGTTTGTTTAATGACGTTATTATTTATCGTAAGAGGAGTAAAATCTGGTATAGGCTTATTTTTTGCTGCAAAAATCATAAAAGATGTTTTTGAGGCATTTATAGTCAAGAGATTGTATTTTAACCATTCGTTCAAAATATGAAGGTCATTTTGAGCTTCATTTATTATTTCTTGAATGGACTTACCAAAGTAGAAAATACAAGTATCGTCCGCGTATAGTGTCAATTGTCCTGATAAACCAATTTTATTTATATTATTAATATAAATTAAAAAAATTAACGGACCGACTATCGACCCCTGCGGAATTCCGTAATTTATATTTTGCGGATTACTTTCGAAGTTATCGATCTTAACAATCTGTCGTCTGTTCTGTAGGTATGAGGCAAACATGTTAAGGGCTGTTCCCGTTATGCCCATGTTACACATTTTTTGGAGAAGCTTTTTATGACTTAAAGTGTCAAAAGCTTTTTTTATATCGATAAATATTCCTAAAGCAATACATTTTTCGTCTATAGATGTTTTAATTTTTGTCACTAGGTCAATAGTTGCTGATAATGTACTTGACTTCGGCCGAAAACCGTACTGTTGATCAATAAAAAAGTTTTTTTCCGTTAGGTAATTATTTAAACGATCGTATAAAATTCGTTCAAAAACTTTTGATATAATTGGCAATACTGACACCGGTCTATAATTACTTGGATCAGTTTTGATCCCTGACTTATAAATGGGGCTAACCTTTGCAACTTTAAGTGTATCAGGGAAGACACCTTGCTTTAAACATTGATTTATACATTCTGTTAAACTTTCAGATATGACATCTTTTAGACAATAATAGCTTTTGCACTTATTCCGTCTATTCCGGTGCTGGTGTTAGTATCAAGATGATCAATAATTTGCTCAACTTCCTCCTCAGTACAAGGTTCAAAATTGCTCAAGGTCGAAACGTGATTGTAATCGTCCTCGTAAAATAAAATATTGCCTATATTATCGTGATAATTTTGAGGAATGTTGTTAGCTAAATCTTGTCCTACTGAAGCAAAAAATGAGTTAAAATAATTGCAGATAGCAATACCCTCTGTAATGGGCCCCGAATCCGATATTAATTTAGGAGGAATTGTGTTTGTTATTGTTTTATTTTTTTGCTAGGCTATTAATTAATTCCCACATTTTTTTAGGGTTGTTGTGGGAGTCTGAAAATAATTTATAATAATATTTATTTTTATGTGTTTTTATCATATATTTAACGTTTATCTTTTCTTTGTGGAAATTATTCAATATGATTAGATCGTTTGGATTATCTTTACTTTGTTCCCATAGTTTATTTCGCAAGTTAATTGAATTTATTATATTTTTATTTATCCAATCGTCTTTTGGTGCGTTTAAATATTTTATTTTATCTATTTTACTTTTATTTATTTGTTCTTGTATACATTTTTCAAAATAGTAATAATCATTATCATTATTTAAGTATTTAGTATTTATTGTATTTATGTAAAGTTTCTTATAATCAAGCGCTTTGTAATGTATTTGTTTGTTTACATGTGGTGCTAGCCTGCTGATTTCTAAAAAAATATGTTTATGATCTGATAGCGAAGAACTAATAATTGATAAACTAAAAGAGTGATTAATTATATTTGTACATACATGATCCAATAGTGTATTTGATAAGCTAGTTTCACGTGTGCTATACCTCTTATCTATTTTATTCACAATTTTGTATCCAGCTTCTTGAATCTCCTGTAAGTATAGTTTGGCGTCCTTCTCCATTTTCAGTAGATCAACGTTAAAATCACCGAAGACAACAGCCCTTCTTCGTTGCTCCAGCTGTGGTGAAAATATCTCTAAAAAGTTGCTAAGATTGGTATCTCCGGGTCTGTAAATCGCTCCAATGTTTAAAGATAGTTTATCTATATATATCCATAAGTAGTGGTTTCCGCTTTCACATAATTCTTCCGTAACTTCATATTTAATACTATTATGAACATAAATAGACACACCGCCACCTCTGCTATTTTTCCTGTAGTTATAAATATGCGTATAATTCGGTAAGTTATACAGTTTGGCATCACTCTCTGAGGTAAACCACGTCTCAGTAAATATCAGCAAGTGTATAGTACTTCGTATAGCTTTTACTATACATTTTATCTCGTCGAACTTGCCAGCATTACGAATACTTTGCATATTTGCATAAAAAAATCGAAGTGACGATGCATTTAGTGGAATATCTTCGTATTTTTTGACAATATGTTGACTTATTTTGTCTGTAAATATTTTATTTTGTGATGAAGGTGTAACTAGTTTTTTTGACCGGCTGGTTTCACTACTATTCTGGGTATTCCTTTTGTGTACTTAATAGTAAGATCTTTTTCGCCATTTTCTATGCGCTTATTCAACTCTTCTTTTAGTGATTGAATAAATTTCTGCTGGCTGGGTGTCTGGTCAGAAAAAATCTGCACGTTTTTGTTCAAATTTGTTTTTTTTCGCAACAGCTTTTTTGCAGTGTCATTATTACTAAAACATACTTTTATTGGGCGGTTTTTGTTAGGTAAAAATTTTCCCAGCCTTACACATTTCACCGGCTTACAGCATTCATCATCCAATGTTTTAAATATCTTTTCAACTTCGTTATAATCATGATTTTGTCTTATTTTATAGTTGATTTCATTTATTTCGGGTATACCCACGATTATTATATTTTTCTCGCGCTCGCATCGATCCTTTAACTCAAACATGAGGTTTTCGTGCTGGAGCGGAGGCGATTCAGTGGATTGGGATACAAAACCATAGCTGTGTTGATGTTTTATCTGTGATATTTCTGTTTCCATGTTTTTTATTTTATCTCCAGTTATTCTGTTACTAGTTTTAATGTTTTGTATTTCTGTATTTATTTCATGAAATTGTTTTGTGAAGGTTTCTGTTGTTAACTGCATCGTCTTAATGTCACTTTTAACCTCAGAAATCTCATCGCGTATTTGGTTCAATGTTTGGGTTTGGGTTCTACCAAAATCTTCTAAAAACTTCATTATTTCAGTTCGAAATATCACGATTTCTTTTCTGTATTCGTGTTCTTCAGTACGCTCCTTCCTCTTCCTATCACTTAAATTGATGTTTTCACGCAAATCGCTGCTACTGTAGATTGATAAGTCAGGTGCAGATCCGCTTGCGCCTTCGCTGCCGCTTATGAACGTCGCACCAGCCGATTCCTTTACATTCATTATGCACACAAAAGATGTAGCTACGGTCAACTTATTCACGGGTGCGAGTGCAACGAAAAATTACAACCGAGACGTTCACTTGAGTGGAAAGGGAAGCGCTTGCGTCGGTGCAAAATCACTTTTACAACAAAGTACTTAAGATCACTTTTGATATGACGAATTATTGTTAAAAATATAATTTATGAAGAGAATTCGAGCGCACGTCTGATACCGATAAGCGTCAGAGCGTAGTCCACAGTAGCGTAGCACACGGTGTGCTACTATCAAAACATATATTATATGTTTTGATAGTAGCACACCGTGTGCTACCTAGGCAAGTATTATACATGTTTTAATATATTAATTTTTTTTCTTAATAGAGAAGCGTTATCGCGATATTCGCGGTTTTTTAGTTCACAGTGTCTTTTGACGCAAATAACAAATACATTATTTAATATAAAATTTACATTTTCATTAAAATGGCATTTAATAAATTTGAAATCTACTTCTTTTTCGCACTCGTGAATAATGTATTTTTTTATGTTAGCTGTGTGGCCTTTTGTGCGCAATAAATTATTTATAATTGTAGCACAAGATTCCACACAGTTAACAAGGTCCTCAGAGGCATAAATTAAAGACTTTTTTAATTCATTATACTCTTTAAAATGCAAAAAATTGTGAATTTCTTCATTATCTTCTTTGCATCTTAAAAATACTGCGCATGTGGGACACATATTATTTTGTCTTTTTAACAGAAACCCACATACATACGCACAAGCTTGCAATTCTGCAGGTTCAGTAGATGAAAGTTCCAATAATCTTTCATCTACTGAATCTGCTACGAGAGAACCGGATGCTTGCACAATTTGTTCTTCGGCATTTTCAGCAGGGCGTGTGTGAGTGGGTGTAAATAATTTTTTAAAGTTATGTAACATGCAATCATTTTCATCTTGCTCACAATTTCCACGTGACATATGAGCAAGGTTGGACATGATCGCTGTTTTTAGGGCTGCTACAAATTGCCCAACAGTGGGATTTGTATTGGCACCGCAGCTTGCTCTTATGCAACCAAATAAATTTTCAAGCGGATCTTGTTGCAGCCGACGCGTTGCTAAGGATTTAATATTTTTATGTTTAAATGTCAATTTTTTCCATAGTCTCTCTATAGCATTTAGCGACCATATCCAACCTTGCTGTGATGGTGGGGTCCTTGCACAATCAACAAATTCCATTTTTGTAAAAAAAGAAATCATCTTATTAAACAGCTCCAAATGGGGTGATGATTTGGACATGTTGGTAGCAAATGGTTTGCCTCTTCTTAAATCGGGTCTTTCGCTATTTAACACTTTGGCGGACACTAGACTCCTATAGCAGTTATAACAAAAAAACTTTTATTGTGTCTGGAATACTGTCCGCCAATGTGTTAAGCTGTCAAACAGTTTGTCCATTGTGGATAAGAGTTCGGCTGTGGCTAATGCATCCGATTTCAATTCTCCTGAAAGTTATGAAATAGATTTGTTTAGGACAACTTATTGGTTAAGATTTACACGTCATATTAGTTTGGCATAATTACTTACGTACATACTAATATTAAAAAATTTATTTACAATAGCATCGCAACTTATGGTCACCTTTAAATTGTACAGTCTAATTACTTAAAAGATAGAATGTTATTTAGTTAGTAACAAATCGGAACCTCCGTGCTTCGGAAGGCACGTTAAGCCGTTGGTCCCGGTTGTTGTCGTAAGATGGCAGTCGTTAAAACCCACCAACCCGCATTGGGCCAGCGTGGTGGGTTATGGCCCAACATCCCCACGAGCCACGTGGGAGGCCTGTGCCCAGCAGTGGGACGTTTATAGGCTGATGATGATGATGATGAACAAATACCTATTTGAAACAGCTTATGAGAAGAAACAATAGACTTTGGTGTTACCTGTTGCTATTTTGGCAAACATGCCTGCCGCAACCGAGTGACTAAAAACTTGTGCAGCCAACTTCACTCTCATCTTTTCTTTATTGTTTGGATTTAAGTGCTCTTTACGTAGAGCAGGAGCAAAAACAAAATTTTGATTTTGGTTATCTAAATCATGAAATTCCTTAATGTGGCTCCATTTCGCCAAACCTGTAACATAAGATGAATTTTGAAAGATATATTTTTATTATTTATTAGTTTTTGTTTTTTTATATTAATTATATGTTTCTGTATAAAAATACTACGAAAGTAAACCAGGCAAGAAATTAGGAATAGTAAACATAAATAAAGTGATTTAAAAGGCACTTATCATGACAAAAAACCTTAACATCGATAATTACCTTGACCAATTTGGTTATTTCACATTATATTTGTGCTACATTTGATGTTATATTTTAAGAAAAGATTTCTCAGACACTTCAGCAGGTGTGGTGGGTCAAATATGGCAACCACCTGATTATTTACAATTGTAAAATATGGTTTCTCTTTTGTAGCACCCAAAATTGTCAGGGCCCTCCTATTGACGCCATCCATGTCGCAAACTGTTGCTGCTATGTTAAGCCCAATATTAAAGCATGCAAGTAAAACCTGCAATATTAAATGGAATTGTTTGTTAAGTCACTTGTTACTACTAACACTCTATGGATAAAATGCCTGTAATAAAAGTTTTATCACTATTATTGCCATATAATGTAAGAAATACACCTACTATTACACTCAAGTGGTTTATGTGGCATGCAATTTATAATACTAATATTCATACCTCTTTTATAAGTACGGCTAGTCTGTCAGCAGTGACATATGAACTCGACAAATAAAAAGCAATTGGTTGTTTTTCTTTTCTTCGAATTCCAGCCACCATAAATACCAACGCATGAGTTGCTTCTTGTTCAGAGCGTCCATGTTGAGTCCCATGATCTTGGTAACCCTCTATTATGTCCAGGTTGGACTTATATTCTAAATTTTTTCTGAGAGACATTTCATCAAATAATAAAACATATTCATTATCAGAGTGTTGTAGACGTTTAACATGTTCCTTTAAGGCATTAAGTATCTTGTCATTGATGCCAACAGATAAATTAAATTGGCGTAGCAACGATTTTAGGGTTGCTGGAGTTGGCAAGTTCCACATGCTTCTTAAAAGGCGATAACACATGGGCGACCTCTTGTACAGTCGTAGTGCAATAATTTTTTCATCAAATGTCCATCGTCTACCCTTTGTCTTTCTTGGCACATTTTTTATTTGCGATTGGAGAAGTATGGCAAACGATGGGATCAACCGTTTTACAAGTTTTTGATAGAAACTGTTTTCATGAAGTTCATTTAACTTTTTCAGTTTGTTTTTGATTTTGATAGTGTTTCTCAACTTAGAGATTCTTTTTACATATAGCCTACACTTCTTATATAAAGCATTTTCTTTTTTATTATCGCCTTGATCTCTAGTAGTACTAGGCATATTAAGCTGAAAAAAAAGTTGCTAATTATACATATATGGATAATTTGTATGAGTTGGTAAGGGAGAAATTGGTAAGACTTAAGGAGTCATTAATCAGTTGAGTATGCAAAATATAAATTGTCATTTTAAAAACACAGTACAATAAAAAAAAAAAAATTATTATTGTGATACCTTGGAAACTTGTTTGACATTTGTAATGTCCAGTGTGCGTGACGGGCCTGAGATAGGATCTATAATACGACGTGTTGGCACAGGAACTTGCTGAAAAACCAATTCATAGTTAATACGAGGGCCACACCGAAATGATCGGGAATAGAAAAAACTACAAAGATAACACAATAATATTTACTTTCATTGTTTTTCGAAGTATTCTCCGTGACAATCAATGCACTTTTGCATTCGTTCAAACCAATTATTGTAACAGTAATTCCAGTCTGAAGTAGACATAGTCGAAACGGCGGATTTATAAGCTTGGACTGCCTCTTCTGGACCTGGAAACCGTTGACCACGTAGCAAATCTTTAGTTCTTGGGAATGTAAAGTAATCGTTGTGGCTCAGGTCAGGGCTGTATGGAGGATGGTCCATCAAATCCACGTTTTCCTGATTTAAAAACGCGATCGTTTGCCGAGCGGTGTGGGAACTCGCATTATCGTGGTGAAGGATTATGCGATGGTTCGGATTACTTTTACGAAGTTCTCTTATGACTTCCGGCAAACAAACTG
This sequence comes from Scoparia ambigualis, assembly GCA_963921215.1. Lineage (NCBI taxonomy): Eukaryota > Metazoa > Arthropoda > Insecta > Lepidoptera > Crambidae > Scoparia > Scoparia ambigualis. Next base: position 30,886,863 of record OY992515.1, on the reverse strand, counting down.
TTGTGTACCATTTAGCAGTAACCGTTTTCCGTTCCTGTAAAGGAATTGTAGCCATATGTCCGGTTTTCGATACAAACGAAGCGACCATTTTTTTCGACACGCTACGAGAGCGCACAACTTTTGTTGGTTTGACCTCACCTTCGTAGACCCAAACAGCCGATTGGTGTTTTCTTTCGGGCTCATATGAATAAATCCACGATTCATCACCCGAGACGATATTGTAAACAGCATTTGAGCTCCCTCTATCGAACCGTTGCAGAGAAGACAGACACCAATTAACACGAGCCGACTTTTGTTCTTCGGTCAAGCGATGGGGCACCCAGCGGGAAACTAACTTCCTGACACCCAGTTCATCATGCAATATTATTTGAATGGCTGTCATACCAATGCTGAGGGAAGCCCGTATCTGCTCGTATGTCACATGTCTATCTTCTTGTATTAATTGGCGTACAGCATCGATGTTTTCTTGTGTTACCGCTGTTTTTGGCCGACCAGTAGAAGGAACTGTGGTAAGAGATAAACGTCCTCGACGGAACTCAGAATACCAGCGATATATAGTCGTTTTACCAGGTGCTTCAAGTTCATAAATAGAAACAAGCTCGGCAAGACATTGTTCTTGAGATAAACCTCGGCGAAAGTTGTGAAAAATTATCGCACGGAAATGTTCCCGCGTAAGCTCCATTTTCTCACTGACTTCTTAATCTGAAATAGCTACCACTCTTCTTTTATTGAAAATTTTTATTTTTCAAAAATGGAATTAAGTTCGTAAGAATACTAAATTTCAAATACCAAAAAGATTTTAAGTCTAATTTATTCAAAAGTATTCCATTCCCGATCTTTTCGGTGTGGCCCTCGCATGTGTCATCAAAAATTTTTCAATTTTAACAACTGTATGAAATATACAGGGAGAAAAAAGCAGCCCTTGATTAGTTTTTGCCGATTCTTATCGTGATGTCTCCCGCTTAGGGTTTGCGTACTGATGGCTTCTTTGACATTCACAAGTGTGTGTAACAGCCTTGACTAAATAAATGAACTTGAATTTTGAATAATTAGTAACATTGTCTCTGTTAGTAGTCTAGTTTAAAAGATAAACTTCTATGGAATATGGAAAATAAGGTAATATTTTAAATGAAATATTTCTTTTACAATTCCTTATAATTACCTTGACATCCGATTTAACATTTGTTATGTCCATAAGTGTGTGTGAGGGGCCTGGGATAGGGTCAAAGGTGTGATCTGTTGGTACAGGCGCTTTCTGAAAAACAAATTTCATAGAAATAATTACATAATAGATATTTGAAAAACTAAAGTAAGACACTAACTTGTTTATGGATACAATACAGCTTATTAAACAGAACAGAATGCATGCAATTACCTTGGCAACTAATTTAATATTTGTTATGTTCATAACTGTGTGTGAGCGGCCTGGGATAGGATCAATGGTGTTATCTGTTGGTACAGGTGCTTCCTGAAAAACATATTTGATAGAAATAAGTACCTATGTTTGTTTATGTTACATAATAGATATAAAGTAAGACACATAACTTGTTTATGGATACAATACAGCTTATTAACAGAATGCCTGCATGAGACAATGTTATTAAAAATTGCTCTTACAATCCTTAAAAACCTCCTGAAAATGTAGTTGAATAGGTATTTTATGTGATTTTAAGCATTATAAGATGCAGAACGGTCCTTTTAGTACATCTTAGAATATTTTGTAGCACATGTTATACATACAAATATAATTAATCACAACTATTATTCCCGAAGGGTTAGTAGAGACTAGGCAATGAGGACCGCAAAAGCAGTCCTCTGCCATAGTCCACTTTTCGCCAAATAGCGACTGCACATGTGCTCAGCGTGGCAGGTGCTGAGCCCATTGCCGCTCTAAGCTGTTGGGTGTATGTGTAGTCTTTAGTCCGTTAGTCGCCTTTTAAGACACCCAAGGGAAGAGAGGGGGTGGTAGTATTCTTTCACTGCTATGTGACACGGTTACTAAAAACTTATCAAGAAGGAAATTACCTCACAAAATGCAACATCAGGAACAGCAGATCTGTGAAGGGCTTTCTTGTCTATATTAATATATGCTGATTCATTAAAATGTTTGTTACACAACATTCTGTGTTCAGCATATAATTTGTGCTGAAAATCGCTACGATTCCACTCTTTGTCGGGAAAACAAAACTTGGCCCATGTTTCACATCTGCGAACAAATATAGAAGTACAACAGTTATTACTTATCTATTACTTACTTAGCTTAAGCTTAGAAAGCTAACATTTTTGTCAAGTTAAGTGTGTATGTATAATTTCAATTCAATAAACTCATGATGAATTGTCTTAAGCAAGTAAAGGCATTGTCGCAGTGACAAAAGTTTTGTGTCGATCGATCATGTGTCGATGGGTACATAGATAAATGCAAAATAGTGTTTTGTAGTGACCACGAGGTTGATTTTATTACCACATTCAACAAGAAACCCTTCAATTTAAGTAGGAAAATGACTTCTTTTTTTTAAGTAAAATTCTTTGAAGTAAAATACTTTTATGTATACTAACGCGGTTACATTACAGGTTATATTGGTTTATGTACGGTACATTCTGGCACCTTTGCAAATCCCGTGGTAAACGACCACGGGATTCTGAAGATATTTAGGACTGTTTTTCAATGATGTATAGACTGTTTTTAGGTGAAACTTACCGCAATATGTTTGTTGGTCCGGGATTGGGAAACCTGTATAGCTTAATATCTGGGTCTTCCCTCGGTGATCGACCACATTTCAAGCATTTTCTTCGTAAATTATCTGCCATAATTACGCAAAAATAAAAACAAGAGTCAATTTCTCACTAAAAGTTCACACGGATTTTACTCTCACTCAACACTGTTGCGGAGGAGCAGGCTCAACTCAACGCAATTAATGGAGACAAATACAAGCAAAATTCCGAAGTACTACAGCAAATATGGCTAAACGCGTGTTTTACGAAAGGAACAAGAAAACAACAACAAACGAACATATTTAAATTTGACTTAACCAGTGTATTGCCAACTTTCTAACAAATATTACTACTACTCAAGTTAAAAACATATAAATCAATAAAACCAAAGAATTTACAACCAAAATATTTTCATTTTTGTATTAAAATAATACGTTTAAGTGCTAAGTCTATTAATTAGGTCACACTTGTACCATTATTATATTATTTTAACTACTAAATGGATTTCATTCGTACGTGATTTGTACCTAGCAACACCGGCCCAATCCCCAATAGGTATGTCGCCAATATCCCATACAAAGTTGACCCCGCCTTTACTGAGGACTCAAGGGGTTTGGGGAACATCATTTATCATTCATCTTAATCACCACTCATTATCATCAGGGGTAAAAAACAAATAAAGCAGTATGGCTCAGACCTTAGCCTGTTCCTTCATGGAACAAATATTAAAAAAAAAAAACAAAAAAAAAACCAACATTATTTTTTATGGCAACACCGGTTGTTGGGCGAATATACGTGAAATGTCAAAATGGCTTTCGTCGCCCCTTGTTTATAAATTGTTTTCTGCGACTTAAATGTGGTTTGAAGCAACAAAAGTGTGTTACGCGCGAAGAACTTGAACATGTTACACAACACTGGGCCTTACGGGCCCAACGAAACACCAGTAAACATGGGAGCTTCCATCAACATACCCGAGCTTAGTTCGCCAATGAATATCGCACAGAACTTCAATAATATAATGAAGATGTCACAGCAAGCGTCCAATTCTAGTGCAGGACACTTCAACTTCCCCAATTACCCAGGATTTGCGGGTACATCGATTGCTAACGCCCCTCAAATGAAGATATTTTCGAATCCTATGCACAGAGACATTCCACCTACTATGCATGCGCCAAACACAAGTTTTCTACCAAACTCGAACGGTACGGTACCAGATCCCTTCAGTTTCAACAATGAATATGATCAAGACGCTATGGATTTCTCAAATTTTACCAACAGGTTAAATAATCTCAATTATGCGTTAGGGCAACATAAACCACGAAATATGCCCTTGAATGTGCCACAAATATCTATTAAAGACATCTACAATCAAATTGGTCAAAGTAGCTGCACAATAGCTGATAAGCAATATAAACAAAGTGACAAGTTAACCATTCCTTGGACACAAGTTGATGTTAAAAGCGAAGTGCATGAACATTTGTCTGAAGTGAATAACGATTCACGTACCACAAATAACGTATCTATGGACGTTCAGTCTTGTGATGAGAAGTCCGAAAATTCACATGCGGACAGTCCGATAGATCTACAATCAAATTCCAATGTAGAAAACACAGAATACAACCATATTGCAACCGATTTTGAGGATGTTAACGATAGTGACATGTCAGATAGTAACATTGACACAACGAAACAGGTAGAATCCAACAGAAAAACAAATGAAATCACTAGACAATCTGATGATGAAATGTCAGATGTGGATGATCCAAAACCCCTAAACCTAATTAGTGTGAAACAAGAGCCAACTGAAACAAATGAAGTTATAGACTCCTTTGTGGAGGTGAAAGTGGAGCAGATATACAGTTGGACGGACACGGAACATATGCAACCGTTTATGAAAGACGTCAGCGGTGTTCCACGAGAAGATTCTAGTTGTGGCAACATTGTTGATTGCACAAAGAGTGTCACTCAAGCTACAGAAATTATACAAAATGGTATGGTCTATACTTAGAACTGTTCTTTTACCATATCTTGTAAATTTGGCTATTTATCTCCTGAATAATATATAACTGGCATTTTTTAATAATTCTCCTACTTAACAAAGTTAACATTTTAGTACAGTATATTTTAAAATCTTTTTTTAAATGCAACTAATGGCCTGAAGTCTGCTCATACATCTAACAGCATGAAGTCGCGATGAGCACACCACGTATGTTGAGCACATGTGTAGTTGTTATTTGGTGTGCCGTGGAGTATGGCAGTGCCCTGCTTCTGCGGTCTTCATTGACTATTCTCTGAATAACCCTTTGGGGGTTTTAGTTGTGAGTGTATGTATTTAAAAGAATGAACTTAACTCTTCATAATAATCATATATTAAAATTATATTGAGTATTTTACAACCACTATCAAAAGTGTTGTAGCTCAACTGTCAAACTTCGGCAACTAGTGCAGTACAGTGACATTAGGGATGTGTTAATGGATGGTCTATTCTTCATGTAACAGTATTAATAACGATAATAATTTTGACAGGTTCAACAACCAACTCTTTGTTTGAATGCCCTAACTGCTGCCTTCTGTTTGCTCATCCAAAGAGGTTCCTTATACACACAAAGTGGCATTCGTTTGGTCTTATCAACGAGAGAAGAATGGAGGAAGCCAAAGAGAAAATAGAGAGGTAAGCGCTTTAGTTTACTATAATACATTATATTTTGCACAAAATTTTATTACTATTTCGCACTAAAGATTCCAATGGGTTGACATGCTGCTGCAAGAGGGAGACCTCTGCAGGCCCCACTAAGATAAGATACTACTGTTAATAGTCAAAAGACAAAATTATATTATGTCTATTTTAATTTGTTAGTTTGTAAGTATTTGTAAAGGAAAGAAACATTCAATGATTAGAAGAGTTTGTATAGTTGTAAAGCAGGAAAAGCTTTGGCCTATCCCTCTGGAAAACAGCCATGATTTATGTGTGCTGTGATAAAAAAAAACATTGATTATTTTCCACAATTTCTTAGTAACAAAAAAACGATAGCGACTCCCATGTATTTTCCTACCGAATCTCTTCTAAATTAGCAAGCGATAGAAAGAGATTACAAACAATTAAAATACGTTATTAAACAACAAAATTCGTTAATTATATTGCAGATAAATAAAATCCATAACAATACTTACTGAAAATACGACACACCTTTCTTTTTCACTTTTAAAGTGTTGTTTTTTGCTATTCTTGAAGACTACCACCCCTCTCTTCCCTTGGATGTCGTAAAACGCGACTTACGGACTAAAGAATGCACATACTACCAACAGCAATAGAGCGGCGATCGGCTCATCACCTGTCACGCTGAGTCATTTCAGTCGCTATTTGGTGAAAAGTGGACTATGGTAGAGGACTGCTTTTGCAGTCCTCATTGCCTAGTCTCTGACTAACCCTTCAGGGATAATAGTCGTGATTATAATAATGTATATGTTATTTCACACAAACCTAGTCCTGACAATTAGGAACACAACAAAAAAGAATTAGCCAAATAAGTGCAGCCGTTCTGAAGTGATGCGCGTACAAACATTTCGGCAATTGACATTTATTACAATAGATAGACAGATGGAGTATTAAAATAATATTAATTATGTATAAATCTACTACTCCTAAAGCGAATCTGCCTACAGCACAAAATAACTAATAGTACTACTTACCTTACAGTCTGAGGCCTGATTGCATGCAATAAAAAAAAAACTAAAAAAAAGCGTCAGTGGTCGAGCAGCCAAGCGCATGGCTCGATATCCTTAGGTTCAATTCCTAGTTCGGGCAAAGTGTGTTTTCTGATCTTTCGATGCATAGGTAGTAGTTGTTAGGTAGAATTGTGTAATGCGCGAAATACACAGAAGCGTTGGAAAGGACACGGCGCGGATCCGCCGAAATCCGCGCGGCCTTTCTGTGTAATTTACGAGGCATCACTTTCATACATTTTGTACGAACAAGATTTGAAGGGCCAACGAATCCGATCCACATCCGCATCGCATCCGAATCTTACGTCGCTTCTGTGTATTTCGCGCCTAAAGCGTTTCATTTCAATACCGAAACAAGTTTCTCTGTCGAGTTTTCAATGTCGCTCGCTCGTATGGCGAAACTTTGCGGTTGCTGGCTCCATTTGCTGCGGTTTTTGCCAGGGTCATTACACACATTTTTTTACCCACTAAAATAAGTACTATAACTGTTACAATAATATTTGACGGGATTATTAATTTATGTTTTTAATTATGTTTGAGTAAGTTATCAGAGCCGTATCGCGTAGCGGCTCTTTAAAGAATACCACTCCCTCTCTTCTTTTGGGTTTCGTAAAAGGCGACTAACGTTAAAGACTGCACATACATCCAACAGCAAGGAGGGATAGAAGGGACTCAAGGTTTGGAACTCAGGACTCATTTTAGTCGGAGTCTTGCGAGCTCTGCCAAAATGAGTCCAGTCCCTAAATTAGGACTCAGCCCCTTCGTACACAAGGCTTCGCAAATCTCCGATGCTCGACGATTTTAGTCTCCAAGCGACTACCGCCATACAAATCCATTGAGGTTTGTACACGAGTCGCGTCGCCGACATTTGTCTCGCGACTCGCGTTGCGCCAGTCGCGCGCTACCTGCCAGTCGAGATCTTCGATACTTAAGTCGCGGCGATTTCCAAGATGGCAGAGCAATCATTAAATATTAAATTTGTTTCTGAGGTGGAGAAATATCCTTGCCTATATACAACTTTAGTATCGGAGATTTGCGTAGCCTTGTATACGGACTGTGCGCTACTCGATACTCGCGACTTGATACTAATGTAGTATACAACATTAGTATCGGAGATTTGCGTAGCCTTGTGTACGAAGGGCCTTAAAGAACTCGAGGCCTGGCCAACACTAATTCCTTTGCGCGCGTACGTACAGTAGCGTGCGCGTATATAGTGTGCAAGGCAATATCGCTGAAAAGTGATCGACTGAGAACTTTCTTGACTGCGTGCGTTTGTTAGTGCGATTATGTGCGCGTGTGTGAACATGTGTTGCTAAAATTTTATACATTTTATTTTTACAGACGTAGAGAGAACAAGAAACAACTGAAGAAGAAAGAGGAGGCCGACGGCGAGGCGGAGCCGGCTTACTGCAAGCTGTGCGAAAAGACATTCGCCAATAAGACCAGCCTGAACAACCATAGGCAAAAGTGAGTGATAATCCGTGATCGGAGTAGGTAGATTGATTTAGGGTCAATGATCTGAAATGTAATATTAATATGGACACGGTACATTTCCCCCAAACTTCGTAATTTATAAATTAATAAGATTTTTAAGTGGAAATTTTAAAATTATTTAATGTCAAATATATCAAAATGAGCAAGATTGTTTTCTTAACACTTTCTACGCCATGCCAAGCCGTAAGTGACTGGATTTAATATTAAAAACTATCGTATTTAAAAACCTAAAGTAAAAGCTTAACTAAGTATAAAATTAAATACCTACTTACATTAAGTATTAGATTAATAGGTTTCTTATTTTATTGAATCCCGAAATAGGTAACCGAAGAGATTTTGGTAAATTGGCTTATCCTATCCATAATTATGCTGTCTATGAACACTTCTGATGCAAGTACGTAAAATCATTCAATCGGGTCATTCTCATAAGGACAGATTCTCAAAAGGACAGAAGTACAAGTAAGCACATAAAGAGAAAATATAATATTACTAATATTTTCATAAAAAAAATAAGAGGTTTATATTATTTTACAAAAAAATGTATTAATAGTTATAATAAATAATAAAAAAAAAATTAAAAAAATAATTAATTTAATAATAAAAAAATAGTTTTATTTAAATTTATTATTTTTATTTAATTTTTTCTTTTTAATGTTTTTTTTTTATGAAACCTGTTAATGTATTTTATCAGTTATTCATATTAGGTACAAGGTGGTAGGTGGGTTTAGGAAAAATACTAATTTATAATGTGGAAACAGTGGGCGAGATATTTCCTTTTATTAATTTGTGTGTGCACCTGTACCATTTTCGGTTTTTTGTCAATCTGTCCATATGAGAATGAACCATTCAATCTACCTCCCCCGACCACTGGTGATAATACATAATCTACATACATCACAGCCGCTTCCCCGGGGGGGGGGGGGGGGGGGGAGACCACAGACCACAGCTTTCCATCTGCTACGGTCCTGACACACATCCTTTGCTTCACTCACTCTCATAACGTTCGTCATACATGCTCGTCCGTTTGTTTAGGGTACTCTTGACCTGACCTTTCGATCACCTATAAAAACTAAATGCACAATCAACGCTATAAAAACGTCTGAACATAAAGATTACTTAGCGAGATGTACATACATACATACATACATACATATACGACTAATATCCCCAAGTGTACAAATATTAAAATATTAGTATATTCTACTTACACTTGACTTGAACCGGTGCACATTACTACTAAAAGCAGACTTAATAATAGAAAATAAAAAAAGCACTGTGTTTTTTAAGTCTGCAATCAGTTGTCAACTATTAAGCAGATAGTTTGTGAGCTTAAGGCCAAGGCCGTCCTGTGAGGGCAGTTACTTAAATTACCAACTATATTTTATAAATAAGTCACTATAAAAAACATAAATTTTAACACTCATCACGTTTCCACCAGATTCCACCCGAACCGCGAGCACGAGTGCAAGATCTGTCACAAGATAGTGCTCGGTTGGTACGGCCTCCGCAATCACATGGCGACGCACACGTCCGACGGCGGGTTCCAATGCGACGTGTGCCCGAAGAGATTCAAGCACGCGCACTCGCTCGCCAAACATAGGGACACGCATTTGGTGAGTACAGACAGTGTGATATCACTAGGTTATATCCCCTTGAGCCTCAGAAGCAGCGCCAGATACGACACATTTACACAGCATTCTAGCAGAAGCAGTGCAAGACACGTACAACGCACTTTTACAGCGAAAATGGGTACATTGGTAACAAACTCATGTTAACAACTAAATAGGGTACGACGCATGTTCACAGCTAAAATAGGGTACATCGGTAACATAAGTACCTAAGGACCCTGACTTCACAGTAACAGAGTGGGTATAGTGAGCCTTAACTACTATTTGGACTATACACTCGCTGACGAAGCTTAAGGACATATTCCTTAAGTTGATTGTATCAGTAGCTTCCCACAAACTAATAGAAGGTCAGAAGCGGTTAGAACGTACCCCTACACATAGAAAAGCAAGCTTCCGTCAGAATCAAGGTATGATATAAAACCTCTCGGTTGGTACGGCCTCCGCAATCACATACACAGGCGCACACGTCCGACGGCGGGTTCCAATGCGACGTGTACCCGAACTCGCTGGCCAAACATAGGGGCACGCATTTGGTGAGGTGTCCATGTCTACAGCTTCCTCATTCGACATAGAGAAATTCCAAGCATGCCATATTTTTGTGCATATTATGTGCAATCAAACGTTTCAGTCCTAATTTTTGTGCCACTACAACTTCGTTACTATGAGTTGATTTATGTGTGTAAGCTGAAGACACGTGTCACCAGCTCGCACACGCCCGTTAAGACAAACCAGTGAGGTTAGGTTTATAGACTATAGCTAGAAATTTTGTCCATAATTTGTGCACTAGGAACAAAAAAAACTAACCATCACACTCAAATACGAGGGGCGTTCAAAATATTCTCGGTATGTGGATAAAAACAAACAAGTACGAAAAGTTTGATTTTTTTATTTTTCAATATACTCCCCCCCTATGTTCATACACTTATAAGATCGATCAATTATTTTTTTTAGTCCCTCATAAAAATATTTTTTATCTTTGGTGTAAAAATGCTCCTCCACGGCCGTCTTCAACGCTTCATCGTCAGAAAATTTATTTCCACGCAGATCCTTTTTAAGATTGGGGAACAAAAAGAAGTCGCTTGGGGCTAAGTCCGGACTATAGGGTGGATGAGTAACAGTTTCAAACCCACATTCAACAATAGCTGCCTTGAAATGAAACACTTTTTACGGATTAACTCGCGTTTAATTTACTATTTACATAGTTTTTATATTATCCTGACGTTTGTGGTCACAGGGAGACTGAGGTGTTGGTCGTCTCATTGTCAGAAGTTATTTGCCTACCGTCAATAATTTTTATATTTTACCTGGTGCGTTCAAGTTTACACAATACGAGCTAACAATATTTTTAGGTCTGGCAATGTGTTGCTGTTGGGGCTGGGATTTGATGACCTGTATGATGGGGTCCCAGGCAGGTGGTAAATTCCAACCATCCTCTCTATTGAAATTACGATGTTTTTTAATTTCAATAGCCTCGCGTATCATCCTAGGGATGAATCGTTGTTCCTTGGCGAGTATTTGAGGTTTGTCAAATCTGATGTAATGGTTGGGTCCCTCGAGAGCATGTTCACACACTGCAGACTTATTTTCGCGCCTATGCTTGACGTCGGCTATATGTTCTTTTACGCGGGTTCCTACACTTCTCTTTGTTTGCCCGATGTACGAGAGCCCACAGTCGCAGTCCAGTTTGTACACGCCTGCATCTTGAAGGGGTATATTGCACTTGACAGGTCGTAAGAACTGGTTGATCTTCTTTGGCGGCTTAAAGTAAGTATTGATTGAAGCTCGCTTCAAGATGTGACCAATCTTGTCAGTGACGCCTTTCATATATGGAAGTACTGCAGGTTGGCGCTCGACTGTGGTTGGTTTTTTGCGTTTTTTGTGACGAAGCCGCGGTACTTGCAGTTTGTTATCCTGTAGTACATGCTTGACATGCTGGAGTTCAGCAGCCAGGTGTTGGGTGTCACAGATGCCGCGTGCTCTCTGAAACAAAGATTTCCCTACAGTAGCCAACTGTCTAGGATGGTGGTGAGAATCACCATTGAGGTACCTATCTGTATGGGTTACTTTACGAAACACAGTGTGGCTCAAACTATGGTCAGGATTCCTGATGATTAAAGTGTCCAAGAAAGCTAACTTGTTGTCTGCCTCTAACTCCATTGTGAACTGTATTTTAGGGTGTATGGAGTTAAGATGACTTAGAAAAGCAGATACTTTATCAGTTGGTAAGATAGTGAAAGTGTCATCTACGTACCGCTTATAGAACCTTGGGGTTACGGGTGATGTGCTTAGGGCCCGCTCCTCGAAGTCTTCCATGAAAATATCGGCGACAATGGGTGATACAGGGGACCCCATAGCAACACCCTCTATTTGCAAGTAGTAAACTTCATTCCACAAAAGGTAGCCAGATGTTAGACAATGCTCTAATAGTACTGCATATTCGTGCATATAGTTTGAGCCACACTGTGTTTCGTAAAGTAACCCATACAGATAGGTACCTCAATGGTGATTCTCACCACCATCCTAGACAGTTGGCTACTGTAGGGAAATCTTTGTTTCAGAGAGCACGCGGCATCTGTGACACCCAACACCTGGCTGCTGAACTCCAGCATGTCAAGCATGTACTACAGGATAACAAACTGCAAGTACCGCGGCTTCGTCACAAAAAACGCAAAAAACCAACCACAGTCGAGCGCCAACCTGCAGTACTTCCATATATGAAAGGCGTCACTGACAAGATTGGTCACATCTTGAAGCGAGCTTCAATCAATACTTACTTTAAGCCGCCAAAGAAGATCAACCAGTTCTTACGACCTGTCAAGTGCAATATACCCCTTCAAGATGCAGGCGTGTACAAACTGGACTGCGACTGTGGGCTCTCGTACATCGGGCAAACAAAGAGAAGTGTAGGAACCCGCGTAAAAGAACATATAGCCGACGTCAAGCATAGGCGCGAAAATAAGTCTGCAGTGTGTGAACATGCTCTCGAGGGACCCAACCATTACATCAGATTTGACAAACCTCAAATACTCGCCAAGGAACAACGATTCATCCCTAGGATGATACGCGAGGCTATTGAAATTAAAAAACATCGTAATTTCAATAGAGAGGATGGTTGGAATTTACCACCTGCCTGGGACCCCATCATACAGGTCATCAAATCCCAGCCCCAACAGCAACACATTGCCAGACCTAAAAATATTGTTAGCTCGTATTGTGTAAACTTGAACGCACCAGGTAAAATATAAAAATTATTGACGGTAGGCAAATAACTTCTGACAATGAGACGACCAACACCTCAGTCTCCCTGTGACCACGGACCCTGTAAAGGGTTCGAAACGTCAGGATAATATAAAAACTATGTAAATAGTAAATTAAACGCGAGTTAATCCGTAAAAAGTGTTTCATTTCAATGTGTAGTGCTCGCTTAAACCTCAGAAAACAATAGCTGCCTTGGCAATATGAGCAGTATGGACAGGGGCGTTGTCATGCAGAAGCAGAACACCTTTGGTTAACTTTCCTCGCCTCTTTTCTTTGATCGCATCTCTTAATTGACGTATAACGTTAGCGTAGTACTGCCCTGTGATATTTACACCTTTTTCTTTATAATCGATAAGCAAAACTCCTTCACAATCCCAAAATATTGTGGCCATGACCTTGCCAGCTGACGGGATTACCTTGAACTTCTTGGGATGAGCTGAACCCTTAATGTGCCACTGCATGGACTCCTGTTTGCTCTCTGGGTCATAATGATGAACCCAGGTTTCATCTCCAGTAACTATTTTTTGCAGCACCTCATCGGGATTTTCACCACACAGGTCGATAAAATCTGAACAGCAAGCCACACGCATATCCTTTTGAAGAAGCGTCAGCATTCGCGGAACCCATCTTGCACTTACTTTTTACATATTAAGATGGTCATGTATAATGTCATGTACGGTACCAATAGAGAGATTGGTTACTTGAGCTATAGATTTTACCTTCACTCGGCCGTCTTCCAATATAAGTTTTTCCACTTTATCAATATTTTCTTGTGAGGTAGCCACTACAGGCCGGCCAGGTCTAGGGTCATCTTCAATACTCTCCCTTCCACGCTTACATTCGCTTGACCATTTTTGAATAGTAGATAAAGAAGGAGCAGACTCACGGTAAACACAATCCATTTCCTCTTTTATGGTTTTTTGATTTTTACCCTGTTTTGTCAAGAATTTTATGACGGATCGGTGCTCTAATTTCGTTAAAATTGTTAATTCGCTCATGGTGTTCATGTTTGTTCGGCAATTGCAGAAAAACAAAAGAACATCTCGGTTCCAATTTTACTTTTTTTTAATGTCAATGGATGAATCTTAGCGGCCAGTAACAAATATATATATATAAAAGAGGTTGTAACGTATCAATACCGAGAATATTTTGAACGCCCCTCGTACTGTTGAACCTACGATCATAAAACTGTGTGCGAGCTGGAGACACGAGTCTCTGGCTTGCACAGCTGTATCTTCGTAATTATTTAAGCTACGGTCATGAATTATACCTCAAAATTTTGTGCAGAATTTGTGCATAAGGCACAAAAAATGTCAAAACTTTAACTCAAAAGGTTTTTGAGCTACGAACCGATAAGTATGTGTAAGCTGGTGACACGTAACACGGGCTAACACATGGTGAATTACTGTAACTGTATAAGATAGAGTTTCGTTTAAAAAATCAACTAATACGTTATAATTTGTGCACACACGAGGCAAAACTTCAAATCTCTAGGCCTCTTAGTTTATAAATTATAAGCCAAAACTGTTTTCCCGCTGAAAAATTCAAAATAATGTCTCGGAAGCGGCTAAGCGCGCCGTTACCGTTCCGTGCGCTACACTATTGCCACTTTTAGACTAGGAGTCGTCTGTTAAAGCTATGCGCGACGCGACTAATTTAGTTTTACTATAGGTACTTAATAACCTATCCTACTTTTTATTTTAGATATTTTACACACGAATGTCTTAGTTATTTTTTTGTTGTTGAGACAGTTAAATAATTAGATTTGGCATAATGATAAACATTATAGAGGAGTGCAGAACGACAAAATGGTTGAATACTTGAGCCTAATTCGATAAAGAATGGATGCATTCCAGCAAACTAATCGCTATCGACCGTCACAGAATAAATTTTAACCATTGAAAGTAATTTATTTTAATATTAGATTTTATTACTTCCCATGGTTAAATGCAAATAAATAAATTAAAAATAATAATCTATGGCGATCAATGACTTTGCGTTTTGCGATTAGTCTGCTGCAATGCCCCCAATGTAATGCTAGGGCCACATTACGCCGCTAGCGCGAAGATTTGCGTTGTCGCGACACGTCTGGCCAAACACTTCGCGTTAGCGCGTTATATCATCGGGTTAACGCGCCGCGCTGTCGGTAAATTGCCGCACATCAAGGATTTTGTCGCGATAAAGTTCGTGCGGCCACATTTCCTCCGCACACTTTAGTTGACTGCGAGACAACTAGAGGTGTAAACGTGTTGGAAATACGACTATCGATATTATTCTGTTTCGATAATTATGGATTGGAGTAACGATACAGTACTAAAACAATATTACGAATTATTAATTAATAAAAATAATAAAGATGCAGTAAATAATAATTATTTGCCGACATGTAATAAAGCGCAACCACCTCTTCTATTTTTTTTGATAAAATTAGGAGTGGGCGATACACATCGTATATGGTTATTGAAACGTATTTACTGCATCAATATCGTCAAATTCGATATCGATGCAATCTGAAGCTATATACTTATTTTGGAAAACACTATATCGCGGGTGTGCGTTGAGATCACTATATTGTACGTGTTCCAATTCAAGAATATTGTACCGTATCGCTAATATTTATTGAATTATCATTAATCTGTCGTTTTTAACAAACAAATGTGCTTGTTGTGTGTGCAAAAGTTTAATGAAATAAAATTATTATAATCGTTCCATGCGTTCTGAAACTATATAGTGGAAAAACACGTGGATATGGTCGATACCGTTATCACCGATATTAAAATATATGTAGGTTAAAACTTTGCAAGCGGGCATTTTATTACGCGCATCTCCCTGTGCGCCGGCCTTTTTCGTCATTATTGTAAATTCTATAGAAAAAGAACTAATAATAGAAATGAATTTAGTTATGTTCTTCCTTATCGTTATGCTGCTTACCTCCATTATGGCTTCTTTTTTTTAGATGTTGTCCATCAGCAGTGGATCACCTAGATTCAATAGTAAGCGTACCTTTGTTATCTTATGAGTAAGTATAGTTATTTTCAAATGCTAGTCAGTAGGTAAATGTTAAATTTTATATGTAATTCAAACCCAATCCAAAGATAACGAAAAAATAGACTTTTAATTTTTTTTAATAAAGCTATTTCACATTACAAAACGTTTTTATTTTACCAGTAGTAAGTAGATCTTACTTTTTCTATTTACAAGTTAAAAAGTTTGCAAGTTACCAATTCTTCTATGTGTTGATGACTGACCGCCCCTTGTCAGAATGGTTGATGGTTTAGTTATCGTGGCGTAGTAACTGCTTTTTAGTTCACGCCAAAACTAAAAATTCTTTATCTCCTATGGGAGTACTTGTCAAGACGAATCAAACGAGCCCAAACTCGATGGGGTTGTGTGGTATTATTATAAAGTTCTTGTGGCGTTTTTCCGGCTTCATCATCAGACCCTAAACACTATTTCCCAACAGAGTACTCGTCAAGACGATTCAAACGAACCCAAAACTAGATGGGGTTGCATGGTTTCAATACTGAGTTCCTGTGGCCTTCTTCCGGCTCCATCATCAGACCCTGGACACTTTTTTCCAACAGAGTATTCGTCAAGACGAATCAAACGAGCCCAAACTCGATGGGGTTGCATGGATTTTAATACTGAGTTCCTGTGGCCTTCCTACGGGTTCATCATCAGACCATGGACCTCGTCTAGTCGTCTCCCGTCAGAGTGCTCATCAAAACTAATCAAATGAGCCCGAATGGGGTTGCATGGTTTTCTTACAGAGATCCTTCCGGCTGAATCATCAAATCAGCTCAATGACACCATAATATTGCATTGTCATCCAGTTCTGCCCCCTTATTCTTGAAACCGATCGTTATTGGATCGGATTGGTATTGTGAATTTTCGTATTTTTAAGTTACGACATCAGCGCTAATTTGGATTCATATTGGGTGAACTAAATGGCATTGAGTTTTGTATATTTTTCACTCAATATCCACGCAATATGAATCCATATTAGCTCTGGTGTCGTAATTTAGGAGTACAAAAATTCACAATACCAATCCGATCCAATAGCGATCTGTTTCAAGAGTAAGGGGGCTGACCTATGTTCAAAGTTGCAAGTCTTTAGCTCATCGGGAAGCTGGTATAAAATCGTTTGCATTTTGTCGACAAATAAATAAACAAATAAACAAGAAAGCTACCTAATAAAAACGTGGTAATAAAAACATACAGGCAGACAAATATTATCACTTACTTATCATATTAATGAGGTTATTGTAAATACTTAAAACTAAGCATAGCGATATTTTATGAACATTCCTAAATAAAATAGACTTTGCTTTTATTTAAATTAACCAATTTCTTAAACCAGACGTCTCCTAGTCTAAAACTCTCGGTAAAGAAACAAAACGATTGAGAGCGCAAATTAAAATGACTCTAAATAATGCTAGCTCTCAAGTTCAAACTCGATTGCAATAGTGTAGCGCACGGAACGGCAACGGCGCGCTTAGCCGCTTCCGAGCCATTATTTTGAATTTTTTAGCGGGAAAACAGTTTTTGGCTTATCATTTTTAAAGTAAGAGGCCCAGAGATTTGAAATTTTGCCTCGTGTGTGCACAAATCATAACGTATTATTTGATCTTTAAAACGAAACGCTATCTTATACAGTTACAGTAATTCATCATGTGTTAGCCCGTGTTACGTGTCACCACCTTACACATACTTATCGATTCATAGCTCAAAAACCTTTTGAGTTAAAGTTTTGAAAATTTTTGTGCCTTATGCACCAATTCTGCACAAAATTTTGAGGTATAATTCATAACCGTAGCTTAAATAATTACGAAGATACTGGTGACACTTGTCTCCAGCTTACACACATAAAACAACTCATAGTAACGAAGTTGTGGTGGCACAAAAATTAGGACTGAAACGTTAGTTTGCACATAATATGCACAAAAATATGGCATGCTTAGAATTTCTCTATGTCGAATGAGGAAGCTGTAGACATGGACACTTTGGTGAGTACTGTATGGCACTATTAAGGCTTATAGCAAGACAAGCAGCATGAGATACGACACATTTACACAGCATTTTAGCAGAAGCAGTGCAAGACAAGATACAATTTTACGGCTAAGATAGGGTACATTAGTAACATAAGGACCCATAGCTTCACTGTCACACTGTCCAGAACAATTATGTTGTCCATATAGGGACACTCATTTGATGAGTATAGTACATAATTAGGTTTTTACTATAGCATTTTAGCAGAAGCAGCGCAAGACTCGACACTTTTACAGCAAAAATAGGGAAAAAAAATCACACTAATATTATAAAGGCGAAAGTTTGTGAGTGTGTATGTTTGTTACTTCTTCACGTAAAAACTACTGAATGGATTTACAGATTATTTATAAACTGGATTAACACATAGGATACTTTTTATCCCGATATTCCCACGGGAACGGGAACCACGCGGGTGAAACCGCGAGCGGCCGCTAGTTATTAGATAAAAACAAACTGTCTCAGGAAAGTTCGAATGGGATTCGAACCCATGACCTTTGGATTGCCGGTCTACTGCTCTAACCGCTAAGCTACCGAGACCCTGGAAAACTCGTTGAATTTTTTTTTGTAGTTTGTGAGGGTAGACTTCACAGTGACGTAATACCGCTGGCTTGCTAGCTGTTTGTTTCTAGTAAACATTTTATCTTATATCTACAGCGTGTTAGTTAACACGAGGGACATATTTAATCCTATGGTCCTAATGGCCTGGGTAAACAAACAAATAAAAAATACTACTCGAAGTATTAAAAAAATAATCAGAAAATCGATGAACTGTAATAAAATTGATATTCTTTGCATAACAGAACACTGGCTTAAAGACCATCAGTTCATGTTCAATTTTAAGAATCATTTGGTAGGAAGTTCGTTCAGTCGAGGAAATGCAATACATGGTGGCTCCTTAATTATTGTTAGTAAGAAGTTTAAATTAAAGGAACGCAAAGACATAGTGAGCCTCTCGGTTGAGCGAACAATAGAAATAGCTTGTGTGGAGTTGGAGCAGTTTGTTGTATTAAGTGTGTACAGACCTCCTTCAGCATCATATGATTATTTCGAAAAAGTTATGGATGAGGCATTACATAAAGTCCGTAATGTAGGTAAAACAATAATTGTTTGCGGGGATTTTAATATTAATTTGTTAGAAAATTCCACGATGTCAACTAAAATTAAAAACCTATTTCTATCATACAACTTGAATAATTTATTTTTGGAGCCGACAAGAATAACTGCCACTTCGGCCACCTGTATTGATAACATATATACAAATGTAAAACCACTGGCTAAGCAAATTATTAATAACCTGGACTCTGATCATTGTGGCCAAATGGTCAGCTTTCCACACCAGCGTAAACAAGTGACGAAAAAGAATATCACTGTTGTACCAAAAACTGCAGGTCGGCTGGAACGCTTTAAAAGCAATCTAGATACAAAATTAAATTATTTAGAATACAATGACAACCCTAATGTCTTTTATAATAATTTTTTTAACATTTATTGTTCAGAATTTAATAAAACTTTTATTCCAAAAAAGATCTCAGTTAGTGGTACTGTAACTTTTAATGAATGGGCTACAATTGGTATTCACAGAAGTAGGAAACGCCTTTATGAACTTTATGGTGAACGCAACTATAACACCAGCGATGACTTCAAATTATATGTTAAAAATTATTCAAAGTTATTCAAAAGAGTATGTCGATTAGCCAAGGCAAACTATCTGAGTTCTAAGATTAAGAATAGTAATGACAAAATAAAAATGACATGGAATATTATAAATAGTGAAACAGGTACACTGTAGCTGAATCTGTTTTGATGGAGAATGTTAAAGATTGTGAAAATAATTTCAGTTTTCAAAAAAATTGTGTTATAGATATAATAAAAACATTTAACACTCTCAATAAAAAGAAAACTGCTGATCTGTGGGGTAATTCCGTGGACGTCGCTAAATCTGTAATTATGACAATAGCTCCAGTTTTAGCTTGCATATTTAATGAATGCATTGACTGTGGTGTTTTTCCTGACCTCATGAAATATAGTAAAATAATTCCATTATTTAAATCAGGTAGCACTTCTGACCCCTCTAACTTTAGACCTATTTCTGTGCTACCCACATTTAGTAAAATTTTTGAAAAGTTAATGCTAGATCAAATGCAAATTCATTTTTATAAAAATAAACTTTTACATTGTAAACAATATGGTTTTACTAGGGGTCGCTCTACAACTGACGCCGGTGTTGAGCTTTTAATCCAAATATTTGATACCTGGGAGGAATCACAGGATGCCCTAGGGGTATTTTGTGATTTATCCAAGGCTTTTGATTGTGTTTTACATGAAACTTTGGTCAGGAAGCTTAACCACTATGGAATTAGGGATGCTTCTTTGAGCCTTCTGATCTCATACTTGAGTAACAGGATTCAAAAGGTCGACATTAACGGTAAAAGATCTCCGGGATCAGTGGTTAAAATGGGAGTTCCGCAGGGTTCAATACTTGGTCCATTCTTGTTTTTGGTTTATATTAATGACTTACCTTATTTTGTAAAAGACAGTCATGAGATAGTATTGTTTGCTGATGATACTTCACTTTTATTCAAAGTGAAACGACGACACCCAAATTATGACGATGTGAATAATGCGGTCTCAAAGATTGTTCACTGGTTTAGTGTTAATAACTTGCTATTAAACGAGGGAAAAACCAAATGTGTAAGATTTGTATTGCCTAATGTTAAGCAGGTAATAACTAGTGTACAAATTAAAGATAAGAATGTGAATCCTGTGGACACCACTGTGTTTCTAGGCATCACGTTGGATGCCAAGCTTCAGTGGGGCCCACATGTAGCTAAATTGTCGAATAGACTTAGCTCTGCGGCTTATGCAGTAATGAAGATCCGTCAGTTAACTGACGTTGATACAGCTAGATTAGTTTATTTCAGTTACTTTCATAGTGTAATGTCGTACGCCATTTTACTGTGGGGAAATGCTGCCGACATTCAAACTATCTTTGTGCTGCAGAAGAGGGCTATTCGAGCAATATATAACCTACAGGCTGGTGACTCTCTCAGAGAGAGATTTAAGGATATAAGTATAATGACAGTTGCATCACAATATATTTATGAAAATCTCGTGTATGTTCATAAAAATATTGAAATGTTTTCAAAAAACAGTGATATTCACAAATTAAATACTAGAAGTATGAACAAATTAGCAGTGCCTTATACTAGGCTCCATAAAATAAATAATTCTTTTAAGGGTCTGTGTGTACGATTATACAACAAAGTACCAAATGATATTCAGAAATTAGGTCTTGATAAATTTAAAATCAAAATCAAAGAAAAGCTTTATAAAAAAGCTTATTATAAAGTGTCGGATTATACAGAAGACAAAACAGCTTGGGTCTGAAATGCTCCAAGTACCTACTCCAACAGCTATTTCTAATTGCCTATAATTAATTTATATAGAGCACCATATTTAATTAAACTATTTACATTCAAATTCATATTTTGTATTTTGTGACCTGGTAACGACATATAATATATATATATTTTGTAAATGTCGTTCCTTCTGTGCGCTGTGGTTTCTTGCGCCCGTTCTTTGCCACAGTTATAAAATGATGTCCTGAATGGGTGGTAGGTTAAAAAATATTTGGACGTTTCAAAGTACTTATTAATTGAGTTTATTGAATAAATATATTTTGACTATTGACTATTGATGTTAAAATTTCATCCAATTTTCCGTAATGTTTAGGCACTCTAGTAACATAAAATATCATTGACTCTAGTGCTTTCGACTCATTTACGCGTATGGTATTGAATAAGTAGCTGTCGTGGTTGGTGTGTCCCGTTTTTCCTTCATACTTGATTTGATCTTTTGCCGCGCTTAGTGTATGTATACGCAAACATTATTTAATAGAATAATTATGCCAAAAATGAAGAATTTTTTTGAATGAGTCGGCTCGGGAATCTACTACCTAATGTCCTCCCTTAAATGTCCCTCGGTTTAACTAACGCGCTGTATATAGCATTATGAATGCAAAAATATCAATAATAAAAATATGGAACTTTACACACAAAGGCACGTTAACTTCTAAATATAGTAAAAAGCATGTTAAGTTGTTACTGGTGTACCTACGCGGTTTTCTACGAAGGAACAACAAAATTTTTTTGCGAGCGAGAGCCAGATCTGGGGACTCTTAACACATACATACATTAATCACGACTATTATCCCCGAAGGGTTAGTCAGAGACCAGGCAATGAGGACTACAAAAGCAGTCCTCTGCCATAGTCCACTTTAACCAAATAGCGACTGCACATGTGCTCAGATGCTGAGGCCATCGCCGTTCTATGCTGTTGGATTTATGTGCAGCCATTATTCTATTAAGAGGCCTATTTACATCTCGTCTGTGATTTTTGCGTGAAATGGCCAACTTTGGCGTTCTTGATCTCAGAAACAAAAATACATTAACAATTTTGACTTATTGAATAGTGTAGAATAGCTATTGGAATAGTTCGTAGCGGCCTCGCTTTTTGTAAATTTTGCTAACTTTTTAATTAAACCCAAAACTGCAGAGAAAGATTTTCATAAAAGGCGCGAAGGCACTTTTTTGAGCTCCTAGATTGAACGTTCTTTTCTAAACAAATGAAATAAAAAAAAATAGAATGCTATCTCTTATATTGTCGTATAGTGCGTAGCGGTCTCGGAATTTTTAGATATCATTGATTTTATTTAGAAAATAAATCTTATTCTTAAACAAAAAACTTCGAAAATCGCTTTAAGTTAACTGTGAATTTCTCCTATCTACGATAATATTACTGAGCAAAATTTGTACCAGAATAATTGTTAGTTCATGAGGAATAAAGATTTTATAATTAATTTATTATCCTGTTTCGGGAAAAAAGATAAATACAACTGCAAAATTACTACAAAATGCGATGCGCCGGCCGACATGTAAACAAACACTTATGAACTACAAACCGCGATATCTGATGTTTCTGTCTGCCGATCTTGAAGCCGCTTGGTGCTCTGAAGCTCGCAGAGTGAAGATTTGTAATATTAAGCATGAATTTCGATAAAAACGATAAATACAACTGCAAAATTACTTCGAAATGCGAAAATGGGCATTTTACGCAAAAATCACATTCGAGATGTAATAGGCCTCTTAATGAGTCGCCACTACCCAGCACTTGACTCATCTCCATGTGTTGCTATTCATGTGGAAAGCATTGTGCCCATTTGTGGGAAATTTCGTCTCTGACTGACCCTACGGAGATAATAATTGTGAATCTATGTATGCATGCCGGTTTCCTTTTTATATTTTTGGATAGATATAACAGTCACACATATTAATAAATCGTTTCCGCCGACAGGAGAAGATCCACGCATGCGCCGAATGCCCTAAAAAGTTTGGCTCACAAACGCTACTCAAGATGCACATGAAATGCCACGAGCGGATGCAACGCGGCCCGACCTTTAGCTGCACCTACTGCGCCAAAGGGTTCTACGAGGCGTATACTTTGCAGGTGAGATTATTATAAGATAGAATAAATACATAACATTAATGCCACGAGCGTATGCAACGCGACCCGATCTTTATACTTTCCAGCTGAGATTATTATAAGATACATAACACTAAATGTCACGAGCGTATGTAAGGCGGCCCGCCTTTAAGCTGCACTCACTGCTCTAAAAGGTTCTACGACGCGTATACTTTGCAGATGAGATTATTATAAGATAAGATAAAATACATAACACTAATGCCACGAGCGAATGCAATGCGGCCCGACCTTTAGCTGCATTTACTGTGCTAAAGGGTTCTACGAAGCGTATACTTTGAAATGAGATTATTATAAGATAAGATACATAACACTAATGCCACGAGCGTATGCAGACTTTTAGCTGTATTTACTGGCAGGTGAGATTATTAATATAAAGAGTATAATAATACTATTTTTATTACAGGGGCCGCCGACCCGCATTGGGCCAGCGTAGTGGGTTATGGCCCCGTGTAACGTTGTCCACGTGGGAAGGCCTGTGCCCAGCAGTGAGACGTTTATAGGCGGACGATTTGATTACAGTGGCGTAGTTTATGTTACACGGGCTCTGTATCAAAACTAGGGGCGAGAAGAAGGAGGTGGGTCTTGTATGGCCTTTTATTTAATGACGACTATTATCCCCGAAGGGTTAGTCAGAGACTAGGCTGTAACAAGGCAGCTAAAGCCTTGTTGGTTTTGTGACCTATTTTCTAAATAACATTCTTTTATAACTAGTTTTAAATTTAAAATTCAAATATTATTTACATTCTCTGTCTAGCCTCTGTTTTCATGTAAATTCAGTTCAGATTCATCCGCGGAGCTAAAAGCTCCTTCTATTTATTGTTATCCTTACAAAAATACTATTATTAGTGAATAGTGAATTATTATAAACTAGCGGCCGCTCGCGGTCACACCCGCGTGGTTCCCGTTTCCGTCGGAATATCGGGATAAAAAGTATCATATGTGTTAATCCAGGTTATAAACTATCTGTATGCCGAATTTCATCCAAATCCATTCAGTCGTTTTTACGTGAAAGAGTAACAAACATCCATCCATACTTACAAACTTTCGCGTTTATAATACACTTCTGGACACATCTATTGGCCCACCTTAGAGTTTAGGTTTCTATGGCCCCTACTTAAATATGATTGCTAGATTGAACAAAAACTATTGATGCAGTTTTAAACCTGATACATTTTACCATCTTTTTCGATCGTATTGTTTTAAATTTGAATTCAGAATACCACACGACATGGAGCTACGCCTAACAAGTCGGGTATGCGCCTTGATGAAGGCAGTTGATTTTTTTTAAATTTTAATTTTTTTTTTAATTGAATAAGAAACATGTTTTATCAAATAAAGGTTTAATTTGATAACGCGTGTTGCCTCCATGGGCATCTACGACAGCTCTCATACGATTAGGCATAAAGTTTATCAACCGCTCTATGAAATTTTGAGGGATCATCTCCCATTCCTCTTCTATGGCGTTTTCAACTTCTGCATCGTCTGGGCAACTGGCTGACAAGCCCTAACACGTCTTTTTAGCTCGTCCCACATGTGCTCAATCGGGTTCATGTCTGGGCTTCTGGCTGGCCAGTCCATAACTGTGATGTTCACATCCCGAAGATATTCCCTGACGATGCCGGCCGTATGGGCTCTTGCATTATCATGCATAAAAAGGAAATTTGGGCCCACATGGTCCACGTATGGCATCACGTGAGGTTTTAAGCTCTCACGAATGAGCCTTTCAGCATTTAATGTTGGCAGCCGTGGTCCCGAAATAACCTCAAGTAGAGTTTTGCCGCTCGCGGATATACCGCCCCAGACAGTCCATGAGCCACCGCCATAAGCAACCCTCTCTTCAAAGCAGCATTGTGCAAAACGCTCTCCCTTACGTCAGTAGACCTTCTTCCTTCCATCATTGCCATGTAACGCAATTTTAGACTCATCAGAAAAGAGTACACGGCTCCAATGTTGCTAAGTCCAATTTAAATGAGTGCGCGCGAAATGAAGACGCGCTGTTCGGTGGGCTCGTGTTAGTTTGGGGCCATTAGCTGGCTTGTGTGGTACCATATCGCGTTCTTTTAACCTTCTCCGATCAGTTCGAGCGCTCACAGATACTCCGTGGAAGTCGCGAAGTTGGTTTTGTATCTCAATGGAGGTAAGGTGACGATTTCTCAAGCTGGTCGTCACGATGAATCGATCCTGCCTTTCAGTTGTGACCCGAGATCGTGGCCTTCCTTGGCGACGAACAAAGCCGCCAGTCTCTAGGTACCTCCGATTTCAATCAAATCGATCGAATGGTTTAGGTGAGAAAAAGCAATAGAAAGGTAGTTTTTATTTCAGATTTATTATTACGAGTCAAACGAGGTAGGAGTCAAACGAGGCCAAACATTAGTTATACTATATGCCTGTTAGCGCCAGGGGGGCGCAGTAACATGCGACGTAATTAGGGTTGTGGACCCAGAACGACCGGTTTGGTTAGGGCTAAGGAAGAAGTAGGTACTCACGGGAAGTTGTCCGGAATCGCAAGAACCTGGAGGCGAGCTGGCGGAGGGCAGCGATGCAGGCGGTTTCTAACGCACAGCACACAGTTCTTTCACCTAATCACAGGCACTATCTTCAGAGAGTCACTATCAATAAGGTCACTGAGTCACTATATATAAGCAGTCCTCGGCAATAACAGGGCGCGTATATCTGTGGGCGTCTCGCGGTCGCTAGCAGACAGACTGACTCGGGCGCCCGTCCGGTTTCACCTGCCGCGCGCCAACTTCGCGATACAACGCTAGATGGCGCTAGGCGTATCTTAATACGCTTATAACAAGACGTCTCGCCCGTGGCGAGTACAATGCCCCTTGCTATATTTTCATTTCTTAATGTAGATGTATATCTTAACTTCTTTACACATTGATACCTTTTTCGACCAATAATGAACATAACGAAATTAATATTAAGAATAATTCAACATCATAATAACCTTTTTAGATTCCATATAAAACAAACACTAAAAAATATTAAAAGAGAGAAATACTTTTTAAAAACAAGCTTTTATTATGTGCTTGTTAAAAAAAAGAATAAAAAATTTAAAAACAACAATTTAAACCTGATTAGAAAAAAAATCATTATACATATATAGGTATATACTATAGATACCTACATTGCAACCTTTAACGATAATTTATCATATTCTTCTACGTCACAATAATCCCATATTGGAAGTAGGTACATACCTATTAGACATTTTTATTAACCCATTAACGCCCAAAATGAAACTGCTCGTAAAAATTCTTTTTTCATGTTATTTATTGTATCATTACCGATTAAACAAAAGGTATCATAATCAAAATTTCAGGAAAAAAAATTAAAACATATGTTATAGGGGTGTACTCGGCCGGGTACAGTGGGCGGATTAAGTATGGAAACTACCAAAGCAAGGCCGCTCAACACATAATGTTTTCATGCAAAGTTCGCAACTCCAACGAACACGATTGTGACAAATAACACACCGCAACTGATTTTCTATACGTTCTGGGTTGTGACCGTTATTTTTTCGATCAAATCCTACTACTGTCAGGTAGGCTCTTGCTATGGTACGTCGAAATTATAACTGATCCATCCATTCAGCTACTTTATTCTTGCTTAACAAAACAAGCAACCGCCGTGCATTAGAAATAGCAATATCTAGAAGGTAGGTAAGCATCACCCAGCACCATTTCTTTCCCTTCATGGCTCATACTCTATAAAGGCTGATCGACTGGTCCATTTGGTCAACACCTCCCATACCTTTGTTGTAATGTACAAATAATCTAGGAATATTGAAATAAATTTTCTGCTTAGCAATATGCACCATCTTTTTACTATTCCCATGGGCTCAATCTGATCAAAATTAGTTCCATTTCTAACTATGTTATTATCTTTCCACCGCACCATTGTAATTTCATTATTCGTATCGGTAATCGGTAGTCGTATTCTGCTGTTGGCCGTTTCTTCATATCCTGAACAGGAGTGACAGGACATTTTTTTGTCCTATTATCTCGAATTGTGCCCGTTGCTCAGTAGCCTAGACGCCGTAGATCCCATAGTAACTGATAATTGGTGAACAAATTGTCAAAATAAACAATATGTTCACTGGGAACAATTTTTGAGTAGTACTATTACTGTGGCGACGCGGAGTCACCTCAATTGTCCCTGGCACGTCTCTTGGCATAGTCGTATTTAGCGAGATTATCATCATTTCCTTCTTCTTCGTCACTTACTATGGCTAAAACAGGTGGCAAGAAGAAGACATCATATTAAATATCATCACTTTCATCAGCCATATATGGCTGATGAAAGTGATGATATTTAATATGATGTCTTCTTAATTGATTCAATAGCTTCTTCCAGCCTTGAATACTCATTTCTACTTGTAAAAACGCGACGGTTGGCCATGGTGGATTATTCAAAAATACCTGCAAAATACCAGTAATTATAGTACATAAGTGCCCACTGTACCCGCCCAAGTACAGTGTGATAAAATATAGTCTAATATGTATTTATTGGAATGAAATGAAGCTAAAACAGTATTTTATGATTATGTGTATTCGAACAATAAGCACTAATACAAAACAAGTCCAAATAAATCATTAATAATATTTAAAACAAATTATCAAAACTTACCTTAGTACTTTGATCTGCAACTCGTATTTTACAACAGAAAACAATACATTAATTTTTGCGTTTCCACCAAATTTTATCTTTTTTTAATCTGCTAGTGATGTCTAGTAATGAAATAAATGGTTTTTATAACAAAAACCATAGATAATTAGTATGAATTGTTACACTTTGTAGCTGTACTCGCACGAGTACAGAGAGCGCTAATGGGTTAAACCATAAAACTTTACACCTAGTATTAAATCTTTGCGTTTTTATCACATACCCAATTTTTTATAAAAAAGCGCATTACATTGTGATGGAACATAAAGAACATTATTTTAGCATAACTACACCTTCATTATTTTTCTTTAACAATCACAATGTAAATACGCTTAAGCTTGACATACGAAATGACACCTCAGATAGACACACATAGAGACAAAGTGTTGCCAATCAAATAACTACGAGGTTCAGCTTTCGTTAGCCAGACTATTTATAAAAAATGGGCATGTAATAAAAACACAAAGATTTAATACAAGGTGTAAAATTTTATGGTTTAATAAAAATGTCTAAAAGGTATGTACCTTGAAGAGGCACTTTGTGGGCCGGCAGAGTGAGTATGACTGATGCTACGTCTCTTACGCTGCACCAGTTGTCCTCGCGCCTGGACCTCATTTCCACTTAACATCAGGTGGAGTGGGGTCATTTGCCGGGCTTAGTATAAAAAAAAAACCTACTTACGATATGGGATTATTGTGACGTAGACGAATATGGTTAATTTTAGTTAAAGGTTGCGTAGTAGGTACCTTCACAGGGTCTAACAAAATCAATAAGCGAACGTTTAAGGGCGGTATCTATACATCATTCTGAATACAATGACTAAAAATGGGCTACAGCTATAGTAATTTTTCAAAGTTATGTTTTCCTACAAACTAAATCAATTAAAATAATGCACATCATGAAACATGCTGTATCTTTACTAACACGCACGCAAGCGTCAATAAAAAGATAGCTCAGTGTGCTCCGAGTTTAGTGTGCATGTTCGGCTATCTTTGTGTGCGCGTAGTACAGCTGTACGGTTTGGAAAGGGTGTATTTTTTGGTGAATTATGATAATGTTTTGTTGATTATCTCGGTAACGAGCCTGTATTTTTAGACCAAATATAGTGAGCATGCTCAGTGTGATATATAGGTGCTCCCCTTAAACGTTCGCTTATTGATATTGTTGAACCCTACATAATGATATTTTTCTTTTCAGATTTAAATTAAAAATTATTATTTTTAAGTCTATTTATTTATTTAAGGACAACCAACAAAACAAACACCATGTACATTTATAAAACAACAGATATTGGGTTACATTCTAAGGCGCTGTCTTATTTAGAGGTTGCCACGACATGCATAAACTAAATTAGAGTTATTAGGAAGCATACTATGCACACCCTATCATTCACACAAACAAACTACTTAAGAACTACAAGATTTATTAAAGAAACCACAAGCCGATTTTGTATCAATCACCTTGTGTTTGTGGCCCCTCCAGGCAATCTTTTAATTCGGTTATCAATATGGATCTAAACTTACGTACAGGATAAGACATGTCAATGTTAACTGCAGACGAGCGTAGCAAGTGACTATATTGTGCTTGCATTATGTTAATAGAAGATTATTATTAACAAGAAAAATAATAAATACTGGTTTTTAAAAAGTATTTTTGTCTTTTAATATTATTTTTAACTTTTTAGTATTATTTCAATAACTTTACATATCAATTAAAAACGGTTCACCCATTAAGACAACTCGACGCGGTTATGTCGCTTAATTATTGAGTTCCTATGACCACCTTCCAGCTCCATCATCAGACCCTGCTTACCATCTAGCACTAAAGTACTCGTCAAGACAAATCAAACCAGCCCATACTCGATGGGGTAATGTCGTTTTATTACTGAGTTTCTATGGCCATCTTCCAGCTCATCATCAGACCCTGGTTACCATCTAGCACTAAAGTATTCGTCAAGACGAATCAAACTAGCCGAGACTCGATGGGGTTGCGTCGTTTCTTTACTGAGTTCCTATGATCACCTTCCAGCTCTATCATCAGATCATACCCTGGTAACCATCTAAAAACAAAGTACTCGTGAAGACCAATGAAATGAGCCGAAACTCGATGGAGTTGCGTCGTTTCATAACAGAGTTCCCATGACCACCTTCCAGCTTCATCATCAGACCTTGGTTACCATTGAAAGACAAACTACTCGTCAAGACGATTCAAACGAGCCCAAATTCGATGAGGTTGTGTCGTTTCATTGTGAAGTTTCTATGGCCACCTTCCAGCTCCATCATCAGATCAGCACCATGTCTTTATAATATTGCATTGTCACGCGATTTACACATGTATGCAAAATTTCAGCTCAATCGGTAACCGGAAAGTGAATCAAATTTAATTTGCAAGATTTGATGACAAACGGACAGGTGAAACTAAATAAAAACTTGTAAAATTATACTTATGTGATCAAACTTGGTAGTCGCACTATACAATACATGCGCTGCCGCTCGATCGATCGATATTGGCGCGAAGAAATTCGACACTCAGGTCCAACGCTGAGGAGCGCTCGCGCAGTACTGAAGTGCGGACGGCCGGCGCATCGCATTTTATAGTAATTTAGCAGTTGTATTTATCGTTTTTATCGAAATAGAATAATAAATTCATGATTTATAATTATAAAATCTTTATTCCTCATGAAGTAACAATTATTCTGGTATAAATTTTGCTCAATAATATTATCGTAGATAGGAGAAATTCACAGTTAACTTGAAGCGGTTTTCGAAGTTTTTTGGTTTAGAATAAGATTTTTTCCTATATGAAATCAATGATATCTAAAAATTCTGAGGCCGCTAAGCACTATACGACTATATAAGAGATAACATTCTATTTTTTTTATTTTATTTGCATAAAACAGTAGTTCAATCGATGAGCTCGATAAAGCGCCTCCGCGCATTTTATGAAAATCTTTCTCTGCAATTTTGGATTTAATTAATAAGCTAAGCAAAATTTACAAAAAGCGAGGCCGCTACGCACTATGCCAATAGCTTATTCTACACTATTCTATAAGTCAAAATTGTTAATGTATTTTTGATTCCGAGATCCAGAGCGCCAAAGTTGGCCATTTCACGCAAAAATCACAGTTGAGATGTAATAGGCCTCTTAACCCGTGGCGCGCCAGCCACCCTAAAGCATTAAATGCTTTACGTGTCAGGCATTTTGCGATACATCACTTTTTTATTGTTTGATTAGGGAAAAATATTTATTGCGTAATAACTATACGAGATTTTCGCGTGAATAAGGTGTCATTCTTTTCTGTTTGAGTTTTTGTACGTAGTTAACTACTTAGAATGAACAATAAAGACTTACTTGTAGTGGCACTGGAACGGTTTTCTTTCGTTTTCAATATTTCATAAAGGTAACCTTTGGTTTTACTGTTTGTTATAGTAATTAACAAACGACACACAACACAATTGACATAATAACTTTTTAGTTAACATTATTAGGCACCGGTCACATGAATCATAAACACTTTGGCACTAAACTTCACTCACAAAACAATTTTTAACTTAGGAACCAAAATAAATAACCGCCGCCATAACGTGGCCGGCCCGCGTAAATAGTGACCTAAAAGTATATTATGTCTAACTGTAAATAAAAAAAGGTTACTGATGAAATAATCTACAAATTGATTAATGTTTATAATCACTTTTATCAAAAAAATCAAAATATAAAGAAAATTACAGCACTTTATATCACACAATGCTAGCTGTAGTTGTTAGCAAAATCAAAATATCATAATTATACTTCTAGGTCTTCGTTTAATCTAAATTGCCACTATATCACACAACTATTGCATTGTACAAAAACTGTATTAAGTTTCCAGTAAATTTAGATAAGAATCATACGAAAACTTATATTTTACGTTGAGAAAACATCATGTAAACAAATCACAACACAACTTTGTAACTAATATGGCTGACGGCCGTCCATAACTTCAGACACTCTTTTTAATAATTTTTTTCGATAATGTTTTGTTCGGTCCGAATCCTACTAACTATGTTAATTTCTTCTATACGGACCATAGAAAATTCACAGACAGCTAAAACTTGTATACTACGACTCGGACCGGCTAAAATAAAACAACCAATCTGAGCCAAGTCTGTTGTACACCGGTAAGTACAAGAAACACGTATGCCTCTCAACTATTTTGTACACCGGTAAGTACATATGACGCTCGAGGGGTTAAGAATAAGTAGTGTTTGTTGCAAAACCAAAGAGAAAAATCACACTTTCAAGAATGTAATCCAAGTAAACCAATAAAATCAAGTTTTCTTAGTATTCGATTGTTTGATATCAACGAACAGGCTCCAAATTGTCTTTTGTTTCTTTAAATTCTGTGTTCGAAATTTAAAAAAAGACTATTGAATAAAATTAAGAATGTGCCTGGTTCAAAACTGTATAAAAACTTTTTGCTCGACCTGATATAAATTTTTAGCTAGGACTAAACGAAACTGAAAATGCAAGGTGGGCCAATAGATGTGTCCAGAAGTGTATTAGTAGGATAGACAATTACTGTTTCAAGCATACGTCCTGATAATAATAAATAAGCTAAACCTACATATACCTGTCCCAGTGTATAGTGTATTAACGTTTAAATTGTGCCTCATAACAGTAACCTATTTATTATCAATATACTTCTGAACTCATCGTGCTTTTATCTTCATCCAACTCCTCATCGTGTCACTCCTCCCGTTCCCCGCTACGTGACAAGGCAATTAGGACAGCAAAATCAGTCCTCTACCATAGTCCACTTTTTACCAAATATCGTCTGCACATGTGCTTAGCGTGACAGGTGGTAAGCCCATCGCCGCTCTATGCTGTTGGATGTATGTGCAGTTTTTAGTCCGTTAGTCGCCTTTTACAAGGGGAGAGAGGGGGTGGTAGTATTCTTTCACCGCTACGCCACACGGGCCGCTAGTTTGGAATAATTTAAATTTTTATGTTGTTTAACTTGTTTTGCATGATCGCTAACGTGTTACTTAAGTATTTAATATATTACGATTTCTTTAGTATTTCTCTTCAAAAATTGTTTAAATTCTTATAGAGAAGTAAATGTCTTAAACCTAAATCCACCATACCATATCTTTGTTGCGTAGATCCACGAGCGCACACACAGGAACGAGCGACCGTTCCAATGTGACATCTGTAACACCAGCTACGGGACCAACTCCAGCCTCAAGCGGCACCTCAAAGTGGTGAGCACACCCAACACCCATACATAGACACATACATACACACATGCATACATACTTGTGTAAGGTGTTACAGCTACAGGTTGAAACTATATTTATTAAACTAATTTAACATAATTAATGTATTTTTACTTAGTCTGTTTCATCAAGATAAATTCTCGAACTATTCAATGTTCGTTCTTAATTATTTGTCCAGCTTTGTTTGTAAAAAAATTGTTACTCTTCAGAAAAAAGGTATTTTTTGTGAAAAATCCATTATTATTTTACACAATTTATTCCTAATTCCTTTCGTTTTGGTCATTTGTGAATATTTCATAATAAAATATAATAATTTCAGAGAGAAACACAAAAAAATATTACATGATTTGTTCAAAAACTTTCTGTTTTATAAATTGTTCATAATTATATGACCACCGATGTATATTATTATATACTTTTAATATATTATTTTACTTGAATAGTATATAACCGTTATCTCCCTCCAGTCCCACAGCCAAGCGAAGCCGTTCGAGTGCCTGACGTGCCACCGCTGCTTCGTGACCGAACTCATTCGCGACCGACACGCGGCGCGCGCGCACGGCACGCCCGGCGCGCTGCAGCACGCCTGCACCAAGTGCAGCTGCAGGTGAGGGGGGGGGGGGGGGGGCTAGGGAACTAACGCATGAGACGGCACGCCCGGCGCGCTGCAGCACGCCTGCACCAAGTGCAGCTGCAGGTGAGGGGGGGGGGGCTAGGGAACTAACGCATGAGACGGCACGCCCGGCGCGCTGCAGCACGCCTGCACCAAGTGCAGCTGCAGGTGAGGGGGGGGGGGCTAGGGAACTAACGCATGAGACGGCACGCCCGGCGCGCTGCAGCACGCCTGCACCAAGTGCAGCTGCAGGTGAGGGGGGGGGGCTAGGGAACTAACGCATGAGACGGCACGCCCGGCGCGCTGCAGCACGCCTGCACCAAGTGCAGCTGCAGGTGAGGGGGGGGGCTAGGGAACTAACGCATGAGACGGCACGCCCGGCGCGCTGCAGCACGCCTGCACCAAGTGCAGCTGCAGGTGAGGGGGGGGGGGGCTAGGGAACTTACGCATGAGACGGCACGCCCGGCGCGCTGCAGCACGCCTGCACCAAGTGCAGCTGCAGGTGAGGGGGGGGGGCTAGGGAACTTACGCATGAGACGGCACGCCCGGCGCGCTGCAGCACGCCTGCACCAAGTGCAGCTGCAGGTGAGGGGGGGGGGGGCTAGGGAACTTACGCATGAGACGGCACGCCCGGCGCGCTGCAGCACGCCTGCACCAAGTGCAGCTGCAGGTGAGGGGGGGGGGGGCTAGGGAACTTACGCATGAGACGGCACGCCCGGCGCGCTGCAGCACGCCTGCACCAAGTGCAGCTGCAGGTGAGGGGGGGGGGGGGCTAGGGAACTTACGCATGAGACGGCACGCCCGGCGCGCTGCAGCACGCCTGCACCAAGTGCAGCTGCAGGTGAGGGGGGGACGGGACGGGACTAGGGAACAGTGGCGAAAGAGTGATTGAATAAAAGAGTGAATTAATTAACGAATGTGTGTGTGAGTGAATATAAAAAAGGAATGAATCCAAGAATGTGTGAGTTTACGAATGGGCGAAGCAGTAGAGGTGGGCGTTAAAAGCAAAAGCACTTAAAAAAGTAATAAGCATGCTTTTAGGTTTACACTTATTATGCTTTTCACTTTAAAAGGTCTACATCCCGCCATCTATCAAGTCTCTATAAAACTACTTCAATACTTCCAGTATTTCAGCCTTTCGCCACAAGACAAGAGGCAGCACCGGGCATGCGTATTATTATGCGACAAAATGCATTGCATAAAATTACACTTAATTTGGTTGGTTTAGTTAACGATTTTGTCTTGCTTTTTTTAAGTAAAAAGTAGTACGTTTTGCCGTGTGAAGCGGTAAGTGTAAGTAGCTAAGTAGGTAAGCTTTACGTTTTTCGTTTAAACACAACGTAGCCAGCTTTTTGCAAGTAAAAAGCATTTTTAAAAGCATGCTTTTTGAAAATCGTAAAATGCTTAAACGTGAAAATAAAATAAGCACTTTTGACGTGACAACGTCTTATAAATTGGTTTGCCGGGTGACACTTCAAGAAACTGCGTTACGCTCCGCTCACGTTATGCGCTCACAATGAGAGCGAGTGAGAGGCACGCGTCCCTTCGACTTGGGCATGGTTAGCCCGCCTAAGAGCGAGAGAGACAGACATAAAAAGTGAAAGGCACGCGTCCCTTCCATATAATTCTTTGTATAAATAAATGTTTTAAATTGTTACTATTATTTCATCCTTCTTCCTACTATACGAATGAATATTCACATTAAAATTATTTTACCACTCAAAGTCGTTGTCACGTAAAACTTTCGCCCGTATACCGACTTTACAGGCAACCAATTTTTTTCCACCTCTATGGAGCAGTGAACGAATAAGTGCTTCTGCTGTATCTTTGGGAAACCCTTCGTGTGTCTAAAGCCGGGTTCGCTGCGCCACGTTTTGAACAGAAATTGTTCGAAAACATAAATAAGGGGCGTGGCCTAAATGTTTTGTCGAACAAATACACTTGAACGTGTTTGCCGGAGTTTGTGGAAAACATCCCCCGCGTTCGTCTGCAGACGGAGGGGATCTTTCATATTATGTTTGAATTTAACGCAGGAAGACGTTTCAATCGAAATAATAAGTGTTTCGATGTGACAGTGGCCGTCATGATGGAGTGAGTGCATTGTAGAGTGGAATACAGAGACAACACTGGAATTAATAATGTTGATACGTAAAAGACCCGTGATTTGGGACGCAATTTTAACACACAGCCAAAACAATGTTCACATCTTTGTCGTCGCTGCTCATTTTTTAAATGTGAAGTTTTGTTTCTGAACATTGCGAAAGTTGCAGCGGACGGGAAATGTTTTGAACAAAAAATGTTTGTTCAAAACATGGCGCAGCGGACACGCCTTAACGAATGAGTTATTGGACGAATGATGGGATGAATGAAAGATTTAGTTGAACAGATGAGTGATTAAATGAATAACTTAATGAACTAACAAATGAGTGAATACACAAATGAAAATAAAATTTACAATTTGTTCAACTGTACTTTTCCTAACTGTGATATGGCTATACGTTATTTAAAAATAATAAAAAAAAAATTATAGTTGCTGATGATAATTTATAATCATACTAGCGGCCGCTCGCAGTTTCACCCACGTGGTTCCCGTTCCCGTGGGAGTATCGGGATAAAAGTATCCTATGTGTTAATTCAGGTTATAAACTATCTGTATGCCGAATTTCATCCAAATCCATTCAGTAGTTTTTACGTGAAAGAGTAACAAACATCCATCCACACTTACAAACTTTCGCGTTTATAATATTAGTATGATAAACCTAACTAGCCTATAAACGTCTCACTGATGGGAGCATGCGTCCCCATATGGACAAAAACATAGAGAGACTGGGCCATCATAACCCACCACGCTGGCCCAACGCGGGTTATTGGGTTTTAACGACTGCCATCTTACGACAACAACCGGGACTAACGGTTTTGCGTGCTTTTCGAAGCACGGCACCGTGACATGGCTAAAATACATACATAGATACCTACATATTATTATATTCACGACTATTATCCCCGAAGGGTTAGTCAGAGACTAGGCAATGAGGACCGCAAAAGTAGTCACAGTCCACATTTCACCAAATGATAACTGCACATGTGCTCAGCGTGACAGGTGGTGAACCCGTCGCTGATCTATGCAGTTGGATGTGTGTGCAGTCTTTGGTCCGTTAGTCGTTTTTCACGACACCTAAGGGAAGAGATGGAGGGTAGTATTTTGTTTCCGTGTCTGAGCCTTCAATCAACAATATCAACTAGATATCAGGTCGGCGCTAAAAATGTGTATCGGTAAATAGCAGCTCACTTGATAAGTGAGCGTTTATTTTGCTTGAAACACGGCCAATGTAAACACGTTCACAACGCCGCAATGTGTATTTAAAAGTTGCATAAATAATGCCCGAGAAAGCAATTTAACGGCCGGAGTGTCTTACTTTCGGTAAGTACATGTAGAATAAATTATATGATAAGCTTTAAACTAACAAATAACATTAAATTTTGAACACAATTACCGATTTCAACTCACGCTACAAATGTTTGGCCAACGTTGACCAATAGACGCGCGCGCCAACATTTGTGTAACAGAGCAGTGGACGCATGGAGTGAGCAACAGAGAAATACTTAGAAGATTTGCGACTTTATTACTGGGTGCCATGGTTGTAATTAGGTTGAACTTAAAACTGTTTGATAACTTTTGTCTCAGTTCGTTTGTAAAGAAATGTAGCTGTATAAGTATATATTCACGTGGACAGAATTGAGCTTTGATTTTGTACGTGACGCGTTATCTAGTTGGTATTGTTGATCGAAGGTCTGAGCCGATAGTAATACAGCACATGGCAATAAATTATAATACGTAGTTAATAATTTAAATCTGCTGATGATGCTAACTACAATAATTAATTTGAAAAACTGTCATCAGGTACTTGCGACTGAAAGATTTGCGCCGGCATATGTACCGGATACACCCGAAAGGGAAGAAGCGGCGAAAAAGCGTGAGCGACAGCGAGCACTCTGTTGCAATGGAATAAGGTACAAATTGGTGTGACGACGATGTAATATACGTCATAGATATAAGCAAAAGAGGAAGATACGTTACCCGCGTAATTGGCTATTTGACAGTTGTAACAATTAAATATGAAATATGTCGGATAAGGTAGTTTATGATTTAACGATAATTATCGAATAGGTTTTTTTATTAAGATAACTTTTAAATAATTTTATTTTTACAAAATAAATTTGCTATTTTTTATCTGTGGATTACAAGACCCGAAACACGGGCGGCCTTGATTGAGCTTCGTGTGACGTCACATTTCACAAAATATACAAAAACTATCTATGAGGTATCAAGTTAAATTTCTTTGTATAAAATGTGGTGTAACGTCACAGGGCTAAATGTCACATGACCAACCGTTTTCGCACAAAATATGTTTTTCTCTATTAAATAAAGCTTTTTCGAGAAAAAAAATATTGTATGGGGTATAAAATAAGCGTTTGTAAATTTTAAATTACTTTCCCGAAAACTGTCAAGTAGCCGATTGTGTATGATGTACACACGCCAACAGATAAACCTATCCAAAACTGTCAAACCGCTCCAATCGATATTGATCCTTATAACCAACATATAAAGTAAAAAAAAAAATTGTGATAGGTAGGTCTGTACCGAATACTGTGACAGTCGTTAAAAGAACAGCAACTTGTTTGTACCTGTGATGTATTGTTGTTTTTTTTTTGTAAGAAAAAGCGTGGGAAATGCATGGCTGTTCATTTATATTTTATGCAGTGCACAAACCACTCAAGGCGCAAAAACAAGGCACATGGAATAATTTTTTACGCATAAGTACACCAAAACAGTAATATTTTATACTGTAAAATATATAAAGACATTTTTGAGTGACGATTGTCATTATTGAGTGTCATTTTGTCGCGCGTCGTCGTTGTCGTGGATTATCGCGGATCTTGCTGACCCGCTCGCGTATCGTTGTAATTCATCGCTCTGTCTCGCTCGCTTGATTGACACTAGCTGTCACACTACAATACGTATGTTCTTGAGTAGGACAATTTTTTCAATTCATACTCTATTGGCATTAGCGATGCGCGATTATGACTAATTTCATTAATCGAATTGACTACTAATACTAATCTCAAAAATCGAATACCAGATTAGTAAAATACTAATTTTAATAATCGAATAAGTATTACTAATTAGTAATAAAATCGAACGATTATTGATATTGAATGAAAGAAAGCTAAAATGTACTTTAACGCCACAGCATAAGGCTTATAGCGGTTACTAAGAGAGGTCTGCTAAAATCGAAAATGGCGACCAGTGTATTTACACACAGCGAGAGGGGATCAAAATGAGTACCTAATTAGAAAAAGAAGTTAGTTACTTGCTTTTACACCACCCCAGCAACTGTTCTGTAGGAACAGAATAATATTACCTACTAGCTGTAGGTAGAATTAATGAAATTTTTGAAAATAGCGTCGCAGAGCCAATGAAATTAGTTTCGTAATAATCCGCGGGTCTTCTTTACTAAATTAGTTACTTACAGTATCATTCATTATCAATGAATGACCATTCAGTCAGTTGCAAAATTCTGTATTCGTTAGTGGTTGATTCCTACTACACTACTGACTGATTAGCACCCGATTGGTACTGATTAGTAATTAGTAATACATTTTAGAAGTCATTCGAATTATTCGAATGAATGTAATAATCGAATGATTCAGTTAGTATCATTCATAATCGCGCATCGCTAATTGGCATGCGATATCTACCTCTTTTGCTTATATCCATGTGAAACACGCAATCATAAGATACATTTGCTAAAAATCTTTTAGAATAAAATCATGATTACTAATTAGAAAAATCTTTTGAGAATTGTGTAATTTATCATTCTAATATATTAATTATATTATTATAATTAAGATAGCGCTGTTGGTGTAGAAAAATCTCAATTGTATTTGTATATGTCATTAATTAGGTACCTATTAGAATTGTAAATGTACTTCATTATTGTGTATGTTTCTGTCAAAACCGATTTTTGATCTTAGTTTTATACACTTTCATACTTTCGCGTTCCATAAAAAACAAATATTTTACTTTTTAAAATACCTACTACAAAAATAAAATAAAAATATTCATTTATTGAACAGCTAAGATCCATAGTGGTGGGAAGAACAAAAGCTTCTATGTTAGTAGTTAGTACTTAATAACTGAAACATTCAAAGGTTAGGTTAAATAGCAAGGTGTAAAGTTGTGTCTAGACAAAACTTCATTGACGACCTCCTTGGTCGAGTGGTTTGTACACCGGTTTTCATGCTGTCGCCATCTCTGAGGTCCCGGGTTCGATCCCCGGTCGAGTCAATTTAGAAATTATTGTTTTTCTAAATTGTCTCGGGTCTGGGTGTTTTCTATGTATAATAAGTATGTATTTAAGTATTTTAGGTATGTTTATCCGTTGTCTAGTAACCATTTAACGAGTTTCTTCGAAGCTTCTCTTGGGCTAGATAATTGGTGTGATTGTAGGAAAGATTTTTTTTTTATACATGTACTTACGAATATATCTCCGAATTGTTAGTCAGAGACTAGACAATGGGGATCGCAAAAGCAGTCGACAGCCAAAATCCACGGTTCACCAAGTAACAACTGCACATGTGCTCAGCGTGCTAGGTGGTGAGCCCATCGCCGCTCTATGCTGTTGTATGTATGTGCAGTCTTTAGGCCGTTAGTCGCCTTTTACGACACCCAAGGGGAGAGATGGGACGGTAGCACAGATATAGATTTACATATTAACGCAAATGCATGGATTTCACGCGTCCGAAAACCCCGACCAAGCGTCGGGGTTGGTCGACGCTAACTTCAGTCCGCGCGCGTCTGTTATACTAAAATAAAATAAAACTTAACTAAAAAATGCCTCGTTGCGTGACAATTAACTGCAATAGCCCGAAAATTGTGTCCATGTCTACAGCTTCCTCATTCGATATAGAGAAATTCTAAGCATGCCATATTTTTGTGCATATTATGTGCAATCAAACGTTTCAGTCCTAATTTTTGTGCCACCACAACTTCGTTACTATGAGTTGTTTTATGTGTGTAAGCTGGAGACACGTGTCACCAGCTCGCACACGCCCGTTAAGACAAACCAGTGAGGTTAGGGTTTTGGACTATAGCTAGAAATTTTGTGCATAATTTGTGCACCAGGAACAAAAAAAACTAACCATCACACTCAAATACTGTTGAAACTACGATCATAAAACTGTGTGCGAGCTGGAGACACGGGTCTCCAGCTCGCACAGCGGTATCTTCGTAATTGTTCAAGCTACGGTTATGAATTATACCTCAAAATTTTGTGCAGAATTTGTGCATAAGGCACAAAAAATTTCAAAACTTTAACTCAAAAGGTTTTTGAGCTACGAACCGATAAGTATGTGTAAGCTGGTGACACGTAACACGGGCTAACACATGGTGAATTATTGTAACTGTATAAGATAGCGCTTCGTTTTAAAGATCAAATAATACGTTATAATTTGTGCACACACGAGGCAAAATTTCAAATCTCTGGGCCTCTTACTTTATAAATTATAAGCCAAAAACTGTATTCCCGCCAAAAAATTCAAAATAATGGCTCGGAAGCGGCTAAACGCGCGCCGACCGCGCCGTTGCCGTTCCGTGCGCTACACTATTGCAATCGAGTTTGAACTTGAGAGCTAGCTTAATTTAGTGTCATTTTAATTTGCGCTCTCGATCGTTTCGTTTCTATACCGAGAATTTTAGACTAGGAGACTGCTGATATAGGAAATTGGTTAATTTAAAATAAAAGCAGTCTATTTTATTTATGAATGTTCATAAAATATCGCTATGCTTAGTTTTTATTACCACGTTTTTATTAGGTAGCTTTCTCGTTTATTTGTTTATTTATTTGTCGACAAATGCAAACGATTTTATACTAGCTTCCCGATGAGCTAGACTTGCAACTTTGAACATAGGTCAGAGCAGGATGACAATGCAATATTATGGTGTCATTGTGCTGATCTGATGATTCAGCCGGAAGAAGGCCACAGGATCTCTGTAAGAAAACCATGAAACCCCATTCAGGCTCATTTGATTAGTTTTGATGAGCACTCTGACGGGAGACGACTAGACGAGGTCCATGGTCTGATGATGAACCCGAAGGAAGGCCACAGGAACTCAGTATTGGAACCATGCTACCCCATCAAGTTTGGGCTCTTTTGATTCATCTTGACGAATACTCTGTTAGAAAGAAGGGTCCAGGTTCTGATGATGGAGCCAGAAGAAGGCCACAGGAACTCGGTATTGAAACCATGCAACCCTATCGAGTTTGGGCTCGTTTGAATCGTCTTGACGAGTACTCTGTTGGCAAATAGTGTTTAGGGTTTGATGATGAAGCCGGAAAAAGCCCACAGGAACTCTATAATAAAACCATGCTACCCCAACGAGTTCGGGGTCGTTTGAATCGCCTTGACGAGTACTTTATCGAGAAATAGTGTTCAGGGTCTGATGATGGAGCCGGAAAAAGGACACAGGAACTTTATAATAATACCACACAACCCCATCGAGTTTGCGCTCGTTTGATTCGTCTTGACAACTACTCCCATAGGAGATGAAGAATTTTTAGTTATGGCACGTTAACTAAAAAACAGTTACTACGCTACGTTAACTAAACCATCAACCATTCTGACAAGG
The DNA here is from genome assembly GCA_963921215.1 of Scoparia ambigualis. Lineage (NCBI taxonomy): Eukaryota > Metazoa > Arthropoda > Insecta > Lepidoptera > Crambidae > Scoparia > Scoparia ambigualis. The sequence goes on along the minus strand of OY992515.1, from coordinate 30,844,230 downwards.
GGTCGGTCAGCCATCAACACATAGAAGAATTAGTAACTTGCAAACTTTTTAACTTGTAAATAGAAAAAGTAAGAATTACTTACTACTAAAATAAAAATTTAAAATAGCTTTATTAAAAATATTAAAAGTATCTTTTTTTTCGTTATCTGTAGATTGAGTTTGAAATAGGTACATATAAAATTTTACATCTACCTACTTACAAGCATTTGAAAATAACTTTAGGTACTTACTCATAAGATAACAAAGGTACGCCTACTATTGAATCTAGGTGATCTACTGCGGATGGACAACATCTACATAAAGAAGCCATAACTGGAGGTTAGTATAGGTAAGCAGCAGAACGATTAGATAGAACACAATTTAATTAATTTTTATTATAGTTCTTTTTCTATAGAATTTACAATAATGACGAAAAAGGCCGGCGCACAGGAAGATGCGCGTAATAAAATGCCCGCTTGCAAAGTGTTAAACTATAGCTACATAAATTTAATATCGGTGATAACAGTATCGACCATATCTACGGACTATTAAAAATTCATGCAATATCGTGTTTTTTTCCACTATATAGTTTCAGAACGCATCGAACGTTTATAATAATTTTATTTTATTACTAAACTTTTACAAGCACATTTGTTTGTTAAAAACTACAGATTAATGATAACTCAATAAATATCAGGGATACGGTACAATATTCTTGAATTCGATCACGTACAATATAGTGATCTCAACGCACACCGCATTCCTGACGCGATATAGTGTTTTCCAAAATAGGTATAGTTTCAGAACGCATCGATATCGGATTTGACGATATTGATGCAATAAATACGTTTCAGTAACCTTATACGATTTGTATCGCCTACTCCTAATTTTATCGGGAAAAAATGGAAGAGGTGATTGGGCTTTATTACATGTCGGCAAATAATTACTATTTATTGCATCTTTATTATTTTTATTAATTATTAATTCGTAATATTGTATTACTTTTAATACTTTATCGTTACTCCAATCCATAATTATCGAAACAGAATAATATCGATAGTCGTATTTGCAACACGTTCACACCTCTAGTTGTCTAGCAGTCAACTAAAGTGTGCGAAGGAAATGTGGCCGCACGAACATTATCGCGACAAAATCCTTGATGTGCGGCAATTTACCAACAGCGCGGCGCGTCAACGCCATGATACAACGCGCTAACGCGATGTGTTTGGCCAGACGTGTCGCGAAAACGCAAATCTTCGCGCTAGCGCGATAATGTGGCCCTAGCATTACATTGGGATGCCCTATCAGACTAATCGCAAAGTCATCGATCACCATAGAGTACATTTATTTTTATTTATTTATTTACATTTAACCATGGGAAGTAATACAATCTAATATTAAAATAAATTACTTTCAATGGTTAAAATTTATTCTGTGACGGTCGATAGCGATTAGTTTGCTGGAAAGCATCCGTTCTTTATCGAATTAGGCTCAAGTATTCAACCATTTTGTCGTTCTGCACTCCTCCATAATGTTTATCATTATGCCAAATCTAATTATTTAATTGTCTCAACAACAAAAAATAACTAAGACATTCGTGTGTGAGATATCTAAAATAAAAAGTAGGGTAGGTTATTAGGTACCTGCCTATAGTAAAACTAAATTAGTCGCGTCGCGCATCGCTCAACAGACGGCTCCTAGTCTAAAAGTGGCAATAGTGTAGCGCACGGAACGGCAACGGCGCGCTTAGCCGCTTCCGAGCCATTATTTTGAATTTTTTGGCGGGAAAACAGTTTTTGGCTTAGAACTTATAAAGTAAGAGGCCCAGAGATTTGAAATTTTGCCTCGTGTGTGCACAAATTATAACGTATTATTTGATCTTTAAAACGAAGCGCTATCTTATACAGTTACAATAATTCACCATGTGTTAGCCCGTGTTACGTGTCACCAGCTTACACATACTTATCGGTTCGTAGCTCAAAAACCTTTTGAGTTAAAGTTTTGAAAATTTTTGTGCCTTATGCACAAATTCTGCACAAAATTTTGAGGTATAATTCATAACCGTAGCTTGAACAATTACGAAGATACAGCTGTGCGAGCTGGAGACCCGTGTCTCCAGCTCGCACACAGTTTTATGATCGTAGTTTCAACAGTATTTGAGTGTGATGGTTAGTTTTTTTTGTTCCTAGTGCACAAATTATGCACAAAATTTCTAGCTATAGTCCAAAACCCTAACCTCACTGGTTTGTCTTAACGGGCGTGTGCGAGCTGGTGACACGTGTCTCCAGCTTACACACATAAAACAACTCATAGTAACGAAGTTGTGGTGGCACAAAAATTAGGACTGAAACGGTTGATTGCACATAATATGCACAAAAATATGGCATGCTTAGAATTTCTCTATGTCGAATGAGGAAGCTGTAGACATGGACACCCGAAAATTTCGAGCACCCAAAGGCAGGAACGTAACGTCGGCTGTGACGTCACTAGGTGTTAAAAAGTCGGCACGCTTGGTTTCAATACAAACCGTGATACTTGCGTTATCTATTTAAATCTATATCTGTGGACGGTATATTCTATTAATAAGCCGCCACCACACAGCTTGACAAAACAAATTTTGACCAAAATCCGGTTTTGATTGTAACATCTACTATTTAAAAAAAAAAAGGTTATTACTTGTTGCTTCTAAAGGTGGTAGATAATTAAACGTCGCACACACGCCTGCATGTCAACCTATTCAAAACTGATAAATTTTCTCCAATCGATATTGACCCGTACTCCACTAGTGATAAAGTTCAATATACTTATATTGTTGTTTTCTGAGGTTTAAGCGAGCACTACACATTGAAATGAAACACTTTTTACGGATTAACATAAGTCTGCAGTGTGCGAACATGCTCTCGAGGGACCCAACCATTACATCAGATTTGACAAACCTCAAATACAAAGAACAACGATTCATTTCTAGGACGATACGCGAGGCTATTGAAATTAAAAAACATCGTAATTTCAATAGAGAGGATGGTTGGATTTTCATACAGGTCATCAAATCCCAGCCCCAATAGCAACACATTGCCAGACCTAAAAATATTGTTAGCTCGTATTGTGTAAACCTGAACGCACCCGGTTAAATATAAAAATGAATGACGGTAGGCAAATAACTTCTACCTATGAGACGACCAACACCTCAGTCTCCCTGTGACCACGGACCCTGTAAAGGGTTCGAAACGTCATGATAATATAAAAAACTATGTAAATTAAACGCGAGTTAATCCGTAAAAAGTGTTTCATTTCAATACTTATATTGATTAAATTTGACATTTTGAGGTATAGGTTTAAGTGCTGGCGTCTGTACTAATGTGAGCACAATTCGAGCAAATCTAGAGAATCGATGCTGGATTACTAATGTATGGCCAAAAAACGTTTCCCAAGGTAGCACAACCCAAACTATTTTTCCCAAATTTTCATTAGGCAAAAAAAAACATTTGTCAAAACAACTTTTCGCAATTTTACAGTCAGCAAAACTATTTTTGGTAAGTTATTGTTTAATAAATAATTACATGGCGATATTTCACTTTACCAAGTATTATTTAGTCAAATGTATGGTTGGTACGGAAACCATAGTTGTGAAATACGACTAATTGGCCAAGTTTTTTTAATGCAGTGAATTTGGGCTCATATGTAAATCGTATGTGCTATGCAATATTTTGGCAAAACATTCTCTACCCAAAATATTGCATAGCACATAAGATTTACATATGAGTCCAAATTCACTGCATTAAAAAAAACTTGCCCAATTAGTCCTATTTCACAACTATGGTTTCCGTCACAGTTCCGGTGCTGCGGGGCTCCAGCGGTTCCACGGGAGCTTATCGTCACAGTTGGCTTTCGCTCACCACCGCAGCTTCGGCTAAACCCACCTGCTCCTCCGCATCTACGCAGGCTTGAATTACACTCTAGCGTAGGGCAGACAAGACTACGTGGAGTCGGTTTTGCCGCGATTCGTTGTATACAAACATCTTTTTAGAATAAAATATTTGACTAAAGAAAACTTTTGCCGTATATTTGACTTAATAAAATTTGACCAAGTAAAACCATATGATTATTTGACCAAGTGAATAAAATGCGAAATGTAAATTTGCTAAAGATTCATTTAGGAAAAGAAATGCATTATGCTTATTGCAAAATAAAATATGACGAAAAATATTTTTCCAAACGGCGGGATACCGTCGATACTCAGATTGACCTGTGACTCGATGCAGCTGTATTCTATGTTATATTAAGAAAGATTTTAGATGTCATACCTACTATCCTTATTTAAATATTGCAACGTTATTTGTACATATTGTAAAACTCTGTCGATATGTGTGTAGTTAGTTTGGTAAGAATATTTTAGATTAGAAAATTATAAAATAAAATAATGTATTTGTTTACACAAAATCGTTTCCAAGGTGGACTGGACTTAAGAATTTTGATTTAATAGGAAAAGTGCTTGCTTCTAAATCTAAACATATCTCCATCCCTTTCATTTGTCACTCATTAAAAAAAGGTACGGAATACGTTTTTCTTATATCATTATTACGTCATCATGCTCAATTAATGAAGCAAACTTGAATATTAATCTTTACAAATTATGCGAACAATGTTTCCTTTTAAGACTAAGCGTCATGGCGGTCTAAAGTACTGATGACCCATGACAAACAATTAAATTTAAATTGTGTCTGGTTTTGTGGAAGTCAACGTGTTAAATATAAATAAATTCTAATTACATTGTTGTATTTAATAATATAATGTCACAATTATTCTTAATTACAAATATTTTCATTCGTAACTGTAATTGGTGCAAGTTATTTATATAAAAAAAAAAACATTCTGAACTTACGATTTTTACAACATATTTGTTTCTCTATATTTTACTCGTTGAACACTAAGATTAGTTTTGCACCTGTCCTTTAAGCTGGCAAATTCTAACGTTACCAGTTCTATGGTCTGCGGTACGGGGGGCCGGGAAGAAGAGCGCGGTAAAAGCAGGGGGGTGTCACTCCGCAGTTTAGGTGGGTTCGTTTGTCGCGCCTCCGCAGTTTGGCCTTGGCGTATGGCAGTCAAGGTTGCCGCGAGCGCGAGGGCACCAACACCGAGCGCCGGGTCGCGGCACGAGTCATCCCAAGCGCGCAAGGAAACTACAGTCTGTGACGGCATGACGTCACATCGATATCGAGGCTGCGTTGCTTAACGGAATATGAACGCTCGGGTCACACCAAAGGTTTCAATTTCGCGTGAAAGTCGTTAGAGAGTGAACCTTCTGTACTATTAGTTATTCTGTGGTAATAGAAGGAACGTCATTTGTGTACAGATGTCACCCCTCCCCCGTCGCCCGCACACCATAGGGCTGGCACGTACGAATTGGCCAGCCTATAGTAATTCACGAGTAGAAGTACATTTCTTCACTAATATCTTTATTATTGAAATTTATAGGATAAAATGTTAACTAGAAAAAAAAAACAACCAGTCTCAGGAAAACTCGAATGGGAATCGAACCTATGACCTTATTGGGTTACCGCTGGCTTGCAGCGTATCACAAACTACTAGAAAAAATCAACGAGTCTTCTGGGGTCTCGGTAGCTTAGCGGTTAGAGCAGTGGACCGGCAATCCAAAAGTTATGAGTTCGATTGCCATTCGAGCTTTCCTGAGACTGGTTGTTTTTTTCTAGTAAACATTTTGTTTCTTCACTACTTTGCTTATTTAAATCGAGATTTAAAATAATCAAACTAGCAAAGCAATGTGCTGATACTACGACTTAATTACTCGCCTAATGTGAACAAGGGTTGAAGCTGCAACCTCATTATTGTCATAGCAACTATAGGCTGGCAAATTCGCACGTGACAGCCTGTCAGTACTGCCTCCCCCAGTCAAGGCTGCGTTCCGTCGCTTCACTCGAGTGCACTCGAGCGCACTCCGGCATGCGCTCTAACCGTTCCGTGGCTTGGTGAAATTTTACTCTGATGGCTGTCAGAGCGTAGTTTCATCCGTTCTGTGGCTCAGAGCGCAGCAACCAAACAACCATCAAATCGGATGGTTATTTTTCACTCTGACAGCTATTTGACGTATAAACCATTGTTCTAAAGTGTCGAAGTTTGCAATTTATGTCAAAACGTCTCGAAAAATTCTGCCGGTTGTTTCGTATTGTTTTACTTTTTAATAATTTTGTTAAATATGGTATAAAAGTGGAAAAAATGGAGACAGAAGAAGAATTTTCTCTCGTTTTTGGACAGGAATACTTCAGAATAGGTTATAAAAACAACTCGATCGTTCCGTGGCTCGGTTGCAACTCAAACGAGTTAAACTTTAACCAAACAACTACACCCAAAACGACGGAACGCACTCCTAGTGGCAAACTCACTCGCTGTCTATTCGTGACACGTCGTACACTGCTGTGTACTGCACTAAATTGCTAAGGAAAAATACAGCAGCGCGCGCGCATTGTACGACGAATTACAAATAGACAGGGTGAGCGTTTGCCGTTTGTCTAGACTAGACCCTCTGACCTCTGAAATGGGATAACTTGCGCAATATAATATTGTATTATTATTATGTTAACTGTAATTTATACATAAAATTATGGCAGCACATAATCCTTTGCTGGAATTAAAGATAGCTATGTTTTGTAATTTATGGTCTGAAGGGATAATCGTTAGCATGTTTTGGTCGTTCGTTTTAAGACCGCATGGCTGGCTACCGCCATCCTTGTTTAAGTATGTCGCCGCCATGACAACGATCGAGTTACTAGCGTTGTTGATAGGTAGGTAACTAGGACGACTGTGCTATGCTTACAATTATCCCGTTCAATGTTTTTAGAACTGTAAGTTTTTGAGTATGTATGTAACTATCATGTTCATGTAAGATACCTATTGTTAACTGTTTTTTTTTGTTATCGTATCTAGGTACTAGCATTGTTTTTTTTCGTTTCTTCCAGTCTCATTATTATAAAGATGTAATTATTAAAGTTAATTAAAATGAATGAGTATTAAATTTGTTTTTTTTTATATCTGTCCAGCAGTGGGCAAATATACGCTGATGATGATAATATACAAAGTGTGTCTCATCCTTAACCATTCACTATCACAAACTTTAAATCTGGCTTCTCAGAATTTTTCGGTACTCTGTTCAACTCATCTTTGATATCCTGATCTTAACAACAAGGTTATTGCATTCTTATGAGCAAGGCACGCAAATAACAATGGAAATGGCTATGCTTGGGTATTCTCTGCGTGATCGAATTAGAAATGGAGAGATCCGTAGAAAAACTAAGGTGATCGACATGAGCCATGGCAACGTCTGTCATTACTCACTCATCTGATATTCATATTTTTTATAAATTTTAACCCAGTATTACTTTCAGTTGACTCTGAATAATTACAATTGAGGCCACCAGAACCAGAGTGACCCAAACACAAAATACAATTTGGTGGATATGGGCGAAAATAGTTTAGGCGAAATTTTAAGTAAGTAAATGAAACAAAAAATTGCATAGAAACCATGTTCAAAATTTACTCAGTAATAAAATATTAATTATTGATAAAATTGAGATAGACTATTTAACAAATCCGTATTTTTGTTACTCATTTGTATTTTTTTTATTCAAGTGGGCAACTATGGCATTCAGCATTTACAATGTATTTATAAACAATGTTTATTTAATAGGCCAACATGTATGAACTTAACATCATTTTTAATGCAACTTCCTATTTTTCAACTTAATTATTACAAATTAAGCTTATTACTAGCTTCCTTACTTACCTTACAGTATTTTTTTTATTAAACTGTTCATATTTTGCCTAAAACTTATACATAATAATAAAACTTAAGTCTACCTTTGGCATTATATTTGTCTATTTGGTAAGTTAGTCAGTCAGTTACTCAGTCGAAGGATCACTAATTGCACCATCTATTGCGTTCCCTTCATTGGAAGAGATTTGAGTTGATGATAAAAAGGGTGATAGATAGGTGAAAAATGTGGCTTGGGCCACTATGCTCTTTTAATTTTGTAATTCAAAAATCCAACATGGTAATCCGACGATCTGGTTAAGGTCGCGGGTAGCCGCTGGGTGTGTAGGTCCCACGGAATATCGGTGTGAAACAATTGCACTCGTTGCTAAGGGTTAATGTAGAAAAAAGGTACTTACGTGAGTCAATAATTGTACATCGGGAAAAAATAATTTGTCCATCATAATAAAGTAGCTATATAAAAAAAGAAAACAATTACTAACATGATTATTATTTTTTATTGATACTACTATTTCTTTTTAATTGTACGAAATTAATAATTTTATGTAGGGTTGATAATTTATAGTAGAAAAAAAATATTTTTGAAAGGTATGATTTTTCTTGTCTTACAAAAGCCATACAAAAGCTGCTTGTCCTACCCAAAGACATTAAACTATTACTAATAGACAGGACATAGCGATCAAAACTTTAATCCACAACTTATTACCAAGTGGTAACAAGTCGCTCAGTATGATGTTATGCGCCCTCTAGTGCAGTCGTGTTTGTGCGTGAACAAATTTGACTTAAACAATAGAAAATATACCAAATTGCGTATTGCGATACTGCAAATCCCGATATGGAAAAAAGGCTAAATGTGATTACAGCTTATTTTCGTAAATATTTTGTATATTTACCCAATAATCAGACTATAATCATAATTTCTAATAAATTATTTTAGAACATTTACCGTTGCCCTATGCTGACCTCTAGTGGTGAAAAGCAAAAGTATCTACTTTTAGGATGTCACCACACTTGTCGAAGCGGAAGTAGATGATTTAGTGGTGTTCAAGTGATGTCGTTTTACTTATCGAATAATGTTATAAGTAGATTATATTTTTATATCGTAAGTTTAAGTTTTATATAAGTAGTAATATTCTGACTCAATGATCATTGCGTCCCTAACGCAATGTTATGAAGTGTAACAGTATCGTGCGATGATCGTTTAATAAATTAGAATATTACTATTTATTTTAAACTCTTCGATCAACAATACCAACTAGATATCAGGTCGGCGCGCGGCGCGGCTCGTTAAATAACAGCACACTTAACAAGTGAGCTCTTATTTTGTTACTTTGCTTGAAACGCGGCCAATGTAAACACGTTCACAATGCCGTGTATTTAAAAGTTGCATAAATAATGCCCGAAAAAGCAATTAAGATCGACAAAAATAATTTGATAGGTACAGTCACGAGCACCAATATGTATACACTTTGACTCTTATTCCATTGTTTTAAGAGTTACAATTGTTTACATATTTTTGCTTGTGTTTGTACTTGCGATTGCGAGTTGTCATTAACACGCAATGTGGTCTATAATATCTATGTAAACTTAGGTATTTTAAAATGAATCACTATATGGATCAACTCGTGTTAATCTGTTAAAGTCAGCCATTTTACCTTATCATTCCTATGAATTGATTCGTTAATCCAATCACACAACCATGTTACATTTGTTTTGAAGTTGACTTGATTTTGGTATACGGGAGTGTATAATAATCCTTACTTATGATGAGTGATCGCGGGGGTGGGTTTACTTCAAAAAAGAGTGTTGTCAGTATGCTGTTCGTAGGTACTAGCTAGGTGCTTATGTTATTTCATTCATTCATTCTTTGTTTATAATTAGTTAAGTATGTTGAATTTTTAATAACTTTACACTTTATTACTTAGTAAATAATCATTTGAAACACCCGAATTTTCATTTCCTTCCCTAATTGTCACTTGCTTGTTCCAATGTTGTATATTATACCGATTTTAGTTAATCTTCATCAAACTTATCGATAGGTACGTCGAATTTTTAACGGACATCCCTACTGCAGGGCGACACCTACCGTGGGGTAGGTGAAACTTATTCTAATTGTTCATAGTATACTTCTTATTATTCTTGATATAAGGTTTTTGATTTTCAACGTTAGATGGCGTAACTTGAGCACCAGCTCAAAGTTTTTGTATGAAATAGTGACCAATAGCCGCTCTATTACTATTTAAATCTCTTTGGTCCTACCCCTTTCAAATTGTAAAAAAAATAGATTAACTTGTAAAGCCGTTTAAAAGTCGCTATTTCTTTGCATGAATTATCTGAAGTAATAGGTAAATGTTTTACTTGCTAGATTACTTTTTGTCATCATAAGTAATTAATTTTCTTACAAAATCTCCTGAAGAAACCTTGTCTCAAGTTTTCTTCCTCTGTATAACACCCTTTGTATGACTAAGATTTAGATGCTTCTCCCCCCCCATATATTATTTTTCTCTATGCTTCTAAACCTCGGATATCGCATCCGTATTTGTCTTTACGTGTGGCAGCACTATTACTACTGCCAACCTAACAAAATCAAATGTTAGCCATCATAATTTTCAAGTGATGTTTTGATTGTCGGTTCGAACTGAATTTCGTCGTGTAAAAAGTGCCAGTTGTATGACGTCATAATTTAGGTAAGTTTAAGGTTTTTGGATAAAATTCTTTTTTATATAATAGATTAATCAATGTGTAAAACAGTGTGGTAATCAGAACTGTAATAATTTTACAAATTTATAACCTAATATGTAAGAATTCATTTTGTCACAACAAAATTTGGTTCCTTTGTAAGACATTGTATAACGCCATACAAAGGAAATGACGTTAGGGTCTATACACATAAGATATTTGCTTGTCAAAAATGAAAAGTTATAACTCGAACTTTAAAATTATGATATTGAAAATTTACTACAAAAACTCGACTCCAAAGAAAATAAATGAAAAACAAAGACTTTCTCAATCTCTCTCCTTCCCAATAAATAAAGGGTCCCGAAATTCCCGAACATTATCCTAAATGTCTCCTGCATTTAGGAGAGTAAGCTCAATTTTTGCTAATTTTTAATGGAATACGTCTGTGTTAATAAAAACCGTTAAAGCGTTTTCACTTTTAGTTAGTTTAACTTATTTTTATTTAAATTACATTTTGTAGAGATAAAATATATAGATGGATAATGTCAGTATGAACCATACTTTATGAATTCCTTTGTCTAACATAAACACCTTTGTATGACGAAAAAAATAATTCCTTTGTAATTATTCTTTTGTATGACGTACTCACCTACGTTTTGCGAAAGGTGCATTTGAGAAAGGCACATTTTGCGAAAGGTGTATTTTGCGAAAGGTGCATCTTGCGAAAGGTGCATCTTGCGAAAGGTGCATTTTGCGAAAGGTATATAAGGCGACTGCTAGAAACCGCAAGAAACTTCAAGGGCTGGTCAGGTCAAGTGTTTTAAACATGACAAAAAAGAAATTAGTGCTTTTAACATTTTTAATTAAATATTTCATTTTGCGAATTTTAATTAGATAGTGTCTGTGTATCTAATTTATATTAAAGCAGTAACATAAGAAAAATACGCACATTTCGTAATAGGAAAATAAATGGGGTCTCATTGCAGACTAACGTAGGTACTTATCGCCCGGCTGACGCGGACGGGTCAACAGACGGTTGGATCAACGACCGGCCGCTGCCCGCGCGTTGTAATATACCTATGTTATTGCTTTAAAATAAATTAGATAGATACACAAAAACTATCTAATTAAAATTCACAAAAAGAATTATTTAATTAAAAATGAAAAAAGCATGAATTTCTTTTTTGTCATGTTTGAAACACTTGACCTGAAGTTTCTTGCGGTTTCTAGCAGTCTATATTTTGCGAAGGTGCATTTTGAGAAAGTGACGTTTTGCGCATGGAGTGCAATAAGTGAAAGGTACATTCTGCGACTGAGCCGTTGTTTCATCAGGAGAGTGAAACTACCGGAGGTCCATCTCTCTTTCGTCAAGGCCGGCAACTCTGCAGAAGCGGACTGGAGTCGGTTGTCCATGGGCGGCGGTGATTATACTTTCCACCAGGTGACCTGCTTGCTTGATTGCATGTTTTTCACATAAAAAAATACGAGCAGCACAAGACCGGTCGTTGTAGAGATCCTTAGGATGGAGGCGTTTGTGTAACAGTGGACGTCTTTCGGCAGATAATGATGCATTAGGTATCTACAGTCTAGGAAGTTTCCGGGGGACCAGTTTTCGGCGATATTCGCTTGCGCTCCATTCCGATCGCGCGTACGTACAGGGCCCTGATTCTGTATCGCAATCTATTGATTTCACACCTAAACCTTACGGTAAGGTTTAGGTGGCGGTAAGGTCCTTACCGCGCACAAACGTCAAACGCATACGTTTTTGGGAAGATATCGTAACTTTTTAAGGAATTAACGTGGTTTTGAAAAAAGGAATCGTTACAGAATAAGGGCCCAGTAGCGTGCGCGTAGATAAGCTAAATCATTTATTCGGCTACATCATTCAAAAATTACAGACAGGAAAGAAATAAATATATATAAAAATAATTATTTAAAAAAAAAACTTAAATAAAAAAACTTAAAAAAAAAAATCAAATAATATACTTAGGTTGGCCGAAAAGGCTAACCAGCTCAGTTATTGTTGCAGCTGACGCCACAACGCTGATTTTCAGCTGGGCCTTGAAGTAGGGGCGACGTCAACAGAAAAAAGAAAGTAGCTAAATTACAAATTAGAAAGTCAAAAATACAAGCCTTAACAAAATGACAAATGTTGAAAAAAAGCTAACCAGCTCAGCTATTGTTTCAGCTAGACGCCAGAACGCTGATTTTCAGCTGGGCCTTGAGTAGGGGCGACGTCAACAGAAAAAATAAAGTACCTATACTTATATACCTAATTACAAATTAGAAAGTCACAAATACAAGCCTTAACAAAATGATTAATGTTCAAAAAAGAAAAATACTTTAATAATATCGAAACAAAACAATAACATTAATACAACCGTCTTACAAAATAAATAGTGTGCAAGTGAATATCGCTGAAAAGTGGACCGGGAACTTTCTCAACTGTAGTACGTTGCATATTCGTGAGTCTGAAGCAACCACTAAGTTATGCGAAGCTTTCCCCCTTGCATTCCAACTCTGATGACGACGGGATGCACATTCCCAACGGGTTATGTCCACGTGGGATGCCCGGGATAGTTTGGGCATCCCCCAGACATCCGTAAGCCGTGCAAGGAAGCTATGGGTGCCCCCCACTCTTAGCCGCTGGCTCGCAGCGAGGCGTGACAAATTGCCGCCCGCTTCTCCGGAAGCTACCGCCAGAGTACTACAATTATTATATTGATATAAATTTAACATTATTAATTCTATGTTTGTTTCATGTTCCATTTATTATAAACCATGCTATTGACATAAATAATTAAACAATCTGTTAAGGAGGGGAGAGGAAATAATGTGGACTGTATTATTATGTGCAAAGTAAAGCGTGTATTGATAAAATATAATAAAAAACAGGAAATTATAACAAAATCAAACATACCAACCAAGACGTCAGCACCGAACAGAAATTGACAAACCTTATGTCCAACCGAAAAAGATAATAAAAAATACAAACTACTGAAAAGTATTTAGTCGGCAACATCTCTCCCTCTCTTTCAAAATGAAAAAAAAAAATTAAAAGAAATAGAGAGAGATGTCCTTTATACGGGAAGTCGCACCAGCTTTTTACAGGGGCGGCGAAGGACTCCTCCTGCAGTGGCAACCTCGGCTACTCTCACTAGCCCATCTGCGCCGGGAAATACTCGGGTTATACGGCCACGTGGCCACGTTCCGCGAGGTAAGTTACCATCGACCACAAGCACGAGGTCACCTACAGCAAGAGCCAGTCCTTCGCCTGTCCTGTCACCTCGCCTAGGTGTCAGAGTTGGGAGGTATTCTCTAACCCATCGGTTCCAGAATAAATCTGTAAGCCTTAATGCCTTACGCCAGGAAGTCCGACCCCATAAATCCTGCGGCTCTGTCTTACCGTAATGGTTAGCCGTGGATGCTGTGCCGATGAGGAAGTGAAACGGTGTTAGTGCCTCTTCGTCACTTGAGTCAGCCGGAACGTAGGTTAAGGGCCTTGAGTTGACCACAGCTTCAGCTTCCAACAAAAGAGTCGTCAAAACGGGTTCCTTTGGGTATCGCTCTTGCAAGGTTACTTTTAAAGCAGACTTTACTGAACGCACGAGCCGCTCCCAAGCACCACCCATTGACGGTGCCGACGGTGGTATGAAGATCCACTCGATGTTTTGGTTAGTTGCAAACTCTTGAACTGCAGGGCCGTAGAGTTCTCGCATGAATTTGGCAGCACCGACGAACGCAGTCCCGTTGTCTGACCAGATCTGTTGAGGACTTCCACGACGGGCCGTAAATCGACGTAGGGCCATCAACGCTGCGTCCATTGAGAGGTCATGGACTACCTCTAAATGTATAGCCCGCATTGTGAGACAGGTGTACAAAGCTACCCACCGCTTTTCGTGTCTTCTGCCAACAGTTATTTATCTGCACTGGACCGAAGTAGTCAAGGCCGACGAAAGTGAATGGTCGGCGATGATAGGCGAGTCGAACCGCGGGGAGGTTTCCAACAGGTGGGTTCAAAGGAATAGCTTTGCTTATCTTACAGTATTGGCAGGCATGTGCTGCTGCTCTGACTGCACTTCTCAGCTTTAAAATCCAGAACTGCTGCCGGAGTTCGTTGACAACAGTCTCGTTATTGCCATGAGCAAAGCGCCGGTGGTAATGGTGAATAAAAAGTTTAACTGCTGGGTGGCTTCCATCAAGAACAATAGGGAAATTGGTAGCCTCAGTAGCTTCTGCAACTGCTTCGATGCGACCCGATAACGTCATTAAACCATCGCTTCCGAGAATAACATGAAGCTTTTGTAACTTGCTGTGGCGTGGCAATGGCTCTCCTAGTTGAAGCGCAGCTAACTCATCAGGGAACGAATTATTTTGGCATTTGATCAAAATATGCAGCTGGGCTAGGCGTAAATCTTCCGCAGTAAGAGGCGTAAGCTGAGCGACAGAAGTTCTTAGCCTAGAGGCAGGCGTGTGCGATGTTGAGGCATTAGCACTCGCTCTACATCTCAAACGCCTGATGTACTGATGTGCACGCGCCGTCGACCGTAAGAAACGCAACCATTGGCTGAAGCGGGACGGATCCGCCGAAACGGGATGGACGGGAATGGTGCCTACTTGAATGAGATATAAATGAATTTTAGCACTTGGTTTCAGCTCATCTTTGTTAAGGCTAGTGTTATGTGGCTCAACTGGCCATTCACATTGAGGTGATTTCAAAAACTCAGGTCCTTCAATCCACCGACTATTGTTAAGGTCAGCGTCTGACTTTTGCCTAGTGGCGTCATCTGCGACATTCAATGCTGTGGGCACCCACCTCCACATATCTACAGTTGAAAGCTCTAGGATGTCTGTAGCTAATTGCGCGGCTTCATCTGGCCCTTCCAAACTGCCAATGAAATCATCCATATATGTATCTTGGATAATTGCATGGGCAGCCTCAGGATATAAATCTTTACACTCTTCGGCGTTTTTGTTTTTTAGATAGAGTGCTGTAAACGGGCTAGAAGCAGCACCAAATATCATTGATGACATTCTAAATGTCGAAAGAGGCAAGTCGGGAGAATCACGCCATAGAAACCGCTGCGCATCCCTGTCTTCGGGCCTGACCTTGACCTGTGGAAACATTTCTTTTATGTCAGCTATCATGCCGATCTTACCCTCTCGAAAACGAAAAATAATATTTAAAAGAGAAGGCAATAAGTCAGGGCCGGTCAACAAAAGGGAATTCAAGCTGACTCCCTGAGAGCGGGCTGCGGCGTCATGAACCACTCGCAGCTTACCTGGCTTGTTGGAGTTCACAACCCCAAAATGAGGTAGGTACCACACCCTTGGCGAATCAGAAGAGATGTCACATGGCTCGGCATAACCTTTGTCTATCATAGCGTGTATATTTTCGCGATACTGTTTGGCGTAAGCGGCGTCTTTACTAAAGCGCTTTTCCAGACCATTAAAACGCGAAAACGCTAGCTGGTAACTATCTGGAATGGCAGTGTCATCTGATTGCCATAATAAGCCGACCTCAAACTGTCCACCTGGTAACCGACGAGCAGTGTCTTCGAGAATTTTCGAGGCGCGCTCGTCTGCGGCAGAACGGACTCGTTGCTTGACAATACCAATCGACTCCAACCTAAAGTTGTCCTTAATAAGACCCTCAATCTCCGAAAAATCATCTGATATCACGCTATGATTGACAAAAATCACCGGTTTAGTCCTACTGAAAGTAAAGCCAAATACAGCCCAACCTAAAGGAGTTAAACAAGCAGCTGGTTGTCTTTTTGAACCTTGACGCACCTCTTGTGGGGTCAGCAGATTCCAGTTATCGATTCCAATTATCAATTTTGGTTCAGCGTTTTCATACGTGATATTAGTGCAATACCTAGCGCCGATACAGACCGTGCTCTATATATTTTATGTTGTTTGGATTCGTGCAATCCTTTAATACAAAAATCTACATACTCGACTTCGGTTAATTTAGATAGACCACCCATACACTCGACTCTAATTTGTGCCTTAGGGCCGACTAAGCCTATCTGAACTGATACCTCATCGTCAATAAAAGTGCTAGACGAGCCGTCGTCCAATAGAGCATAAGTATTTATAGAGCCCTTAGGTCCGCTTACAGTAACAGCGACGACTTTGAAAAAAACTTTGAGCGGCCCGTTTGAAATAGCGTGAGCTACAGTCTCGCTTTTATGCTCTACCGTCATAGTCGAACAACTAAGTTCAGGTTCGATTCTGTTCGAGAACGTTTCAGTAGTTGTATGGGAATGAACTGACTCAAAGTTATGCAACAATTTATGATGTTTGTATTTGCAGCCTTCCACATTACATAACGTCTTTGGATTACACGACCTATAGCGATGCGAACCTTTTTTTAAACATCTATTACAAACTTTTTGGTCGCGGGCCCAATTCAATCTAGCCATAAAGTCAAGATAAATAAATTTATCGCAGTTGTCAATCATGTGACATTGTTGACAATATAAACAACAATTTGACTTATTTTGTTGTGATTGTGAATTAGAATGATTTTTATTTTCAGCCGACTTATTACCTGAATGAAAATTATTATGCTTTGAAGTCACTACGTTAACCTGAAACATTTTTGAGCTATGTGGCTGACTTGACGAGTTGGCTTCCGTAATAACGCCAAACTTGAATTCCGTAATGACTTCCTCAGCTAAAAAGTCAGCTAGCAACTCTAATTTCGTTCCTACAATCGGGTTGAAGCGGGACTTTGCGTAATCTTTCCAGCGTGCTCGCATTGCAGGAGTCAATTTCAGAAGCAACGAGTTATAAAGCTCCGGTGACTCTAAATAAGACTTATTATTAAGAAATTTCATAACTGAAATGCAACTGCGGACACGGCCGGCAAAGAAATGCAAGTCCTTCCCCTCAAAATTAACTTTAGGCAAAGCTCGCACAGCGGCGACCTCCTGGAGGACGATGAGCTCCGGTCTACCAAACTGAAGTTCGAGAACAGATATAATCTCGCCTGGGTTATGCGCTGTAGAAAGTAAGGCACCGACGGCCTCTCGTGCCGGGCCGTACAGCGCCGCATTCACCCGTGATAAGTTGTCCATTGGAGAATAAGACGCCATAGACGCGTCGTAGGCTCTTTTGAAAGCAAGCCAGTCTAGGGTTTTACCATCAAAAACAGGCAGGTGACTCTCCATTTTACCTCTAGATAAACTTTGTATGGCTTGAGCCAAGCGATTAAAATCAGAACCATTCTGGTTGCTAGAAATATTAGTAGGTAGGGTACGTACGCACGTAGAGTCTTGAACGTCACCTGTAGGTCCGCAACAGGGCCTGGGCGGTGTCGGATCAAGCGCTAGGCGACTAGGCCCAGCAGTGGGATCGCATGTGACACCGCGGCTGGCGAACGCAGGAACTCGACAGTTAAACGCAGCGACCGGAAGAGTCGGGCTGCCGGGACGCACGATAACAGTGGCGTCCGCAGTGGTAGCGGCGACAGGCCGCACTTCTATGAGCGCCCTCGTAGGAACCGCAAGTATGGGGCTACCGGGACGCACGGTTTCCGGGGCGTCCACAGTGGTAGCACCACGGGTATCTACAAAAACGCATTCATTAGAAGGTGTCATAGTCTCCAACCACTCTACAACGTTACCTCTACTTAGGCGGCTACTGCCGCGATGGCTGTTGGCGCGACTGCTGCCGCAGTGACTACTGCCTTCAGCCACCATTTGAGCTATTTCTGCGCGCATTTCCATTTCTAACGCCCTACGCTCCGCGTCAACCACTTTAGCTGCTCGTTCGCGTTCCACCTCAGCAGCTTTGGCTTCTACCTCAGCAGCTTTGGCTTCCACTTCAGCAATTTTTCGAGCATATAAGGCCTCAATATTGAGCGAGCGTGCGCGAATACTACTGGACGACTTGGATGTTCCTGAAATAGACTTGTCTTCCGCCGCATGGACGGACCTGACGGGGTCGAGTACGAGGGCGGGCGGCGGAGTCTCAATATCGTCGGGCATGCCGGAGTCCGGCAGCGGAGCCTCGCCCGCACTCGACTCTAACGCTTTACTTTGCAATCTAGTTAGCATACTAGTTACTTTCAAACAAACAATAAAATATAGTTTTCGAAATAGAAAATAATTGAAAGAAAATTTATAGGGAAATTATTTTCAGAAAATGAAAATTTTGAAAGTAAAATTTACCGAGCGAAAAGGACCAATGTTAAGGAGGGGAGAGGAAATAATGTGGACTGTATTATTATGTGCAAAGTAAAGCGTGTATTGATAAAATATAATAAAAAACAGGAAATTATAACAAAATCAAACATACCAACCAAGACGTCAGCACCGAACAGAAATTGACAAACCTTATGTCCAACCGAAAAAGATAATAAAAAATACAAACTACTGAAAAGTATTTAGTCGGCAACACAATCCTTATTGACATATACTATAATTTTAAATAATGACATTGTAAATGTGCCAAGTCCATTATGCTGATGATTTTATTATTGTATGCCTACAATTATAAGGTAGGTATTATTACACTATCCACAATCAATAAAAATTCTATTCTATTCTATAATATGAACCCCTCGCAAGAATCGAACCTGGGACTTTGGTTTTGAGATCGGATCTGATGATTGGAGAACACGGAGGAGCATTAACATTTGTCACCCATCATCCATCTATGATCTAATGAAGGATATCTTAACCGCGTCGCGTAGCGGTGAAAGAATATTACCACCCCCTCTCTTCCCTTAGGCGTGTAAAAAGACGACTAACGGACTAAAGACTGCACATACATCCAACAGCATAGAGCGGCGATGGGCTCACCATCTGGCATGCTGAGCGCATGTGCAGTCGCTATTTGATGAAAAGTGGACTATGGCAGAGGACTGATTTTGCGGTCCTCATTGCCTAGTCTCTGACTAACCTTTCGAGGATAATAGTCGTGATTTATTATGTACTAGCGGCCGCTCGCGGTTTCACCCGCGTGGTTCCCGTTCCCGTGGAAATATCGAGATAAAAAGTATCCTATGTGTAAATCCAGGTTATAAACTATCTGTTTGCCGAATTTCATCCTAATCCATTCAGTAGTTTTTACGTGAAGAATTAACAAACATACACACTCACAAACTTTCGCCTTTATAATATTAGTGTGATGTATGTATGTATCCATCTGTTAGTAATAAGAGGGTAGACATAAGTTCGGTCCGGTGAGACGGCTCTCAGCCGCTGTACGACAGTCTGAAATAGATTGCTAACTAGTGAACTCACGTTTTATTCTCAGCCCCATTCCCCATAATAACAGTGGCGCAGTCCGAATTTTACGCTTTTATTACCGTTAAGCAACATAAACGATGTCGGTTGGAGTATTAAAGGTGTTTAACCACGAACTTCAAGATTGGGGGACGTATATTGGTCGGCTAGAACAATGGTTTCAAGCGAACGGAATCACAGCGGCCAAAGACAAGTTGGGATCAAGACGGAGGGCAATTCTACTCAGTAGTTTAGAAGAAACTACTTATAGACTCATCCGAGATTTAGCCCTACCCAAGGATGTTGGAATTTTAGGATATGAAGAAGTCATAAGTTGTTTAACGGTCATTTCAAAACTAAAATATGTAGTTTTGCGGAACGTCATAAGTTTC
Source organism: Scoparia ambigualis (assembly GCA_963921215.1). Lineage (NCBI taxonomy): Eukaryota > Metazoa > Arthropoda > Insecta > Lepidoptera > Crambidae > Scoparia > Scoparia ambigualis. The sequence goes on along the minus strand of OY992515.1, from coordinate 30,824,155 downwards.
ACAGTGCCGTTCAAACAACAAATGAATCATTTTCGCAATGGTCGGCGCGCGTGCGCGGCTTGGCCAAGGATTGTGGGTTTCCGGCGTCTACTTTAGAAGAAACTCTGCGTGATCGGTTCGTTCTCGGTATGATTACTGGACCCGAGCGAGACCGGTTGTTCACCGAATCCATGGATGGGCTAACGATGCAAAAAGCACTGCAGCTAGCAGACAGTGTCCGATGCGCCAGGGATGGTGCTCGTTACGGCAGCCACGCAGCGGCGGCGGCGCAGCCCGCGGCCCTCGACATGTACAACATGGCGGCGGCGCCGGCGGCTCACGGGCGCGGGCCCCTAGCACCCGGGCCTCGCCGCGCCCCGGGAACTGGGGCGGTTCGATCGTCCGATCAGTGTGAAGTGTGCGGTTATTTCGGTCATTTAAGCAAAAAGTGCCGTTTCAAAAATGCGTTGTGTAATACGTGCGGAAAAAAAGGCCATTTAAAGCGAGTGTGTGCCAATAAAAATAGTGGTAAAAAAAATCAGCATTTCTTGCAGTGTTGTTCGGATGAAGAGGATGATGGTAAGCGTTTGTTTTTTAATATCCGCTCGTATAGAGGAGAACCTATGCAGGAGTCTGTATTAGTGGATAACATTTCTTTGTGTTTTGAAGTAGATACTGGTTCTGCTGTGACCGCCATTTCCGATACTATATATTTGAAATATTTCTCAAAATATAAGTTAAGTAAAAGCAGTAAGATGTTACAGAGTTATAACGGGGGCTCAATAGAGACTTTAGGCACTATTGTTTTGCCTTTTTATTTTCGGGGTAAGAAAGAGATATTAAACGTTTTTGTGGTTAAAAATGGTGGCCCACCCTTACTCGGCCGGGATTTTATAGCCAAATTTAAGCTTCAGATTTGTCATGTTAACACGTGTGAAGTCAAATGCCCAGAAGTCGAAGGTTTTCAAAAAAAATACCCAAGGCTATTTTCAGATCAGCTGGGTTGTTGTAAGGGTCTTGAAGTCAAACTTCATTTAAAACCCAATTCGTCACCAGTTTATTGTAAAGCTCGTACAGTGCCGTTTGCACTTAAGGCGAAGTTAGACGAGGAAATAGACAGACTTGTAAGGTTAGGTATTTTGGAACCTGTGCCGTTTTCAGACTATGCTAGTCCAATAGTTCCTGTTTTAAGGAAAGATGGAAAAATTCGCCTTTGCGCTGATTTTTCTGGAACTTTAAATAAACAGTTGTTGGTGGATAAATATCCTTTACCTAAAGTAGAAGAACTCTTTGCTAAGCTACATGGCGGGATGCGATTTACTAAGCTAGATCTATCTGGAGCTTACAATCAGCTTTTATTACATGAGGAATCGCGGGACCTAACTTGTATTAATACGCATAAAGGGCTTTACAGATTTACAAGACTCGTGTTCGGTCTTTCAAGCGCACCGGCTATTTTTCAGAGAACGCTCGAAAATATTCTTATTACCTCAGAGCAGAATGGTCAGTCTTTACTCGAAAATGAACCGGCAGTCCCGGGCGAGGGCGATTCTTCCCTTTTAAATAACGGGGTCCTTCAGTTTCTGGATGATATCCTGATCACTGGGGAATCAGATAGTATTCATTTAGCCAGAGTAAATGAAGTTTTTCGCAGATTAGAGAATGCGGGGTTAGTGTTAAGGAAAGATAAATGTCATTTTTTCCAAGAATCTGTGTCTTACTTAGGTTTTATTATCGATAAGAATGGTTTACATAAATGTCCCGAGAAAGTAAAAAGTATTATCGATGCAAAAAAACCTGAAAATGTAACCGAATTAAAATCATTCCTCGGAATGGTTAATTATTATAGGTCATTCATAAAAAATGCTTCTAGTATCTTGGCCCCGTTGCACGAGTTGTTACAAAAAAGTGTTAAATGGCACTGGAATTCACTTCACGAGGACGCGTTTATGACCGTAAAGAAATATCTTTCTTCGGACGACACCTTAACGCATTTTAACGCGGATGCACAAATTATTTTGACAGTGGATGCGTCACCATGGGGTCTGGGTGCGGTCTTATCACAAGTGGATAGAAAGCGCGACGGAATTGAGAAACCGGTATCATACGCATCTCGCTCATTGAACGCGGCTGAAAAACGTTACAGTCAAATTCAAAAAGAGGCAACTGCCATTATATTCGGTGTCCGTAAATTTCATCAGTATTTATACGGGAGATCGGAACCCTTTTTACTCAGAACCGATCATAAGCCTCTTTTGTCTATTTTCCACCCACAAAAAAGTGTCCCGGAGGTTTCTGCGAATAGACTCCAAAGATATGCATTATTTTTGTCGGCCTACAATTATAAAATCGATTACGTAAATAGCGCATCCAATTGTGCAGACTATCTTAGTCGCTCCGTGTCGCCGCAGCCAGATGGTTGCGATCGCATTCGTAGTAAACAACTCGCGAGACAAAAGGAACCGGTTTCGCAGGAGTTCGGTCATAGCTTAATTGACGAGGCGTGTTATATTAACTTTGTATTTGATGCAGATTCAGTTATGTTGTCTATCAAAGATGTGGAAAGTGCCTCAAATGTGGACCCGGTTCTGTCTAAAGTAATTAAATTTACGTTATCGGGTTGGCCAACCAGAAACATTGAAAAACAACTTCGGCCTTATTTTGGGTCCCGTTTTGAACTTGCAGTTGAAAAAGGTTGTCTAATGAGAGGTTCTAAGTTAGTAATACCGGAAAAGCTTAGGCACATTATTTTAAAGGAATTACACAATGGTCATTTAGGTGCCACGAAAATGAAAGTGGATGCGCGATCTAGGTTTTGGTGGCCCGGCTTATCGGCAGACGTGGAGCGGGCTGCCGGCGCCTGCGAAGTGTGCGCGCTGCTGCGGCCTACCCCGCAGCGCGCACCGCTCACCGTCTGGCCGTACCCGCCGGAAGCTTGGCACAGGGTCCATTTAGATTTTTTGGGTCCGATAAACAATAAAATGTTTTTAGTCGTGGTTGATGCCTATTCTAAATGGGTCGAGGTATTTGACGTTAGTACGGGTTACGGTTCTAAGGTAGTCATTCAAAAATTATGCGAATTAATGGCAAGATTCGGGTTAGTAAATACCATTTGTACTGATAACGGCACATCATTTGTATCGTCCGAGTTTGAATATTTTTGTTCTAGCAATGGCATAAAACATTTAACGTCACCAGCTTATAACCCGGCTAGTAACGGACAAGCGGAAAGTTACGTAAAAATCATAAAAAGGGCACTTAAATCAATTTTTATGTCTAGGGGTAAAGGCAACGATTTAAATATTAAGCTAAATGAGTTTTTATTCAGCTACCGTAACTCTGTTCATTCTTCCACAAACAAATCCCCAGCTGAGGTTCTTTTCGGGAAAAAGTTAAGATGTCGTTTGGACTTGTTGAATCCGTCACCCTCAACATCCGATACAACACTGGAAGAAACGGTAAGGAAAAATCAGTCCTTGCAGGCCAGATATTACAAGGGAAGGAGAACTAAAGACTTTGGTGTCAACGATAGCGTATTAGTAAAAATACATCAGAATGGAAAATCTTTTTGGACAAAAGGCGTTGTTAATAAGAAATTAGGAAGATCAGCTTATTTAATCCAGTTATGCGATTATGATAGCCGCATAATAAAGAGACATACTAATCAGATTCATGAATGGAAGGGGGAGCTAGAGGTGGTTGATCTATCTTCTTCATCACCAATCAGGGCGAAGTCGGCATCAGACCTAGTGCTACCTCATGTACACGCTTCTCCAATTGTGGGAATAACCAACGGCCTCCTGTTATCACCACTAGACGTAGGTTCTCACATGCACCTAGAAAATGTTCCTGCGGCCTCGCCAGTACTGGAATTAGTAAGACCCGTCCAGAGGCCAGAAGAAGGGGTGGGCGAGGTTAATGAATGTGAAGAGTGGCTCGACTGTCAGAATGCGGAACTGACATCCCCTGACCCCGAGCTAGGCCCGTCGCCTGGACCACCTGCAGCAAGAGACCCTGAGGCCGCGGTGGGTCCACTCACATCTCCGGAAAGGCGTTACGATCCGCCTACCTTACGCCCGCGTAACCCAAACATAAACTATAAATTGTAGCATACGTCATTGTTAATATATTTACACTGTTCATATAGAAATGTCATTGTTGATATAGTTATATAAGTATTTTGTAAATTATTGGTGGAGGGATGTTAGTAATAAGAGGGTAGACATAAGTTCGGTCCGGTGAGACGGCTCTCAGCCGCTGTACGACAGTCTGAAATAGATTGCTAACTAGTGAACTCACGTTTTATTCTCAGCCCCATTCCCCATAATAACACCATCTATGATTGCTCAACAAACAGGTGGTAAGTATTAAGGTTAGTGAAGAAAACGAGACAAATGAAAAAACATACTTTTTAAGAATTTATTTGTTATACTTACAAATAGCTTACGACTATAAACATTAAAAAAACAACTGAAAAGAAAAAAACCACGAAACTCACAAAGTCATGTGAAATTAACAAAACTAAACTTTATTTGGTCAATGTCTTTCGTGTGGGAAGATACTGATTTGATAAATGAATACTGTCTGGACACCGTAATATCTTTTTTATATACTTAATTGAATGTTTCATTGTTTGTCCCTAGAACTTTGTTGGCACAGGCAAGTAATTTAAAGTTGAGTAGAAATTACATTTACAATTTTAAAATAATCAAGTAGCGACTTCGATCACATAAAAACTAGATACAATTTATTCATTTCTTATTTGATGGCTTGCAATGATTTAGCCAGTGTCTAGTTTTTGGGTAGACAATGCGGTTTAGGTTTTGTTTGCGACTCTGCTTTAAACTTAAAAGCGTTATGCTCATACAAGGCAAAAACCGTCAGAAATTATGATCTGATTTTGAGGAACTGTCTACCGAATTTAACGAGTTATACTAACCTATACTAAATCGTAGCAGGATAGTGGCAGCTTTGACAAATACATTTGACGTAGTACTTGTTTTGGCAGAATTGCAAATTTTTAAGGAGCACTAGTCTTGTTAAACCTTAGGGCGCTTTCACATATAGGCGTTTTAGTCGCGCGACTGCAGCGCTTCTAAGTAGCGCTGCAGTAGCACGACTGGGTATCCATACATATTTAAGTAGCGCGCCTGCAGCGCGACAGAAGCGCTCCGAGCTTGTGGTGGCGGATACGCCGGGTAGCCGCGCACGTGCGATCAGTCGGCGTTAGATCAGTGTTGCGAGCGCATCTGTAGCAAGTTGCAAATTACCTACGTCATAGCATGTTTGCTACCAAAATAATAAACGAAGAAGAATGATGAAATACCGTTGGAATCCATATAAAAAATGAGCTAGTCATCCCCACGTTCAACGCGCGACTGTCGCTAGCGCCGGCGGGGCGTCGCGACTTAACCGCGCTACAGACGCTGTAGTATGAAGGGATTCGATGTGCAGCGCTGCAGCCGCGCGACTAAAACGCCTTTATGTGAAAGCGCTCTTAGCTCTCACACTACCATACGAAATGAGTACCGAAACATCTCGCTTCGCTAGGTACAGTTCGATTCAATTAGTATGGCGGTTGTGAATTTAGCTGCGAGTGCCGCAGTGCGCAGGTGTCGAGCAGGGGAAGGGCCACCGCGGGTCGCGGCCTGCTAGCGGGCGGGGGTGCATCGCCCTCCCCGCGCTGTAACGCCGCGCTGTCACCTAAAATTCGCTACTGCGACGCGACTTGTGACTAACTTCACGGACGCCTTTCTATTTGAATCGGACTGTACTCTTTTCGTGCATACGTTTTGAGTGTTGATTGAGCATCTAGTTTTTATATGTGATTGAAGGGTACTAAGCTATTTGTCTCTCTTTGATTAATGTACCAAAACGTGCTTTTACATCTGACATTCATAGGAAGTATGAAAAGCTCTTAGTAATATAAGCATGTGTCATTATATTCTTAATTTGGTACTAAACCAGCATACATAATTAATTTCAAAAGTGTTTTGAAATCAATCCACTCCGTCTTGTCTTGCTAATATAATTACTTCTTTCATTGTACAAATTCACGCAATAAGCTGTTTTGGACAATAATCTTATATTTTATTTCGACTTGAATAACAAAAAGCTATACCTAAGTATAGCCTTACTTTGTAGAAAGACAATTATTATCTGTTGTCAGTTTTAATTGATTAATGTGCAGTGTAGAGTGCACCTTCAATAAAATAAAATAAAAACTTAAATCGCTTCATTTGACAAAGATTATTAGATGAAAATATGACATGTATGCCATTATAATGTATTTGGATAGACTTTAGAAAACAATACAAATTGGAACATCAACTTTCATTGCAAGACATTTACGTATAAAGTATTCCCTTAATTACGGTGCTCAATCACAAATGAGAGATATATATCTAAAAACTTTCAACCATTTTGAACTTTTCTTTAGATAAAAGATCCACGATTGGAGCTCACAGATCATACAAAAGTATTTTAAATAACATGTTTTTCTACTTATTTCACAATTTGTCAAATGGTGTGGGAGATAGAAAAATCAACATTTTGGGAGACAACATAATATAATAATAAATATAAGTAATATAATTCTTTAGAAGTCTTTAATTCCTAAATGTGGGTTAAAGTTAAAGATCGATGCAGCAGATTGCAATAATTGTGCACGTGAAGCAACATTCGCATCAGCGACCACCAGATGGGTAATCAAAGTAGACTATATCAAGCTCTCTGTGCTATGGAAGGCATGTTAAGCCGTTGGTTCCAGTTGTTATTGTTACATGGCCATGACTCGATTTGAGTTGTGATATTTTTAGGCCAAACTCAATAAGTGCTTATTAGTATTATATTTATGGACCGAATAAGTTAAACCTTATTAAAAATGTTATTTTCTGTTATTAAAGGCAGACAGAAACAGTTTTAACCCTTTAACAGGCACAGCATGTTCAAATTTTTGGACTTTATCTCAATTATAATATAAAGTTCAAAATAATATGGTCAGAATATACATCCCTTTGCCTTAAAAAGGCAAAAACATTAACCCAGTTTTTGTTAGAAGAGGGCTTTTCATACTCTTGATCAAATAAAGGCAGGAGAATGAGTATTAAGGTATAAACGCCAGCGATCAACCTATCCAAAACTGTCAAATTTCGGCTAATATGTAGAATCACACCTCCTAAGTTGAAAGTTCGTAACTTTTTATTGAAAAGATCTGTATTAATTAAGTCACAAATTACTAAGTTTCACATCTAGGAGATTCGTAGTTTCTTTGAATCATGCGTACTTAAGATAAAGTATTAAACTTACGATATTTTAAGAAATTTTGTGATAGTAATATTGTGTTTGACAGTTTTATTGCGATATAACGAAACGAAAGTTAGGGGGGCCCCTCCTCCCCCGATTTAGGAGACGCGATTGTACATTTTTACCCAAATTTCTCCACTGACCCTTAAACTCCAAGTGATAAAGTACAAAATTTATTGAAGAAAATGTTATTTTGTTGTAGATTGACCTGCTGACACACATACACTTCCATAGATAGCTGCAGACCGCAAGGGGTTCTTCTGTATTGTACTTATTATTTATATTATTTAAATATTATCCTGTCTGCAGTCAGTCATCTTCATACACATACAAATACACTTTAAAACTAACAATATTATTCACTGTCATCTCCCAAAATAAGTTCCGTAAATCATAAAACTATACATCTTACATATTATCGCTCTGACCAGCTGCTTGGCGTAGTAATACATATATTTTCTCTTTTATCCAATCTTTGTTGTAAGGTGCGTAGGTGTTTGTTGATTTTTGGTATACTAGACAACTGAGGTCTGCTAGCTGAAAGAGAGAATATTATTTATAGTCTAGTAACAGCCTGTAATATACAGTCATACCAGGAATTGAACCCAGAACCTGCAAATATAGAGCTGAGCGTTTGACAACTCAGCCTCGGAGGCATGACAGCATATAACCAATATCCACAACAAAACAAAAACTTGGTCTGAGTGTTGTCTTATATGGCTGGATTTGACTCTTGGTTTAGTACCTGTTTTTTTTTAACTAAGTAAGTAATTAACACATGTAAACAAGACCAATCTGTTATAAATTTGCAAAAGCTTAGAAATAGCTACATTCAAAATTTAATTGTAAATTAGGTGGACAGACAGTTCGAATATTTATAGTATTTATCTTTAATGATCAAAGTCTTACCTGATCAACGAAATCGAATAATTGAGAAATATCGTAAGTTATAGTTGGAGTATTAGGATTTCGCCGCTTCAGGTGTTCCTCATATATCTTGCAAACGCCTTCCATACAATCGTTGACGCTCTCGTAATCAGAGTACGTCCTAGTCTCAGGCCTAGGACCAGGTTGAACCAGCAAAATCGTGTGGGACTGCAAAATAAACCACACATAACCTATTTTACCGCCATATTTTTAAAGCCAAAATACACAATATTAACATAAAAAATCGTTATGCGTACCATTTTGAATTGAAATAGAAGTACCGATTATGAAATAATGTAATATGTTATGGAAAACATAAAACACAAAAACTGAAAAACTGCTTTTCGGAAATGTCTCGCTCGACGCTTACGTTTAGTATGACCAGATTTCAATTTAATATCCTACTTATTACAACTACTTTTGTTTATTGCTCTGCAAAAAGCTGCGTTCCAAAGTTTACTTACAATAAATTAATAAAATGTTAATGAATGAATTTGTTTTTGCGCATGTGCGCCGGGGCGCCGTAGAGTTACGTCTATTATTATTTTGAATTAGTTAAGTGAATTAGGAGAGTTTGTATTTGATCTCTGTTGATGATCCATAAATAAAAATAATGGATTTATTTATCAGTACAAATAGTACCAATACAACCTACATAATATTAACTGCATAGCTCCAAGTTTATTCCGTAAAATCACAGTACGGTACGGGGCTCGTTCTGGTCACACTGCTTAAACAGAAAAGAAGCTTCTGTTCAGAAACTTTTCAATAAATGATTAAATCACAGACATATAATTTAAATTGATTTTTAATCAATCATAAACTGTATTGATTATATTAATTTAAAACTAGGTATCGCCACCAAAAAAGAAAAATTATGCATGGCTGAGAGGACTTATTCCTTTGTTTTGTCTAAATGAAATTGGAGAAGAAAAGAAAAGTCAAAACAAACAGGTTCATTCAGTGTTGCCAGACCGTGGGCAATTGCCCACGCCATGGGAAATTTAAGGATTTTTTTAAAATAAGGGCATAAAGGGCGGAATTGTCTTGGAACCAGTAAAATATGGGCAAAAACGTTATGCCGGCACTTCACTTGGCGTATCGTGTTCGCGTATTTGCATTATTTGTCCGAACACGGCAATGTGTAGACGGCCTATTTAAATATATTTGCTTTATTTGCACGAATAAGGCAAACAACGCAAATAGCGAATATGCGTTTCCGTCCACTTGTCGGTTTTTGATCACACATCAAAGGAATCAAATACGGCAAATATTTGCGTCGGCCGTCCACACTTGGTTCTGTTCAGAAGCGCGCGTGCGGCTGTCCTGTTCAGACGTGTTCAGTTTTTTAAACGTAAATATAGTAAAATGGATTGGACAAACGAAACCGTATTGCAATTTTTGGAATTATACCAAATGAATCCTAGTATTTGGGACCCCAAAAATGCCTCTCATAAAAACAAAAACCGACAACGTTGCATGGATCGATATTCAAAATAACTTAGGAGAACCCTGCACAATAAAAAAACAGGTGTTTGCAAGCCGCATACAGGTAAATGTAATAAACTGCTGCCACTGACACGTCCATCACTGTTGCATTTAATTTGTTTGTGAACAAGCAAATATTGTGAATATTTGCGTTGTTTGCCCGTATAGTCCATGTGTGGATGGCTTGTTTGACGGCAAGTGATGTGCCAGATTATTTGGGCAAACACAACGATATCGCCACACGAACACGATACGCCATGTGAAGTGCCGCCATTAGGTTAAATAAATGAACAAACAAACTTTTATTTCTCTAGTAAAATAAAATAACATCTATAATGCTTTATCAAAATATCACTTCAAATAATATAAAAGTAATTATAAAATACAATAGAGTAGTTTTAGATTTAGTTTTGAATCTTGTAAGTATACATATTTAGTTTAGTTAAATTCATTACTATTAGTCCACATCGCATGCCGTGGCTGTCTTTAATTAAAAACTGTACTTAGATTAAGTTTGGAATTCACCCTATACCTATTGTTAGACTGTTGGTACATGTTTTTGTTGACTGCCCAATAAATAAATAAATAAATAAATAAATAAATCAGATGGCGCCACTTAATCAGATTTACGTAACTTAAAATAAAAATTATAATTACCTATTCATATTATTATTATAGTTAAGTAAAGTAAGTAGGTACATATATTATCATAATTATTTCATTCTGCATTTGAAAAATTTTGTGGTTTAGAAATAACAAGATTCACTAGAGTAATATTTTCTGAACATGGATAATCGTCAGTCCAACTCTTGGATTTTAAGATCATTTTCTGCAGGATTTTTTACGGAGGGCTAAAATCAGTTTCCCTAACTAATCATATGGGTACCAAAATTAAAACGGTTAGGAACCACTGCTCTAGGTACAAGGGGTGTCAAGGTACAACAGATTCCCCTACACGTCGTTAGTTTTAATTAAGTTAAAACTTTTAACGTTTATGGGCGATTTTGTGTCGGAAAAGGCAATTTTAACAACCTGTGTGGGCAAGAGTTCTGATCGAGTCTGGCAACACTGGGTTCATGTATTGTTCTGAGTAGCATCTCTAATAAGTCTGTGGTTCTGAGGTTCTTCCGGCTAACCATGTACCTACATTAAGTACCTATAGCCAGCGTTGCCAGACGTGCGATAATTATCGTAGATCCACGATAATTTGGAGGGGCATGCGATAAAAAATAATAATTAAGTATCGCACGATAATTTGTATAATTCGTACGATAATTTTGCAGTAAATCTAGGATAGTTTTGACCTACGGATCTGGCAACACTGCCTATAGCTCAATGCATAAAACGCTAGAGTATATTGTTCTGTGATAAAACTTGATTAAAGTTTCACCACACCATGAATGATTCTTCGGAAGTGTTAAAGTTTGAAGAAATCATAAAAAGAAACGCACAAAGCACACCATTGTCGTTATACAATCAAAGTGAAGATACTAATAAACATAATGTTCGAACTAAACCAATATATCCTGAAGACGTAATAGCTAATGTTACTTTGCAACTAAGAGCTATTCAGAAAGCTGATGTTTCAAGAAATTACAAAATAAAAGACAGAAAAAGATTGAATAAATACAAAAAAACAAATTTCCTTCCTGTTAACATGTTATCGAGTGATGTGGTGAGTTTCCTTGTAAAATATTAATGGTTTATAGCTAGACCATTAATGTCTCTATAAGTATGACACTCCTACACTGAGGCCTAGAGAGCCAGGTTCGACTCTCAGCGTACGGTATATATCTCTAATTGGTATTAAATATTGTAATTTTAATAAGTTCTAAGTCATACCATAACAAATCAAGAGCAATATTTTGTTCTTGTTTTTATTTTCTTTAAGATCAGCAAATCTTATTTATTTATCCACCATGGTGGCCGAGTGGCTAAGAGCTCAGCTTGATAACCAAAGGTCCAGAGTTCACTTTCCAGGTTTGGCAAAATGAGTAGACGATTTTTCAATGCACAGCACAGGTTTGTAACCAAAGCGTGGTTACTAAGCCAGTAATTGGCTATTTGACAGTTGTTACAATAAAATATGAAATATTTTGGAAATGGTAGTTTATGATTTAACGATAATTATCCAATACTTTTTTTATTAAGATAACTTGTAAATATTTTATTTTTACAAAATGAATTTGCGATTTTTTATCTGTGGATTACAATACCCAAAAACCGGGCGGCCATGATTGAGCTTCATGTGACTTCACATTTTACAAAATTATCAAAAACGATCTGTCACGTTTCAAGATAAATTTCTATGTTTATTGAAGTGTGACGTCACTGAGCAAAAAGTCACGTGACCAACCATTTTAGCACAACATTTTCAATTAATAAAGAAAAATATGTATTTTCTATTAAATAAATATTTTTTGAGAATGAAAATATTGTACGGGGTATAAAATAAGTGATAAAATATGGGTATAAAATAGTGTGAGTTAAGGATAAGGTTGAATATTGCACATTTAGCTAATAATTTTAGCAAACATTAGCATACTTTGATCAGGGTGCTGTCTTGTTGAGTGTCGCCAAAAAAGAATAATTTTATTTGCTAAGGATGTGGTTGGTTACAGTTGGTCATGTTTTTAAAGATTTACATATTCCACCATGTAGACCTGCAAAACTTATAATAATATACATTATAAAACAGTAATGCTTAATATGTCCAATTCATTTGTAATGTTTAATTAATTAATGTAAAAATGAATTTGACATTAAGCATTACTGTTTTATGTTTATAATTGTAAAATTTAGCAGGTGATAAATGAAAAAGAAAAACTTTTTTTTAAGGTTCCCCAACCTTCAACTGCCAGTAAGTTCGAAACACAATTCATGTTGGATACACAGCTGATAGACATAATAGATAACGCACAAGAGTTTGTTGATCCAAAAAGTGATATTTCACATGAATTCAACAATACATTTCAAGAAAACTTCTTGGGAACTAAGCAAACACAAGATCTTGATTCAAAACAAAATGATTATTATATTAAAGGTCATACAGATAATAGAAATACTACGAGTAGTGCTGAAACTATTTTAAACACTGAAAGTTATGAGAATAATAAAATAACAGATATTTTTGTAAATAGGAAAACTGTCTTGAAGGATAAGAGTATACAAATGTTAAACAGTTCTATAGAAGTAGAAGCTAGTGTTACCACTTTAGATGATTTTGCAGAAGAGATCAATATACCATGTAGTTATGTTTTTAAACCTAAAAGTGTATGTGAAACACCATCTCCATTAATGTTTGATTTGAATACATTCGAAGATTTCGAGAAAATCGCCAATCCAATAATAGAAGAACATACAGATTTCAAAACTGCAAAGCATATGATAAATTCTCAGATTGTGGGAAGGGAATTGTGCATAAATACTAATGATCAACCTCTGTTTTCTCCAAATAACACACCATTGAGTCCTGTACTTAAAATTACAGCTGATAAGTTAAGAGTTACTCCAAATGAAAGTAAAGTAATTTCTATGTTAGATAACAATAAAGATCCTGTGCAAGAAATTATGACAGATAGCATATTTTTGAATGATGAGATCCTTTTCAGTAGCGACGAAGAAAGTGATTATGTTCACAAAGACATACAAGACTTACCACTGACTTGTGCTTTGGAAACATCTTTCTATAATGATTCAATGGTTCTCGATAAAACTATGTATGTAGCTTTTCATACGGCTAGTAACAGATCTATTCAAGTTTGCACAGAGTCTTTTACGAAAGCCAAAAGTTTGTTGGACTGTTTAGAAGACGATGACAGTGACAAGAATGATGGAGAATACACAGATAAAGTTACATTAACAGAACTTGTTGATCTGTGTGATAGTTCGACCAAAAACTGTAGAGCATCCACAGTAAATACTATTGGTACTGATGTACCCACTCAAGCAAATTTGAACTTAAATAGTATTACAATAAAGAAAGAATTAACACATGCCAGTGAGAATTATATTTCTACTGATATTTGTATGAGATACGAAGACTTGCAGAAATTTGATATATCAATACACGTCACTGAAGTCAAACAAGATAAAAAAGAAATTAGCAAAGGAAATAGTCTTAAAACTCCTTTGCATCCAGCTAAACGGAAATTCGAAGGTTTCATGACGGCAAGCTATAAAAAAATTAAGCTTTCAGATCAGGCTCTTGCAAGGAGTAAACGAGTGTTCAATGATATCGAAATAGATGACAATTTCAAATCTATAACCGAAAGAACAGAAACAAATGAAGAGGATGATAAAGAAAAAGTGAATGGTAAAGCTGTAGATGTTCACCAAATTGATGAAGACATTCTCAATGAGTTCGCACAAGAAATTCTTTTGATAGAAAACACTACAGAAAAAGTATCAAATAAGACAGTTGGTTTCCAAACTGCTAGCAAGAAAAATATTTGTATATCAAAAGCAGCAATAGCCAGGACGAAGAAAATATTTGAGGGGATCGACGTCAATGAACAGTTAAATGATAACTCTGCCACTAATACTGTGTCTAAAAGCAAAGATTTAGAAAACAGAAATGTCTCAATCAATAATAAAGTTGGCGCTAATATAAAAGTGACTGACATAGCTGGTTTTAAAACAGCTTGCAACAAAAGTATTGAAATATCAAAAGAAGCTGTAGAAAAATCTAAGAATATTCTACAAGACATTGTTAGCGATATACAAAAAGGTGATACCCCAAACAGGTTACATAATAAAAGTTTTAATTGGGACCAACCGTCAACGAGTAAAGTAAGTTTTTGTGGATTTAGAACAGCTAATAACCACGTAATTAAAATTTCTAGTGATGCTTTGGCTAAAAGCAAAAATGTTTTCAATGATATTGACGGAATTGATTTTGGGCCTAAAAACGCAATTAGTTCAAATCCTAAACAGTTTTCTAACGACACATTTGTAGGTGTAGAAACTGTATTAAATAAAGTTTCTGAAGATATAGTTGCCGGTAAACTAGATGCTTTAATAGACAATGTTCAAGATTTAAGAGATAAAAGTAATAGAAGCATACATACTCTGATAGACCATGAATTAGAAGAAGTAAACAAACTACAAAATGAAATGTGCGATGACTTTAATACTGTATTTGATAATGAACAATCAGTTGTAAAAGAAGTTTTACCTAAGTTCTGTGGTTTTAAAACTGCTAGTAATAAAACAGTAAAATTATCCGAGAAAGCTATATCAGAAAGTAAAAAGTTATTTGCTGATTTAGATGTCGAAAATGATTTAATTTATAAAAGAGACATTGTAAATCTTAACTCTAAATCAAAATCTCAAAATATGACTACGAAACAAAATTCACAACTTGAGAAAAGTGAAACTTATTACAATTTAGACCAAACAAGCTTAGTTATAATAGATAACAAAAATAAAATTTATTTTCCCGGATTCATAACGGCTAGTAAAAAAAAAGTGGTAATATCAAAAAAAGCTTTAGACCAAAGTAAAAAACTATTTGGCGATTTGGAAATCGACGTTAACATAACTGACGATAAAATAATGTCTGATGCAAAAGAATCGCTGCAAGAGATTAACGAAAAGAATATTCCTTCTACCTCTTATACCGTTGAAAGTGAAAAACCTATCCCTATGTTACAACTATTTCGAACAGCTAGTAATAAACCTATGGAAGTATCAGACGAGGCTTTAGCTAAAAGTAGAGCGATTTTTAAAGATATTGAAATTAACGAACGCAATAGACAAGATTTTAATAGAGATGACAGTTGTAAAGAAGAATTAAAAACTTTTAAAGGTTTTGAAACGGCAAATAGAAAGCCTATAAAAATTTCTATCCAAGCTATGGAAAGAAGCAAGGCGTTGTTCAAAGATTTCGACAATGATGACAGTAATTTAGGGGGGAATTCTAAAGATTATGAAAGTTCGGTAGAAAACCCGACGCTAAACATAAATAAGGAACCTGTTTTCAAAGGTTTTCAAACAGCCAGTAAGAAACCAGTTAAAATATCTGAAGAAACGTTGGTTAAAAGTAAGCTGTTGTTTAAAGATTTTGATGATGAAAAAGCTGAATCCCCCAATGCAGAATCGAAATTTCAAGGCTTTAAGACTGCCAAAAACAATGTTGTATCAGTAAGTGATGAAGCTCTACAGAAAAGTAAAAGAGTATTGGAAGATGTTCAAGAGAGTGACCACCAATTCGTTGATGTGAAAGTGAAAGAAATTGAATTCGCTCATTTCCAAACAGCTAATGAGAAAAACGTTTTGATTTCGGAAAAGGCTTTGAAAGAATGCCAACATTTATTTCAAGATAATAATGATCTTAAATCTCAAAAAGGACCTACTGAGATTTCAAATGATGAGTACAAAGATTCCAATCTTCACAAAACACCATTTAGTTTTAAATCAGCAAGTAACAATACTATAGAAGTATCAGAATCTGCACTAATTACGTCAAGGAGGCTTTTTACAGATAATTGTAACATAGCTAAAGTAAATTCAGATACCACTAAAAAACAATCAACTAAGCCTCAAGAGAATAGTTTAGAAAAACTAATAGACACTCAAGTTATTAATAACTTTGAAGAGGCATTGTGTACAGAAGATTTTTGCGAAACTACTATTATTACTACCAAACAATGTAAAAGATCGGGTAGCCCTATATTTTCTTGTCCTAAAGCAAAAAGACGGAAGAAATTTGAAACACCTTACAGGAATAATGCTATTTCCAAACATGTTGATACTCCAAAAACTATCTCAAAACCCCAAACTAAACCACAGCATAATTGTGAAATGTTATTTAGTGAAGACTACAAAAAAAGCAAAAGATACACCCTCAAAGGACTTGCTGCAGTTGAGAAAGATAATCCTAAAACTAATACTAGTTTATCTTTCAACTTAGCTGAGCTAAATTTTGATAATTTACTCAATTTAAAGTTTACAGATAAAAGAAATGATGTTACAGATTCTAGTATGACGATTGACGACATAAAAAAGTGTTTTTTAAATGCTGTTAATAAGAAATTAGTTCCTGAAGGTTGGTTAGATAACCATTTAAGACTTATAATTTGGAAGTTATTGTCGTACGAAGTTTTCTTTTCCAACACTCTGTATGACGTTTGCACTGTAAGAAATGTGTTAGACCAATTGAAGTTTAGATATGACAGAGAGCTGTATAATGCTGAAAGACCAGCTTTGAGGAAAATACTGGAAAAAGATGATGTAGCTTTAAAGACTATGGTGCTGTGTGTAGCTGGTATTTATGTAGATGGAGTATGTACAGGCAGGTATGTTGTTTTTAAATATTAAGAAATGGTTGTTGTAATATATTTTTATGTATTTAGATGGAAACTATGACACGTGTATATATTTAACGACCTCCGTGGTCGACTGATTAGCACGTCGGTTCTGGCGTCGCCATCTCTTGAGATCCCGGGTTCGATTCCAGGGTTGGGTCAATTTAGAAATAGCTTTTTATCTAAATTAATTTTGGGTCTGGGTGTTTTTTTGTGTTTAATCAGTATGTTTAACTGTTTTTTTTTTAATGTGACATGTCATTGTGACTACATGCTGCCTGATGGTAAGCAGCCGATGCAGTCCAAAATAATGAGAGCGCTCCTCACAGTGGAACAAGCACAGAAACAAGCGCACCCATTCAGTGGCGTGCCTTGGGCTTCAGATTGGGGCAAGCCACGAAACCTGAAGTTCCTAATCTTGCTACCTAGGTACAATGTTGGTGCCCATTTGTGACACTAGCCACATTTTTTACTCAAATCGTCATAGGCCGTGGCATTCCAAACGTTCTTGTCGTTGGTAAAAAAACAGGCTATTACCTTCTATTACATCTTGAATGTGATTTTTGAGAATTTTATTTTGGTCAATTTAGGCGTTCTTTATCTCAGAAACAAAAATACATTAACAGTATTTACTTATTGAATAGTGTAGAATAGCTATTGGCATAGTACGTAGCGGCCTCGCTTTTTGTAAATTTCGCTTAACTTTTATCTCAAAATTGCAGAGAAAGATTTTCATAAATTGCGCGAGGGCACTTTTTTGAGCTCCTTGATTGAACTAAACAAATGAAATAAAAAAATGAAACAAAACCAAAAAAACTTCGAAAATCCTGTGAATTTTTCTTATAGATCTACGATAATATTATTGAGTAAAATTTATACCAGAATAATTGTTACTTCTTATAAAAATGTTATAATGAATTTATTATCCTATTTCGATGAAAACTATAAATACAACTAAGTACAAAATTACAATAAAATGCGATGCGCCGGCCTTCCGAACTCAGCTTATTCTCGCAGAGGGAGATTCGTAATATTACGCATGCATTTATTATCCTATTTCGATAAAAACGATAAATACAACGGGAAAATTACTACAAAATGCGAAAATGGGCATTTTGCGCGGGAATCACAGTCGATATGTAGGCCTCTACACTTAATTTATTAATTAGGTATTACTTAATTATTAGAATGGAAGCAACCAAAAATCCAAAGAGTTTTTTACATAGACCTATTATAATTAATGCCCTAGATGACTTTTAATAGTTTGCGAAATACATAAATCGTGTGTGATGTTCAAAGAATTTATTTACCTCTGCCTTTCGTATGCCAATCATCAACACGTTTAAGTACACATTTGTTTGCAACACATCACATGCTCAACACATTTTAGATCGTCACAGAGACCAATAAAGCGACGAACTGAACTCGGAACACATTTTTTAACACAAATTACGAAAACACTTGTTACTTATAAACAATCCCTCAAATAAAGTGAAGTGTGACAATAACAAAGAATAAAAAATGGCTGGCTGCTGCCTGTGGCTGCTGCACAGCACAATCGCCTATTAACGCTCGCCTCTAATTGGTTCGCCCGAGCTCGAGCTGTCGTCGGTCGCCTCTGATTGGTTCGCCCGCGTTTAAGTTGCACGTGATTCGGTAGAAATAAAGCCTGATTTGGAGAAGGCCTTACTTGCGAACTTCATAACGCAAGCTGGCTTTGACGAAGAGTATGAATTTCTCATAGAATCTATACATACTTACGCAGTATTATGTTTATAGAGTAGCAATTTTGTTAAAGTTAGAAGAGAGCGGATATACTTTAAATCCGAAGCCCGGTTGCAAGCCAACTTGTGCGAGAGAGATGTAAAGCGTCGCACGATTTATAAGCAGCTTTATGCGATTTGTTTGGTATTTCTTAATATGAGAAACTTATAAAATTGATAATTTGAATGCTGATAAAAGAAAATTAACAATGGTAAAAAATAAAATATTAAGTGATTTTAATAATTGCGTTTTACCAGTAGTGATATTGAGTTTTTGTTAGGGCAAGCCGGGCTTTTCGGCTTGTATGAAGGTACCGCCACTGCACCCATTCATGATGACGGCCTGCATAAATGCCGTTTCACGCCCCGCTTAAAAGACATGGGACTATAGGAGCTGGGAAACACATGCGTCTAGCCGAATGGTTTTAAAGAGGAACGACTTGCCAATTTTTTTGGTACGAATGGTGGTTCCTAAGAACAGCACGTGTAGTCCGGGACAGGAGAGGGAGAGGAAAAGAGAGGGCGGGATTAGATCAAAAAGTTCTTCAGAACACTCCGTAGTAATTTCGGTAGAAGACACTGAGAGAAGCAATACCGCTCGCCTTTGCAGTCAGTCTATCAAGTGCATTTAGCGGGGCCGTCCCATAGATGGGAACAATACTCCATACTCCATCGCACCTGAGTCTTGTACAGCAAACAGCGCTGCTCGGGAGTGAAAAACTGCCTGACCTTATTGAGAATACCCAACTTACGGGAGGCAGTTACAATAACACTCTCGATGTAGCATCTTGGATTCAGTTCCTAGCCGATGTCCATGCCAAGAATGCTGAGGTCCGCTGAAATGGGTAAAAGAGAGAGTTCTGAAGGGAGGGAGGAGGACTGACGAAATTAAATGGCCGGGGAGTCACTCGCAGTTCGCAGCTCACCGCTCCCGTTGCGTGTTAACAACGCGACGACGCATCTTGCCTCCATCTTTCATTCCGTTTATGTCATTTCTGATCTGAGTCAAACGCACAAATAACGTGCAACTTGCTTTATTAATTTAATCTTTGTCGCACAAAAAAACAACTGTAGTTAATTAGTTCAAGCAGAAATTATTAGTGCTTAGTTCAAAAAAAGTTAAGAGAGAAGTAAACTTCACTAAATTGTTTGTATCTTTATAGGTACAATGGAGTAAGGTACTTTTTGACCGTGTTCAATCAAAGAGATCATTTCGAAAATGCGTAAATATACTTATGATACGAATAATTACCAACAAGAAAACGATTGTAAAAAAGCTCGAAAAACTCGAAAACCCGGTTTTTGATTTTCCAAACCCGGGTTTTCCTGCGACCCAGAAAACCTGAAATACCCGGGTTTTTTCGGGTCGGGTAAACCCGGGTTCGATGCCCTACTCACCAAGGACATGAATCCTCCGCTCTTCTCAAAAGTCTGCAACCCAGGCGCACAAACGGGGCGGCACACCGAAAGCCGGCAACTTGGAAAGAAGGGAGTGATGCCATACTCTATCGAAAGCTTTGGCGACATCTAGGCTAACTGCCAGAGATTCGCCATGTTTGTCCATTGCATCACCTCATGCGTGAGTAATGTACGCTAGAGGATCACCTGTTTTGATCGCTTGGGTCTGAACCCATACTGGCGGTCATGTCGCTGCTCCATGGAGCAGCGAGTGATCCTCTAGATAGGGAATGAGCTGAGAGTTAATAGTAATTAATTAATTAATATGTCTCGGTAAATAACAGCGCACTTGAGAAGTGAGCTCTTATTTTGTTTAGTTTGCTTGAAACACGGCCAATGTAAACACGTTAACAATGCCGCAATGTGTATTTAAAAGTTGCAAATATAATGCCCGAAAAAGCAATTACCGGCCGGAGTGTCTTACTTGCGGTAATTACATGTAGATAAATTATATTTTAAGCTTTAAACTAACAAATAATATTAAATTATGAACACAATTACCGATTTTAACCCACACTACAAATGTTTGGCCAACGTTGACCAATAGACAACATTTGTGGAACATAACAGTGGATGCGTGGATGGATGCATTTGTAACTTTATTACTGGGTGCCATGGTTGTAATTAGGTTGAACTTAAAACTGCTTTATAACTTTTGTCTCAGTTCGTTAGTAAAGAAATGTAGCTTCGATTTTGTATGTGACCCGTTATCTAGTTGGTATGGTTGATCGAAGCTTAGAGTGGATAAAAAAAAAGGTTAATAAAAAAGAGTGTTTATACACTGAGACATTTAAGTGGTTGTTTTCCCGCGGCTGAACGATTTACCTTTAGTAGTACTATCAAATTATGCAAGTAATTTTTTGAAAATAAAAATATTTTTGTTCTCAACTAAGTAATCAAAAAAATAATCATCAACTCGATAGCGTGAGAAACGATAGTTTCTTATACAAGATGTGACGTATTTGGGTACTGCCTGCCGCACGAAATCAATGTTTAAAGTAAAAGAAGATCCCGCGCTAAGTAATATTCTAACGCTTTCGAGTTGATGATTTTTTTTTGATGGCTTGAGAACAATAATATTTTTATTTTCAAACAATAACTCGCATGATTCAATAGTACTACTAAAGGTAAATCGTTCTGCCGCGGGTAAACAACCACTAAAATGTCTCGGTGTATATTATATGCTACATAAATCTAAGAGGTATTACAAAATAAGTGTGACAGTATCGCATCATTATGGAAAACTTGAGGAGCTCTACGGCGCAGCGGTTAGCGCGTTCGGCTTGCGAACTTGCCCGTTAAGCAACTTTCGCAATGCCGGGTTGCTGGATGGGTGACCAAATTTAAAAAACATCTCGAGCTCCTCCGTGCTTCGGAAGGCACGTTAAGCCGTTGGTCCCGGTTGTTGTGGTAAGATGACAGTCGTTGAAACCCACCAACCCGCATTGCGCCAGCGTGGTGGGTTATGGCCCAATATCCCCTCGTGCATTGTCCACGTGGGAGGCCTGTGCCCAGCAGTGGGACGTTTATAGGCTGATATCATGGAAAACTTTGGTCGCCTACCCTACGGGCGAAAACGAGCGTTCTGAACATTTCAAATTATTTTTCAGTGTTACTAACGTATCATCGACAGTTGAACTCCTGCTCACTGACGGTTGGTACTGCCTGAAAGCTACCATAGACAAAATGTTAACGAAACTCATTTACGATGAGAGGATATCCGTTGGCAGCAAGATAGTTACTAATGGAGCTGAGCTGATGAATTGCGGGCAAGGAGTGGCTCCATGGGAGGTATGTGTTAAAATACTTACCTACTTAACTTATCTTAGTCTTTTAATTAGTGGTGTCGCGTACCACGCCCTTTTACCCCTTGGGTGTCGTACAAGGGGACTAACGGACTAAAGACTGCACATATACATCCAACAGCATAGAGCGGCAATGGGCTCACCACCTGTCATGCTGAATACATGTGCAGTCGCTATTTGGTGAAGAGTGGACTATGGTAGAGGACTGCTCTTGCGGTCCTCATTGCCTAGTCTCTGCCTAACCCTTCGGGGATAAGAGTCGTGATTATATGTATGTAATCTTAGTGGGGCTGCAGACTATTATCCCCGAAGGGTTAGTCAGAGACTAGGCAATGAGGACCGCACAAGCAGTGTACTGCCACAGTCCATGTTTCAACACAACAACTGCACATGTGCTCAGCGTGATAGGTGGTGAGCCCATCGCCGCTCTATGCTGATGGATGTGTGCAGTTTTCAGTCTGTTAATCGCATTTTACACCCAAGGGAATAGATAGATTGATAGTGTTATACTATTGAGTTGCCATCACACAGCTCCATACCATACTTCTAGTGATACCGCATTGCGAAAGTTCACTATCAAGATAGAAAACCGAACATTTTAGCCGCTGGCCATCGACCTTTAAACATACATACATATAATCGAGACTATTATCTCCGAAGGGTTAGTTAGACTAAGCAATGAGGACTTTGGACTATAGTCTATTTTTCACCAAATAGCGACTGCATATGTGCTCAGTGTGACAGGTGGTGAGCCCATCGCTGCTCTATGCTGTTGGATGTGTGTGCAGTATTTAGTCCGTTAGTCGCCTTTTACGACACCGACAGGGAAAAGAGAGGGTGGTAGTATTCTTTCACCGCTACGGGACACGGCTGCCTGGTACCTTTTATACATACTTACTTTATTTTACTTACCTCACGGTACGACAGTAAATGAAGCAAAAGATGTACGGTGGGGGTCACCGTCGCTTTACCACTTTGCAGCGATTTTCTTATGAAGCGCACCAACCGCCCGGGTGCGTGCCCGTACCAAAAAGACGACGCCGTGTGCAAGGGATTTTGACCTTTAGACTGGTAAAGCGACGGAGTCCGCCATTGTACGTCAGGATCGTAGCTAATGGAAAGCTTTGGTATCTGTCTACCCCTCCGGGAATCGGGCATTATGTATGTGTGTGTATGTTAAAAAATAAAAATAAAATAATAAAATTCTTTATTTCCGTAATCAGTCTTACAAATACAAATTTCTAGCCCCCACACTAGGCGTAGCCTGACCTGAGGGGCAAGTAAACGATTTACAATTAAACATTACGGCAAAACAGGATAAACAATAAGTAATAGAAGTATACAAAAAATCGAAAAGGAAAGACTATAATGTTGTGGAAAAATAACTATACGAATATGATACGTGGATGTACTTACTTACTTTTATTTACTACTACTAATATTTCATACATAGGACACATCATCGATTCGCCTGAAGATATTCGGTAACTCCACACGGCCGGCGCGCTGGGATGCCCGTCTCGGTTACCATGGCAACGCGGCCATCTTGGCTCCCCTGAAATCTGTCAAACCGGAGGGCGGGAAAGTCTCGAAGCTGCGCGTGTACGTAGCGAGAGTGTATCCTGCTTTATATGTGGAGAAATTCGAAGACGGGAGTACTGGTGAGTTTGAAAATAAGCTATTTTTTGGGCGCTGGGACGCCTGCAGGTTGCCAAGGCAACGCGGACATTTTGCCCACTGACTGACACTGACATTATTTGGGCTGTAATCTTATCTTATGTAATACACTTACAATACCTATGTACTAGTCACGATAAAAATATCCGTTCTTCTTTTTTTTTACTCATATGTCCCTCTCACCACTCCGATATTATTATCCACTCATCCTTTTTCATCAAACTAATTGTCCTTTGGAATTCTCTCTCTGAATATCAGAATGTCCACTACAGTCGGTATGCATTTAAAACTAAGTTACTCAGCTTTCTCACTGATCAGTAATTGTCTTATATATATTATATGATATCTATGTATTTAATTGTTAAATATTTATGTATAAAATAGTGTATACACCTATTATGTATTTATAAAAATATATTTTAATTTTAGTTGTGCTACCTACCCTATGTTTGTCTCTGCACCACCCAATGGTTGACTGTTGACTGGTAGAAAATGCCAGAAAATGCCTAAGGCCTGCCTAAGGAAGAAAGTGTTCAATAAATAATATTATATTATGTATGTATAGGGTCTTCCAATAGGCACGTCCGAACTTTGACAGTTGGTAGCGGCCATCTTGTTGAAGCTACATCTGTCAAATTGGTTGTCATTTATTCATTCTGTTTTGCCAAATCATCATGGATAGCTATAGCATTCAACAACACGTGCAAATGATAAAATTGTTTTATCAAAATGAGTGTTCTGTTCGGGCAACGCACCGCACGCTTCGCCCATTTTACGGTCGCCATAATCGTCCTACCGAGAGGACTATTCGTCTTGTGGTGGATAAATTTGAGTCCACTGGTTCGGTAAATGATCGACCAACTCCCGTACGTCAACGAAACGCAAGGTCTGCCAAAAACATCGCCGCTGTCCGTGAGAGTGTGCAGGAGAATCCGAGGCAGTCCGCGAAATCGACTGCCTCAGATTCTCCTGCAAGCGCGCGATGCGTTGCCCGAACAGAACACTCATTTTGATTAAGGAATTTTATCATTTGCACATGTTGTTGAATGCTATAGCTATCCATGATGATTTGGCAAAACAGAATAAATAAATGACAACCAATTTGACAGATGTAGCTTCAACAAGATGGCCGCTACCAACTGTCAAAGTTCGGACGTGCCTATTGGAAGACCTTTTAGTAGGCAAAACAGCAGATACCTAGATAGTTTTTACAGGATTAATTTAGGACCCCCCGCCAAAAGTAAATATGGGGTAAAAAAAAGTAATAATAAAATATTTGACGTAACAATAATGAATGTTTTCTTTTTATAAATTCAATTTTTTGCCTCCTTTTTATATCCTACTAGCGGCCGCTCGCGGTTTCACCCGCGTGGTTCCCGTTCCCGTGGGAATATCGCGATTAAAAGTATCCTATGTGTTAATCCAGGTTATAAACTATCTGTATGCCGAATTTCATCCAAATCCATTCAGTAGTTTTTACGTGAAAGAGTAACAAACATCCATCCATACTTACAAACTTTCGCGTTTATAAGGTTAGTAGGATAGTAACAGTTCTTAGTGCGTGCGCTCACCCTCGCGGTCAAAGCGACGGCGTGCTGTGATTGGTGCGCGGGGTGAATAATGGCGGCCACGCGCAAGCGCTTTGATAACCGCGATAGGCCGCGCGCTAGGTGACAATAATTTTAATTTTCTTAAGAAAAAATTGAGACAAAAATGTAAAAAAAAAGATAATTTTTTTATTTCATTATTTGGTTGTGCTGCTGCAATTGGATCACGTAAAAAAAATTTGGCGGCGCGTCCAAAATTAACCCTGTAAGTATACACAAGCCGTTCGTTTTTTAGTGACACGCTCCGAACGCCTGGAGAATCTTCACCAGTTCAAATGCGAGTCGGAGAGGCAGGCGGCCATGGAGAAGTTGTACGAGGAGGTGGAGAAAGAGTTATCAGATCAGGTATTGGTTGGTTTTTATTTAGCATACACACGGTCGAGCAAGTTCCCTGCCGACCACTTTTCGGCTATATTCGCTTGCGCTGCGTTCCGTTCGACCGTGCGTACGTACAGCAGCGTGCGCGTAGATAGTGTGATATAGATATACATACATGCATATAATCACGACTATTATCCTCGAAGGGTTAGTCAGTCAGGGGCCTTACTCTTGAAACACAATTCATCATCATCATCATCATCAGCCTATAAATGTCCCACTGCTGTGCACAGGCCTCCCACGCGGAGAATAGTACGTGGGGATATTGGGCCATAACCCACCACGCTGGCTCAATGCGGGTTGATGGGTTTAACGACTGTCATCTGACGATAACAACCGGGACCAACGGCTTAACGTGCCTTCCGAAGCACGGAGGATCTCGAGATGTTTTTAATTTGGTCACCCATCCAGCGACCCGGCATTGCGAAAGTTGCTTTGCGAGCAAGATCGCTAGCCGAACGCGCTAGCCGCTGCGCCATCGAGCTCCTCAAACACAATTGCATTAATCAATTTCCAATCACAAATCTAAAAAAATGTCAAATGGCACTTTTGTAAACGACAATAGCGCCACATTGGAATTAAATTGCGTGGAAAATGATTGAACAAATTATTATCGAGATGGCGTTCCGGATTATCTTTACTTATCCCAATATCGATACATATTAATCGCATTGGAATTGTATTGAGATTGTGTTTGCGTTCAAGAGTAAGCGTGCAAAGACAGCCAATGAGGACAGCAAATAGCAGTCCTCTACCATAGTCCACTTTTCACCAAATAGCGACTTTACATGTGATATACATAGATTCACGAGTATTGCCTAGTATTGACAGTGATTCCTGTTAATTAATCATTTATTTCATGTTATTTTGATAAGATTAGTTTAAGAGGGTTTTACGCATTTCGGTTTCCCATACAATTTTCCAAGAAATTTTTAAAAACCATTAAGCCAATTTTAATTAAATTTTGCATGCTACAGTAAAATACAGGGATCTAAATAGTTTGTTAAATTTTTTTTAAAAATGGTTTATTTGGCTGAATTATTTCGATTTAAAGTCCACTGTAGAAACTTTAAAAACGCAATAACTCATTTAAATAAATGTTTTTTAGAAATGTTTTAACAAGCTATTTAGATATCTATATTTTACTATTGGCTTACAGGTTTTTAAAAATTTCCACTTGGAAATTTGTATATTTGTATGGGGCTGGCATATCTATGTGGACAAAAACACTCGTGTCTCCTCAGAGAAATTGATGTCATTGCCAATAAATGTCATTTTCATTGAGAAGGCGGAGTGAAAATAACATTAAGATACAAACAAACACTCACGAGTCACGACTATTATCCCCGAAGGGTTAGTCAGAGACTAGGCAATGAGGAACGCAGGAGCAGTCCACTGGACTGTTCCACGGCACACAACCAATTACAACTGCAACAAGGGCTCAGCGTGACTGCTGGTGAGCTTATCGCCGCTCTAGCAGTTAGATGTATTTGCAGTCTTCGGTCTGTTAGTCGCCTTTTTCGACACCCGAGAGGGGTTGGTAGTATTATCTTAATGAGCCGCCACAATGATGCTGTACCCTACTTTTTTCAATATTCTAGGAATCACAGGATGCTGACAGCAGCTATAATAATAAAAGAATTCAGTTTGCTGGATCACAGATTATAGTAAGTACATACATACATATAAACACGACTATTATCCCCGAAGAGTTAGTCAGAGACTAGGCAACTCTACCATAGTCCAATTTTCACCAAATAGCGACTGCACTTACTTGTGCTCAGCGTGACAGGTGGTGGGCCCATCGCCGCTCTATGCTGTTGGATGTATGTGCAGTGTTTAGTCCGTTAGTCGCCTTTTACGACACCCAAGGGAAGAGAGGGGGTGGTAGTATTCTTTCACCGCTACGAGACACGGTTATAAGTTGGTAGTATAGGTTAGTAAATATAATATTAATTAAGTATATATTACTTCGCATGTTGTTTTTTGTAATACTTTAATAGAAAATATAATAATATAAAATAGAATGTTTGGGCATAGCATGTTTTCAGATTTCTCGATGCTGCGTCCGGGGTTCGTACCCACTTATACCACCATAAAAAAGTAACGACATTTGCCAAAAAATAACCAATCATATGGGTTTATACACTTTTAAACTTTTGCGTTCCATTATCCATATGCACACATATTTAATCGGGATTAACGGTAATATCACAGAATTAGATCTAAATAGAAGCCGCATGTGTACGTTCTTGCGTGTCAAAATAGTGCCAAAGGGATGGTAAAATCCCATCATTCGACCGCGCTTCATTTAGCTGTTATCAGGACATAAGTAAAGTTTAAAAAAAATACTAGATAAGATAATTATTTATTTGCACTTTGACATAGTATTAATATGATACATTATAAAATACATAGATCACATATCAAGCTCATTTTATAATAGCATGCAAACATTAAGTCCTCTCAGTAATACTCTAATATTTTCAATAATTAAAATCCATTAAACAATAACATTATGCAAGTAAATCATTTTAAATTATATAGTAAATATCATTATTTATCAAAACAAAAAAAATCCTTTATGTCATAAAATGTATTCTCAACTAACCACTTATACAATTTTCTTTGAAAAAGATTAGTGTTTAGCAATTTGAGATCCTTAGGAATGTTATTAAAAATACGCTCACACATTGCCAAGCAGCTTTTTATTGTACTTGGCAGATTTTAGTGTAGAATAGAATATCATTTATTTGCTTTCATTAGGGTATACTGGAGGTCATAGTATACAAAAGTTCTGCCTATTCAACCATTAACAATAGCATGCAAATATTATTTTAAATTAAAATCAACAAGTTACTACTTTGTTTTTTTTTCTTTTAACATTTACATTGCAGATGTCAAATATTTTTTTATTATTTTTATTTTTTTATAGCAGAAGGAGGCAAACGAGCAAGCGGGTCATCTAATGGAAAGTAATCACCGCCGCCCATGGACACCCGCAAAATCAGAGGAATCGCAGGCGCGTTGCCGGCCTTTAAGGAAGAAATAGGCTCGTTTCTTGAAGATCCCTAAGTCGTAACGGTCCGGAAATACCGCCGCCGAGAGCGGTTCCACAACACTGTAGTTCGAGGCAAGAAATTTCTTGAAAATCGCACAGTAGTAGACCGCCATCCATCAAGGTGATGTGGATGGAATGACAGTCGATTGCGTGTAGTGCGGTGAAGGAAATTAGCGGCAGGGATCAAGCCGAACAATTCCTCAGAACACTCCCCATGATATATACGGTACAATATACAGAGAGACGCAACGTCTCTCCGAAGAGCCAGTGGATCGAGCCGACCTGAAATAACCACGTCGCCGACAATTCGAGCAGCTCTGCGTTGAATGCGGTCAAATGGAAGGAGTTGGTATTGGGGTGCTCCAGCCCAGAGATGGGAGCAGTATTCCATATGCGGCCTGACCTGTGCTTTATACAGTTGTAAACGGTGGGCCGGCGTGAAATACTGACCCGCTCTATTAAGCACACCCAGCTTTTTCGAAGCTAATTTAGCTTTACCTTCCAAATGACTACGAAACTGAACGTCACTCGAAATATCGACGCCAAGGATTCCAATAATCGGATTGGTATCAAGGGGAGCTCCCTCAAAGTTCAGAGGTACGACGAAGGGATGTTTTTTCGCGGTAAATGCGCAAACTTGTGTTTTGGAGGGGTTAAAGCGGACTAGGTTATGTCGGCCTCAATCCGAGACATGACTTAACATGTTCTCGGTGTCAGTCACAAGTTTATTCCGGCTCTCGATGACGCTTTCCAGAGACATGTTAGTTCGCCCGGTGTAGAGCGTATCCCCCAGTACTGTCGTCTGCATAGCAATGAATGCTGTTGTTATGCAGCATGTCATTGATATGCAGAAGAAACAGAGTAGGGGACAACACACACCCCTGCGGGACTCCAGCATTCACGGGCTTCATGTCGGAGCACGAACCGTCTACTGCGACTCTGATGCTACGCCCAGTAAGAAAGCTGGCAACCCATGAACACAATTTCTCAGGAAGCCCGTATGATGAAAGTTTAGAGAGAAGAGCCCTGTGCCATACCCTGTCAAAAGCTTTCGCAACGTCCAAGCTAACTGCCAGTGCCTCCCCCTTACTCTCGACTGCCTCCGCCCATCGGTGAGTAAGGTACACTAAAAGATCACCAGCCGATCGACCGCGACGAAAACCATACTGGCGATCACTTAGTAGCTGGTTCTCTTCTAGGTACCTTAAGAGCTGGCGGTTTATAATGGACTCCATTACTTTGGAGAGTAAAGAGGTAATAGCTATTGGCCTGTAGTTGGACGGATCTGAGCGATCGCCTTTTTTTGGAATCGGGTGGACAAGGGCTGTCTTCCAAGAGCTCGGGACGACGCCAGTGGTGAAAGAGAGCTGGAAAAGGCCCGTTAGAACTGGTGCCAATTCAGGAGCACACGTCCGAAGCACAATGGGTGGAACTGCATCAGGCCCACTCGCCTTATGGATATCAAGGGAAAAAAGAGCCTTACGAACTGACCTTTGCAGGAACTGAACGTTTGGCATTGTACAAGCGCAATGCGGTATGGTTGGTGGAGAGTTTTCCCCATCGTCCAAGGTCGAGTTTGATGCGAAAAGAGAGCCCAAGAGATCGGCTTTCTCCTTTGCAGTATAGGCCAGGCAGTCATCGGTCTTGTGCAATGGTGGTAGGGACGGCTGACAAAAATTCCCTAAGATAGCTTTGGCGAGAGACCAGAACGCACGCGTCCCCGAAGGAAGACGCACTAGCCTCTCGCCAATTCTACCTATGAATGATTACTTCGCCTTGGCAATGTCCTTCTTAAAGGATCTGGCGGCAAAGTTGTACTTCTTTCTGAGCGCACTGGTGTTTGGATCCTTTGATGACACCGCATTAGCCCAGGCTTGGTAATGTTGTCGCTTTTGGCGAGACGCCATTTTGCAGGAACGACCAAACCATGGTTGGGACTTGCCGCCAATGGGAACCACAGAGTTTGGAATGAAAAGTTCCATTCCCTGCAGTATCACATCAACGACAGAGTCAGCGGCGACATCAGGATCATCCAGCGAGAAGCAAACTTGCCACCACGGGTAGGACGCAAAGAAGCTTCGCATCCCATCCCAGTCCGCTGACCTATAATGCCAGACTCGACGGCTAGCCGCTGGTTGCGGTTTTGAAGTTTCTGTGAGAGGCACAGTGCTGCGAATCAGACAGTGGTCTGATGAGCCTAGTGGTGCATCAACAGAAACTTGATAGCCGTCTGGGTGCGAGGTCAGCAGAAGGTCCAATAAAGAAGGTGCATGGCCTTCCACATGTGGAACCCGTGTTGACTCTGTTACCAATTGGGACAGACTGTAGGCTAAAGCGAAGTCATGAACGGCTCTACCCGCGTGGTCAGTTGTGCGTGAACCAAGCCATTCGACGTGATGGGCATTGAAGTCTCCCAATACCACAATCTCGGCCGAAGGGATCCATTGGAGAAGGGAGTCTGTCGCTGTTTGGACGGTCTCGATAAGTTGGTCAGTTCCGATGTTACCGCTGTGGGACCTATACAGGCACGCGTAGACGCGAGGATGACGTCCGCAGTCGACGTGCAGCCATAAGATGGAGAGGTCCCTATCTTCAAGATTGCCAAGGCGACGAACGCACATATCCTCCCTGACATTGGCACAAACACCGGCTCGTGGCACAAATGCATATTCCAGGTTGTATCCCGGGTAGCGCAAGTACGAGATGTCAGGAGAGGGGGATATCTGCGTCTCGGTGAGGAAGAGCAAGGCCGGTTTCGCCGTCTCGAGGTGGTAATGGACGGCGCTCAAGTTAGAGTGGATTCCCCTGATATTGCAGAAGTCCACGCGAAGCGAAGGAGGGGGTGCCAATTGTCTTGCCTTTCTCCTGCCTGCAGCACGCCTTGGCAAGAGCGGACTTTTGCCCTCCCCAGAATACGTAGGGCAGCCTGAGCGAGAACGCTCAGGGGGGGATTCTCCGACACCGGACGTGTCGGTACCCCCCTGGGGTAAATCTAGATTAAAGTTCGCTGCCATATCAATTGTGAGGGGGGGGGGGGGGGAGGGGTCTCCGGAACCCTCACTCGCCGGACGAAACACAACAGCACAGAGTGCCATTGTTTCACGCCGAAAATTCGTGAGGGGGTGGTATTACGCCGGGCGAGCCGACCCAATGCGTGCTACAACGCAGCGTGGCTCTACCACTCAGTTGGTGTCACTCATTTAGCACCACCCAGGGGTCACGTGTAGGGTCTCAAGGGTAAACCTACGGACGCGAGCAACTTAACCCCCAAAATATACAAAAATTTATTTACAATTCATCCATTTTTATTAATGTGAAAACAATTGAATAAAATACAAATGTCAATAAAATGTCAGAATAATAATACAACATATCACGAACATAAACAACAAGAAGGAAACACTGACTATTATAAATGAGCATCATGCTTTAAAATTTGCTAGTTAAATATTCGTTAGTGCTGTAAAACAATTTTTCGAATAGCCATCTGTACAGAGCAGTCTTAAACTTATTGAAAGGCAATTGTTTAATATTGTCTGGTATCTTATTATAAATTTGCATACACATCCAATAGCATTCTTTCTGAAATCTGCGGCTTTTCGGAATAACTACGAAGTCAAGTCAAGTCAAGTCAAAATATATTTATTCAATAAACTCAATTAATAAGTACTTTGAATCGTCCAAATCTTTTTTAACCTACCACCCATTCAGGACATAATTTTTTAACTGTGGCAAAGAATGGGCGCAAGAAACCACAGCGCACAAAAGCAACGACATTTACAAACAAAAAAAAGAGTATGTCGTTACCAGGTCAATACAAAATATGAATTTAAAAATATAAAAAAAATGATGCAATACAAAATTACAATACAATGTAGTATCAATTAAATAGAGACAATTAGAAATAGCTAGAAAAGACCAATCTATTACCATTTCGTGTATTTCTGGGATATTCGTATCGTGTATCTTTTAAAACAAGTTTAAATGGGTCTCTTTTAAGCCTTAAGTTTATATCACTTGCCATTTTAAATAAATTCCTGTGCTATTAATTACGTCGTATCGAACTGTAAAAACTGGACTCACAAGAAAGGTTTACCCGATATAATTAACTAGTTATCTTTCGGTAAGTAATTTTGTTATTAAACTGACACGAGGAAGTGACACGCACGGTTTTCACACAATGGAGCTAACATGCAGCTTCTATTTAGACCTATTTCCGTGGCTAAACTATTTAGGGTGGATTCGACCAAACTGGAACAACACTTACTCCGAGATTAGTCTATACAAATTCGGCGCTTAATCTAGGTATAAGACCTTATTCCAGTTTGGTCGAATCCACCCTTAGTAAAGGCATCATACGCATACGTTTTAGTTTTATCACCACATACGATTATCACTTTCCAATCTTTTCCAGTCTAAATCTTTAGAGGAGCTACAAAGCAAACGGCGCGAGAGAATACTCCAGAAGGTCGAAACCAAGTTGCATGAGAAAATGGAGAAATACGGATTGCACGTGACGAGGCACGTGGTTCCTTTGCTGAAGGTCAGGATTGCGGGGGTCCAGTGTTCGGAGACGGTTGAGGTCACTAAAGGTAAGATCAAGTTGAGTGTGTTAATTTAATTAAAGTAACCTATGTTTACTTCTATGGTCTTTGCATTTTGTTGATATTATGTGCAGATGTCGAGCTCAACTTATTTGTAGCATACCGGACAAATCTCTGTCAGTTATGGTTTGCTTTGTAGTATAATCTCAGTGTAATATTATTCATCATCAGCGTATAAACGTCCCACTGCTGGGCACAGGCCTCCCACGTGAACAATAACACGTAGGGATATTGGGTCATAACCCACCACGCTGGCCCAATGCGGGTTGTTGGGTTTTAACGACTGCCATCTTACGACAACAACCGGGACCAACGGCTTAACGTGCCTTCCGAAGCACGGAGGAGCTCTAGATGTTTTTAATTGGTCACCCATCAGGCGACCCGGCATTGCGAAAGTTGCTTAGCGGGCAAGATCGCAAGCCTAACGCGCTAGCCACTGCTCCATCGAGCTCCTCAATAATAATATTATTAAATATATTTAAATAAATTAACAGAGAAGTTTAATTTGCAGGTCTCATGTCTATATGGAAGCCAAACGACGCCATCACGGAGATAGTCAAGGAAGGGGTGTGGATTGAGGTTATTAACGTTGTGCCTACCGCGATAAGGTATGTTTTACAATGAATCATAAATCGTTTATTGCCAATCGCCAGAAATTTGGTACAAAATGCTGTTTATATCAGTTTTCTAACGGCCCGCCCGCGCCTCATATACATACTATATAATCACGACTATTATACCGAAGGGCTAGTCAGAGACTAGACAATGAGGACCGCAAAAGCAATCCTGTGCCGTAGTCCATTTTTCACCAAATAGCGACTGCACATTTGCCCAGTGTGACAGGCGGTGAACCCATCGCCGCTCTAAGCTGTTGGATGTATGTGCAGTCATTAGTCCGTTAGTCGCCTTTTACGACACCCAAGAAGAGAGGGGGTGGTGGTAGTCTTTCACCGTTACGCGACACGGTTACCTATGTACGGTACGGCCCGCGCTTTCGTCTTCGCTAACTTTAAAACACTGTCATATTTCAGCCATTTTGTACGCATAATAATCGAGAACCATTCTCAGTTATCGCTCTTTCTATCAGTGAAAACTGCACAACAATCCATTGCGTTGTTTAGAAGAAAAAAGCGAAACCACAGACGACGAGAAAAGAGCGACTTTACTTTATAAATACAGGATTAATTTAGGAACCCCCGCCAAAAGTAAATATGGAGTAAAAAAGTAATAATCAAATATTTAAATACAATTTTTTGACTGCTTTTTATATCCTATAGTTCTAGGTGCAAAAAACCCAAACTCAAAATTTCTTTATTCAATAAACTTAAAATAAGCATTTTGAATCGTCTTAATTTATTTGGATGGATGGGCAAACACCCATTCAGGAAGTCTTTTAGCTGTGGAGAAGAACGGGCGCAAGAAACTCCCCAGCTTACTTGCGTGCGCTCACCCTCGCGGTCAAAGCGAACGGCGCGCTGTGATTGGTGCGCGGGGTGAATAAAGCGGTCACGCGCATGCGCTTTGATAACCGCGATAGGCCGCGAGCTAGGTGACAATAATTTTAATTTTCATAAGGAAAAGTAGAAACAAAAAATATGTATTTTTATTTTATTATTTGGTTGTATTGCTGCTTCCGTGATTTGGAAGGCACGTTAAGCCGTTGGTCCCGGTTGTTGTCGTAAGATGGCAGTCGTTAAAACCCACCAACCCGCATTGGGCCATCGTGGTGGGTTATGGCCCAATATCCCCACGTGCTATTGTTCACGTGGGAGGCCTGTGCCTAGCAGTGGGACGTTTATAGGCTGATGATGATGATGATGATGACTGCTGCTATAGGATCACGTAAAAGAATTTGGCGGGGGGTCCAAAATTAACCCTGTGTCTAATGAATGAATGATGACGTATATTTTCTATTCCAGATACTCGGAAATCCAGATTTCAGCTGGACATCACTCCATTTTTAGCGAAAGCAAATACAAGGGCAACGAAAAAGTTCAACAACACACAAAACTACTGACAAGAAAGTGTTACCATATAAAAGAGCTCGCCAAAAATCCTACATTAGCTACCGATTACAACGAAATCGATACAGCAGGCTTTGTACTTCAAATCGAACCGACGACAACCGATTTTGAATCGAGCAAACAACTGTTTCAGAACTTATATCTCGTTGATGAAGAAAAAAATATTGTCTGTGTAAATTTTTGGGGTGGGTTAAAAAAGTTTGGTTACCAAAACGTTTTGGATACCGGACAAGTGGTAGCTTGTATTAATTTGCAGAAGCGTACTGGCAACACCAAGAAAAGTATACCACATTACCGTGTTACCGAGTTTAGTTATTTTACGAAAACTCCAAAAAATGTTAACGCCCGAAATATGGTGGACGAGTTATTAAAAAGATTTGCGACTTTAGATAAGAGGAAATATATTGAAGAATGTATATTTGTAAAAAATAATTTTAGTGCTTTATTTAATGTTAACAACGAAAATATATCGCCATACAGAATTAATAACTACCACAATCTTAGCAAGAACAGAATATTTATTGACTCGCCGTTAGCTCAGAAACCTGTTGACGACAATTTTAACCTTACCGGCTTAGATTTTGAGTCGACCTTCAAACAGGACACTCAAGAGTTGTCCCCTCAAGCTTTGCTACGTAAAAAGAAAATCAACGAGAAAATAGCAAAGTTGAAAATGTACGGAGAACCACCAGCTTTAAGTCCTATACAGATCATAAACAAATCGTGCGTCGCTTACAACTCATACAGAAGTCCTTTGACGTCCAACGCCAATGTTGCCAATGTAAAAAAAATTGCCGACATAAGTAGAAACGAAAATTGTGAAATACAATCTAGTCCTGTGATTACTCTTAACAGGACTTATGTTAAAACTGTGAATCCAGTTAAGTTAAACTTTTCTAGTGTTCAAGATAACAGCATGGAAGATGTAGTGGATCATTTTGCTGAAGATTTCGATGGTAGTCCGCCTCTGAGTTTAGAATAACTGTTTACGTGTAATTACAAAACTTTAATTGTGTTTACCTGTAAATTGCACCTTATTTACCTTACCACCAATAAGATTGAAAATCAATGAGCTGTATGTTTTAATTGTAAAACATACTCTAAAAATATTAACATTTCTTTGTGCATATATCGTCATCGTCGTCACTCGGATTTTTACTGTTTCTTGAAAGAAAGACACCATTGTTTAGTGGTTTTTAAGTGCCATAACGAATATTATTTAGTGGTAAATTATAGAATCTTATATTTTGATAAAACTATTTTTAAGTAGGTAATAGGTACTTATTGAAAAAGAAAATAAAATTGAAAATTAAAACCTTTTAGTTACCATATTATATTCGTTAAGCGTTAATGTTAAGTTTATAATGATTAACGCGTTGTTTTATAATTATAAGTACTTATACAGATTTGTGTATTCAAATGTTGAGTCTTAATGTTAATGTAAGAAATTAAATGATGCAAAGAATGTGTGTCAGAATCGCAGCAAATGGAAAAATGAATGGCTTTGGTCTCTGCCTAATCCGCCGTGAAACGGGTATGATATATTGTATGGGTGTGATATATGTATGTTATAGTTTAAACGTGTATCTATGTAAAGTGTAAAATAAAAGATGCAAAATTACTTTTTTAGTTTTATTGTTAAAAAAAATACTCACAGACACACCTCACCAAACAATGATCCAGACCAAGTTAAGCTTCTCTTTAAACTTGTTTTAATAACTAGATAAAGGATAAAATATATACATTAACATAGCGAAACACCTAGACCCGAAAAACAATTTTTTTTTTTTTAAATTATTGGCGAGTGGTTAGCACGCCAGAACCGGTATGCTAAGCATTCGACCACGTAGGTCGTCTAAAACGTGGTCGTCGTCCGAATACAGTAGTTTTTATGGACCTTGAGCTTGTAAACAACCCGCTAGGCCTTTTCTAAATTAACAATAGCATATGAGGAGACCATGCCGTAACCTGTCACACTTCCTCAAAAAACTTTGTCTTTGTCGGACACAACCCTGGGGGCTAATTGTCTAACTTCAAAACCTATCGCAATGCCTTTCAAGTTCATGTTGTACATTAATTCATTTTAAATAAGCAAACAAACAAAGCAATGTACTGACGCTAGCATGTCAACGTACCACAAAATATATATATATAAAAATATAACAGATAAATATATCCGATTACATCATGAATGATTCACAAGTGCAATGGTGGCTGCATGAGCTAGATATTGAAGATGAAGTGATTGAGAGTGAAGTTGATGAAGTTCAGCCATAACCAGACTTACAGGCCCTAGTCGCGAGGCAGAATATGAAGAGGGAAGATTCAGTGAATCTGACGAAACATCAGATTCAGATGACCTTCCACTCTCGCAACTAGCAACTAGATGGCGCGGTCCAGTGTATAAATCGACGAACGGAACTATTTGGCACAAAGCTATTCCACCAGCAACGCGAACTCGTCTCCAAAACATTAGGATAAGACCACCAGGCCCAAAAGGAGATGCAGCAAGGAATGCTAAGGATCCGTTATCCTGTTTTCAACTATTTTTCACGCAAGATATCTTGGACATTTTGGTAAGGTGAACTAATATATATATAGATAAAATAAAAGTCGATTTTCAAAGAAATAGGGATGCGAAACCCACTGATGTAATAGAAATCAGAGCATTTCTGGGCCTATTATACGTCATGGGAGTGTCACGAATTGGACGGCGTAATATAAAGGATTTTTGGGATAATTCTCAGGGTACTGGTTTGGAAATTGTATATGCCACAATGGCAATAAATAGATTCCGGTTTTTGATACGTGCCCTAAGATTCGACGACGTTACCGACAGAGAACAGCGCCGAGAACTTGATAAAATGGCACCAATTCGACAAGTTGTAGAATTGGTCACCAACAATTGTCGCAACAACTATGTTCCTAGTGATTATTTAACGCTAGACGAACAACTTGTCGGTTTTCGAGGACGTTGTGGCTTCATAATGTACATACCGAATAAGCCGGACAAATTTGGAATCAAGATTTTCATGGTGGTCGATACAAAATTTCCATATGTTTACAATTTTGAGATATATGTTGGCGCCCAACCAGAAGGTCCGTTTCAAAAGTCCAACAAGGTTAACGACGTTGTCCATAGAGTGCTGGATCCACTTTATGAATTGGGCTGCAATGTATCAATGGACAATTATTTTACAAATCTACCTCTGGCTAAACAGCTGTTGCAGAAGAAAATCACGATTGTTGGTACTATGAAAGCAAATAGACCCGAAATTCCTAAAGAGTTCAAAGCTTCGAAGTCTAGGACTAGCAAAAGTTCTCTTTTTGGATTTCAAAAAGACGCTACGCTTGTGTCCTACGTTCCAAAAATAAACAAGGCAGTCAACTTATTGTCTACAATGCATTATGATGCAGCTATCGATTCCGACACAAACGAAAAACGCAAGCCGGAGATTATAACATTTTACAATAGTACTAAATGTGGTGTGGATATTCTAGACAAAATGTGTAAGCAGTATAGTGTTCAGCGTAACTGCCGTCGATGGCCGCTAGTAATATTTTTTGATTTGATGAACATTGTTGGAATCAACGCTCTGGTAATCAACCAAATGAACGCCTCTGCCGAAAAAATTGTCAGGCGTAACTTTTTGCACGAATTGTCCTTCAATTTGATAAAACCGCTTATGATACGCCGGGTATCCATTGAAACACTTCCACGACAACTTAAACTCAGGATAGAAGCACTTTTGGGCAACGCAGTTCAAGAACCCCAAGAGTCTCAACATGATTTGACTTCGAAGATAGGACGAGTTGGTCGATGTGCACTCTGCTCGAGAGCCCGAAATCGGTCGACAAAAAAGTGGTGCAAGAGATGCATTAAATGGATTTGTCCCGATCACCAAGCAGTAGTGTGTCCTGAATGCTACGAAAACAAAGAAAATAGTAATTAAGTTTAGTTATAAATTTAAAAAAAAATACTTTGATCTCAGAAGTGCCATTTTTGTTACATTTTCTTATAATTGACTAAATTGTTGATTCTTAATAATTTCTTAATAACCTACCTAAAAAAATGGTTGTCAAACCAAGTAAAATAAATACATTTTCTATTCCATTTGTTGTTTTAATTAGATAATTAGAAATATACAAGTTATTGACATTTTAAAATGGCCTACTATAGTAGGCCACGCGTGTACTCTAGAAAAAAAAAAGGGCGCGTGTACTGTAGTGTTAACCACTTGGCTACCGAGGTCTGGTTTTCACCCGTCGAAATTTGTCAGTGCTTGATGCTTATGTTTTTTAGTCAACATTGCTTTATCAAATCTTAGAAGTTTTGATTCAGGCTGAGGTTGTCGTCTTTTTTCAGTGTTTAAAAATATTACTTAAGTATATTTAAGCGTTAATAAAAACGCTAAAATATATAAAAACATTAATCTATAGCGTAAACGTAGCTTCATCTTCACCAAATGTTTAAAAAATTGTAAAAATATTTCCTTCGGTTCTCAGGTGAAAACTTTTAATATTTGATGAAGCAATGTCTTCTAAGCATTATTTAATGCTCTAAGAGCAATGTTGACTAAATAACTTAAGCATCAACAAATTTTACAGTTTTTTTATATAATTTACGGATAGAATTGTGTACTTTTACTTGGAAGGTATTGCGATATATAGGATAGTTCATAGATTTTAGTATACTATCTATGGGATAGTAAATGTATACAATAGACAAGTGGCAATGGCTCACCCACCACCTGGGAGCTAATGTCTAAATTCAACATCTATCGCAATCGATATCAAGTAGAAGTACCTTCTTTGTGTAGCTAGTTTGATTATTCAAATATAGTTTTGAGTTTTACCTAGCGAAACAATAATAAATAAATAATAATAAAATATACTTTAATTGCACACAAGAACATACACAGAAAAGAACATTTTTACAGAGACAAAGTACAAAACAGGTGGCCTTATTGCTAACAAGCAATCTCTTCCAGGCAACTTTGGGTGATAACAATATAAAAAGAAAGAATAATAAAATGGGTCAAGTATAAGGAAATAAGAAAATAGGAATATAAGATGTGTTGTTTAAAAACTAGATAGACAAGATAAGACAATAATTAAATAAATGAGATAAAATAGATCATGCAATATTATATAATAGGAAATAAATAAAGCTATGAAGATATACTTATGAAATGACTCTGGACCTGACCCTTGAACGAATTCAACGTGCGAGCACTTCTGATGCTCTCTGGTATTGCATTCCAAAGCCGGACAGCATGCACAGAAAAGGAGTAGGATAGGAAATCTGTGGAGGAAATGAAGAGGAGTTATAAGAGCAAGGTTGTAAGCAGAGCGCAAGGTACGGCTAGAGAAAGAGGAACGGAAGGAAAAACAATTTCGTAGATAAGGAGGAGAATTTGGTAGAAAGAGGACAATA
The DNA here is from genome assembly GCA_963921215.1 of Scoparia ambigualis. Classification (NCBI taxonomy): domain Eukaryota; kingdom Metazoa; phylum Arthropoda; class Insecta; order Lepidoptera; family Crambidae; genus Scoparia; species Scoparia ambigualis. The sequence continues at coordinate 30,783,335 of OY992515.1, read as the reverse complement.
TAGAAAGGAAAGAACGTTTAAGTCCCTACGCCATCGTATTGGGAGCCAGTTAAGCTGAGCTCTATAACTCGAAACATGGTCGTATTTCCTTAAATTAAATATAAATCGAATGCATAGATTCTGCAGACGCTCCAGCTTATTAAGAAGTTCCTCCGAAAGATCAGCGTAGCATACATCAGCATAATCGAGGATGGATAGTAGGAGAGTTTGCGCCTAAGTGATTTTGGTGCAAGTCGGCAGAAAGTTTCGAAGACGATCGAGAGAATTGTAAGCACCAACAACCTTTTTCCGAACAGCCTCAACCAGGAGACGCCAAGTAAGGCACTGATCAAAAACAATCCTCAAGTTTTTTACATTCTTGGCGAATGGAATAATACTGCCCGCAAAGTTAACAGAAGGTAGAAGCGCAAAATTGATCCTTGAAACAAAATTAAGACTACCGATGATTATTAGCCTGTGTTTTGCTAGGGTTAACAGCAAGGCCATAAGACTTGCTCCAATTGTATATCATGTCAAGATCTCTTAGATTTTGAATTTAGACAATTTACACCCCACACCCCCCCCCCCCCCCCCTTTCATTTTCAATTAGTCGTAGTAAAAATTGTGGTAGTTACATACTTACTTAAATAAATTTAAAATTTATTTAAATTTTGAACTTTATTTTTTGGTAATAAGGATAAATATCGTGTGCTTCAAGCTGTAATCCTCATATTTGAAATCTCAATGAAAACGAATTTAGACAACGCTAAAAAATAGTCATGAAATAGTCATACATGTAAAAAAAATAGTCGCATTATAGTTTCGGCGTTATAGCTATAGGTTAGTGAGGATTATGGCTTGAACGTCAAGCTGCAATCCTCATTTCTGGTGCAAGCAAACGGTACAATCTTTCGAATTGGTTTAGGTTCCAAAAAATAGTCATGAAATAGTCACAACGATATGCCAAATCTCAGAAATAGTCCTTAAAAGATTCCAGAGATATAAAGGTACCCTGATGAGGATTATGGCTGGAACATTTAAAAACTTCAAATTTCTCCGTAACGCCGACGATTTTTGGTGTAAAGTTTGTATCAAAAAATAGTCATGAAATAGTCGTATATAGCGAAATTAAAATTGAGCTAATTTAATTTAATTTGAAAAAAAAAAATATTATAAGTCGTGTAGGTACAAAATTTAGGAGACTTGTGTGGAGTGATAAATAACTAAACTTGAAATCGATTTCATGTTTAGAACGAACTGATTTATTTATAAAAATGACTGATGAATGATGATGAATTTATAGAAATTTTACAGTTTTGGAGTGGTGGATCTGCTGGCGGGTACACTGATGTGAGCGCGCATTGATGACCTCCTTGGTCGAGTGGTTTGTACAACGGTTTTCATGGTGTCGCCATCTCTGAGGTATGAAGCAGTTCATATTACACCGTGCATGATCCGTGTCCCGTCCGGCCCGGACGGGACACGGCCCGCTCTAATATAAATACAAAATGTATGCAACGTCTCAAATCAGTGGCGCCGTCCGGGCCCGGACGAGACACGCCCCGTGCACGGCCCGCCCTAATATAAATCATCCCTAGTTATTGTTCTGAGGACAATTGGTGATCGTTCGCCACTTTTTTTATAGTAAAAAGGAGGCTAACGAGCATGGGAATAAATCACCGCTGCCCATCGACCCACCCGTAAAACCAGAAGAGTTGCAAATGCGTTGCCGGCCTTGAGGAAGGAGTAGTAATCGTGGAGGAGGGGAGAGATGGCCTCCGGTACCTTCACTCGCCGGACGAAACTTATCTAGGGGGCTGGTATTATCCTACTACCTATCGTGTAGGACCTATTAATCAAAAGAAAACCAACCTAGGATTGCTGATGCAGCAGCTAACAGTTCACTTAGGCGTCACACTCGCGTGTGAATTTTGTCACGCATTTGCAGATCGCTATCGCGATACGTAGCTTCTTCACTTCACATACGAGTACTCACCACGACTATTATCTTCGAAGGAAAGGAAAGCAGTCCACTGCTACCGTCCACGTTTCACCAAATAACGACAGCACATGTGTACATTGCAGTGGTGTGATCTGGTGATGGTGAGCGTGAGCATATCGCATCGCATCGTATGTGCAGTCTTTAGTTCGTTAAACGTCTTTTAGGACACCCATGGGACGAGATGGGTTGGTAGTATTCTTTTAGTACCTAATGAGCCGCTACCACACAGCTCTTCACAATAGATTACAATAAATAGGCAGTTTGCATCGCTATACAAAGTGCAGTGTGTAAGGGACTTAAAAGTGAGTGGAAAGGTGGATCCCATACGTAGAGCATTAAACCAACTGCTATAAGATCCCATACGATGCAAAACTTTAACTCAAAAGTTTGTTCTAAACCTCGTTACGAATTTGATAAACATTGAATCATTGAAATATATAAATTATTTAATAAAGAATTGAAATCTTTATTGTATACCTAACTGTGTAAAATATTGTTGTAAAATTATATACCTAATAGTAACATCAGCTTCTACTCTTTTAATTTAATTTTTAATGCCTATCACACGAAAGCTCTAAGCTATCACATAAAAATAGTGTTTTGATAACAGAGGTATTAATATTAACATAATTATCTGTGATATTAACCATGGACTTATTATAATATGTCCATGTATAAAACGGACCACAGTATTAAACGAATCTGGCAACCCCAAAACAGCTGTCACGTCAACCCAAGGTGACCTTCAAATAAAACTAGTTTGACGTTTCCTAACCTCCAAAACTATTTTCAATAGGAGTTTCTACCCGCGCAGACATGTATTTTGCGTCGAAATATTCGTAAATAACTACCGAGCGGCGCAATTGTGAATTAAACTCATCACCGGCACGTGTTCAGTGAACTTTTCTGTGATCATTTTTGTGTGAAACCGCAACTAGTTTTCGGCCGCATCGTAACTTTTTTTCCATCGGTAAGTTCCCAATTTATTAGTTTTCTTTTATACTGAACGACGTGTTGTCCATTCATCCGGTGTGGTGGCTAAATTTAGATGGAATTACTTAACTGTTTGTTTGTCTAAAATCTGTTTGCAGCTAACGAATTCAAAACTACTTATTATTTATTGTATTTTTATATAATTTCAAATCTAAAGTTTGTATGTATTACAATTTTTCTAGATAAAAAATAACCATCTCGTCTAGCGTTAATTACCTAATACGAGAGAGTACTATCTGCATAATCTTTTTCTTTTATTTAGAAACTAGTGCTGGTTGCACTCAAGAAAAGTTAAATTTAATAATATCTTATCAAGTAAGCTCATTCAAATTTGTTTTTAAATATTCATGATTAACCATACCTACTCATTTCAAGAATATTATTTTTATTTTTCTTATTTCATTTTTGTTTAATTGGAGTCAAATGAAACACGGTTTTGATTTTTACTGCGCATTTGGTAGGGTTATGACTATAATAGGTATTTGTTAATGCTATTATAGGATGTATTACTTGAATAATTTCAAATTAAATTTTAGTTTTAATTCAATTTAAATTGTAGAATTAGAAAATACTTCTTAACTTATTTAAAATGCACATACATTTAAAGATATAACAGTAAACATATGACTTGATTTTCTTCTAGCCCTAAGAACTCTTGCAGGTATCTTTTATTTAACAGAAATCTACATAAAAACCGTGCCGCATAGCAGTGAAAGAATACTACCACCCCTCTCTTCCCTTGGGTGTCGTAAAAGGTGACTAATGGACTAAAGAGTGCACATACATTCAACAGCATAGAGCGGCGATGGGCTTACCACCTGTCATGCTAAGCACATGTGCAGTCATTATTTAGTAAAAAGTGAACTATGGCAGAGGACTGCTTTTGCGGTCCTCATTGCCTAGTCTCTGACTAACCCTTTGGGGATAATAGTCGTGATTATATGTATGTACTTATGTAAGTACATTAAAACATTTACCTATTTAAAATATACCTTGTTACAAAATAAATAAACCTAGGTAGGCAACAAAGCTATCTTTATCTTGCCCACTTTTTACAACTGTAGGTACATGAAACATGTGGATAGGAATAAAAGCTAAATTCCTATCCATAAATATTTGTGTACAAGGTATCATAGCTTGTTTAAATCAATCTTTGACAACCTCCGTGGTCGAGTGGTTAGCACGCCGGGTCTGCCGTCGCGCCATCTCTGAGGTCACAGGTTCAATTCCCAGTCGGGTCAATTTAGAGAAAAACTTTTTTCTTAATTGATTTTGGGTCTGGGTGTTTTTTCTATGTTTATGTATATTTATCCGTTATCTTGTCATATTAACAAGTTTTAAAAGAATACTCATCTTGCTCTAGATAATTGGTGTGAGCGTAAACAAACTTATTTTTTAATTTTAATTAATTAACATACACCCTATTGCTTACTAATCTAATTAGGGATTTAACTTTTTTTATATCAGCATTTAACATTTCACACATTGCCATACAGCACTTAGAACCCACTAAGGTTTATATATAGTGCAAATTAGTATTAACATAGAGATTAATTTATTATTTTGACAATCAACTTTTCATAAAATAATTCAGAAAGTTAAGATTTAAGTTATAAATAAATCAATTTCTCCAAATATAAATGTAGTATTTTTCAATGAATAAGCATTAATTAAACAGGTTTATAGTTCACGCAGTGTAGGTTCACGCAAAAACTACATATTGAATTATAGGTATGTATTGTTAATGAAAATGTCATTAATTTATTAACCCCTTGCGCACTGTAAAACCAGACATAATTGAAAATCAATTGTTTCGCGACTGCCGCCGGTCTTATGATACTTGACCTATTAAACCGTGTCGCGTAGCAGTGAAAGAATACTACCACCCCCTCTCTTCCCTTGGATGTCGTAATAGGCGACTAACGGACTAAAGACTACACATACTTCCAACAACATAGAGCAGCGATGGGCTCACCACCTGTCACACTCAGTGCAGTTGCTATACGATGAAAAGTGGACTATGGTAGAGGACTGCTTTTACTGTCCTCATTGCTTAGTCTCTGACTAACACTCTGGGGATAATAGTTGTGATTATATGTATGTATGTCATTTATTTAATTAAGGCACCTTAACCCTTTAACAGGCTTTGGGATGTATATGCCTACCATATTTTGAACTTTATATGATTGTGATAAGATTGGTAACCAATGAAATATTTAAGCATGTTGTGCCTTAAAAAGTGTTAACATCAAAAACGAATTGTAATTTCAGCTTAAAATTGTAGAAAATGTTCTAAAGCAAGAACTGGACACATATACACTAATAATTGCTCCTTCCTACACTACTTCTATTTAATGCTCAAACTTCCGATAGATAATCTTTACATTGGCAACAAGCTACTGACTCGCTCAATGTTCACACTACGATAGGTCCAAGACCTCTGTAATCTCTCATTGAGTTTGTAAACGGTTGCATAATAGTTTCTTATCATCGTAGTAAGTTCCATGAAAGTGAATTTAATTCATAATTATCAGTTTTAACTTTCAATTACTTATCTATATGTAAGCGAAACTTTAAACAAACCATCAACGTCAGGCTTTCACACATCAAGGTTTGGGATTCAATTACCAGGTTGACCATAATATTCTGTTGTGCATAATATTTTACCCTGGTCTTGCGATCACCAATTTATAAAAACGTATTTTGCCAAGGGTGGTAATAAATCCAATAGCTGTAACAAATACTCGATTTAAATGAGATTTGGCACTACGCGTCGGCAGACTGGGACGGTATGCGGGAGTATTTTGCATCCGTCCCTTGGAGGCAGCGCTGCTTTAGTGGGAAGGAACCGACCGCTAGCGCCACTGCCGTTGCTGATGAGATAGTATTAGGAATGGAATACTATATTCCACACTCCTATGTCATCAGCAAAGGCAGACGCAACAGCTGGTTCAAACGCGAGTGTGCCAGCGCTGTTGAGAGCAAACAGACGGCATACCGCGCTTGGATCATGGGTAAAGCTCATGGGGATCCCGAAACTCGCTCGCTAAAAGCAGCCTATAATAATGCCACCAAGTCGTGTAACGGATGCCCAGCGCGTTGCACGAGTAGGCCAAGAAATCCTGACGCATCCTGCGGGCAGCCGTAGCTACTGGCGTCTGGCCAAAGCCGTGCAATCCAACTTCTGCCAACCCTCGCTGCCACCACTGAGATGTCCTGACATAACTTTAGCTCACAAGCCGCAGGATAAGGTCGATCTCCTGGCCAAACTCTTTGCGGCTAACTCCCGGATCGATGACTGTAATGCACAGCCACCCTCAATTCCTCACTGTGGCCACACAATGTCTGATATTAAAATCGGGCAGTGTGTTGTCCGTGCGGAGCTGCAGTCAATCGATGTCCGGAAAGCTAACGGTCCTGATGGCATCCCAGCAATAGTCCTGAAAATGTGTGCAGCGGAGTTGTCCCCTGTGTTAACGCGTCTGTACCGTCTCTCGCTCTCTTCGGGTTGTGTGCCGGAATCTTGGAGAGTAGCTAATGTGCAACCGATCCCTAAAAAAGGAGATCGGTCAGATCCGACGAATTACCGCCCTGTAGCCGTAACTTCAGTGTTGTGCAAGATCCTAGAACGAATATTGAACAAATAGCTTATTCGATACCTAGAAGATCACTCCCTAATTCACGATCGTCAATATGGGTTTCGACCAAAACGGTCAACGGGTGATCTTCTAGCGTACGTCACACATCTCTGGGGTGAGGCTATTGACAAGCGTGGCGCGTCACTGGCAGTTAGCCTTGACATAGCCAAGGCTTTTGATCGGGTCTGGCACAAAGCTCTTCTCTCCAGGCTCCCAGCATACGGTTTGCGCGCTCAGTTCTGTACCTGGATTGCTAGCTTCCTGCATGAGCGTAGAATCCGTGTCCTTTCGGATGGATGCGCTTCGCGGTTCATGTCAGTGAACGCTGGCGTTTCTCAAGGCTCCGTTCTATCCCCACGCTGTTCCTTCTGCATATTAATGACATGCTTCCTCTTGGAAACATTCATTGCTATGCAGATGATAGCACAGTGCATGTGGGATATAACGGTCACCCAACGACTGGACGGGTAGACACCGAAATGAAGCGAGCAAATCTTGTCATTGAGCTCGATCGGGTGTTGGACCTCATTTCTAAATGGGGCTCCGATAATCTTGTGGAGTTCAATGCCAAGAAAACACAGGCGTTCACAGTTAAAAAGTCGCCATTCCTTCCCCTTCCCTCTCTTCAGGGTACATCTCTAGGCCTGCAGAGCAGTATTAACATGCTCGGTATGGATATCCGCTGCGATCTGAACCAAAAGGACCACATCGAAACCGTGATTAAAAATGCCTCACGTAAACTCGGTGTCCTGAACAAGGTGCGGCGATTCTTCACGCCTGATCAGTTGTGTCTATTATACAAGACACAGGTGCGGTTTTGCGTGGAGTATTGCTCTCACCTTTGGGACGGCTCCGCAAAGTACCTTCTCGATGCCTTGGACAGATTGCAGCGCCGCGCTGTGCGCATTATCGGCAATGCAGAGGTCACTAAAACTCTCGAGCCTTTGCAATTGCGTAGAGGTATTGCGTCACTCAAAGTCTTTTACCGTTTATACCATGGCGAGTGCTCTGAAGAACTCTTTGACCTCATCCCTCCTTCTCCCTTCCTCCATAGGAGTACGCGTGCTGCTCTCCGGAGTCACCAATTTACAGTCTCTAATATTCCATCACGCACAAAGAAATTTGGTGACTCGTTTCTTTGCCGCACTTCCAAAAGATGGAATAGTCTACCAGCACACGTATTCCCTCCTACCTATGACATAGGGTCCTTCAAACGAGGCGTGAAGAAGTACTTTGTGGGCCCACAGAGTGAGGGTGACTGATGCTAAGTCTCTTACGCTGCACCAGTTGTCCTCGCGCCTGGACTTCATTTCCACTTAACATCAGGTGGAGTGGGGTCATCTGCCGGGCTTAATATAAAAAAAAAAGATTTTTGCCCAGCAGTGAGACAGTATAAGTTATATAGGCTAATTACATACATACATACATGCACTCACACTATTATCCTCAAAGGGTTCTTTCTTATGTTTTGTTTATTTAATTAGCTACCCAAAACGGAATTACAGCGTTTACATAGTCATTTTCAGCTTGTACAAACATTGGTAGACTGCACTTCCAAAGTATGTGCAGACAGCATACATAAAACACATTGAGATCAAAAATAATCGAGTATAAAACATTATTTCAAAATTAATTACAATAAATTAGATTAATGTTTTATATTTTAGCGTTTTTTAACGCTTTAATATAATTAAGTAAAATTATAAATACTGAAAAAGACGACAACTCTCAGAGGTGAAAACTTCTCAGATTTGATGAAACAATGTTGACTAAAAACATAAGCATCAAGCACTGACAAATTTCGACGGTTGAAAGCCAGACCTCGGTAGCCAAGTGGTTAGGTGGTGCTTCAATTAATAAATAAATCATTCAATAATTTTGCCAAGACTAGACTTCCAAGTGCCTAGAGATGAACCATGCATGTCAGGCACACCATCCGCTCTATTCAGTAGTGTGTTATATTCGCGACACATTCTGTATAATATTGCAGAAAGGCACCGAAAAAGAGTAATTATGTCTAGACGAGTCAGATGGGACTTTAAGGCGTATATCCGACAAGAGAGAAGTCGTAATGGAGCCATTCAATATTTTGTACAGATAAGTTAGATCATGCATCTTACGCCGGACCTCCAAACCTTTAAAATTAAAATAGCGCACGCTTCATAAGATGTGAGCTCCCTTTTCCTACCAAACCTCAATGTGACAACCCTGAGAAAACGCCTTTGAGTAGATTCGTGAATGTTCACGTAAGTGTTATATTGAGGCGACTAGACTACGGATGCATACTCGTGTTGGGTTAGGACAAGCGATCTACAGAGCAGCAGCATACTATTAGGAGACTTGAACTCTCTGGATACACGACATATTAAGCCCAACAGCTTGTTGCACTTGTTGACGTTGCTTCATAATGATAGTTAAAACATAGCTTATCAATCATCGAACAATACGCCCAGACCGCAAACCACTGTCGACCTCTCAACCTTTGTCCCCTCAATGGCGTATTCAAACTGAATAGGGTACCTCCTGTCCTGCGAGTGAATGATATAATAGAACACTTCCCAATTTTAAGACTCATGTGGTTGTCTCTACACCAACCTGCAACGGTGTCAATATCTCTCTGCAGTTGTAAGCAGTCCTAACTGTGTCACCCGGCAGGAAATTTTTAGGTCATCTGCATGCAGTAGTGAGGAATTTCTGAGTTTTGGGATCAAGTCATTTATGTATAAAACGAACAGGGGTCCTAAATGCGAACCCTGGGGGACGCCAGATGTGATAGAGACTGGTTTTGAGAGATATCTTTTCAGAGCAACTAGTTGATTACGTTTCGAGATATAAGACTTTAACCAGCGCAAAAGACAACCATGTACAACCATACACTAAACACTCAAGTTTGCAGAGTAACATTCCATGACTGACTCTATCAAATGCCTTCTGGAATTCCGTGTACACTGAGTCCACTTGCCCATGCTCATTGAAAACTTTGCATATGCATACTCCAGCAAAATGTTAACGGTAGACTTGCCTTTAACAAATCCGTGTTGCTGTTCATAAAGATACGGCTTAAGGTGATGATAAAGCTGATCATAGACCAACGACTCCAACACCTTCGCGAAGCAGGACAGGATGCTTATCGGCCTATAGTTGGAACAGTCAGCAACGTCGCCCTTCTTGTGTATGGGCACGATGTGTGCTACTTTCCATATAATATAAATATTTCTTGAAAGTGTTTAATAATACCTTTAATATTGACATTGTATCGCATCTGAGAATAGGCTTATCTGGGCATGCATGTAAAATTGTAAGTGATGTGTTTTTATTAGAGATGGGCCGAATGTGGTTTGAACCGAATACGAACTTCAACCGAAGATTCGGTAAAAAAATTAAAATTCGGCCGAATTTCGGTTCTTTTCACGGCGCTTTCTCTATTAAAACTACAACACGTTCTAACTAGTTTACGCGCTACCTTCAATTCTTGGTATTGCATTCCGCCCGCAACCCAGCCGCAACCCGCGACAAATCCCCTCGTATCCCGTTCCGGCCCGCCGGTCATTAGCAAATACGTTATCCACGCGACTAGAGATGGGTAATGGGTTATTACCCATTCCACCCATTTGGGTTATAACTGAGTGATTTGGGTTTAACCCGGTTTTAACACATTATCACCCATTTTGGTGGGTGAAAATGAACAACGTAATATAATTGTATACATTTTAAGGTAGGAAGTAGTAAGCAACATAAGATGAAAGTCCAAACACAAATCAAGTCATTATTGTTTCTTTTTTTACAAAATTTCTTTTATTATTTACAAAATTATAATTAACGTTTTGATACTTTAATCATCGTAACTGTTCACAATCTACAAATTCTTAATTATTCGTTTTGAGGTTGACGGTTCCGGACTGACAATATTAATGACATGGTATTTTCCGATATTTAAATTAGTGGTGGCCGGGGGGTGATGAGATGAATCACAATCCTCAGAAGTGTCACACGTCTCATTCCTACCTTATTTAATAAATTACAGTTTTACGTAATTAATGTCAGTTTAGCTGCTGTAGTGTTTGTCTGTCTGTCTGTTTCTTTTTTTGCTGTTATGAGCACTAAAAGAACGCTCTACAGCAGCAGAAGTGCAAGTTGAGGTCAAAATTCGGACCGCGCTTTTGCTTAATGCAGAGAAAACACAATTATACCCTTCCACCATGTTGTTGCACTTACATCGCTTATATTTACCCACAGAAATCTATGACACTGTCTCTTGCCCGATAACTGAATAAAATTTTAGATTGATTCGAGAGTGAGCTGCAAAGAGTTTGGCCAGGACATCGACCTTTTCTTGCGGCTTGTGGGCTAAAGTTCCGTCAGGACATCTCAGTGGTGGCAGCAAGGGTTGGCAGAAGTTGGATTGCACGGTTTTGGCCAGACGCCGTAGCTACGACTGCCCGTAGAATGCGTCAAGAGCCCTAATGTAGGCCCATTTACAGGACTTGGTGGCATTATTATAGGCTGCTTTTAGCGAGCGAGTTTCGGGATCTAACAGCTCTGGCACACTCGCGATTGAACCAGCGGTTGCGTCAGCTGTCGGGTCCTTCCCACTGAAACAGCGCAGCCTCCAAGGGACGTATGCATATTAGTCCAGTATACAATCCCAGTCTGCCGACGCGTAGTGCCAAATCTGGCGTTTCGAAACCGCTGTTGGCGGGAGCAATGCCAAGGGCACTATGCTGGATATCAAGCAGTGATCCGAGGAACCTAAAGGAGCTTGGACCTCCACCCGGTATCCAGCAGGACGACTCGTCAGCAGAAGATCGAGTAAGGAGGGCGCATGGTCGACTATGTCTGGGATCCTGGTGAGCTGGCTCACCAGTTGAGTCAGGTCATGCGTGAGAACGAATGCGTGGGCAGTTCTACCAGAATGGTTAGTTTTGGTTTTTCTTCAAGCATAAAGCCGGGATAGTTCAGGTAGGTGGTGTCAGTTGGGCAGATTATTTGCGTCTCCGTAAAGAACAACATTGCTGGACGTGCCGTCACAAGATGGTGGTGAACAGCATTGAGGTTTGCATGGCGTTCGCGGATGTTAGTGAACTCCACCTCAAACGGTAAGGTTTTGGTGGGGGTGTAAACTGCTGTATGACCAGTTTTGTTGTTAGGCACTGTCATTTTAAGAGTGGAAGGAGGGAGGCGTGAATCGAGAAAATAATGCCGCGATGCGAATGGTCAAAGTGTGGTGACCTTTTTCCTCAGAGATCTGCCCATAGACGAGTTTCATTAACCTGCCGAAGGGAAGAGACTGCGAACCCCCCCTGGAATGGTCGCCGGGACCCCACCTTCCGGTCACCAACCAGACTGGTCAAGCCCTACCACCAGTGTGGAGCTGATCAAGTTTCGAAAAAATCCGTTAGTCGCTTCTTACAACACCCACCAAACGGAGGAGACGGGCAGCGATTAGTATTCTTTCTCCGTCACCGCACGGATAAAATTATGTTGAGGACGAATGAGATGCGAAGGGAAAGGAGAAGCGAGGTATCTGCGCGGGGCGCAGACACTACATACACTTTTAACCTTTTGCGTTCCGTTATGCACAGATATATAAACGGGATTTACCACGGCCGGCCCGGCCGGTGCAATTCGGTAGAAACGTCGGGTATAAAAGGTATGCGTAGGATGCATTTACTAAGTATTTATGCATTAAATCCCGTTTATATATGTGCAGATACTACGTGTCACCCTGTCCCGCGCATCCCTGTCACCTCCGTTGCTAGCCGTACGTCAACATGTAACATAATTAGTTTTCACCCACATAAATGGGTTATAACTGGGTGAAAATGGGTGATAACTGGGTTTTAACCTACCCGTGGGTTATTACCCGGGTGATTACCCATCACTACACGCGACAATTGCGTTATTGTTTACATTATTATCTACGTGATTTTAAGTGAATTAACGAGGTAAAGTACTTAATAGATATATTTTATTATTGCAAACACAATAAGTGGAAGAAAAGATCAAGTATGTTATTTCAATATTTTCTTGTACCGAAAGTTCGGCATTTGAACCGAATGTCGGCCGAATGCTGAAGTTCGGTTCAAGCTGCCGAAATTCAGTTAAACCGAATGTGAAACGAATTTCGGCCCATCCCTAGTTTTTATCATTATTTTGTACAAGTTGTTTGAGTTTAATAGTAGTATTGTGTCGTATTTCTGTAATTAATCTAATCTAATCTTGTAAGCGTTTTGGATAGAAATCTGTAAGCAATAAGAAATTTAAATAAATAAAAATACGCCCAACTGTATGGACTTACTGAGAATATTATCAAAGTGGCACGGCGCGGCGAGTGGAGCGTTAGTGTGCCAGTGACACGGGAGTATGGTTAGACAGAGATTAGGCGATCATGGCCGCAAGAGCAGTCCACTGCTAATTTTTTCAACATTTTCCAATTTGTACTTTGCTCGCTCGTGCCTTCATCCGCCCTAACTTAGAGCCACCGTCATACTTCACCCATTTTGTACAAAATATATACAAAAACCAATGTCCTTTATAGATCTTTCTATCAGTGAAAACCGCGTAAAAATCCATTGCGTGGTTTAGAAGGATGAAGTGGGCCACATCACGATTATTATCCCCGAAGAGTTAGTAAGAGACCAGGTTATGAGGACAGTAAAAGTAGTCCTCTACCATAGTCCACTTTTCACCAAATAGCGACTGCACATGTGCTCAGCATGACAGATAGTGAGCCCATCGCCGCTCTATGTTGTTGGAAGTATGTGCAGACTTTAGTCCGTTAGTCGCCTTTTACGATACCCAAGGAAAGAGAAGGGGTGGTAGTAAGTATTCATTCACCGCTACGCGACATGGTTATGATAATGTAATGATTGTTGTTATTTTTTAAATTTTTATGCAAGTTACGCTTCTTTTCGAAACTCGTTTATCTGTAAGATAACGGATAAACATACTTGCTATACGTATAAAATACCCACACACGAAATCAATTTACAAAAACAGTTTTTTTTTAAAATGATCCGACCGGGAAATGAACTCAGGACCTCCAAGATGGCGACGCTATAACCGGCGTGCTAACCACTCCACCATAAAGGTCGTCAATGTCATCATTAACCATGATAGTTTAAAACCTATGAAGTCAAATCCGTAAATTACTCGTAATCTTGTTATGTAAAGTATTTAAGTTATGTATATTCAAATGATTTTTGTATCGTCACATTTTCAACCATAATCAATGTTCTTGGCATACTAATCTCGAGCGTCTTACGTAACGCAAGATAAGATAACTCGAATAGTTATAATGATCTAATAAACATGCCGATGGTATTATGTTTACTACGATACACGTGTTTTTGAATTGTACGATTGCGATCGATGTTAACCCACCACAAAGATTGGGCCATTACCCACCACACTGGCCCAATGCAGGTTGATGGGTTAAAATGGCCTTCTCACAAGGACATAAAAAAATGTTTTTTTGATGTTTCGTAAACACTTAATTTTTAAGTTTATTTGAATAAAGATTTTATGACTATGATGACTACATGGGGAGATTGGGGCATAACCCACCACGCTGGCTCAATGCGGGCTGGTGGGTTAACATGGAATTCTCACATGGACAACAGCACCTGGGGAGAAGGGGCCATAACTTACCACGCTGGCCCAATGCGGGTTGGTAGGTGATTCGTTTTAGTGAAAATCTGACTTTAAGAATAAACAGCAAACTGTTTTTGCAAAAAAGAAGTAGTTTGGTATCACGTATCGTGTCGCGTTGCGGTAAAAGAATACTACCATCCCCCTCTCTTCCCTTGGGTGTCGTAAAAGGAGACTAACGGACTAAAGACTGCAGATATACCAACAGCATATAGCGTTGATGGGCTCACCACTTGTCACGCTGAGCATATGTGCAGCCGCTATTTGGTAAAAAGTGGACTATGGCAAAGGAATGCTTTTGCTGTCCTCATTACCTAGTCTCTGACTAACCCTTCAATAATAGGCGTGATTTATGTATGTATGAGAGTGTAGGTGGTCTAGCATCTGATAGTTAATCACTAATCGCTGTACTTTTTGCAAATCTTATCTTGTGCAACAAAAAAATAAAATTCATATGTAACTAGGTATAATCATATGTATCACAAAAGTCCCGACTCAAAGTTTGTCAAAGAGCCATGGAACGCAGCATTATCGGCATCAAGAGAACCGACCATGTCCGAAACACCACACTTCGTTCCATGACAGGTGTTGCCGATACTGGACATAAATCTGCAAAGCTCAAGTGGGACTGGGCGGGGCACGTGGTAAGAATGAGCCCAGAGAGGTGGGCGAACATCAGCACGCGTTGGGTACCCAAAGACCGACGTCGGTGACGGGGCCGTCCTCGGAAGCGGTGGCGCGACGACCTCGATGCCTTCGACGGAAATTGGTTAGAGCTGGCTAAGGAGAGAAAGAGCTGGAAGGAAGTGGGGGAGACCTTAGCCCAGCAGTGGGACATTATAAGTTAAATAAAAAAAAAACTAGGTATAGTAAACTCGTAGGACTCAATTTATGTTTCTTACTCCAGCTCAACCTTGAAGTTGATCAATACCCTCATAAAATATAGGTGTACTGTATTGTATAATACCTGTTTGCGTTCGGTCACGTCATTGGATTACTTCCAAAATTAATAATGAGTTGCGCGAAACTAATTACTTTACAATTTTGCATACGCTATTGGAAACGTATGTCTGACTGTATGAGTCACAAGTTGCAATGTTTTTTATAAAGATATCCGCTACAATTAAGTACCTACCTCACTTT
Source organism: Scoparia ambigualis (assembly GCA_963921215.1). Classification (NCBI taxonomy): domain Eukaryota; kingdom Metazoa; phylum Arthropoda; class Insecta; order Lepidoptera; family Crambidae; genus Scoparia; species Scoparia ambigualis. The sequence goes on along the minus strand of OY992515.1, from coordinate 30,767,930 downwards.
TTCTAATAGTCGTAACTATCGTGCATTTGCGTATGTAATTTCCAACCTTATCCCCTCTGCCACAGGTCACAATGTCGCGAGATAGGTCCTCCCGCCGCTTCTACCGGGCAGAGTCCACGCATGACCTGCTGTCGTTCATGGATAAGGGGCAAGCGGCCAGCGACGAGAACCGATGGACGTTCGAGACCGCCTGGGAAGTAGCTAACAAAGGTAATAAACGTACAGACTCTCTAAAGCCTAGTTAGTACCTGTGCTAAATGCAGGCTTACGTAAAGTTGAGGAAGTTCCCGTTCGATCACTTTCTGGCGATATTCGCTTGCGCCCTTAGATTAAAACAAAAACCCTTTTTGTTTTAATCTAAGCTTGCGCCCCATTCCTTGCGCGCGTACGTACAGTAGCGTGCGAGCAGATAGTGTGCAAGCGAATATCGCCGCAAAGTGGTCGCCCGGGAATATCCTCGACAGTACCTACTCCTACTAGGACTAAAAAAAATGGTTATGAATACAACAAAAAATAATCAGCCAAATCGGTGGTGAATACAACAAAAACAGAAACAGCCAAATCGGTGGGGCCGTTCTGAGCAGCATACTTACATTCGTGGCAATTGATTTTTATTTACACATATAGGTAGGTGAGCATTCGCCAAATGTCTGTAAACGTTTTATTTAAGAGGGTTTGCGCATTTCGGTTTCCCATACAAACTTCCAAGTCGAAATTATTAAAAACCAATAAGCCAATTTTCATGAAACTTTGCGTGATAGAGTAAAATACAGAGATCTAAATAGTTTGTTGAAAACATTTTTAAAAAACGTTTATTTAACTGAGTTATTGCGATTTTAAACTTTCTATAGTGGACTTTAAATCGCATTAACTCAGCTACATAAACGTTTTTAGAAATATTTTCAACAAACTATTTAGATCCCTGTATTTTAGTTTAGCATGCAAAGTTACATTAAAATTGGCTTTTTGGTTTAAAAAAATTTCGACTTGGAAGTTTGTATGGGAAACCGAAATGCGTAAACCCTCTTAACCAATTTACTATCGGCAAACGCTAACGAATCGAAATGTAGCGTTTATCAGTTGTCTAGGGGAGCAGGCTGTAGTATCATTTTTTTTATTTTTTTGACTGGTAAGCGCTTGGCCTTCATCTCACCTGATGGTAAGTGACAAGGTCGAAAGTGGAAGCGCGCGAACCCGGAATCCTCAACCACTGATAAACTGGCTATCTTATCTCTAAACTGTTGAAACACAACAATGATATTAACATTGTTGTTGTTGTGCCTTGCTTTAGATAAGATGGTGGTAGCTGGTCAGGCGGGCTTAACTAGCCCTACCAACCAAACCAAGTACACAAAGATGTAACCTCCGAATCGAACCCGAGACCTTTGGGTCTTAGACTTAGCTTAGCCACTATACCACAGAGGCGGTTAAAAATGTGGATTTGTAGTATGGCGCCTGCGTTACCAACCAAACCTGTATATCTAGTTCTGAGATGATACACTTATACACTCCGGTACTCACGAACAATAAGGACTCAAGCCAGTGTTGAGTTACACCTGCGTTTTGTTTACTAAACATTTGTAAGAACGAGCCGTAATCCCTTTTTAAGGGAATGACGACAGCCAAATGTGTTTTATAACATGTTTTACTTTACATAAAAGTACAAACTGAGTACAATTTCTGAGTGGTAGAGCCACGCTGCGTTGCAGCACGCATTGGGCCGGCTTTCCCGGGGTAATACTACCCTCTCACGAATATCCGGCGTGAAATAATGGCACTTGGTGCTGTTGTGTTTCGTCCGGCCAGTGAGAGTTCCGGAGGCCCCTTCCCCCCACCCCTCGTAATTCCTATTCCTTCCTTAACCCTATTCCTTTCTTAAAGGTCGGCAACGCATCTGCGACTTCTCTGGTTTTGCGGGTGTCCATGGGCGGCGGTGATTGCTCTCCATCAGGTGACCCGCGTGCTCGTTTGCCTCCTTCTTATATATAAAAAAAACAAACATGTATGGCTGGTACGCTCGGAATCAAACCGCGGAGCACAAGGTCTGGGATCAGTGGTCTAACAACTAGAGCATAGAGGTGGTTTACTTTCAGTATTATCTTTACTTATATACTGACATACATAATACTAACTATTATCCCTGAAGGGATCAGAGACTAAGCAATAGAGACCGCAAAAGCAGTCCTCTGCCGTAGTCCACGTTTCACAAAATAGCGACTGCACATGTGCTCAGCGTGACAGGTGGTGAGCCCATCGCCGCTCTATGCTGTTGAATGTGTAGTAGTCGTAAAATAGTCTTTAGTCCGTTAGTCTTTACTTATCCATATCTAGGTGTGATATCCTAAGGTCCTGAATGTTACGTATTTTAAGATGAATAGTCCATAAGATGGTGATTAAGTAGTGTCGCGTAGCGGTGAAAGAATACTACCACCCCCTCTCTTACCTTGTCGTAAAAGGCGACTAACGGACTATAGACTGCACATACTTCCAACAGCATAGAGCGGCGATGGGCTCACCACCTGCCACGCTGAGCACATGTGCAGTTGCTATTTGACTATAGCTGCATTTGCGGTCCTCATTGCCTAGTCTCTGACTAACCCTTCAGGGATAATAGCACAGAATAACTAATAGTACTACGTACAGAAGGTTCACTCTCTAACGACTTTCACGCGAAATTGAAACTTATCGTGTGACCCGAGCAACAGAATAATGTATAGTACTCCCGAGCGTGCATATTTAGTTAGGCAACGCTGACTCGATATCGATTTGGCGTCATGACGTCACGTAGCGACGTAGCGTAGGGTTTACGTGCGCGCGCAGGGATTACGAGTTAGGGATGACTTATATTATAAGTGGTCTGTGCTTATATTAGAGCAGCCCGTGCACGGGGCGTGTCCCGGACGACCCGGACAGCCCGGACGGCACACGGATCATGCACGGTGTAATATGAACTGCTTCATACAAAATGCAACGTCACAAATCAGTGGCGCCGTCCGGGCTCAGACCGGGGCACGCCCCGTGCACGGCCCGCTCTAATATATCATCCCTTAAGCGAGTCGGCGCTCGGTGTTGGGTGCTCTCGCGCTCACAGCAACCTCTACTGCCATACACCTAGGCGGCCAAACTGCGGAGGCGCGCCAAACGAATGTACCTAAACTGTGGAGTAACACCCCTGATAATAGTCGTGATTGTATGCAAGTAATTAAGCCAAGCCAAAGGAGCTCGATGGCGCAGCGGCTAGCGCGTTCGGCTTGCGATCTTGCTTGCTAAGCCACTTTCGCAATGGCGGGTCGCTGGATGGGTGACCAAATTTAAAACATCTCGAGCTCCTCCGTGCTTCGAAAGGCACGTTAAGCCGTTGGTCCCGGTTGCTGTCGTAAAATGGCAGTAGTTAAAACCCACCAACCCGCATTGGCCCAGCGTGGTGGGTTATGGCAAAATATCCCTACGTGCTATTGTCCACGTGGGAGGCCTGTGCCCAGCAGTGGGACGTTTATGGGCTGATGGTGATGATGATGAATTAAGCCAATAAACATGAATTGTAGCGATGGCTTGATTTCAATGAGGGGGCCTTAGCCCAGCAGTGGGAATGTGTATAACTACTTTATTTTGTACTAGCGGCCTGCTCGCGTCTTCGTCCACGCTAACTTAGAAACACCGTGATACTTCAGCCATTTTGTACAAAATATCTACAAATTATTTACAAAAAACTAGGGATGGGCCGAATATTCGTTTTATATTCGGTATTCGGCATATTTGGCAGGTTTACCGAATATTCGTATTCGGCCGAATATTCGGCTAAATTACCGAATGTTCGGCAAAGTGGTACTCAAACTTTTAACTGTATTGAGCCATTTATGAGTTGAGTGTTAAATGTGTTAAGTATTTTTATGAGGTACAGTAAGGCTGTTTTTGTTAACTTATGTAGCTTTATTTCCAATAATAGCAGATAAAAAAGTTTTTTGTTTTAATCAAGAGTTGCGTAATTAAATAACAACATTTCAACCAAAAAATTTATCATATATTTCTAGTTTCTACTTAGTGTAGCAAAAACATCGGGTACAGCGGGGGTAGCGGGCGGGAGGGTAGAGCTTCTATCCGCGCGCTTTGCGTGAACAAGTTCAGACCAGCAATATATACGTTACACTAGATAGGCCCTTCCGATCACGCACTATGTTTCACTCATCTGCGGAGTCGACTCGGCACCTTGCTTTAGTGTGGCTTTGACATTCGCGCGTGCGGAGCGGCGAAAATAATTCTTTATTTCTTTTCAAAGTGTACACCTAGACGTTTACTACAATTCAGTTGTCAAGTAAGTGAAATTAATTGTTTTCAAGTCATTATTATGTAGTTATATCGTATTATTAAAATAGAAAAGATATTTTTTCGATTATTGTTATTGACAATCTATTTGGGACGCCATCTTGATAGACACTACGTTGTCTTTGACCGATCTTGCGCTGCGGCGCTGCGATGTCTGTCTGTTGATTAGACGACATTTAAATGTTTAAGCGCTGCAGCGGCTGCAGCTACCTTTAGGTCTCTCATTCCAGAATTTGAACAAATGGTTTGTATGAACCAAAGACTAAAGTGCTCCCTGGTATGAACGTTCTTGTCTATATTTCTAGGTCAATGGTTCAGACTTGTATTGTTTACGTAAAGGAATCAACTATGCCGAATATTCGGTTCGGTGAAAGTTTTACCTAACATTCGGCCGAATATTCGTATTCGGTGAAACCCATGTTCGGACCACCTCTACAAAAAAACTTAGTCCTTTATAGATCTATATCGATACTCGATATCGATACTCGATATCGATACTCCACACATCCATACATAAACAACCAACATCTCACTACCTACCTCTAGTATCCATCTTTTTATTATTGTATAGTTAATAAATATTTTTAAGTTTTCATCTGTCGCACGCAAACTGTAAAACTTTCCCACGACACTGGGCTTCCTCGTGTCGGACCTGCAGGTGACATCTCCTGTATTGTTGCATAATGAATGAGAAGTGAAAATTCCTTATTTTTATTTAGTTGTTATGTAACAAAGTTCTTGAAATAAATTATTGTTATTTGTATCTTTCTATCAGTGGAAACCGCGTAAAAATCCATAGCGTGGTTTAGAAGGACAAAACTGCGACTTTACTTTATATTACTTACTTTAAATGTATTAAAAGATAAGTTAGGAACAATTTATAATAATAAGTAAAGTAAGTTTAAGTTTTAAACAGTTTTGTAAAGCGCATTTCTGGAACTGTGGTAGTTTATGCTGTGTCTACATGTAATACGTATCAGCTATTGCACGACATGTTAACACTTTTTATTTTATATTTATTTATAAATATTTTAAAGTTAACTTCAAGCTTAAGCTTGTTACAGGTTTTGTAAACCTTAAAATAAAATAAATAAATAAATAATATGTAATGATTGCAGTTGGGGGCATCTATACGGTGATAAGGTCCAAAGCATACGTGTCCACCGAGGAGATGGGAGACAACTACTGTTTGCTTGGTAAGTGATACTTAAAGTACTTACTTACTTTCCTCACAGACAATGCTTCTGCTAATCCTCAAGTATTTGCAAAAAAGAGTTAAATTATGGTCTTTCATTGTGTGGTGTTGAGCTGAGGCTGGGATTTGATTACCTGTATGATGAGATCCCAAGCTGGTTTTTTTCTATACGGGTAAGCGCTTGTCCTTCATCTCACCTGATGTCAAGTGACGATAAGGCCGAAGGTGGAAGCGCTCGAACCCGGAATCCTCAACCACTGAAGAACTGGCTATATTATCCCTAACTGTCGGAACACAACAATGGAGCTGGCTAAATTATCTCTGTCTGAACACAACAATGCTATTAACATTGTTGCTATGGTGCTAGACTTTAGATAAGATTGTGGTAAGATTGTAACAAGCCCAAGCACCAACCAAACTAAGTACTTACACGAAAATGTACTCCCCGCTGGGAGTCGCGTATTTTGTTTATTATATTAGTACCTTAGATCGCATGTAAAAACTGCCCTCTTACTCTTGAAACCGATCTGTATTGGATCGGATTGGCATTGTGAAATTTCGTACTTTTAAGTTACGACTCCAGCGCTAGTTTGGATTCATATTGGGTGAACTAAATGGCATTAAGTTTTGTATTTTTTTCACTCAATATACGCGCAATATGAATCCATATTAGCTCTGGTGTAGTTAGCTCATACCAATCTCGATTGATCGGGATCGGTTTCAAGAGTAAGGGGGCTGTTGGTAGTGTGCAAGCTAAGTAAAGGCAACAAGAGGAAGTTTTTTGTTTTTCGAAATTCTTTATTACAATAATTAAGATACATGGGGCCAGGCACACTATAACTATAACAATATAGTAAACACTCACGTAATGCTTAAAAAATACACTTCTCCAAGTCAAATAACTTCTGAAAGTTAACACAAAAATCAAAATTAAACACTTTTTCATGATATTAAGTTGTAATTATGATGAAAAGCTATTATTAATGAGTTTCTTAGTATGAAGTTCACATTTTAAAGAATTTTATTAATAGTCAACTAACAAGACAAGTTACAAATTAAAATTATTCAATTAGGTATGTGGAGGTATTTGCAACTAAAACAAACATCCAAAAAAGTTGATCTCTTGCGCGTGCGCTTTAAAACAGCGCAAGCAACAAGTCGAAATGCTTCTTCAAAAATTGCTATTCGGCCAAAACACATATAGGGTCTAACAATATCAATAAGCGATACATCACACTGAGCATGCTCACCAAATTTGGTCCAAAACTACAGGCTCATTACCGAGATAATCAACAAAACATTATCATAATTCACCAAAAATACACCCTTTCCAAACCCTTACAGGTACTACACGTACACAAAGATAGCCAAACATGCACACTAAACTCGGAGCACACTGAGCTATCTTTTTATTGATGCTTGCGGGCGTGTTAGTAAAGATGCAGCCATGTTTCATGATGTGTATTATTTTAATTGGTTTAGTTTGTTAGAAAACATAACTTTGAAAAATCACTATAAAACTGGAGCCGATTTTTTGTCATTGTATTCAGAATGTTGTATAGATACCGCCCTTAAACGTTCGCTTATTGATTTTGTTACATCCTGTATATACGTCAAATGTATATTATGTCAAAGCTGCCACTATTCTGCTACGATTTTGTATGAGTTTGTGTATCTTGTCTTTATAATGTGATCGATTAGTCCCTAGATGATGGTAATTATTCATCCAGGTCCTTACAAGGAGCATTGCGCAAGAACTGAGGTCGAGGAAGCGGAGTTTCCCCAGAACTCGCCGCTGGCGATCGCAGTCAATTCCCTAAGGAGCCAGGGGTACAAGGTATTGTATTATGTTTTATACTAGCGCCCCGCTAACTGTGTCGCGTAACGGTGAAAGAATAAAACTACTCCCTCTCTTCCCTTGGGTGTCGTAAAAGGCGACTAACGGCCTAAAAACTGCACATTCCGCTAACAGCATAGAGCGGCGATGGGCTCACCACCTACCACGCTGAGCACATGTGCAGTCGATATATAGTGAAAAGTGGACTATGGTAGAGGACTGCTTTTGCTTTTGCTTTGCGTCACACTTCAGCCATTTTGTACTTTTTGTACACACGGCGTCAGATCAACCTACCCTAAACTGTCAAATTTCTCCAATCAATATTGATCCTTAGAACCAAACAATAAAGTTCAAAATTGATTGTAGAAATATGACAGTTTTGGGTAGGTTGATCTGACGCCATGTGTACGTTTAAATCACATTTCGCAAATCTTGGCAAAATGACCACAAGCAGGATTCGAACCTGCGCTCGTCTGACGATAGAATAGAATATAATATATTTTATTTGCATTCAATCCAATATAAACATCAGTTAAAAATTAGGCAAGCTATGTTATAAATATTTTTTTATATAATAGGGCTGGATAAGGCCACGGTAGCTTAATTGGAAAAGCGCCTGACCCGGATTGTCAGAAGGGTGCAGTGCAGGTTTGAATCCTGCTTGTGGAATTTAATTTAACACTTTTTCAATTTGTAATTTGTTCGCAACAAAAATTATAAAAACAATATATTTATTGCATCAAAAATAACTACACATTGCATGCCGTGGCAGCCTCTAATCGAGACGACACTTAGTTTTAAGTTCATATGTTCTACCTAGTTATTGCTTGTATTTGTCGTGTTGGTTGTCCTAAATAAATAAATATAATAAAATATATGCTCTCGTTTATCTGCTGCCTTTCTACCAACAAGGTTTCTATCTACTCTCGTTCTACCAGGTCCATACGGGCACATGGCTGGTCGACGGCAACCCCCAGCTGATCCTATTCGACATCGGCTCCGGCGCGTGGCAGCTGGACGGCTTCAAACAGCAGCTGTGGGACAGCACCGCCGTAGGCATACCGCACCTGGACGTGGAGGCGAACGACGCTGTCATACTGGGCTTCATGGTGGCGCAGTTCATCACCGAGGTGAGAGGGAGACAGGGCGAGAGGGAGGGAGACAGAAAGATACAGTGAAAAAGCGTGGCAGCGACACTTCATGGTAGATTATGCTTGAGTCATTCTTCAAAGGAAAGAGTAGTTAGCGAGATACATTAGTGTGATGGTTATTCTAGAAAGAAAGAGTAATTAGGTAGGAGAGATAAAGAGTGAGGAAGTAGTGCGAGAGTGAAAAGGCAATGTGAGAGTGAAAGGGAAGGAGATAGAGAGAAGGGGGGGGGGGGTTGTAGAAGCATAGAGAAAAGAGGGGGAGGGTAGAGGCTGAGAAGAAAGGATGGTAGGTTAGTGAAAGGGGGTAAGAGGAAAGGATGGTAGGTTAGAAAGAGGAAAGGGGGAAGGGTTAGAGCGGGTAAGAGGGAGTAAAACAATTAAAGAAACTAGGAAAGAGTGAGGTGAGATAATCTCCAGCTGATCCTATTCGACATGCCGTCATACTGAGCTTCATGGTGGCGCAGTTCATCACCGAGGTGAGAGGGAGACAAGGCGAAGGCGAGGGAGACTTCAGCAGCTGTGGAGGCGAACGACGCCGTCATACTGGGCTTCATGGTGGCGCAGTTCATCACCGAGGTGAGAGGGAGACAAGGCGAGGGCGAGGGAGACTTCAGCAGCTGTGGAGGCGAACGACGCCGTCATACTGGGCTTCATGGTGGCGCAGTTCATCACCGAGGTGAGAGGGAGACAAGGCGAGGGCGAGGGAGACTTCAGCAGCTGTGGAGGCGAACGACGCCGTCATACTGGGCTTCATGGTGGCGCAGTTCATCACCGAGGTGAGAGGGAGACAAGGCGAGGGAGACAGCAGCAGCTGTGTAGGCGACCAACGTCGTCATATTTGACTTTATGGTAACGCAGTTCATCACCGAAGTGAGAGAAAGACAGGGCGAGGGCGATGGAGACAGCAGCAGCTGTGGAGACGAACAACGACGCCGTCATACTGGGCTTTATGGTAGCGCAGTTATGAACGTCAGGATTGAGGAGCCACCCCTAATTTTTAAAGGAAAATCATACCATCAATTAGTAGTATAAAAAATAATTTTGTAGGACAAATTCTGGAATTTGTAGTATAATACTTTCTAAGGTACATCAGTATAAAGGTGGCTCCTCAATCCATACAGTATGGATTGAGGAGCCAGCCTAGAACTCGGAAAGTAATGAAGTTACATTTTTGAAAATTTTGTATGTTTTAGTAGGTATTTTGTAGGTTATCTACAAAAAATTTCAGTGCAGTACTGCCGAAATTAAAGAAAATACAATAGTTTGGTTGTGGCTCCTCAGCCCGTATACAAAAGCGTGAATTCCTATGAAATTGATCCACATATTAATATATTCGAACTAACGGACAATTAGTAGTATGTATGCTTGAATTTGTAGTATAGAAATAAAATAGTAAGATTAAGTAAATTAGCTAAAAAAATACATTTCATCTGGCTCCTCAATCCAGACACTTGTATTTAAATAATTGACTGTATATACCTAACTATAGAAGATAATCTAAAGCTTTATATGCCAATATTTAGTAGAAATTTCTACTAAATATCTATGTACAAAACAACATTGTACAATTTGTTCATAGGAAGTTATGACGAATATTAGATATTCCATACAATTTATATAAGGTGACCATGTTTTATGAATGAAAACCGGACAAATTGTTGTTTACATTTAATTTTTAACAAAATATATTACCTATATTATTATGAACTTAACAATTATTATAATTATCATAAGGGTTCGAAACGTCAGGAAACTAAAAAACTATGTAATGTAGTAAAATTAAACGCGAGTTAATACGTAAAAAGTGTTTCATTTCAATGTGTAGTGTTCGCTTAAACCTTAGAAAACAATTATTATTATAATGTTATAAATATTGTTTAAATAATTTTAAAGCAAATTTTGTTTTATACAGATTACAAATAAAATTCTTTTCGACACTTTTTCAATGCAACTTAATAATTGCTAATACTTATCGATGATATTGGATAAATACATAGCTTTGCATTTTTAAAAGCTACATTACACTGGACTGTTCTAATCACATCATGTTCCTTTGATTCAGTTATGTAATTTGTTAAGCGTTTAAAACGTTAACCTTTTATCAGATCCTATTTCTGATGACAGAGATTTAGGATCTGAATCTGTGAAATAAAATATATACGTTTAAATAAAATTACTACCAAATTTATGTAAACAAATATATAAAATGTACTTCGTACCTATTAAATTATGTTTAAATATTACGTACAAAAGGAATTAAAGTAAAACTTTTATCATGTCCTATCTACCACATCTGCCATTTTGTAATACTTTACTGCACTGGCATCAAGAACTTTTTGCCGAACTTTATAAATAAAAAAAATCTAATTATACATTTTACTATTGAATCTTATAAAAGTAATTAAATAAATTATAACTTACACTTGACACATTAGCAGTCTCTATTTTTTGAAAAATGGGCTATGGTAGAAGACTGCTTATGCTGTCCTCATTGCCTAGTCTCTGACTAACCCTACGGGGATAATAGTCGTGATTATATGTATGTTTGTATGTATGTTCCTTGGTTTTAACACTTTGCATCGCTCAATCACTTTTCTGATTTAAATGTTAAACGAGAACAACAATAGCAGTATAATTGTCTAAACGTCATCCTGGAGTCATCTATTATCTTTTTGAAGGACTAATATGAACAGTGAAACGCAATTTGTTTTGCTTTCCGTGTATTGTGAACCTTGTACAGTATACAATACAGTCGTTAAAATAATTAAGTACCTAGTAATAATACCTTTCACTTCAACTCTGTTAACGACACCGACACCCATACCCATTCATATATTATTTGTCATAATTACAAAAAAGGTATCAGTCTCGCTTAAATAAAACAAAATTAATTTCATACAAATACCTTTTATGTAGTTATTCGCTTCCCGGTAAGGTGTCACAACATACACGTGTACATACATACACGAACACTTTTCGGCGATATTCGCTTGCGCTCCATTCCGACCGCGTGTACGTACAGTAGCGTACGCGTAGATAGTGTGCAAACGAACATCGCCGAAAAGTGGCCGATCGGGAACTTCCTCTACTGTACCTATAGTATTTGGAAAACTAAGCTACAAACTGAGGTAAGGTAAGTAATCTCATAATAACGTATTTATTACTAGCTATTTTAAATTATGAAAAATCGTATCTGTTATTAACACAAAGAATGGGACGTCTATTATGCATCGTTTGAGAGAGAGAATGAGTGACAGCCACTTTTCAACCGCGCGGCTATGGTCAAACCCTTACAACTTTTTGAATATTGTTTCTACGAATTTGCGACTTTCATTGTTAGTGTTTTACAAATTCCTACGAACGACACTGTTTTTTTTATTTTTTTTTATATAAAAGAAGGAGGCAAACGAGCAGGCGGGTCACCAGACAGGAGAGTAATCACCGCCGCCCATGGACACCTGCAAAACCAGAGGAATCGCAGGCGCGTTGCCGTCCTTTAAGGAAGGAATAGGGTTAAGGAAGGAATAGGAATTGTGTTAGGGGGGGGGATGGGCCTTCGGAACCCTCACTGGCCGGACGAAACACAATAGAACCAAGTGCCATTATTTCACGCCGGATATTCGTGAGAGCGTGGTATTACGCCGGGCGAGCCGGCCTAATGCGTGCTGCAACGCAGCGTGGCTCTACCACTCAGTCAGTGTCACTCATTTAGCACCACCCAGGGGTCACGTATAGGGTCTCAAGGGTAAACCTACGGACGCGAGAAACTTTAACCCCCAAATCCAGTCCGAGCAATCAAAACGGGCACTTAGTATTTTGGCTTATTCAGTTTCGAAAATCATATTGTATGTTAAATAACAATAATTAATACACAAATAAACTTAATGTTTGCGCCTCACGCTGTATTACCAGTGTATGTGTTCTGTTGCAATAATTGAATTACTTAACTGACAGGCGTCGAAAATTGTATAAAAAGGAATCAAAGTGTACGTCATGTCCTATCTACTCCATCTGATAATACTTTACGGTACTGGCATCAAAGATTATTGAGCCAAACATCATAAATAAATAAAACAATCTAATGAATCACACGTTTTATTATTTTTAATCAAAGAAAAAAGTCAAAGTTCGAAAGTAAAGAAATAAGTTGTTACTTATATAACAGCCTTTATTTGACAAAAAATGCTAATGATGCATAACACAAATTACGAATAACGTTATGTTAAGACTGTATGAGAGCAATCTCTTTGCTTTTCCTATGCTTAAAAATGTAATTTGGGACAAAATTGTCAGCGGGAATTTTACCTGTCACAAGCACGAGTAATTTTTAATTAGTATTTTGGTTAACCTTAACTGCTAATTACTGTTGATTCTTGTTAAAGGTTGAAAAACCAATACAGTAATTCAATTTTGATCACGATGACGCATGAACTTTTTATTGTAGGGCGGACAATGAATAGGAAAGTGGGGTGGGTCATCTCCTTTATTTTTCTAACTACAAAGGATTATTATCCTACATCCTTTTGACATTTTGGATCAGGTTCTCAAGAAAAAAACTTTAATTTACATTCTATGATGCTAATAATTCAGGTTTTCTTAGTTTTATATTTAGATTGTTAATTAATTAGTTTTATATTACTACAGTAGTATTTAGTATAGGTAAGTACTTACTATATTTAATCAAAAGATCGTGGATGAGGATTCAATCGAAACTACTACTATGTATGGTTTATTAGTAGTGATCGAAAGCTAGAAGTGCTAAATTTTTACTAAGAACTTTTAAAATGTAAACCTGTTTGCGTGATTTAGGAATTAATAAATAAATAAATGAAAGAGCCATTTATGATTCTTTACCATAACTAAGTTAGTAGCATGACAATTTGTACAATAAAATACTGTTTATGTTTTGTATAAACTTAAACAAATGCTATGTAACCGCAATTGTGATAAATGGCATTTCTGGTCGTGTTCTAAAACTAGAGTCTGAAGAGTTGTAGCCTTTTTTTTCAATTATATCAGCAGTCGGAACTGGTATCATCATCAACCTTTACACGTCCCACTGCTGGGGACAGGCCGTCCCACGCTGGCCCAATGCGGGTTAGTGTCTCATTTGCTTAAAGTTAACGTACGCGTATCGTTTTGTACATACGAAGCAAAACATACAATACGCTACCTCAATACGTGTACTTATATATATTTATATATTTAAGTACACGTATTTTTATTCTTTTTGCCAGTATCGATATGGTCACCCTATATAAAGAATTGTATGGAATATCTAATATTCGTCATAACTTCCTTTGAACAAATTGTACAATGTTATTTTGTACATAGATATTTAGTAGAAATTTCTACTAAATATTGGTATATAAAGCTTTTGATTATCTTCTATAGTTAGGTAGATACAGTCAATTATTTAAATGCAAGTGTCTGGATTGAGGAGCCAGATGAAATGTATTTTTTTAGCTAATTTACTTAATCTTACTATTTTATTTCTATACTACAAATTCAAGCATACATACTACTAATTGTCCATTAGTTCGAATATATTAATATGTGGATCAATTTCATAGGAATTCACGCTTTTGTATACGGGCTGAGGAGCCACAACCAAACTATTGTATTTTCTTTAATTTCGGCAGTACTGCACTGAAATTTTTTGTAGATAACCTACAAAATACCTACTAAAACATACAAAATTTTCAAAAATGTAACTTCATTACTTTCCGAGTTCTAGGCTGGCTACTCAATCCATACTGTATGGATTGAGGAGCCACCTTTATACTGATGTACCTTAGAAAGTATTATACTACAAATTCCAGAATTTGTCCTACAAAATTATTTTTTATACTACTAATTGATGGTATGATTTTCCTTTAAAAATTAGGGGTGGCTCCTCAATCCTGACGTTCATGCGCAGTTCATCGCCGTGGTGAGAGGGAGACAGGGCTAGGGCGAGGGAGACAGCAGCAGCTGTGGAGGCGAACGACGCCGTCATACTGGACTTTATGGTGGCGCAGTTCATTGCAGAGGTGAGTTATGCTTGAGTCATTCTTGAAAGAAAGAGAGAGGAACCAATGAGAGAGTGAAAGAAAGAGTGATAGAGGGTGGGTGGTCATTCTTAAGGGGCTACACTTGGATAACTGGCAGGAGGAGTCGCAGGACAGACGTAGGTGGATAAAGAATTCTTATTTTGGACGATTCAAAGCGTTTATTAATTTAGTTTACTGAACAAATACATTTTACTTGGACTGTAAATAAAACAAGTTCCAAAAGAAGCTTAACTTGCGCTACATAATATTGATATAAGAGTGGTAAAGTTTTTCGTTTTTTTTTTATTTAATTAATTTTAAGGAACATACACAATCCATACAGGTTAAACCTAATACGAGGGTGTAGTTATTTACAATGTAGTTACTATACTTAAAGCTAATTCAGTGAGCTAAGTGAGAGAGTTCTTGGCCAAAAGGAGTCCTTTTAAACCGGCTCCTATTTTCCGGGGTGTAGATGTACCAATTACCGACAACCTCGATCTCCTCGGCATGAAGTTGACCTCCAATCTTAACTTCGGCGACAACATCGAAATCAAGCCTCAAACTGCGGCTTAAAAGCTGGGTGTTCTAAATAAGGTTAAGCGATATTTCACGCCGGGACAGCTTCTAACTCTACATAAAGCACAAGTCCGGTCGTGCGTTGAGTATTGCTGCTACCTTTGTGACGGCTCAGCAATATATCAACTTGCCGCGCTCGATTGGGTGGAACGCAGAGCCAGGAAACTTATGGGTGACGATAAGCTTGTGCAAACCAAGCTTCACAATTTCGCTCACCGTCGGCGCCGTTCAGTTGCTTGCCTGTCGGTATTTTATAGGCTGTACTTCGGAGAGTGTGCTGTTGAGCTACACGAGCTCATTCCACCGTCTCCCCTTTTTACTATCGTGAGTCCAGACGTACGGCGGGTTACCACCCTTACTTTGTTGATATTCCACTCATACGCACCAAGCGTTATTCGTCTCCATTCATAATGCGTACAGCCAAGGTATGGAATTCCCTGCCGGCGTCTGTGTTCCCGAGTACATATAGCCCCAACATCTTTAAAGCCCGAGTGAATAGGCTGCTCTTGGGCAAGCTCGCTCTATCGTCAGCCTCTTCTTAATCCTACGGATAAGAATGTGGCCAAGAGCAAACCCATCTATTAAAACTACTCTCTACTGTTTACTACATTATTTATGAGAATGTTAAAAAAATGGCTTATTGACAATGGATTTTATAATTTGAAGGAGTTTTTTGACATGCAACAATCATAATTACCATAATCTGTTTTAAATTTATATTATTGTATTATCTATGCGCTAATTGAATTCTATTTTTCTATTTTAATTTAAATAAGTATAATCCCCAATTAATATAATGATCATGTCCTGTTTTAATTTCATTTTTAAGTTTTTGCATGCTGAGGAATCGGCAGAGCACGCCTGCACTATTAAAAAATGTCTGAATACCAATATTGTAAACCGTGTCTCTATAGCAAATAAATATTTTATTTAATTTAATTTCATTTCAAAAAAAGCGTACATGAAAATAAATCATTTTGCTCAGCTCAGCTCAGAAAATAATACATTTTATTTATAATACTGAATGTACACCGTTTGTTTCAGTTTCGCAAAGCAGCGGAAGATTACAGCGACACCCCGCCGCGGGTGGTGGCGCACTTCCACGAGTGGCAGGCGGGCATCGGCCTCATCATGCTCAGGTACATCATCATCATCATCATCAGCCTATACTCGTCCACAGCTGGACATAGGCCTCTCCAAGAACACGCCACTGAGCACGATCCGCGGCCACTCTCATCCAGCTCTTGCCAGCCACCTTGCTCAGGTACATACACACACTCATACACAATGATGTTACAATAAAAAGAGGTAGATACGTTACATGTGCCAAAAACTGGCACCATAAAACTATGCTCATTGGCTTACCTTAGACCACTAACAACATTATCCGTCTCGTTTACGCTATAGCTAGTTGTCATGCTATCTTGCTCACGCTTTCGTACGAAATTTGGTCCATTATTGACAATGACCTTTTATAAATAGACTAGTCATACGTGAACGAATTGCATTTAAAAAATGGCGAAATTGTTTCTATGACGTAATACACGTCGAAAGGGAAAGAAAATAAATACAATCATGTCAAGCCTATTGTTAAAAAGAGATAAAAAGTATTTATGGTAGTCGAACAATTGGCATCAGCGCATTCCCCTTTGCACGGCTATCTCGGCCGCCATTGCACACGCTTCTCGCTCACGCATATCGAATTGGCAACAGCGCAAATGTCATAAATAAATGAAAATTTTCTATTTTAAATTCATATTTACAATAGTTACAAATGAAATTAAACACTTTTCTTGTCTCCTACTGTTGTAGTATAGTTTTTGCAATTTCTGTATACACAGGAAGATTTTATCTAACAAACAACATAAAAAACTTAAAAAGGTACAAACGTAATGACGTGACACTGACTGACGTGTGACTGAGTGAAGTCCAGGCAATTACCTTGATTTGTCCTTGCCACTACGGAGGCCAGGCAACGTATCTAAACATAAAATATCATTGATTATTGACATCACATTAGTACTGACATATTATTAACCTATCTACCTTTTTAGGGTTCCGTAGCCAAATGGCAAAAAACGGAACCCTTATTGATTCGTCATGTCTGTCTATCCGTCCGTATGTCACAGCCACTTTTTTCCGAAACTATAAGAACTATAATGTTGAAACTTGGTAAGTAGATGTATTCTGTGAACCGCATTAAGATTTTCACACAAAAATAAAAAAAAAACAATAAATTTTTGGGGTTCCCCATACTTGAACTGAAACTCAAAAATTTGTTTTCATCAAACTCGTTATGTGTGGGGTATCTATGGATAGGTCTTCAAAATGATATTAAGGTTTCTAAAATTATTTTTTTCTAAACTGAATAGTTTGCGCGAGAGACACTTACAAAGTGGTAAAATGTGTCCCCCCCCCCTGTAACTTCTAAAATAAGAGAATGATAAAACTAAAAAAAATATATGATGAACATTACCATGCAAACTTCCACCGAAAATTGGTTTGAACAAGATCTAGTAAGTACTTTTTTTTTATTACGTCATAAATTAATTAAAAAAAAATACACTATTATTAAAACATCGATCAAAGTTACAACGAACTACAAGAACTTTTATATAATGTTACTTGCTGCTACGGAACCCTTCATGGGCGAGTCCAACTCGCACTTGGCCGGTTTTTTTATTATAGCTCATACACATATACATACATCCACACATACAACCGAACATAATGGGCTAGTTGACTAAACATTGAAATGAAACTCTTTTTTACGGACTAACTCGCGTTTAATTTACTATATTACTAACATAGTTTTTTTTTATATTATCCTTACGTTTCGAACCCTTTACAGGGTCCGTGGTCACTGGGAGTTAGTCCGTAAAAAAGTGTTTCATTTCAATGTGTAGTGCTCGCTTTAACCTCAGAAAACAATAGTAAACTAAATTTCAAAATCATATTAAAACGACCTTACGTATTTATCCAAAAAACACATTATTTTTCAAAAAATTGATCATTTACTAATATATTTATTTTGCGTTTTTATATTGCGATTTAAATTTACTGCAAAAACGCTTAAGACCGCCATGTTGAGTGAATGACGTCACGCCGTACGGAACATCTGTTTTGTTCGAGGCTTGTTCTATAGATATGTCACAACAATAAAATGACATTTGACACGGCGGCGTGACGACACGGCTTTTGATTGGCGTTTAATGTCATATGACTGAATGCTTATTATTGTCGATTTTTTTCTTTAAAAGTATTAATAATCCCAATATTTTATAATGAATATGTAGGTTGCCTAGCCTACGGTGAAAAACAATAATAAACGTATTTAGATAGGAAAGCTTGCTATTTATTGTACTCGTACACTTATGGACCGATGGCTAAGTTACACGTTGATTACGAATATGCAAGGCGCGACGGAGCAACACAATAAGCTGATAGCTAAGCCCGATATATAAAGCTAGCGAGGTATGTATAGCCGCGGTGTAGTAGCATGCGTTCGGCGCGGAGACGTCTGGGTGACTGGCGCAGCAGCTCTCGCCGATCGGCCGCTGGATGCGTTCCGTCGCGGGGCGACGAGGGCGCGCAGCGCACAGAGCTGCACTCAGGCTCGTCTGCAGATGCAGGGGCCGGACTGTGGGCGTCAGGTCGTGACACCACAAATATTTTAGATATTTTGTTTCTTTAAATCATAATTGATCATTAGAAACGCCAATCCACCCGATTTATTCATAGTGGACACAAACCTATTACCTACCACGGGTGGCAGGCGGGTATCGGCCTTATAAGTTTAAGGTACACACATAATATTTTGTATTGTTAAATGCGGCAAGGAATAATGTTTTATTTTACTACCCGTGTTCTAAACATTAAACAACTATAAACATAACCGACATTTTCAAACTTACTTCCGGTCAGTGTAAGGGTGTTACCAGACCAATCGATCCTCAATCGACGGCATCGATCAACGTCGATCGAATTTGATCGACTGGTCTGGTAGCTATAATTGATCGACAGATACCGTTTGACTAATTAATCGATGGACGACGGTCGGTCGACGTTGATCGATAGGTCTAGTAGCTTTAATTGATCGATCGACTTCGACTAATCCATTTTATCATCGATCGATGCCGTCGATCGATGATCGATGTCGTCGATCGACGATCGATGTCGTCGATCGACGATCGATCGATTGGTCTGGTAAGACCCTAACGACATTGTTTTGCATTGACAACTTAATGACGAATGTTGTTTTAGTAAGAACACGCCAGTCTAGAAGCGCATGTAGAGTGAAGTCGTGTAACTGTACAACTGAGGATTGAATGTATAAGATGTAGTGAATGAAGTTATTTGTGTTCCCTGACTTGTTATAAATACATACAACCATAAAAGCAAACACAGCTGTTCCGCACATTTAGGTCAAGCTATTTGAAAGTTACTTGCAAAGATATAACTAAGACATTCAAGTTGATTGCAACTATTTTCTTCATCGCAGAGTTCGCCACGTAGATGTCGCCACAGTGTTCACAACTCACGCCACCCTGCTGGGAAGATATTTGTGTGCTGGCAACACTGATTTCTACAACAATTTGGATAAGGTAATGACATTACATACATATAATCACAACTATTATTCTCGAAGGGTTAGTAAGAGACTAGGCATTGAGGACAGCAAAAGCAGTCCTCTGCCATAGTCCACTTTTCACCAAATAGCGACTGCACATGTGCTCAGCAGAATAAGATGCAAATTAGATATACACAAGATGTAACTCATTTGCAATAATTTTGAACTTGGTTCTAACCATATATTAAATTACAACGTGTACTTACCATATTTCATGAAAATCTTTACCTGTTTTTGAGTGAATGAAACAACTTAATTTTTATAAATATTACTAGCGGCCCGCCCGCGCCTTCGTCACGCTAACTTAGAAAGATCGTTATAGTATAACCATTAAAAAAAATGAATCTACAAAATATAAACAAAAACCATTATCAGTTAACGCTCTATCTTTTAGTGAAAACCACATCCATTGCGTCGTTTAGGAGAATAGTGCGGTGTCACAGACAGAGGAAAACGGCGACTTTACTTTATAACATGTAATGATTTTGGACATTGATTATTTCGAATTTTATTAAAACAAGATAAGGTTGAATTTAGGTTACAATATAAATGATTTCTCATAATGTTATCTTACCTTCTCTTTTTAGTTCTCAGTGGACGAGGAGGCGGGGAAGAGACAGATATACCACCGATATTGCATGGAGCGCGCCGCTGCGCACATGACTCATATATTCACTACTGTGTCTGATATTACGGGTGAGTGAAATAGCACACACCCACACACACACATACATTTTACCACTTTGGAAGTGTCGCTCGCGCAAACTATTCATGTTAAAAAAAAATGATATTAGAAAGCTCGATATCTTTTTTGAAGACCTATCCATAGATACCCCACACGTTTGAGTTTCAGTTCTAAGTATGGGAAACCCCCAAAAATTTTTTTTTCTATTTTTGTGTGAAAATCTTAATGCCGTTCACAGAATACATTTACTTACTAAGTTTCAACAGAATAGTTCTTGTAGTTTCGGAAAAAAGTGGCTGTGACATACGGACGGACAGACAGACATGACGAATCCATAAGGGTTCCGTTTGGAACCCTAAAAATCTCTCCATTTTCTAAAAAAGACTGATGTTGAAAAAAGCCACAAACAATGTGTTGATTCTCTAAAGCTCGATCGTAAACTCGATCCTCGCCTTCGAACTTCAGTGACTCTACAAACAGGATGCAAATCTGTTAATCCAATGATTGTAGATTCTGTTACATTTATGACGAACGTTGACGTGCGTCAGAAAATACCAAACCTCATAATTGGACGCTGTTTAAATCATCTTTTATTTTTTATTTTATTTATTTAGGAAACTCAACAGCCTTTTTTTTAACAAACATGCTTAACATAAATCTTATAATTATAACACTTAGCCAATAACAGAGTTTCACAACATGGTATACTCGTATTATATGTCGAAGCACAGCTGTAATTAATGTATATGTATAACAATTTATAAAACATTTGTATGTAAATGTATAAAACAAACATACTATAACATAGATCTATGTAAGAGCCCTATAATTATGATGATGATGACATATGTCAAATTACACACATGCATATAATCTATTCCATATGTCATTATGCCCACTAGTCTAGGCAACCTTCTATCAACATTTGCGTCTTTTTCACCACTAGGTTATGAAGCGGAGCATCTGCTGAAACGCAAGCCCGACATCATAACTCCCAATGGATTGAATGTCAAGAAGTTCTCGGCGCTACACGAGTTCCAGAACTTACACGCGCTAGCCAAAGAGAAGATCAACGAATTCACTAGGGGACATTTCTATGGGTACGTCAAAGAGAAAAGGCCCCTCCCCCCGCCCCCCTCACAATTCCTATTCCTTCCTTAACCCTATTCCTTTCTTAAAGGTCGGCAACGCATCTGCGACTTTTCTGGTTTTGCGGGTGTCCATGGGCGGCGGTGATTACTCTCCATCAGGTGACCCGCCTGCTCGTGTTTGCCTTCTTATATAAAAAAAATCAAAATTTCTTAGTGCAAATTTACATATTGCCGAAATTAATAATCAATCTATGATGATAATATGTATGTAGCTTAATTCAAATTTATAACTTTAGTAGGCTGACAACAGATAATTATATTTACTAATTTTAACAATAGCATTGAAATTATTCTTGTGTTATGACTATGACAAGATGGTGGATACTTGCCTGGTGTACTTAAAACAAGCCCTAGTGGTGTACCAACCAAACCATGTGAAGTTTTATATTAACCTTGAAAGTGAAGCCGTTAATTTGAATTCGAAATAAGTGAGGGCCTAAAGTAGATCCCTGGGAAACGCCTTTCTTTGTGTACAACACTACGCATATGTTGCTTTATTTCTGGTTTGTAAAACATAGATGTGTGTTTATGTGCTTTTAAAACACAATTAACTAAACATACAATATTTGCCCTAATTAAGTTGAGTTGATTTTGATTAAAGCTCCAAAATAAGCTTGTTATGTTTAAATTCTTTGTCCACAGCCATTTCAACTTTGATTTAGACAAAACCCTCTACTTCTTCATAGCCGGTCGCTACGAATACGGAAATAAGGGCGCCGATATATTCATTGAGGCGCTGGCGAGACTGAATCATTATTTAAAGGTATTTATTAACTTTTAACCGTGTCGCGTAGCGGTGAAAGAATACTACCACCCCCTCTTCCCTTGGGCGTCGTAAAAGGCGACTAACGGACTAAAGACTGCACATACATACAACAGCATAGGGCGGCGATGGGCTCACCACCTGTCACGCTGAGCACTTGTGCAGTCGCTATTTGGTGAAAAGTGGACTATGGCAGAGGACTGCTTTTGCTGTCCTCATTGCCTAGTCTCTAAATTTTTCATATATTACGATATTCTATAACTTTTGTTTTGCGTTATTAATGTTGAGAATATAATCACCTGTTGTGTAAAGTAAGATTTTTTAAGTAATATTTGTAGTCATTATTGAGTCAAAAATACAATTTATCAAAAAACAAGCCGATCAACATTCATCAGCACAGTTATCACCAATTAATATCATCTACTTACCCAATTATAAACACTGTGAATTGTACGTTTTAAGGGCTGAAAAACCAAATATCCTTTAGAAATGAGTACTCTTTTTTAATGTTAATCAGTCATTTAACATTTCTATTAATTATGGCACGATCAAAATTTATCTTAACATTATAATTATTTCAATGTAGGATGCAAAAAACGTTAACAGTATCTATAAATAGTGCTTTAATCGCATTACTGAATGACTAATAAACGTAAGCAAAATCTTACCCTTGATGTGTAAGAATGGCCGAAAATCACATAAAATCACACAACGTTCACTTCTCCTCAAGAATACGGCGCCATGATAAATGCCAAACCATACAGAGTTTTGCTAGTACAATAATTTAAAACTTTCTGAACGCGTTTCTTACCCGTGCAACTTTGAAATCATAGACATTGTCTTATATTTTTAGTTTTTTACGAGGTGCTGATAAACTGGTGAAGTGCTAGTATATGGGTCATTCACCCTATGTGTATGTACTAGCGGCCGCTCGCGGTTTCACCCGCGTGGTTCCCGTTTTCCGTGGGAATATCGAGATAAAAAGTATCCTATGTGTTAATCCAGGTTATAAACTATCTGTATGCCGAATTTCATCCAAATCCATTCAGTAGTTTTTACGTGAAAGAGGAACAAACATCCATCCATACGTTCCCGTGGGAATATCGGGATAAAAGTATCCTATGTGTCAATCCAGGTTATAAACTATCTGTATGCCGAATTTCATTCAAATACATTCAGTAGTTTTTACGTGAAAGAGTAACAAATATCCATACATTCTTACAAACTTTCACGTTTATAATATTAGTAGGATTTATTTATTTCTGATAAATGATTCTGATGGCCTCGGTGGCCGAGTGGTGAAGCGGCCGGCCCGATAACCGGAGGTGGAGGAGTGTGTTTCGGATTTGCCGATGCTGCGCCCGGGTTTGTGGTCACCAGCCCGCATCGGCAAGCGTGCTGATTAAGCCAATGCCCATCTATTGTAACGATGGCTTTTTCAATGATGGAGGCCTTTACTCTGAAGTGGGACAGTAAATAAAGTAATGTACAGCCTGTATATTAATTGTCTAATATCAACACCTATCACAATACTTTTCAAGTACAAGTACATTGATTTGCTAGTGTGCTTATTTAAAACTAATTTTAAAATAATCAAATTATCCTCGGATAGACGACCTCCTTGGTCGAGTGGTTTGTACACCGGTTTTCATGGTGTCGCCATCACTGAGGTCCCGGGTTCGATCCCCGGTCGGGTCAATTTAGAAACTATTGTTTTCTAAATTGTCTCGGGTCGGGGTGTTTTTTATGTATAATAAGTATTATTTAAGTATTTTAAGTATGTTTATTCGTTGTCTAGTAACCATTTAACGAGTTTCATAATGAAACTTCTCTTGGGTTAGATAATTGGTGTAAGTGTAGGAAAGTTTATTTATTTATTTTATTTTATCGAAATTATGTACCTACTTCTACTTGAAAGGTATTGCGATAGGTGTAGCAGTTATACAATAAACCTCCTGGTATATGCACCGAAAAATCCGAAAACACACATCTGCTTGACCTGTACAGGCCTAGCAGGCGCAACACGAGATATGTCGCGGACGATATTCTCTCTTCCTTCGATGGCGGGAACGACAAATTATCCCGGTTACAGTTGTCAAAACTCGATAAAACTATGTTGCATGTAATACTACAGTTCCACATGCGTGCTCGCTACTCGCTTCGCCATTCGACGATATGTTCGACGAAACATTCGCCTTCCTTAAACTGAGACGAGTGACTGTTTACACATTCGCCTGTATTCTTTTCTACTTCAACTTGCAAGAATGGACGACGTCTACGTTTTAGCAGCATCCGCGTGTCAATTATTATTAATTTTTTGCTTATTTTTGTGTCGATCATGTTTTGGAAACCAAACCAAATAACTGGTTGAGCTTAGTAAAATTCCCAAAACGTTAGAACTCTGTCGTTACTTTAATCTATTTATATTAAACAGTACCTATATGTTGCTTGATCAACAATAAAAATACAATCAGCGAGAGAGCGAATGTGTAAACACTAAGTTCGCCTCGTCACTCGTGCCCTTTGACTCGCGTCCAAAAAACCGCTCCGAACGCGAGCGTCACGAGCGGCGAGACGAGTCGCGAGGCGAGTGACGAGTGTGCGTTCACACAATCGCGCACGCACCTCGCTTCGCCATTCGACTTGTGACTCGCGCGAATGTGGAACTGCGGCTTTAGGGGTTGTAAACAAAAATACCACAGACAAGCAAAAAGTACTATTATTGTCTATTTTTGACATATCGTTAGACATAACACGAGAAAACGGGTCGAGAAAATTTTCTCCTGTTGCGCATGCTAGGCCTACTGGGAATTGAATGCACATCTCACCGAGCGTTTGACCATTCGGCCTAAGCTATTCTTTACACGTTTTTTTGTCCGCAGTCGTCAGGCTCCGACATGACAGTGGTGGCTTTCCTCATCTTCCCCGCCAAAACCAACAACTTCAACGTGGAGAGTCTTCGAGGTCACGCCGTCACCAAAGCGCTAAGAGACACCATACACGACATACAGCAGAAGGTCGGAAGCCGCATGTATGACATATGCTTGAGGTAAGTCACTACTTTCAGGTCCAGGTTAGTCTCTTTCCTTCTCTGTCTTTATCTCTCTCCTTCCTTCTCTTATCTCTCTATCTTTTTTCTCTTAACATCTAGCTCATTGTCTCTACCTTCATCGCAGTATCCCTCTCTTTCTCTTTTGTTATTTATATTTCTATCTCTTTTATTTTCTTTCTCTCTCTTTTTCTCTTTTGACGTGACAACGTCTTATAAATTGGTTTGCCGGGTGACACTTCAAGAAACTGCGTTACGCTCCGCTCACGTTATGCGCTCACAATGAGAGCGAGTGAGAGGCACGCGTCCCTTCCACTCGGGCATGGTTAGCCCGCCTAAGAGCAGTAAACGCTGTTTCATTGTACGCAAATGTATTGCAAGTTATTGTATGTATATTTGTATATAAATACGTATGTATGTGTAAAGGTAAAAATAAAATTTTGTTAATATGAAATTCAGTGCGAGATTCTTTGTATAAATTAATGTTTTAAATATAATTCTTTGTATAAATAAATGTTTTAAATTGTTACTATTATTTCATCCTTCTTCCTACTATACGAATGAATATTCACATTAAAATTATTTTACCACTCAAAGTCGTTGTCACGTAAAACTTTCGCCCGTATACCGACTTTACAGGCAACCAATTTTTGTTTCTCTTTATCTGTATATCTCTTCTATCGCTTTATCCTCCTCTTCTTCTTTCTCTCTCCCTCTCTCTCGGCATACATACTAGTGCTGAATATTATTTTGTCATTTAAACATAATATGCTTGTGGTGAGGACTTTGTATTGAGTGATACCCAGCTGAAGGTTGGCCGCCGGATGTATGACATTTGCCTAGGGTAATCCACTATTTTCAGGTCAGTCTCTTTCTTTATCTGTCTCCTTCCCTCTTTCTCTAACTCTGTCTTTTTTCTACATCTATCTCAGTATTTCTGTATCTATCTCTTTTTTGTTCTTCCTTTTATTCTCTATATCTTAGGAATGATACCGCGGTAGCAGGAAGTGTTTCATCTCTTTCTCTCTTTGTCTGACTTACTGTTATATTCTTTATAAATATAAACAAATGTTTCACAATGTTAAATTGTATCATACACAGAGGGCATTTGCCGGAGACGTCGGAGCTCCTGCAAAAGGACGACACGGTGCGCCTCAAGCGCTGCATCTACGCGCTGCAGCGCGACGGCCTGCCGCCCGTCACCACGCACAACATCGTGAGTCGGAGCACATACGTACACACATACATACATACATACATGCATATATACATACATACATACATACATATATAAGATGACTGCTAGAAACCGCAAGATACTTCAAAGGCTGGTCAGGTCAAGTGTTTTATACATGACAAAAATGACAAAAAAGGAATTCGTGTTTTTTCGTAGGTACTTATCGCCCAGCTGACGGGGGCAACGGCCGGCCGGCCGGCCATCTGTTGGTTGACCCGTCAACGTAGGTACTTATCGCCCAGCTGACGCGGGCGAGTCAACAGAAGGCCGTATGCTTTAAAATAAATTAGATACTCAAAGACTATCCATTTAAAATTCACAAACTGAATTATTTCATTAAAAATGAAAAAAAAACCCGAATTCCTTTTTTGACATTTTTGTCATGTTTAAAACACTTGACCTGACCAGCCCTTGAAGTTTCTTGCGGTTTCTAGCAGTCACCTTATATACATACATACGTAGAGATAAACTAGGAAAAAATTGCACGCCTGCCCCGCCGAAATTTGTTTACAATGTGTTTTTGTGCATATACTTCACATTGTACAGTAAAGCAAAGTAAACAGTAAATGCCCAATCGAAATCGGAACAGGATTCAGTAGTTAAGATTCAACTTTATCTTACATACATATAATCACGACTATTATCCCCGAAGGGTTAGTCAGAGACTAGGCAATGAGGACCGCAAAAGCAGTCCTTTACCATAATCTACTTTTCACCAAGTAGCGACTGCACATGTGCTCAGCGTGATAGGTGGTGAGCCCATCGCCGCTCTATGCTGTTGGATGTATGTGCAGTCGTTAGTCTGTTAGTCGCCTTTTACGACACCCAAGAGAAGAAATGTGTCGGTCGGTAGTATTCTATTAAAGATTTGCTTCGTTTGTGCTAACATCTGTGATATTAGCCCACCAACCCGCATCGGCCCAGCGTGGTGGGTTACGGCCCTCCCACATGCTGTTTTCCATGTGGGATGCCCTGGGCCCAGCAGTGGGAAGCTTATGGGATGATGATGATGATACTTCATATTTATCAGACCGGCGTCGTGGCACAATGCTGAGTAGATGCCTTTTCAGTGTCACATAGTATTGTTAATTGTAAGTTAACGTTGTCTGTTTTGATGCTGAATAAAATTCATTTCTATTGTATTCTACATTTGAACGCAGGTTGACGATTTTAGCGACCCGGTGCTGAACGGAGTCAGAAGGTGTGAACTGTTCAACACTGTCAACGATAAAGTCAAGGTAAGTCCAATAACGTTACGTCGCTTTTTTATTTATTAATAAACAAATATTTTTTTATCTATTCAATTATTTCATAATTTATTTAGCATTTCATTTGTTACTTTCCTGACACACATCCTTTACTACATATACTTTAATAACGTCGTTCACACATGCACGCCGTCTCAGGGTACTCTTGACCTGTCCTTTAACGAGAACGTCTTTAATCTAGTCGAAGGACGTTCGCCGAGGTCTTCCCTCATACAGTATGGTGAATTTCATATAATTATTGAGGTTATTTAATAAAATATATTTTGAGTTAGAGTATATTATACGTAAGTATAATATACTCTAACTATTTTATATGTAGGTAACATATTATTGTCAATCTTCACTACAGTAACTTTTGTTACTAAGATGTACAAAAAATAAGTGAGTTGAGTTTGTTTTCAGCTCTTCTTAGTTGAAGTCTCTCCCAAATTCCAAATTGATGGTATATTCAGTAGTTTAAATTTATCAACTTTAATTTTTTATCATTTTACGTTAACGCCTATGAAGGCTTATATTAAATAAAATATTTGACTTCTTTAACTTTGATATTCGCCGACCCAGTACATTAAATACAAATTTTTCCCCAGGTAATCTTCCACCCTGAGTTCCTGACCTCCACGAACCCGCTCTTTGGGTTGGACTACGAGGAGTTCGTCCGCGGCTGCCATCTGGGAGTGTTCCCATCATACTACGAGCCGTGGGGATACACCCCAGCTGAATGCACCGTCATGGGGATACCTAGCGTCACGACAAATTTGTCTGGTATGTGAATTTTGGGTGTAATGTATCCAATTGCTTATAAGGAACAATATAGGTGATAACAGACTGCCCTGTGGCACGCCGTACCAACTAATCTACATTACATGCATACATACAGGCCCTACGGCCTAAAACATTGCCCTGTGATACACCGTAAAAAATAATGGTCAATGATCTAAAACACCGCCATGCGGGTACACTACGGTGTACCCGCATGAAAGAAGATGAAGGGCCCAAGATACTGCCCTGAGGTACACCGTAAGGAAGGTTGTAGGGCCTAAAACACTGCCCTGTGGTACACCGTAGCAAATAATAATGATGGGCCTAAGATAGTGCCCTGTGGTACACCGTAGATAAAAATAGTATAATGCCTAAAACTGTGGGGTACCATAGAGCTGTGTCTTAAGCCCTGCAGTTCGTTCGCGTTAAGAATGCCGTGACGTCACACTTGTCCGACAGTCTAGCCACGCCCCCTAACCAATCAAATTGTTCCTAATTAGAAAGGTAAGTTCACAGTGACTAAATTTATAGCGGAGGGAGAAAGAAAAGTGATTTAAAACGTTTTGAAAGAGGTGCCGCGCGATCGCAAAAACTGACATAAGTCTCTTAATGAACTTCAAAGCAAAATCAATCATGTTGATATTTATAATTAGAACAATATTCTGCTTTGAAGTTTCAGTCCTAGTAATTTAATTAAGGCAATGTTTTTATCCTGCGAAATGTGCAAAACCATCACACGCTTGGGTTTAAGGGGAGCATCTATACATCACACTGACCATGCTCACTAAATATGGTCCAAAACTACAGGCTCGTTACCGAGATAACCAACAAAACATTATCATAATTCACCAAAAAATTTACCCTTTCCAAACCCGTACAGCTTTACTACACGCACACAAAGATAGCCGAACATGCACTCTAAACTCGAAGCACACTGACGTTTTTAGCGACGCTTGCCTGCGTGTTAGTAAAGATACAGCATGTTTCATGATGTGCATTATTTTAATTGAATTAGTTCGTTAGAAAACATCACTTTAAAAAATCACTATAAAACTGTAGCCCATTTTTTGTCATTGTATTCAGAATGATGTATAGATACCGCCCTTAGACGTTCGCTTATTGATTTTGTTAGACCCTGTATGAACTGATTGTTATTTTTTAAAGAATTTGTTTCAAATTTCAACACGGCCATGACCTTGTGCAATGATCAGCTAACTTACATAAGTTTCTTTAAATGTATTTAACTAATTCAGCGCATAGTACAAGTGACTTAAAAATACGTAACATTTCACAATTTCGGGCAGGACCCCCTTAAGTACTTTAAACAGTGTGATTTAAATACGACTCTGGACATTATAAAAACAGCAACTGCATGCGGTGTGTCCGAGAGAACAGTTTATAATATTCTGAGGGAACAAAAGGAAACGAATACATTAAAATTGCCAGTAAAGGAGAAGCCGCCTGTCAATAATTGATTAATTCGATGAATTATACAAATGAGCTGGGAGATGTACATTCAATATATTTAATTTGATTTTAGACAGTTATGTGTATTTTTATAAATCCATTAAAATTAATCTTAATTTGTTTGTATTATGAACACCACGGTGAATACATCTTTACCAGCAGTTGATGACGTCACTGCAGTTTAACGCGAACGAACTATAAGTTGTATCTTTCTATGGTGTACCTTCCACAGGGCAGTCTTATTAGAACACCTACACTGTTCTTTTTGACGGTGAACCACAGGGCACAGTCTTAGTCCTAAGTTGTTCTTACCTACGGTGTACCACAGAACAGTGCCTTATGTCCCAAGTTGTTCCTATCTACGGTGTACCACAGGGCCGTACCTTAAGCCCCTAGTTGTTCCTTTCTACGGTGTACCACAGGGCAGTGTTTAAGCCACACACTGTTTAATACCCCTAATTTGAAACTAACCCATTTTCCCCAGGGTTCGGTTGCTTCATGCAAGACCACATAGCGGACCCTATGTCTTACGGCATATATGTTGTCGATCGCCGATATATATCTCTAGAAGGCTCTGTGCAGCAACTGGCTCAGTACATGTTCGGTTTCACCAAGTAAGTTAAATATTTGTTACTAAGATGTAAGCCGAGTGTGTAGCGGCTCACAAAAAGAATACTACTAATACTAAGCCCGCTCTTCCCTAAGGTGTCGAAAAGGCGACTAACGGACTAAAGAATTTACATACATCCAACAGCATAGAGCGGCGATGGGCTCACCACCTATCACGCTGAGCACATGTGCAAATTGTAATTTAGTAAAACGTGGACTAAGGCAGTAGTCGGCCTTTGCGGCCTATTCTCTGACTAATCCTTTGGGGATAATAGTTGTGAATATACGTATGTGTCTATGTAAATGGTTAAAGTAAAGGCTCCTCAGTTTCCTGCCAGTTCTTCTAAGTTGAAGGCTCTCTCAAAATCGGAACTGGATTCAGAACTTAAAATTCAACTAAATCTTTGTTAACTGTGTTTTATTTTATTAGTTTTTTTGGCGTCCATAAGTGCTTGTGAATGGAATAAACTTTTTGACTTTGATGTTATACAGTTAATTGCTTACAGTATAAATGACTTTTTTATCCAATACGTTTAAGCGCTTGGCCTTCATCTCACCTGATGGTAAGTGACGATAAGGCCGGAGGTGGAAGCGCGCGAAGTCGGAATCCTCAACCACTAAAGAGCTTTCTAACTTATCCCTAAGGGCGCTTTCAATTTAGCAGGAAGTTTGGGCACCGAGACGAATCATGTTATGTTTGCTGTCCCTTGATTCACATATTAGTCTACACTATTGAGACGCACGCACGGCTGCGGTCCGTTTGTCGTACGTAGGCCAGAATACCCTGGTCGTTACTAATAAATAGTCTGTTTCAACTGTAACTTAACCATGTTGGTCCTGCTCTAAACGCTTAAATTAAAAACAGCTTTACTGTCGGAACACAACAATGCTGTTAACATTGTTGTTAGGGCGATAGGCTATAAATAAGATGGTGGTAACCAGCCAGGCGGACTTAACAGCCCTATCACCAACCAAGCCAAGTACACAAAGATGTACCCCCGCTGGGAATCGAACCCGGGTCTGACTAGTTAGTCTAGTTCTAAGACCGGTGGCTTAGCCACTAGACCACAGAGGCGGTTAAAACTTCGACTTTGCTTTACCTTGACTCCATACTTTGGATTTGCAATGGATCAGCCAATTAACCCCGCAATCCTTTATGCAGGCTGACCAGAAGACAGCGCATCATCCAGAGGAACCGCACTGAGCGGTTATCGGATCTAATGGACTGGAGGAACTTGGGAATTGTGAGTATATATTGACGATCTCCGTGGTCGAGTGGTTAGCACGCCACGCCGGCCGCCGGTTTTGGCATCGCCATCTCTGAGGGTTCAATTCCCGGTCGGGAAAATTAAGAATTTTCTTTATTGATTTCGGGTTTTGGTGTTTTATGTATAATATGATGTAATATATATGTTTATCCGTTATATAGTTTAACTATTTAATACAAGTTTTAACAACTTGGGCTAAATCATTGGTGTGAGAGTTACCGTTAAAAATCTTCACTGTAATAATAATAATAAACGTACAAAACTCACACCACACCCTGTAATAACTTGAGTTTATAGTTGTAGTTACAAGGAAAACTTCAGCTTTAAGCTGAGATAACAATTCACCAAAAAAAAGAAACCCTCTGTGCAGTGGCGTGCCTAGGGCTTCAGATTGGGGCAAGCCACGAAACCTGAAGTTCCTAATCTTGCTACCTAGGTACAATGTTGGTGCCCATTTGTGACACTAGCCACATTTTTTACTCAAATCGTCATAGGCCGTGGCATTCCTAACATTCTTGTCGTTTGTAAAAAAACAGCCTATTACCTTCTATTACATCTTGAATGTGATTTTTGTGAGAAATTTTTGAAAAAAAAAATTACTGCGGCCAATTTTTGCGTTCTTTATCTCAGAAACAAAAATACATTAACAGTATTTACTTATTGAATAGTGTAGAATAGCTATTGGCATAGTACGTAGCGGCCTCGCTTTTTGTAAATTTCGCTTAACTTTTTAATTAAACCCAAAATTGCAGAGTAAGATTTTCATAAATTGCGCGAGGGCACTTTTTTAGGCTCCTGGATTGAATTAAATAAAAAAATGAGAATGTTATCTCGTCGTATAATGCGTAGCGGCCACGGAAATTAGAAATATTATTGATTTTATATAGAAAAAAAATGTTATTCAAAACCAAATAAACTTCGAAAATCGCGTTAAGTTAACTGTGAATTTCTTTTTTCTACGATAATATTATTGAGTAAAATTTATACCAGAATAATTGTTAATTCATGACCCTTTTTGTTATAATCTAAGCTTCATGAGGAATAAAAATGTTATAATAATTTTATTATCCTATTTCGATGAAAACTATAAATACAACTAGGTACAAAATTACTACAAAATGCGATGCGCCGGCCGTCCGAACTCAGCTGATTCTCGCAGAGTGGAGATTCGTAATATTAAGCATGCATTTATTATCCAATTTCGATAAAAACGATAAATACAACTGGAAAATTACTACAAAATGCGAAAATGAGCATTTTGCGCGGGAATCACAGTCGATATGTAGGCCTCTACGCTTAATTTATTAATTATTATCTACTTAATTATTTTGAATGGAAGCAACCAACAATCCAAAGAGCTTTTACATAGACCTATTATAATTAATGCCCCAGATGACTTTTAATAGTTTGCGAAATACATAAATCATTGTGTGATGTTCAAAGAATTTATTTACCTCTGCCTTTTGTATGCCAATCATCAACACGTTTAAGTACACATTTGTTTGCAACACATCACACGCCCAACACATCTAAGTTCGTCACACCAATAAAGCGACGAACTGAACTCAGAACACTTTTTTTATCACAAATTACGAAAACAAACACTTGTTACTTAAAAACAATCGCTCAAACAAAGTGAAGTGTGACAATAACAAAGAATAAAAAATGGCTGGCTGCAGCCTGTGGCTGCTGCACACAGCACAATCGGGTATTAACGCTCGCCTCTGATTGGTTCGCCCGAGCTCGAGCTGTCGTCGGTCGCATCTGATTGGTCCGCCCGCGTTGAAGTTGCACGTGATTCGGTAGCAATAAAGCCTGATTTGGAGAAGGCCTTACTTGCGAACTTCATAACGCAAGCTGGCTTTGACGAAGAGTATGAATTTCTCATAGAATCTATACATACTTACGCAGTATTATGTTTATAGAGTAGCAATTTTGTTAAAGTTAGAAGAGAGCGGATATACTTTAAATCCGAAGCCCGGTTGCAAGCCAACTTGTGCGAGAGAGATGTAAAGCATCGCACGATTTATAAGCAGCTTTATGCGATTTGTTTGGTGATTTTTAATATGAGAAACTTATAAAATTGATAATTTGAATGCTGATGAAAGAAAATTAACAATGGTAAAAAATATTAAGTGATTTTAATAATTGCGTTTTACCAGTTGTGGTATTGAGTTTTTGTTAGGGCAAGCCGGGCTTTTCGGCTTGTATGAAGGTACCGCCACTGCCTCTGTGCGCGATTCTGACTCGCACTTGATTGGCTTATTTATTTATTTATATACAGTGCACATGCTAACTTACAGTTTGCCCAAAACGCCAGCATGCTAAAATAGCAAGTATCAATGTCATACAGAATATATAAATTACGGTTAATACAAACGACATGTTAAAACGAATCGAAAATTCATGTTATCTGTAATAGTAAAATTATGACAACAATGTAAAGCTCATGTCAATAGAAATTGCACGTCAAAAATAAGAAGTATATATTGTAACACAATAATCCAATTAACCAATATCAGTAATAGTAAATTTAGTTCAATACAGAAAGAATGTCAGCAACTAATCTAAAATACCTAAAACTAAAATACATACTGTCAATAATATTAAAAAGCTTAGGTATGTCAAGAAAAATTACATATCATGTCACCTACATAATAATCAAATTAAAATTATAAGTTTAATTAAATTAGATATTATTTAGAGATATCACTAACATTACTATTAACATAAAAAAGGGGGGGTACCGACACACTCAGTGTCGGAGAATCCCCCCCTGAGCGTTCTCGCTCAGGCTGCCCTACGTATTCTGGGGAGGGCAAAAGTTCGCTCGTGCCAAGGCATGCTGCAGGCAGGAGAAAGGCAAGACAATTGGCACCCCCTCCTACGCTTCGTGTGGACTTCTGCAACATCAGGGGAATCCACTCTAACTTGAGCGCCGTCCATTACCACCTCGAGACGGCGAAACCGGCCTTGCTCTTCCTCACCGAGACGCAGATATCCCCCTCTCCTGACATCTCCTACTTGCGCTACCCGGGATACCTGGAACATGCATTTGTGCCACGAGCCGGTGTTTGTGCCTATGTCAGGGAGGATATGTGCGTCCGTCGCCTTGGCAATCTTGTAGATAGGGACCTTTCCATCTTATGGCTACACGTCGACTGCGGACGTCATCCTCGCATCTACGCGTGCCTGTATAGGTCCCACAGCGGTAATATCGGAACTGACCAACTTATTGAGACCGTCCAAGCGGTGACGGACTCCCTTCTCCAACGGATCCCCTCGGCCGAGATTGTGGTATTGGGAGACTTCAATGCCCATCACGTCGAATGGCTTGGTTCACGCACAACTGACCACGCGGGTAGAGCCGTTCATGACTTCGCTTTAGCCTACAGTCTGTCCCAATTGGTAACAGAGCCAACACGGGTTCCAGATGTGGAAGGCCATGCACCTTCTTTATTGGACCTTCTGCTGACCTCGCACCCAGACGGCTATCAAGTTTCTGTTGATGCACCACTAGGCTCATCAGACCACTGTCTGATTCGCAGCACTGTGCCTCTCACAGAAACTTCAAAACCGCAACCAGCGGCTAGCCGTCGAGTCTGGCAGTATAGGTCAGCGGACTGGGATGGGATGCGAAGTTTCTTTGCGTCCTACCCGTGGTGGCGAGTTTGCTTCTCGCTGGATGATCCTGATGTCGCCGCTGACTCTGTTGTTGATGTGATACTGCAGGGAATGGAACTTTTCATTCCAAACTCTGTGGTTCCCATTGGCGGCAAGTCCCAACCATAGTTTGGTCGTTGCTGCAAAATGGCGTCTCGCCAAAAGCGACAACATTACCAAACCTGGGCTAATGCGGTGTCATCAAAGGATCCAAACACCAGTGCGCTCAGAAAGAAGTACAACTTTGCCGCCAGATCCTTTAAGAAGGACATTGCCAAGACGAAGTCATCATTCATAGGTAGAATTGGCGAGAGGCTAGTGCGCCTTCCTTCGGGGACTCTGGTCTCTCGCCAAAGCTATCTTAGGGAATTTTTGTCAGCCGTCCCTACCACCATTGCACAAGACCGATGACTGCCTGGCCTATACTGCAAAGGAGAAAGCCGATCTCTTGGGCTCTCTTTTCGCTTCAAACTCGACCTTGGACGATGGGGAAAACTCTCCACCAACCATACCGCATTGCGCTTGTACAATGCCAAACGTTCAGTTCCTGCAAAGGTCAGTTCGTAAGGCTCTTTTTTCCCTTGATATCCACAAGGCGAGTGGGCCTGATGCAGTTCCACCCATTGTGCTTCGGACGTGTGCTCCTGAATTGGCACCAGTTCTAACGCGCCTTTTCCGGCTCTCTTACACTACTGGCGTCGTCCCGAGCTCTTGGAAGACAGCCCTTGTACACCCGATTCCAAAAAAAGGCGATCGCTCATATCCGTCCAACTAAAGACCAATAGCTATTACCTCTTTGCTCTCCAAAGTAATGGAGTCCATTACAAACCGCCAGCTCTTAAGGTACCTAGAAGAGAACCAGC
The DNA here is from genome assembly GCA_963921215.1 of Scoparia ambigualis. Lineage (NCBI taxonomy): Eukaryota > Metazoa > Arthropoda > Insecta > Lepidoptera > Crambidae > Scoparia > Scoparia ambigualis. The sequence goes on along the minus strand of OY992515.1, from coordinate 30,731,401 downwards.
TACTAAGTGATCGCCAGTATGCTTTTCGTCGCGGTCGTTCGGCTGGTGATCTTTTAGTGTATCTTACTCACCGATGGGCGGAGGCAGTCGAGAGTAAAGGGGAGGCACTGGCAGTTAGCTTGGACGTAGCAAAAGCCTTCGACAGGGTATGGCACAGGGCTCTTCTCTCTAAACTTCCATCATACGGGCTTCCTGAGAAATTGTGTTCATGGATTGCCAGCTTTCTCACTGGGCGTAGCATCAGAGTCGCAGTCGACGGTTCGTGCTCCGACATGAAGCCCGTGAATGCTGGAGTCCCGCAGGGGTGTGTGTTGTCCCCTACTTTATTTCTCTGCATATCAATGACATGCAGCATAACAACAGCATTCATTGCTATGCAGACGACAGTACTGGGGATACGCTCTACACCGGGCGAGCTAATATTTCTCTGGAAAGCGTCATCGAGAGCCGGAATAAACTTGTGACTGACACCGAGAACATGTTAAGTCATGTCTCGGATTGGGGCCGACATAACCTAGTCCGCTTTAACCCCTCCAAAACACAAGTTTGCGCATTTACCGCGAAAAAACATCCCTTCGTCGTACCTCTGAACTTTGAGGGAGCTCCCCTTGATACCAATCCGACTATTGGAATCCTTGGCGTCGATATTTCGAGTGACGTTCAGTTTCGTGGTCATTTGGAAGGTAAAGCTAAATTAGCTTCGAAAAAGCTGGGTGTGCTTAATAGAGTGGGTCAGTATTTCACGCAGGCCCACCGTTTACAACTGTATAAAGCACAGGTCAGGCCGCATATGGAATACTGCTCCCATCTCTGGGCTGGAGCACCCCAATACCAACTCCTTCCATTTGACCGCATTCAACGCAGAGCTGCTCGAATGGGCGATTTTCTGACAGCCCAAATTAAAAAGTAAAAATTAGTTCAAAAACACTCGATAGATGTCGTTTTATGAAAGCTGGGCTACTTATGGGCTGTAATAAATTCTACACTTTTACTTGTCTACCAAAAGAATAAAAAAATAGTATTTACTTACCTATTTATATTCAGGACATCCAGAACCTATTTCTATTTTGGAAAAGAATAAATATTACGCAGCCATACACGTGCTCTTCATGAACCCGCCTTTTACTAAGCGCCATACTAATCTATGCTAAGCGCCATCTATGAAGTCATTTACGAACCAATTTCTTTTTTTTTTTCGATTTTGGAAAATCGCCCATTGTCGACGACGTGGTTATTTCAGGACGGCTCGATCCACTGGCTCTTCGGAGAGACGTTGCGTCTCTCTGTATATTGTACCGTATATATCATGGGGAGTGTTCTGAGGAATTGTTCGGCTTGATCCCTGCCGCTGATCACCGCACTACACGCAATCGACTGTCATTCCATCCACATCACCTTGATGGATGGCGGTCTACTACTGTGCGTTTTTCAAGAAATTTCTTGCCTCGAACTACAGTGTTGTGGAACCAGCTCTCGGCGGCGGTATTTCCGGACCGTTATGACTTAGGATCTTCAAGAAACGGCCTATAAGGCCTATAAGGCCTCCTTAAAGGCCGGCAACGCGCCTGCGATTCCTCTGGTTTTGCGGGTGTCCATGGGCGGCGGTGATTACTTTCCATCAGGTGACCCGCTTGCTCGTTTGCCTCCTTCTGCTATAAAAAAAAAGGGCTTTATAACGTAGTAACCCAAAGCTATCAGCAAATATGTCATTATCGTAGTCGTGAGCGAGCATATCCCCAATAAGCCGTAAGGCCCGAATGGTGGGCGCGTGCGCGGCGTGCCTGGTATCCCAACATAGGCGTTGGGCTAATCTATCTTGTTAATATAATTGAAAGATAGCGCATAATCATCGGCATAGCCCTCCTTAGTTTAAGCCTTTGACTATATACATGTCTAGGTAGAGCCTGGCCGTAAAAAAACGTAGAAAAATTTATAGGCCAAAATTGGCCTATCGCGCAATCCTGGCGGTCAGTGTCATTGTGCCGTCAAGCAGTGTTTACCTCTCGCGTTTCGGTGAAATTGTTCGCTAAATGACCGTTTGCTCAGTGAAATTCTGTCGAAACTACAAAAGAAAATTTTTTTCGAAAAGGAAAGTCACGTTTCATCTGTAAGTATCGATAAATTTTAATGAAAATTTAAAGTTTAACAATAATAACGGCCATGTATGCGTAGTGTTGCTGGTATCAAAATGTAGAATTCCCATTATTGGTGGCAGAATATCAAAGGAGGTTAAAATATAATAAGTATGATAAAAAATACTCAGTCTTATAAGTTAGTATTTATACATAGTCTTGTTGTAAATACATTAAATATAATTATTATTGGAACGCTTTCAAAGTTTTTCTTTTTTTTAAACTGATGTCTGATTTATAAGAGCGTGAATAAATGTCACGGTTCCTATTCGATGCCGAATGTTTGTAAACATATTACTTTCATTTGTGCAAATGTCTAGTTTCACTAGGATTTTTACTGTTTTTTTAAAGAAAGACACAATAGTTAACTGTTTTCTTGTGAATGTCTCTCAAGAAAAATTAAAATCCTACTGCAGCTAGGTATAAAAGTAATCTGTTTACAAACATTCGTCATCGAATTTGGCTGGATTATAGGTTCCGTTCTAAAACAAGAAAAAATATAATACCACAGACATATTGTCTGTGTATAATACCTACTGTAATATTTTATAATACTATGATTATAAATTGTTATTGTGGTATGGTATCGTATCAATATTCGAAACGAATAAAAAAATTATTATGTTTGAAATGGAATGTACATAAGTATTTATGTAAGAAGTGTGTGTTTAAGTATATATGTATGTATAGGGGATGGTAGTATGTATGCTTCAGAGCTCGATGGCGCATCGGCTAGCACGTTCGGCTTGCGATCTTGCCCGCTAAGCAACTTTTGCAATGCCGGGGCACTGAATGGGTGACCAAATTCAAAACATCTCGAGCTCCTCCGTGCTTCGAAAGGCACGTTAAGCCATTGGTCCCGTTTGTTGTCGTAAGATGACAGTTGTTAAAACCCACCAACACGCATTGGGCCAGCGTGGTGGGTTATGGCCCAATATTCCCACGTGCTATCTCCACGTGGGAAGCCTGCGCCCAGCAGTGGGACGTTTATAGGCTGATGATGATGATGATGATGATGTTTAAGAAAGTGCGTGTATGTTTGTGCCCCTAAAAGGTAAATATTTCTCGTCTCATGTAGGTAACTATTGGACACGGATATTGATGAGCAGTCATCACATTATGTTACCTTTACAACTGTTCGACCACATAGCAAACACTTTAATTTTCAGATTTCCAACTGATGCGGTAGAAAGAAGTCGTTGTCGAAATATTTAACTATAAGGTTTCAACATAATGAGAAATTAGAGAACATGAAAAATGATGTAACATCCAAACGAAAGTTATTTAAGAAACAAATACAAAGAGAACGCCATTAATTGTTTTGATTTGAATTTAAAATATTTGAATTTCTAATTTAAAAATTAATTTTGGTTAAGTATTAAATGTAAATCATCCTGCCTGTTTCTTCTATTTCGTCGCTATTAAACATTATCACACGCACGCAGGCTTCCATTAGCGCATTATTTTATTGTACTCGCCCTCGCCTTCAATCATCCATTTTTTCTAAACACACCAGCTTCTTTTATACGTTATACCTACATATACGAAAGACATACCTAATTTAAAAAAGTTATGTTATGTTATGAATCATTTTAAAATTATATTGTGCATAAATATTTTTTCCCTACTTTATCGGAAATTAGGCATTCGCTGGCAACCATTCGCGCTAGTGTCAGATACGCGGCTGTCACGCACACTTCAAATTCAACACAAAAACCGGGCGGGTTTTGAGAAGCGTTTGTACCGCGATGCTCCGTCTAGACATGTATATAGTCAAAGATTTAAGCGTGTCTAATCCAACCATGCCAGAAACAAATAAGGATGGATATACGAGTAAGTAAGGGTAATAACCGTATGTTCTCTTATACAGCCAACGTGCAAAATTGCGCTGTATTCTTTCGACTAAAAGAACATATTTCTTCTCATAAGCATCCCAAACAATGGGCCCCGTACGGATGAACATAGGCATTGTAAAGTACCAAGGTAACTCCTACACCCTCAAACTGAGCAGAAGTGCGTATGACAAAGCAAAGCATTTTGCTAGCCTTTTTACATACAGTGGTAACATGGCTATAAACATCCAATCTAGAGTCTTAAGTTAATCCTAAGTTACGAATTTCACTTAACCTTTGTAGGGGTGCGTCAGATACATTATAGTCAACATTAAGCGAAAAACGTCTAGCGTGAACGTGATAACTTTACATTTACTATTATTAAATGGAAGACGATTCAATTCACTCCAATTCTTAACCGCATTTATGACCTTTTGCTATGCTTCACAGTCAAAGGGTTCATGTACGCCTAAGCTTAATTGAAGGTATTGCGCGAATAACAGGCATTTGGAAGTATTAACGTTTTCCGGCAAGTCATTTATAAAAATGAGGAAAAGCAGTGGCCCTAGCGTACTTCCCTGACTTACTCCGGATCTTGTAAAATAGTCTATAGATACAAAATTGCCAACTATTACAAATTGACGTCTGTCACGCAGGTAATTAGAGAAGAACTACGAGTATTGGCACAAAGCCCATTTCTGCCAATTTACGTAACAAGATGTCATTGTCGACCAGGTCAAATGCTTTCTTAAAATCGAAGTAGGCAGCATCAACCTGCCTACCAATGTCTAATTCTGTATAAATAAGGTGAAGAGAGCCACTAGATTCTTAGTGGTAGAACAAGCTTTTCAAAAACCGTGCTGACTATTGTGTAATAGATTTGCAGTTTGTTTACTGATTTGGTAGCATAACACTATTTTATTTATATGTATATACATTTTTATTTATATTCATTAATATTTCAGTATTACCGCCAAGCGCGCGCTCAAGCTCTAAAGATAGTGTTCCCCGACTACGTGGACCACATGGACTTGGAACTAGGCAAACGGTTCAACTACCCCCGTCCTATCTCGGAGCCGCCTAGCCCCACGCATTCCAGTAAGTTTGAACTCGTTGAAGTCAAAGTCAAAATGCATTAATTAAATAAATTTAATTAATAAGCTCTTTGAATCGTCCATAACATGGTTTTATCATAATACCTATTCAATTAATTGAAGGCATTTAAAAAAAAGTTTATTTCATTATTAGATTTAAGATTTTGTTGACTTTTACAGCAAAAAACGTGGTAATAAACCACGTTAATAATGTATTCTCACACAATTTACCATTATAGTAGAAAAAGGTTATATATACACACCTTAGAGGTGTCGTAGCCGTGTCGCTTAGCGACACGGCTACGACAACCACAAAAATAGATCTAAATAGTAGCCACCTGTTAGCTCAATTGTATGTAACACAAGCATGTCACTTTTTTCAGTGTCGATTTTATTACTAAATTACATGCTGATGAAATTAAACTTGTTGTTTCCTTTCTTTAAATGATAATATTTTATTCATAAAAAATACGAATGATTATCTCAGCTAACCTTTCTTGTACAGTTTTACATGTCGATACGGCGCAAGTAGTCATTTTTTTATTTTCACTTAAATCCGGTGCTGACAACGGTTTAGCGCGGACTAAATGAAACGCGGTCGAATGAATTTAGCACTATTTTGGCACGCAAAGTACGTATGCATGCGGCTTTTATTTAGATCTATTTCTGTGGTATAAACATTGTGTCATTAGTACACTTACTTGTGTCTACCAGTACGTCGGTACGACTCTCCAACGCGCCTCATCGCCTCCATCATAAAAGAAGTCCAAAAGGAGACTAAAGACGAACAAATCCAAACTTCAGAACACAGCATTGACGTAGAGAGAAAAAACCTGATCAACGTTCAAAAGTCTTTAGAAATACTTGAGATAACACAAGACGACAACAGCGGTTGCGATTTCGAAGTGGCTTTCGAGAAACCGTTCTCTGAATCCGAGCAAGAGAATTATAGAACGCCTAATGAGAATTTTCTGGAGCCTTTGAATGTAGCTGTGACGGAGCAAATAGATCAGCTCATTGCAAAGTTGAATGACTGCGTGGAAAATGGGGAGTGATACGGTGGGAATGCGATCTGTTTGTGTGTGTGAGTGTGTGTGGGTTTAGGGGGTGTAACTTACTAAGGGGCGATTTTTCAATTGTCAGATAAAACTCGCCTCGGTGGTTGTGTGGTCAAGCGCTCATCTCGATATCCGGAGGTCAATTCCTAGGTCGGACAAAGTGTGTTTTCGGATTTTTAGATACAGGATTTTTTTATATGTGGACATTTTTTATATCATTTAGTACCTAACGTTAATATACATAATTTTAATTTATTTTTTTTTTGTTATATATTTAATTTGTCCGGCACAATAAAAAATAACTCGTGGATTCCGGGCAAACAAAAGGTCACGTGTAACGCAAAGGTAACCTAACCTAGGTATCCTGCGGTATCGTAATGTGTCAGAGTTCAAAAGCGCGGTCCCGGTCGATTGACCATGATTAACGGTATTTTTGTGGATTTATTTGATCAATTTTGGTTTATCTTTATTATTGTAATTTTGCATTCATAATCACAATGCTATATACTTAGATATAGGATTTTTTTTATATAAGAAGGAGGTAAACGAGCAGGCGGGTCACCTGATGGAGAGTAATCACCGCCGCCCATGGACACCCGCAAAGCCAGAGGAATCGCAGACGCATTGCCGTCCTTTAAGGAAGGAATAGGGTTAAGGAAGTAAAACGAATTGTGAGAGGGGGGGGAGGGGGATGGGCCTCCGGAACCTAAATGGCCAGACGAAACACAACAGCACCAAGTACTATTATTTCATGCCGGATATTCGTGAGAGGGTGGTATTACGCCGGGCGAGCCGGCCCAATGCGTGCTGCAACGCAGCGTGGCTCTACCACTCAGTCAGTGTCACTCATTTACCACCACCCAGGGGTCACGTGTAGGGTAAACCTACGGACGCGAGTAACTTTAACCCCCAGTTTCCCTGACAATTGAAAATTCGGCTCTTAGACACAATAGAACACAGTCAAAGAGCTTAAATTATTTAGCAATATTTTGTAAGGTTTCTAGTGTAGTATATTAGAGTGTTTGTGCCACGATTTCTGTTTGTTGTGTGTAGTTCACACCATAGGCTGTTTTAGAAAACATTGGGAATTTTTTCACTGATCTTATGTTGTTAATTTATTATCACATCGTTTATGCAAACGTTTAAATTAGTTTAGAAGGGCTTAGTTTTTGAGAGCGGTTTGTTTTAGGAGGTAGTTTCAAAATGTAACTAGTTCAGCCTTCATAGACAAGTGGCAACTGCTCTATGTCGATTCGTTAGCGATTGTCAATAGTAATAAGGTAGACAAGTTTACAGATGTTTGGCGAATTCTCACTGTTCGATCGTTACCACAGTATATACACCCTTTATTTTATTCGTTTAAAAGAAATTAAGGGTGAGTTCCACCCATGAAACTGAACAACTTTCGCCAAGAAATCTATGTGCAAAAATGACAAAAAAATTCGACCTCTTATACTAGAATATTGTCGTCAGCTGATCGGACAGTTTTGTACGGGAGGCCGAATTTTTTTTGTCATTTTTGCACATAGGTTTCTTGGGGAAAGTTGTTCAGTTTCATAGGTGGAACTCACCTTTAATTTCTTTTAAACGAATAAAATTAAGGGTGTATAATAGAACGAATTAATAATGATGTTTACATTCAATTAAGGAAGTTCCCGGTCGACCCCGTTTATGGCGATATTCGCTTGCACACTATCTGCGCGCACGCTACTGTACGCACGCGCGCAAGGAATGGGGCGCAAGCGAATATCGCCGCAAAGCGGTCGGCCGGGAACTCCCTCGAGTGTACAGTTGTGCGCGTAGATCGCGTAGCGAATATCTCTTTAAAGTTTTAACATTACCAATTTCAAGTTCGCCATGGTCAACGACTGACGTATCGTTGAAATACTACGTCAATCCTATACTTTATTATTATAACTTAATTAATGGCTTCTCGTTTAGTATTAGAGCGTTCACGCATTTCGGTTTCCCATACAAAATTCCAAGTTGAAATTTTTTAAAACTATTGAGCCAATTTTTATGAAACTTTCCATGCTACCGCAAAACAGAGATCTAAATAGTTTGTTGACAACATTTTTAAATAACCTTTATTTAGCTGAGTTATTGCGATTTAAAGTCCACTATGGAAAGATCAAAATCGCAATAAATAAACGAATTCAGCTAAATAAACGATTTTTAAAAATATTTTTAACACATTATTTAGATCTCTGTGTTTTACTTTAGCGTGCAAAGTTTCATAAAAAAACGGCTCAATGGTTTTTAAAAATTTCAACTTGGAAGTTTGTATGGGAAACTAAAATGCGTAAACCCTCTTATGCCAATTTCAATGGTATATATTTTAAATGTACATATAGTATTGTACGGTAGATTGAATTAAAGTGGAGTCTCACAACACGTGTTGTTGCTAAAAGACCACGGGAGAAACTCCCAATCCTATACATTTATCATTAAAATTATGTCACTTTTTGCGAACACCTAGATATAACTTTTTTTAGTTTGATGGGGATGACATGTAATTTTTATACAAAAGCCCCTTTACGAAAAAATCAAAATAAAACATAATTTTTTCTTTCACCAGGAGCTACCACCCCCGCCGCCTCAGTCCACGGCTCTGATGATGAAGACGAAGTGGATGAGGAGAAGGAGCTAGCAGAGCTAAGGATCACAGACAAATAGTTCTCTCGACTTAGGTAATGACTTTAATTGAACGCTCGGAGTCATGCAAAACGTTGGAAAAAGTTCCATTAGCACAATACGAATTTGCACCATTTCAATGGCAAATCTTCCATTCAAACAAACTGTTTTTGTTCTCTATTGTAGAATTACCGTTACTATTTGATGACAAAGATGTTGAAGGTATAAATAATGTATTTGTTATTTTTTTTAAGAAATAAAGTACTTTATAATTTTTTATTACTTATACTTATTACAAAAATGTATACAAATCATACACAGAAAACTATTTACCTACTACAATATCAAACTATTTACTACTTATATTTAAATTAAGTTAATTCTGTGATCCATATTCGGTTACTTTTTAAAAGTCGTTTTTGGAAAACAAAAGCACACTTACATTCATACATAAATTCACGACTATTATCCCCGAAGGGCTAATCAGAGACTAGGCAATGAGGACAGCACAAGCAGTCCACTGCTACAGGGATAGCGATCTGAGATCGATTAATCAAAGAATCGATTTCACGAAACTTAAAAATCAACTTTTTTAATCGATAGTCACTAGACCGATTCAGTATGATAACATCGATATGTTTCATAATAGAAAATCGAAATTCATTTTTTTCAGTTTTGTTAAGGACCAAAAAAGATTTACAGTATGTTGAAAGTACTCAAACACATGTAAGGGAATAACAGTTTTTCAATATTACTCAAAAACTCACGAGGTAGCTGTGTGATTTGTTTACTTCACCTCATAAAAATAAATAAAAGCAATTAAAAAGAAAGTTACGTTTGTAATCTTGGATTTGTTATTATTGTAAATACAAACTCTAAAATAGATCGATTTTTGAGAAATCGATCTTTTTGAACTTGATTTTTTGTGAATCGATTTATAAGATGGGAAATCGATGTTTTTGAACTTGTTTTTTTTTTGTGTGTCGATTTATAAGAATGCGATTAGAATAGATTTAAAATATCGATGTTTTTTTAAAGGAATCGCCATCCCTATACAGTCCACGTTTCACCAAATGATGAGCATATCGCTGAGCATAGCGTGACAGATGGTGAGCATATCGCCGCTCTATGCTGTTAGATGTATGTGCAATCTTTGGTCCGTTTGTCGCCTTTTACGACACGCAAGGGAAAAGAGTACTTATCATGGTTTGGGAAAAACTTCTTCTTTGTACTCGCTAGACGAAAAAGTAGGAGTTTGTCATCCATCTTGTGGCCCTCTGTAAAAGTGGCTTAACTTTTGTAATGTATTTATAAATCTAGCCTTAACAGTGTCGCGTATCGGTGAGGGCGTACTATCACCCCTTTCTTCCCTTGGAAGTCGTAAAATGCGACTAACGGACTAAAGACTGCACGTACATCCAACAGCATAGAGCGGCGATGGGCTCAATACCTGTCACGCTGAGCACATGTGCAGTCGCTATTTGGTGAAAAGTGGACTATGGCAGAGGACTGCTTTTGCGGTCCTCATTGTCTAGTCTCTGACTAACCCTTCGGGGATAATAGTCGTGATTCCATGTATGTATAAATCTAGCTCAATATTGTGTTGAATCGTATGAGTGGTATTATATCTTTTTTGTGAATACATTTTGTTTGTATTAGCTACTCTTTAAATATTTTGTTAAATAATTGGGAAATAAAATAAAAATGTACCTACCTGTGCTATGTAACAAAAGCCCTTAGTTAAAAGTAGACAAATATGCACAAAATATATTTGAATCAATATCTTTTGACTTTTTACTCCCATTTAGTCAGAGGTAAAAACATTTTCTATGGTAATACTTATTTATTATATATTCTTTTTTAAACTTGTGCCTTTTGAAGCAGGAATTAAGTGTTACATTGCAAAACTGTTATTTTATTATGTTGCATGGTTTTCTTCTAAAGGAATATCATTCGTGAAACATTAAAAAAATCTTTACATAATTTTAAGATAAAATCAATTTATTTTATTTTAAATCATAACAGATTTTGATGTTTTCACTCATATTTCGCACGATATTAAAAACTACGTTACAGGGTGTTTTTTAATAGCTTAGTTGCGGTATTACTTATAAACCTATTACGAAACACACCTATATATTAATATTATTGTATGCAATAAAATGTGCAATTCAAATTTATTATTACAGCCCACGAATTTATACTTCTTCGTCAAGAATTACCAAGTATTTAATAGCTATAGATAAATCATATAATATTTACAAAATATTTTATTCGAAATCGAAATAGTCTCTCTCTCTCACACACATTTATTTACGGAATTATGAAACAGAAGCTGTCTCTGTCTAGCGATATTAGTGAACAATGCTAATTGCTTTTAACCTTTCGCTAATACCACATCAGTGTAAAGACAATTTATATTTTAAAAAACTTAAGGTAGGTACCGATAGACATGCTCATTACTAGCACGAAAGCGTGCCACTATTGAGCAATTGCTACTTAGTAGTATGTGTGTCAAAGCGTTGCTATAAATTAGCATGCTTATTACGTATACGCTTGAAAATGGCATGCTAATAAGCATGGTTATTTAGTAGCACGTCTATCAGTACCTTTACTTCCTAAATCGCCTAGGTGACCGAGTAGCTAAGCGGTCGGTCCGATAACCGGAGGTCCCGGGTTCAATTCCCAAGTGGGGGTAAAGTGTGTCTGGGGTTTTTCGATGCTGCGCCCGAGTTTGTGTTCACCAACCCGCATTGGCAAGCGAGGTGATATACCTTGGAGTTATCTTGAGGATATCTATTGGAGCGATGGCTTCATTGCAATGGTGGCCTTTGTCCAGCTGTGGGACAGCATGTAGGCTATAATTTACTTCTTAAATAGGTTAAACTTATTTTTATAATACAGGCTCTTTGGAAAAAAGGGATAAAAGCCATAAATTTAGTCAACTTTCTTACGGAATAATTTCTAAAAAATTTGAAGAAAACTGTGTGTAACTGTTGAAAACAAGTACATATTTTGTATGAAATAGTTGATTTTGTTTCATTGATAAAATTATGCTTGTCTAATTTTTTGTCCTTTTTGAGATGTTTGTATTGTACCTTTTTCCAAATGACCTGTATAAGTTACGGCTAAAACTAAATTATACTCATCACTCGTCTAGACTAGGCAGGACTTTAGTCAAAGTGTGAAGATTTGAAGAAAACACAAAGTGCCAAGATTTAGGTAGATATTTAACCAAGTGCACTATTTTCGCACTTCGTAAAAAAACGCATATCTAAGTCAAACTTTATCAATTTAATGTTTTGCCTAGTCAAAACAAATTGTGTCTGAAATAGTTATTGGCTGTAACTGAAATATAATATATGAAATAATGATAGTTAAAATATAAGAAATTCGTTTTATCTTTTGGTCGTTAAATAAGTCTGCATAGTTTTTACTATAGATTTTTAAGAATAGTTAAATAATATAACCTGGACCTTTATAAATCAATGTTAGAGATGTAGAACAACAGATATTAAGATTTTCTATTTTTGAAAACATAATTGTAATTATATCTTGCCTTTTAAAGTTTTTAGAATTCACCTTATAATAAAATATATATTTTTATACATGTTATGTTTTAAGTATGTAGTTGTTATAGCTATATATGTCACGATTACTGCCATTTTTCTTTAAATATATTGTAAATTCAAATAATAATATTAATAATTAAAAATCAAAAAGATGAATGACAAAAAAAATATAAATTGTTGTATGTGTTTCTATCGGTGTTATTAATATTATTTGTTATTTCTTAATAATCATATTTGTTAAATGATTTCATCACATACTTATACATAACTATTTTTAATTAATTTGATACTATGCATGTTTTCTTCTCTATGAAAATTCATAAATAGTCTTTATAAGTTATCGTTGTAGACATTATGTCAGAAAATCATGATTTCAATACCCAGGTCTGGCAAAGTGTCGCGGATTTTTCGATGCGTAACCCGCATATTATTTACTATTCTATACAGGGTAAATTTTGGACACCCCGCCAATTTTTTTCACATGATCTTATAACAGCAGTACAACCAAATAATCCAATAAAAACTTTTTTTTTACTTTTTGTCTTACGGAAGAGTCTTCAGAAAGTTAAAATCATTGTCACCTAGCGCGCGGCCTCCTCGTTATCAAAATGCATGCGCGTGACCGCTATTATTTACCTCTTGCACCAATGACGGCGTGCCGTTGCTTTGACTGCGAGGGTGAGCGCACGCACCTAGAAATATACCTATATAGGATTTAAAAAGCAGCCAAAAATAGTATTAAAAAATAGAAAACATTTATTATTTTCACGTCAAATATTTTATTATTACTTTTTTTACCCCATATTTACTTTTGGCGGGGTGTCTAAAATTAACCTTGTATATCTACAGGGTGTTTGGTAAGAGGTATATAATCCCGCAATCCTACTCAGTGCAAAGAACAACTTTTTGAACAGAAGCAACCTAAAAAGCGAAAAAAATCAACTGTTCCATACAAAACTGTTGCTGAATTATACACCCTCATTTTTGTCGTTTTAATGAAATCAAGGGTGAGTTCCACCCATGAAACTAGACCCAAGAAACCCATGTGCAAAAATGACAAAAAAATTTCGACCTCCCATACTATTGTCGTCAGCTGATCGCACAATTATGTATGGGGGGGTCGAATTTTTTGTCATTTTTGCACATAGGTTTCTTGGGGAAAGTTGTTCAGTTTCATGGGTGAAACTCATCCTTAATTTCATTAAAACGAGTAAAAATTTGTGTATACCAATTACGGAACACTCTGTATACTATAATATGGTATGAACATGGTATGTGTAAATAAATAGAAATAGAAATTTTTGCATTCACAATGATAATATAGACATAGGATAAAATGTTTACTAAAAAAAACAACCAGTTCGAGCTTCCTGAGACTGGTTTTTTTTTTCTAGTAAACATTTTATCCTAAATAAATAGAATCTATGAAATTGAATTTCCATTCAATAACTGAGTTTACAACAACTTTTATTTAGTCACTATGTATTATACTATAATTAAACTAATTGTAAAACTAAATTGTTTAACCTCTTGAGGATCGTAAAACCAAACACAATTAATAATCAATTGTTTCGCGACCGCCGGCGGTCTTATGATCCTTGAGCTATTAAAATAAAATTGTCATATTGCATTGTCTTCCTTTATGTAAGAAATGTGTTACATATTCTTATTTTTTTTTATTGGTAAATGCTTTATTGCTTTTAAAAAATATGTTTTAAAATGTACTATGTATTTGAAAGCTGAAAATATTTTTTAAAGTGTTTTTTCATCTGTGCCATAATATTGGACTTGTTATGTAGTGATAAAATAGAAATAAAATTGTGTTAAATAAAATATTTTTTTTAATTCATACATCATCTTAACATTTTTACAAACGAAATGGAATTATTTTTGTGCAATAAATAAAAACACAAATTGATTCATTAATAAATGGTTTATTATAAAAATCAGTCGAAATAAAATTTTAATAAATCATAATTACTATAATATACTTATCTTACTATTCTAGTCCTAGATCAAAATTAATTTAATTATATTAAATATTTTTGTTTCATTAATTTTGTAGTTTAGTATTAATATATAATTAAAAAAATATAAGAGTAACATTAATCAATGTTACTCTTACATTTTTTTTACAGATAATACAACAATATTGTACGTCTATTTGAATTATAATAATCCACATTATGTTTAATTTATATTAAAGTCTCAGTAGTTGGACTTTCACTAAGTTTTGTACTATCTTTTTGATCTAATTCTTTAGACGAATCGTCATCTTTCTTTTTTGGTACGTCTGTATTTGTTTTAACCTTTTCGGTCGAAGAAACCTCTTTTCTATTCTCGGTTTCCGATACTTGGTCCTTTTTGATTTCTTCTGCAGGACTGTTCTCTTCTTCCGAAACACTATCTCGTGTTGATTCACTTTTTACTCCTTTTAATTCTGTGTCATTTTTCACATTACCTTCAGTTGTAGATGTAGAGACATCTTCTAGCTTTTCATTTTTTTGTACTATTTCTTCGGTAATTAATATTTCTCTTTCTGTCGAGTGTTGGTCATTTGGAGATTCTGTTGTTGCTATTGGAACGTCAATATCTTTATCATTATCTTTTATATCTATCAAAGATTCAGTAGTATATTCTTTAACAGCAGGTAGAGTTGTAGTTTCAGTTTGTTCATTTTTGTCTTCAATATGTTTATTAGATACGTCAATCTTCTTATCGACGGCGTCACTTGGTTTTCCAATCACATATGTTGATGATTCCGTAAGATTAGCTGCTTGTAAGTCATCTATGATGTCTTTATTTTCTTTGTTAGGATAAAATATGAAAATGTTAGTAACCTTTTCACTGCCTATTGTGCTTCCAAATACATTTTTAGCTTTAATGTCTACTGGAAACTGCTTTTTATCGATATCATCTGTGGCGGTTTCTTTGTTCGCTTCATTGGTGTTAATTAATGCATCCTTATCATCAGTGATAGGTTTCTTATTGTCTTTATCTTTTCGCCTCTTTAAACCATCTTCAACCTTAAGTTCATCTACGTTGGTCTCCAATTTGTGTACTATTGGAATTTCTTTACCGTCTATTAATAATTTGCCGTCTTTAATTTCAGGCTCTGCGTTTTCTGTTACTGAATCTTGGTTGTCTGAATGGTCGTGTTCAGAATCTTCATTTTCCTCTGCGCTTTCTTTTTGATTCTCTTTATCATCAGAATCTGGTTTAAAAGTTTCCTTATCTATACTGGTGGTAGTTGACAACTGTCTAGCAACTTCTTCTTTAACTCTTTCTTTAATGTTCTGTAAATATTGAGAGACATAAGCATAAATATGAACGCGGGCGAGAAACTAGTTAGCGAGCTGTTTGTTACCAATGAGGTATTATAACTAGAGCTCATGGGGCTGCAAACGTATGTCAACAAAGCGGCGTCCCTTATGTCCCACGCGTTTCCATCTGTCGTCTAGCTGAGCACATTTTTTGTATGGAAGGGCTCTAGTTACAATACCTCAATTGTAATAATAGTAAAACTTTCGTGCTTCGGAAGGCACGTTAAGCCGTTGGTCCTGGTTGTTGTCGTAAGGTGGCATTTGTTTTAAACCTTCCACCCACTTTGGGCCACTTTGATAAGTAATGGCCCAATTTGCCCTCGTTCTGTTGTTGATGTGGGGAGGCCTGTGCCCAGCAGTGGGACGTTTTAGGCTGATAATGTTGATCGTAAAAGTTACGCAACTGCCGCGATGCCAGGTTGTGTTTGTGACCAATGGGTATGAAAATAAATTTCATATAATATTGAGACTACCGCCCACCCCCGCCTTTTTCCACGCTTAGAAACACTGTCATACTTCAGTCATTTTGTATAAAATATGTACAAATTATATACAAAAAATTATCATCCTTTACCGATCTTTCTATCAATGAAAACCGCTTAATAGTCCATTGCGTGGTTTAGAAAGAGAAAGCGGAGCCACAGAAGACAGGAAAAAGGCGACTACTATAATATCATCATCATCATCATCATAATCAGCCCGTGTTAGTCCACTGCTGGACATAGGCCTCTCCCAAAGCACGCCACTGAGCACGATCTTCGGCTCTTCTGATTCAACTGCTGCCAGCCACCTTACGTATGTCGTCGCACCACCTATCCGGAGGGCGCCCTACACTACGTTTGCCGAGTCGCGGTCTCCACTCTAGAACACGTCTGCCCCAGCGGTTGTCGGTCCTGCGGCTAATATGACCAGCCCATTGCCACTACAGCTTGGTAATTCTTTGAGCTATGTCGGTCACTGGTTCTCTGGCGAATGATTCCGTTCCGGATTCGATCCCTTAGAGTAATACCGAGCATAGCACACTATAATATAATATACCTATAGTAAAGTCGCCGTTTTCCTGTCTTCTATAGCTTCATATTAACGTAAAATACGTTATGATAAGAAGACAGATGTCTGTATCTCATACTGGCTAAGGCTAGATTATGATAGCACAAAACTTACTTCGCTCAATGCTTCCATGTAAACCGAAGTCCAATCTGCGAGCCACTTCCAAAATTGATCCTGTTAACCAAACAGATGTAAATGTTACTTTAATATTTAATTTATATATGCTTGCACACTACACGACCTCCGTGGTCGGGTGGTTAGGACGCCGGTTCTGGCGACGCGCCATCTCTTAGGTCCCAGGTTCAATTCTAATTTAGAAAAAAACTGTTTTCTAAATTGATTTCCGGTCTGGGTGTTTTCTATGTTTATACGTTTACTAGGTATGTAGACAAGTTTCAAAAGAAGCTTAATAACTAGGACAAGATAATTAGTGATATTATGAACCGCAAACAATCGGTGTCCGATTTTTTTTCGAAAATAATGGAACATTAATAATTAGTATCGAATTTCTGTTTTTTTTTAAATGTGAAAAGCAGAGCGGGCGGGTCACCTGATGGAAAGTAATCACCGCCGCCCATGGACACCCGCAACACCAGAGGAGGCGTAGATGCGTTGGCAAACTTGAGAATGGAGTAGGATCTTTGAGAAAGGAGTAGAAATTGTGAGAGGGGGACTTTACCGAAGACTTGCCAGAAATCAGCCTAGGCGAAATTGAGATGGCTCTTGGACAGCTTAAAAACGGAAAAGCCCCTGGTGAAGACGGTGTTACATCTGAGCTCCTGAAAGCAGGAGGTAAACCTGTGTTAAAGGTGCTCCAATACATTTTTAACACCGTTCTCTTTGATGGGAGAACTCCGGAGGCGTGGAGTAGGAGTGTCGTCGTGTTACTCTTCAAAAAAGGAGACAAGACCCTACTGAAGAACTATCGACCCATTTCGCTCCCGAGCCACGTCTACAGGCTGTTTTCAAGATTCATCACAAACCGTCTTGCTCGAAGACTCGACGAATTTCAGCCCCCGGAGCAGGCCGGCTTTCTAGGAGGATACGGCACCATAGATACATTTTGACAGTGCGGCAGATTATACAGAAGGCCGAAGAGTATAATCGGCCCCTGTGCCTTGCATTTGTAGACTATGAGAAGGCATTTAACTCTATCGAGACCTGGACTGTTCTTAAATCCCTGCAACGATGCCAAGTCGATTGGCAATATATCCAAGTGTTGAGGTTTCTCTACAATGCCGCTACCATGGCCGTCCAAGTATAGAACCAGCAGACAAAGCATATCCACTTACATCGAGGTGTGAGACGGGGGATGTGATAACCCCAAAATTATTCACAAATGCCTTAGAGGATATGTTCAAAAACGCTGGACTGGAAAGGACGTGGCATCAACATCAACGGCGAATACATCTGACACATGCGATTTGCAGATGACATCGTCATCATGGCCGAAACGTTGCAGGAGTTACAACAGATGCTGGTAGGCTACTCTTGAAACAGAATTGCATTAATCAATTTCCAATCACAAATCTAAAAAATGTCAAATGGCACTTTTGCAAGCGACAATAGCGCCACATTGGAATTAAATTGCGTGGAAATTGATTGAACAAAATTATTATCGAGATGGCGTTCCGGAATTATCTTTACTTATCCCAATATCGATACATATTAATCGCATTGGAATTGTATTAAGATTGAGTTTGCGTTCGAGAGTAACCCCCCTGAACGGCCTAGCTGATTCTTCTCGACGCATCGGTCTCCGGATGAACTTGGACAAAACCAAGGTTATGTTCAACGAACATGTCATCCCGGAACCGATTGAAATACAAGGCGGTGCTCTCGAGGTTGTTAAGGATATGTCTACGTGTTCTTGAAGAGGCCTTTGTCCAGCAGTGGACAAGTATAGGCTGATGATGATGGGGTAGGGGGGATATTTCCCCCCTACAGTAACGAGTACCTTTGTTTCACGCTGATATTCCGTGAGAGGGTCGTATTACGCCGGGCCCAATTCGTGCTGCAACGCAGCGCACAGTGGGACGATTTTATGGGAAAAACGGCAAAACCTATAACTTCCAAAGTATAATTCTAGGTTCGTTACTTTTTTTTGTGTTATCTTTTAATACACTAAACATTCATTATTATTGATCTAAAACAGGATTATATTAAATTTAAAATAAATTATGCATGTTTTACCTTTTTAGTTGCCACAAATAAAAAAAATGCACTTTCACCCATAGTAACGCACAAATAATAATAATATGTGAAATCACTCATCTGAAATTTTAGAATCTGAGCTCAGGTCGAAGTGGGTTGGTAAGCCTAAGGAAAGTCGCAAAGATGCCTAAGGAAGAGGCAAAGAAGACTCTGATGACTCTGAGCTCAGTAAATATTCTTTAATGTCATCATCGCTGTCAAAATACTTATTTGTGGTGATGTATATTATGTTAGTTTCGAACTGGTCCCTATTTTTTATTATTAGAAGTGGCTCTGAAAAATGCAAATAACGGCTAAGTTTGCAAGTTGTTGCAAAAAAAGTTAACGAATAATCAAAGTACAGATATAGATTGATATAACAAAACAAAAATCCCAGAGAGGGTTTTTGAGGTATTTTAGTAAACCGTCGATATATCTTGACAATCGAATTAATTTTGAATATTAATTTATGTTACCCTTTAAAGTTCTTAAAATACACTAATATATCCAAATTAAAATCACTTACGGTCGGTTGTACTCTACATGACAATATTTGAATGAAAAATCAAACCCATATACAATAAATAAGCCGTAATAAATTAATAATGCAACGTACTTTTCAATTAAAATAATAGCAGGTTGTTTACGTGTCACAGTTCACAAAGCAATAACTCATTATGGGCGTTGACGAATACGATATTATTTTGATGTTTATGAAAGATAGACATCTAAGAATACTTACATGTGTTTGAATACTACCCTCGTCTATTTCAATAATTTAGGTTTTGGGTATGGGTCGTCCCATTGTGCAGCGTGCCTCTAGCCTCAGAAAAAACGTCTAGTCTGTCTGATCCGACGCATGGGCATAAAGCAAAATAATAAATCACTTACATTTTGAATTAATTCCTTCATGATGTCGTCTTTGTGTTCCCGATTGTGCTTGTTATGTTTCCTGGCTCTGCTCTCGATGGGAACCTGAGAAAAGGGAATTTTACGTCATGTTTTATTGATTGTGTTTGGCTAAGCCACCGGTCTTATACCCAGAGAGGACCCTGGTTCGATTCCCAGCGGGGGTACATCTTTGGTTGTAAGTACTTGTACTTGTTTTTGTTAGTAGAAGGGCTTGTTAATAAGTCTGGCTAGCTACCATCATTTTATCTTATGACTGACGTAATAACAACAAGGTTAATAGCGTTCCTATAGTATAGAGATAAGATAGCCAGTTCCTCAGTGGTTGAGGATTCCGGGTGAAGTCCGCTTCCACCTTCGGCCTTATCGTCACTTACCATCAGGTGAGATGAAGGCCAAGCGCTTACCCGTAGGGGATAAAAAAATAGTATAGAGTAAGTATACTCACACTGTCATGCAGTGACGTATCATCTGTTTCATCATTGGTGGTGATCATTCGTGTGCTAGGTTCCCTATGACGATCCTCTTTCTTAATAGGGACTTCGATGTCGTCATCATCCTGCGTTTTAAAATACAAATTATTATTATTTACATTGTAACAACAGACAGAAAGTTTTCTCGAATTCAAAAATATTGCGGAAATCTTTTTTAGTAAAAGCTATTTTTATAATACGAATATACGATTAAACTATTACGAACAATTTAAACGAAAAATAGCTAAATCTGTGAAAAATGCTGTCCGTTTTTAGTATAAGTAGGACTGTGTTTCTGGCATTTACATGCATGTGATCGAAGAATTTAATTCAATATTACTTACATCCTCATCCACAGATTCTATGTTTTCTTCAATACTTTCTTGCTCTGCTTCTATAGTAAGTTCTGCGTGGGATTGCTGAAATCGATTAAAAACTCTTTTAATGGAAATTGGGCACAGGAGACGTGGTATTCACACACTACACACTCATACATACATATAATCACGACTATTATCCCAAAGGGTTAGTCAGAGACTAGGCAATGAGGACAGCAAAACAGCCCTCTACCATAGTCCACTTTTCACCAAATACTTAGCGACTGATTATGTGCTCAGTGTGACAGGTGCGTGAGCCCATCGCCGCTCTGCTATTTATCTGCTATTTATCCATCCATACGATGATGCTTTTGCTGTCCTCATTCCCTTGTCTCTGACTAACCCTTCGTGGATAATAGTTCCGATTATTATGTATGTATGGATGTACTTACATGTGGTCCGCTCTGGTGATGTATCGGTTCGATATTGTGACTGGTTTCATCTCCTTCATGTTCCTAAAAGTTGTAATTATCAATTAAAACGTCACTGACTTGAATACTGAACTGAGTGCTATTTTTATTCCCCATTTGAACGTGAACGTTAACCTCACGTCTGTGTGAGCTGTAATTGCAAGTTAAAAAAGTTCTGGGCTGGAGATACCTGGATGTTTATTTTGGTTTAACAAAAAGCGTGCGTACTGTTGGCGCCACGAGGATAGATTATGGCCTTTTTTGGCGTATAGGGTTTTGGATAAAATGTTTACTAGAAAAAAATCAACCTTTCGAACCCTTTGGATTGCCGGTCCACTGCTCCAGAGCAGAGCAGACCGGCCATCCAAAGGTCGTGGGTTCGAATCCCACTCGAGCTTCCTGAGACTGGTTGATTTTTTTCTAGTAAACATTTTATCCGTTTTCTATATAGCATTGTGAATGCAAAATTTCAATAATAAAGGTATAGGGTTTCCATGTCAATCAAGCTGAATCGATGTTGATCATAGAATAATAACCCAACTAGCAAAACGGTGTGCTATAACAGTCACGGCAACGTTCCTGTTTTACTAAACAGTTCTATAAGAGCGTCGTTATAAGTTGAATAGATGTGGAGTCAACGTGTATTCAACGATGATTTAGGCGCAAATTACTCCACTAATTGGTGCAATAGAAGCAGAGTAACTGTGGAATAAATCGCCTAATTATGGAATAGATGTGATTTAACAGCAAACTTAACACATTTTAGGGCAGTAATAGCATTGTCACGGCAACTACTGCACTATATGATGGAGTTTAAGTTACATGGTTTCCAATATTCCACAAAATAATGCTATAAAGGTTGCCGATGCGCTACAAATCGATATTTTGATGCGATAAAAGCGAATAAAATACTGTTTTTCCAAAAACTTCTGCTTTAATGCAACTGCAACTGAGTGAACAAATAACAATCTCCTCCTTATGTTATTATCCAATAGTAATGGAAGTACTCAACCAAATATGAATTTTGTAGTATGGTTGTACGTGTACAGGTGTAGAAATCTTGCGAAATTAATTTACTGATAAAGTGATATGCCATAATTCACATATATTTATGGGCTCTGCTAAAAACGTTACATTAATAAATAAATATTAAAATAATATATAAATTACACGAATTTGGTGAATAGATTGCTGTTATAGCGCAAAAATTCGATCATGTGTTGAATAACTGCGACGCTGTTCCACCATATTTAATAAATGGAGTTATGTAAAATTTTAAACACTGAAAAAAGACGACAACCTCAGGTGGGAATCGAACCACGCACCTTTCACATTCCGGGCGGCTGCCTTAACCACTTGGCTACCGAGGTCTGAGAATGGAGTTATTTTAGGGTTCCTGATTCAAAGTCGGTAACAAAACTTGAATGGTTAGATATAACTATAGATGTAAAGCTGGTTACTAACATTTCTAGCCTGGCGGCTAGAAACGGCTTATTTGGCTTGTTATCATTTCTATCGTTTTTAGCGGCTGAAAACGGCTGCTTACATTTTATTGTACAGTTTATATTCACATGACATAGTTTTTGGTTTTGTTGTTTTTCTAATTTATTTACTATAGGATAGGTGCATTTAACATAAATAGACATAAACAGTGAAATTTGCATCCGTATTATGTGCTAAATACTCAAAATTCTCATACAAAATGTGACGCAGCAGTGGAATAGGACTATTTTAATTTATTTGTGAGAGATGTTTTGGAAATACGTATTTATCTATGAAATAAGGTGTGGACAGATACCTAGTAATAGTAAGCATTTAGTTGTATTTCTTCAATGCACCAAAAGCCTGTGAGATTATATTTTACCGCGAGATTCCTGCGTTTGGTTTATAATGATGATTAGATCTAAAGTAAACTAATTTAGCTAACTTTATTCTTATAATTTTCATACACTATCGTATCATATCATATCATAAACACAAACTCTTGTTTCAGTTTCAGTTTCCTGTTCGTCTATAAATTAAATAATGGTGTATTCCGTGTTTATTTAAAAAAAAGCAGAACATAGTAAGTCCTACTTTTAAAAAAAAATAAGAGTTTAAAATTAAAAAATGTAATAAAAATCGTTTTTTTTCGATGTCAAGTCGGGTATCTTCTACCCGGTATCAAGCGGCTGGTTATTCGTTTCTAGCCGCTGGTTTCAGTAACTACCGGCTTACAAGCCGCTGGTTTACAACTATAGATACAACTCTATAATCTGGTAGCCACTGAAATGATTCAAGTTTTTTTTCTTTCTAGATGATTGTTTATAATTATGAATGTGGCATGGCAGGAAACGCATTTTATTTTATTAGAAAGGTGCTACGGATGTAGAGTGGAAACAGATTTGAATACGAGAAAAATACATTTTATTCTAAATCTCTATGTCTTGTTCATTTTCAAAACTCTCTGGGTTTTCAACATTTGAACTGCAATTACAGGAATCTTTAAAAACTCATTATTATTAACTTCTATTGCAAGCAGTGAAGCCTGACAGTCGACTTCTTCACTGTATTCTATCAATTTAATTAATTAAACATGAATTTCAAGATTGTCGTGAACTAATAAATTGTGTACGGAACCACTATCTTCAGAGTGGTTAAGAAAATATCCTCACATTAGAGCTCTAAAGGTCACTCAAAATCTGTTATTGCATCTTGTACTGAATAAATGTGATATAATGGCATTGAAAACAATTCTGGTTCAATAGCTGTAATCTAAAAGCTATTATTGGACTAGTCGATATATAACGCTGTATCAGTAATCATGACGCTTTTTAATAAACGGGTAGCAACTATTCAGCAAATTAGCTCCGATAACGGAACGTTTAGTAGTGGCTGTATAGTTGCGACGTACACAGACAAATAGCTAATTCAATGCTCTTATAGCGCTACTATAACAAATTCGTGTTAAATAAACGAGTAATAGACACTATTACACGATTGTCGAATAGTTGCGGTATAAGTACGTAGAATAAACGTTTATACGTCATAATTATAGCGCACAATAGGGAAAATAGCTAAAAAGTCACACGAACGCATCTTTAGCACAATATGGTCACTCGGTAGCCATTATTCAACATTTATTCGATCTTTAGTGGAGTAACTGATCGCTTATTCCACTATTTTGCTAGTTGGGAATGCTTTAGTTATTATTCTGAGATGTCATGTATTGGGGTGACTGCTCAGAACAATAACTGAATATTGTTCTGAGTGTGACTGACGGAAATTGAATATCGAATTTAGATATTTTGATTTTTACGTCATGCAACCTCCAGTCACGCGATTTTTGTTTCGTACAGCCCCGCGACAGCAGCGCTTCAGAATCGCGCTGCAGTCGCGTGACTAAAACGCCTAAGTATATTATTATTTGACGACCTCCTTGGTCGAGTGGTTTGTACACCGGTTTTCATGGTGTCGCCATCTCTGAGGTCCCGGGTTCGATCTCCGGTCGGGTCAATTTAGAGAAATACTTTTTTTCTAAATTGATTTCGGGTCTGGGTGTTTTTTCTATGTTTATGTATATTTATCCGTTATCTTACCATATAAACGAGTTTCACAAGAATACTCATCTTGGTCTAGATAATTGGTGTGAGCGTAAACAAAATTAAGCGCTCTTTTGTCCGCGACTTGACTTCTTACTGTTACTTACCTCGACATTATAATAGATTCCTGGATTCGACCACATATCCTGAAACACATAAATAATTAACTTTACATATATAAAACATATATGTATACATAACATACACTGGCCTGCAAAAATAAGTATCACACTTTTAAAATTGCAATAATTTACTATTACTATTATCCCCTAAGGGTTAGTCCGAGATTAGGCAATGAGGACCGCAGAAGCAGTCCACTGCCATAACACAGAATAATATACAAGGCCCTATTCCACTGTTCACCAAATAGCGACTGCACGTGTGCTCAGCGTGACAGGTGGTGAGCCCATCGCCGCTCTATGCTGTTGGATGTATGTGCAGACTTTACTCCGTTAGTCGCCTTTTACGACACCCAAGGGAAGATAGGGGGTGGTAGTAGGTATTTTAAATAAATGATTACCTTTTAATTATTGTTTACAGTCAACCCATCAACCCCGCATTGGGCCAGCGTGGTATATTGCCGCCCAACCTCCCTATTGCTGTTGGCCATGTGGTAAGACTTAGTCCAGCAGTGGGACGTTTAAAGGCTGATGACGACTATTATTAAAAAAAAATAGTAACAATCCACACACAGCTATGTGCTCATTAAAATAATACTACTTATTACCAAGCCCTTGGGTGTCATAAAAAGGGACTAACGGACTAAACACTGCACATATACATCCAACAGCAAAGAGCGGCGATAAGCTCATCACCATCTATCCCGCTGAGCAATTGGACTTATGCAGTGCGGGCTGCTTCTGCGGTCGTCCCTATTGCCTAGTCTCTTTCCTTTTTGTATAATAGTCGTGAATCTATGTAAGTATGTTCAGTCGAGGAAAAACCATCCGTCCAGATTAATCCGGACAGGTACGGACTTATAGACTCAAGTCCGGAATTTGTCCGACTCTTTCATTTACTGTCCGGATTTTGGAATATTTATTTATTTATTTAATAAAGACACAAAACCGTATAAGAGCAAAAACAAGTTACAATAAATAATTAAGACTTGGTTTACCGTCTAGTACTTAGGTAGGTATTTCTACCTAAGTACTAGACGGTAAACCAAACTTGTGTCTTAATCCTAATATGAGTAACCAAACTACATTATTTATGTAATGTCAAATAGGTAAGTCTTTAATCTTTATAAACTTATCATTTATCTAAAAACAAAATATAAAAAGTAAAATGTTGCCATTTTGTAACTAAAAAGTTCGGACTTTTATCGAAATGTCAGGCTTTTTGTCAGGACTTTTCAAATTTCTCAATGGTAACTGCAGTTATCGTAAATGAGAAGTTAATAAAGATTAAAGAATTACCTATTTAATGTTACATAATATGCGAGGAGCTCAATGCCGCAGCGGCTAGCGCGTTCGGCTTGCGATCTTGCTCGCTAAGCCACTTTCGCAATGCCGGGTCGCTGGATGGATGACCAAATTAAAAACATCTCGAGCTCCGTGCTTCGGAAGGCACGTTAAACCGTTGGTCCCGGTTGTTGTCGTAAGATAGCAGTCGTTAAAACCCACCAACCCGCGTTGGGCCAGCGTGGGTGGGTTATGGTCCAATATCCCCACGTGCTATTGTCCACGTGGGAGGCCTGTGCCCAGCAGTGGGACGTTAATAGGCTGGATGAATATGTAGTTTGGTTACTCATATTCTCAGTAGCGTGCGCGTAGTCGTGTGCAAGCGAATATCGCCGTAGAGTGGACGTCCGGGAACTTCGGTTTACTTAAAAAAATAAATCTCATAAATAACTTCCTCGAATGTACTTATGTACTAACATTCCAAACGTATCCGCCGTCTTCTGTCAGATTCATGCCGTAAGTCTTTGGTTCGCGTGTCTCCGTATCCTCTTCATCAGCCTTTAGGTCCTCGAAGAGTCCACGCACTTTATGCGCAATCTCCTCTGAATCTTCGTCTGAACTGAGCTTTGGATCCTGTAAAATATCAACTATAATTACTACAACAATATTATAACATTTGTGTACCATGCTTTTTATAAATATGTTTGATATAATTTCAAATTTTGTTGCGAACAAATTACAAGTTGAAAATTGTTGGATAAATTCCCCTGAGCAGGATTTGAACCTGCACCCTTCTGACAATCTAGGTCAGGTGATCTTTCAATTAACTACCGTGGACTTATCCAGCCTGCCGAAATTAATCAACACATTTTTACTTTTTTACTTTGAAAGCCGAATGCGCCCATTCAATGTCAATCAATCAGAAGGGTGCAGGTTCAAATCCTGCTCGTGGAAATTTTTTCAACATTTCTCAATTTTAAATGCATTTGTTAATTTATGCTGGATGCAAGCTACATAATAGTGACTTACGTCATGCCCAGCGGCGATCATTATCCGAAGGTACGGTGGTAGACTGTCCAGGTTGAGCTCACTCAATCTCGGAGCTTCGGGGATCTGTGAGTGTGTACCATAAAAAACAGTGTGAAAGGAAGTTTAAAATAAAATGTGAAAATTTGTCACGGGATACGGGGTGTCACGAATTCGCGGGCGGGCTGCGGGCTGCTAGTGTTGTATAAAAACAATATTTACAAAAATAGAAAAAGAATTATGTTTTAAAAATACCACACTAGAATGTTGTTACACTATATAATGAAATATTGAGTGTCACCTGGCTGATTTCACGTTTTTTCCTTTCTTGTGGTGGAGAGGTCGAGGTAAGGTTCTGTGAAAAAATTACAAATCATTACAAAATTATAATACGTAGACAGTGAATTAATAATACATACTTACATCTCCTTAGACAGAGATCTTTATTTTTGACAGTAAAGTTCGTAGTATAGTAAGTGTTATGTTAAAATAATAATAATTGTTTTAAAGTGAATGACAAGCCTTTAGTATTGTTTAAGCTTCGGAGTAAATACAAAGTTTCTGCTAGCTTTACCTGTTCATTGCCCTTGCCATAGTATTTCTCTTTCACCAAATCGAACAGCAGTTTGCGGGTGTGCTTCACCTAACAAAAAAAGAAAAACAAGTAAAGTACAGCCTGTATCTGTCCCACAGCAGGGCAAAGGCCTCCACCATTGCAACCAAGCCATCGCTACAATAGATGGGTGTTGGCTTAAGCACCACGCTTGCCGATGTGGGCTGGTGATCACAAACCCGGGCGCTGTATTAAAAATCGAAAGACACTTTGCCCGACCTGGGAATTGAACCCGGGGGCTCCGGTTATCGAGCCAACCGCTTGACCACTCGGCCACAGAGGCGCGTAGGCGACACATATAAACGAATATGATTAAAGTATGTTTATTATCAACTTCATGAATAACACAGGAAATAATTAATTATAAGTACTTAAATGATTTTGTTGTTATATATTTGGTTTGAGGAACTGTCTAAAAAGCGTGATAGACGTCACCAACGCGCTGCACTTCCTCCAACGTCACCAGCTACCCTATCGGCTAAAAAATATGAACATGGACATGGGCTTCATTTGACATTTGAAGCCCATAATATGCCCATATAAGGACAAAATATGGGCTTCAAATGTCAAATGAAGCTCATGTCCATATCCATATTTTTTAGCCGGTAGACCCGCAGGTAGGTACTCAATTCGTCTGCCAAGTATGCGGCCGTTGCTGTCGCTCCCGTATTGGCCTTAAACCTTACAATTGGACGCTGTTTGAATCATCTTTTATAGTGAGAGGCCTATGATGATGATATAAAGGCAAAGCCTTGTGAATTTAGGTAAAATCTTACCTTATTTTCTATAGGGTTTTCTGTGACTGTTTCAGTTTTCATTACCTAAAAGAAAGTAATTAGAATAAGATTAAGTAAAATGTGCACGGGGCTTAAGAGGCCTATTACATCTCGACTGTGATTTTTGCGTAAAATGGCCAACTTTGGCGTTATGGATCTCAGAAACGAAAATACATTAACAATTATGACTTATTGAATAGTGTAGAATAGCTATTGGAATAGTGCTTAGCGGCCTCGCTTTTTGTAAATATTGCTTAACATTTTAATTAAACCCAAAATTGCAGAGAAAGATTTTCATAAAGTGCGCGAAGGCACTTTTTTGAGCTCATCAATTGAACTACTGTTCTAAACAAGTGAAATAAAAAAATATGATGTTATCTCTTATATAGTCGAATAATGCGTAGCGGCCTCGGAATTTTTAGATATCATTGATTTTTTATAGGAAAAAAATCTTATTCTAAACCAAAAAACTTCGAAAATTGCTATAAATTAACTGTGAATATCTCCTATCTGCGATAATATTATTGAGCAAAATTTATACCAGAGTAACCGTTACTTCATGAGGAATAAAGATTTTATAGTGAATTTATTATTCTATTTCGATAAAAACGATAAATACAACTGCAAAATTACTACAAAATGTGATGCGCCGGCCGTCCGAATTCAACTTATGCTCACATCGCAGAACGGATATTTGTAATATTATGCACAAATTTCTTCCCCTATTTCGATAAAAACTATAAATACAACTGCAAAATTACTACAAAATGCGAAAATAGGCATTTTACGCAAAAATCACATTCGAGATGTAATAGGCCTCTTAACGCAAAAGTGCTAAGTAAATTGCCTCATAGGGGCCGGATTCAATTCCCAGTGTGTTTCATATTTTTCGATACATATCTTTCGATACATATCTTTCGATACATATCTTTCGGGTGAGAGGAAAACCGTGTCGCGTACCTAGCAGTTATGACGTACACGGACGTAGTTCAGCAGAAAGGCCTCAATCCACAATTTGGTCAACAATGAGTTATTATAACCAAAAATAGGGTTCCTTTTTGGTATGTTTATGGCCCAATATTCCTAAACACAAGTAGTTGGTGGTAGCCTGGCTAGCTACCACCATCGTATGTAAAGTCTGGCGCCCTAACAACAATGTTAATAGCATTATTGTGTCTCGACAGTTAAGAGAAGCGCGCTTCCACCTTCCGCCTTATCGTCACTTAGCATCAGGTGGGATGGAAGCCAAGCGCTTACCCGTATTAGATAAAAATCATGACGACTATTATCCTCGAAGGGTTAGTCAGAGACTAGGCAATGCGATGACCGCAAAATGACAGGTGGTGAGCCCATCGCCGCTTTAATTTGCTGTTGGATGTATGTGCAGTCTTTTTTCCGTTAGTCGCCTTTTACGACACCCAAGGGAAGAGAGGAGGTGGTAGTATACTTTCACCGTTACGCGACACGGTATTTATGATTTGATAAAAAAAACCCTTCAATATTGTTCACTAACCGCTCCGCCGTCAATTTCTTCTTTAGCTTCGCTCTCTTTTGATTGTTTGTCCGTCACAACAATATACGTCTGTTGCTCTGGTACCGTCGTGGAAGCGTCACCGTTTTCATCGTCAATCTGTAATATAGAAACTTGTGTAGGTTTCTTGGCGGGAAAGTTAGTTTAGTTTTATTTTCTAAAATTTACAAATTGTCGTGCTTTTAGGATGGATGAAAAAAGAGTTATAAAAAAAGGTGCACGAGGAAGAGGAAGACTCGGCTAACGTATTTGGTTCAGATCGGTCAGAGTACCCGAAACCGACGGTTAGGGTACTCTGAAGAAGTACCGAAGAACGTTATAAGAGTAATGAAGCTAAGGTGGTGTTAAAAATTACGTTCGTGACTGTATAAAGATCGGCTAACTAAAACAATAATACCTAAATTTTTAAAACTTGCCAAAACGGTAAGAAATTTATGAAATAATTATGAAGTCGGCATAAAGGAACCAAACTCAAAGAAACTTGAAAATTCGGCATAAGGGTAATCGTTGTATGATATTTCAGTAAAGTCGACAGACAGGGAAAGTCGGCGCAAGGGTCCTAACTCGTGCCAGGATCGTAGCCGATGGAAATATGTGGTCTCTGCCTACTGGGCGCAAGAAACTGCACAGCCTTACAATGAAGGAACAATATTTCCAAGTAATATATTCTGTCGTTTGAATGAATTGAAAGTAAACTTAAAAATGAATAGATAAAGTTACCTCATCCACGTAGACAATCTCATATTCAGGTACGGGTGTAGAGGTGTCATTTATAGCTTCATCAACGAGTTCCTGGAAACATTATTTAAGTCAATAGGCTAAGGGTATTATGGGTAAATCATTTGAGACAGGGATTTTTATCTAAGTAACAAGCGGCCGCTCGCGGTTTCACCCGCGTGGTTCCCGTTTTCCGTGGGAATATCAAGATAAAAATTATTCTATGTGTTAATGCAAGTTATAAACTATCTGTATGCCGAATTTCATCCAAATCCATTGAGTAGTTTTTACTTTAAAGAGTAACAAACATACATCCATACGTTCCCGCGGGAATATCGGGATAAAAAGTATCCTATGTGTTAATCCAGGTTATAAACTATCTGTATGCCCAATTTTATTCAAATCCATTCAGTAGTTTTTACGTGAAAGAGTAACAAATATCCATACATTCTTACAAACTTTCGCGTTTATAATATTAGTAGGATTAATCTATCTATATGTATAAAAATCAGTTGCCATAAATGTATGTTCGCGCATCCTTCAGAACTGCTGCACCTTTATGGGTAATTTCACTTTTGTTGTCAGGACAAGCTTTGTATGAAAATTTTTTTTGGATGTTCGTCACAGGATATTACTTTATTACTTTCTTTTGGGGTGTTCACGCGGACGAAAACGCGGGCGGGCCGCTAGTAAAAACAAAAACTCTTATACCAAATCAAACCCGGTTAGTGTGGTTACAACACTATGACATTTGACCATGGAGACCAGTGTCTACAAAGAGTTTTACTATTTCAAAATCCATACAGTATTCTTAAGAAAACCGTTCAAATTTCAACAAAATTCATCTATATCTTTACAAAGTCAAAAGTCAAAGTCAAAGTCAAATTATTTATTCAATGTAAACCTTTACAGGCACTTATTAACGTCAATACAAATAATAATAAAAAAAACAGTTAACTAACTTATAATTAAGACTTAACAACTAATCTAACGAGCTTATAGTCTGTGCCAGACAAATGCGCATCGCTACCCCCAGTACCACTGCACGCCGAAACAGAATCGCGTCGAACCGAAATATAAGCCGTGGTCATAGAATTGTGTAAACATACGTATCCTGGTACTGTAACGGTACAGAATGGATGATATCCGTCCGTTAGTAAGGAATGTGTGGGAGTAGCATTAAAATAAATATTAATGCGTAGCACCATTAATATAATAAGCATGAAAAGGGGAATAATAAACTAGTTCAGAATAATGGTCAATGGTCTAGCGCTTTATCTTTAGTTTGAATTTCGCGGAGACGGCTCTGCGCGTCCCTTGCGGCATAGGCGGCGTCTAGCGGAAGTTATTTACGTAAGCTTCGCATAAGGTTGCTAGTTTGACTTCTTTATTTTGAATTTCGCGGGGACTGCTCTGCGCGTCCCTTGCGACATAGGTGGCGTCTAGCGGAAGTCATTTATTTGGGCTTCGCGTAAGGTTGCTAGGTTGACTAGGACCGTATTTTATTTTGAGTTTCGCGGGGACTGCTCTGGGGTCGGCAAAGTGGTTCACCTACGGGCGGACGCCATCTATGGTCGGAATACGGAACTTTTGATAGTTTCCCAAAATATAGGATTATTGGCTTAAGTGGAGGATTATTAAGAGGGAAGTGTTAATAGAAGGCTACATTTAGATATTCAACGATGAAATATTGGCTGTCGGACGAGATTTGGTTAGATTATGGAAAAATTTTAGAATTGCGCGGCGAAAGCGGCTATGAGCGAGCGAGAGGTTGAGAAAAAGACAGAAAGAGAGGTCGGATGATAGCTCCACGTGGCGCGACGCGAAGGCGGGGGGGATCGGGGAAACGGCTAGCGATTGGTTGAAGGGAAGAAAAGTGGGCTCGCGCGGAAAAATCTTAGGCGTGTGGCGCGAAAGTAAGATGCTTAGGAAAAAGGGCGGAAAATTAGCGGGCATTCAGTTTTGGGACGTCAACGGAGCGGTCCAACTTAAGAGTGCGGTACGACTCATACGGGAAAAATAGCGTCCGAGCTTGATAGTGCGCTAAGTGATATTCGAGCTGCGATATTAATTAAGATTTGTGAAATTGAAAGTTATTAATATAGTAAACTATTGCGATCGCAACTCGAATCCGTTAACAGAATGAAGTATTCTGGGGTACATCGGCGGAAACGAGTCACGGTGACAACAAAACCCTATGTACCTTTCAACAGACTTCGGTCTGGATGATCTTTGATTGTATTTAATAAGATCGGCGTTTTACACTATTACGCTAAACAATACACTATCTTCGACGGAGTAATGGGGGAGAGACAGTTGTCTCCCTAGTGAAAGTTGAAGATAGGTCAGACACCATTTAGCTGGAGGTAGACCCGTATGACCCAGTCCAATCTCGAGTCTATCTCCATACATACAGTGTAGTGATAGGAAAATAACACACTGAGTATACTGGCTCGACTGATAGAACATTTAGGAGTTAGTTGCTTTCAGGGGCAATGCGACTCTCACCACACACCACGAATTTAAATTAAATGAGGCTTGGCCTAGTTTGCAAGGTACACAAGAGGGACTGTTAGTTCGACAAAATATAGGCATTTTCAAGTGAGGAAAGTTGTAGGAATCTATAGGTAGGCGGATATATATATGGTTAGTTATTAATTCAGACTAATAAGGCAGGGATAATTAAGTTACGGCGCTAAATAAAATTATGATGAAGTGATGTGGGTCCTAGCTAGGCAAGTAATCTGTTACCGCAGGCCGGTAAAATTCTAATTGTTTTCCTAAAGTTGTTACCAATTAATTATTCATTTTAAATAATTAACAGAAGTATGATAATATCGTACCATCATTACTTTGGAGTACCTAAAAGTCTAGACTGGTTTTCTATTACAAGAAAAATACTAAAAAGTTATAGCAAATAAGCTTAGTCGTACTGTGATGTTTGATTTCTAACACTGATATGACCAAACAGGCATTTGTTAGCTTTCCCTGGGATGCAATACGATCTCACATGGCTATACTCTTCAAAGTATGGAAAATTTTACATCCGATACCTTAGCAAAAATAAGCTGATACAAACTGAACAACTAAAACCAGTTTAGAACCTAGGATAAGTCGTTGAAAGAAGACATTGCAAGCTATGAGCTTCTAATAATCTGAAACATAGAAATAATTGATTGATAACAACCAGCTAATTAGCCTGACAATGGTCTACTAATACCATTTGAATAGACCTCTTAAGATATGTAAGTACTTACTTCTAATAATATGAAACATAGAAATATTTGATGGGAACAATCTAATCAATCAGACTAATACCTAGTACAGTCTAATTTATACTTATTAAAGTGAGTAAAAGATAACTTCTAAATGTAATTTATTTAATGATTAACAGTGATAATTAACTACCTACTAAAGGTATACTAACTATGATTTAGTAGTCTATCAAATTAACCACTCAGTCTGAGAGACAGAGGGTGTAAGTTAATGGAAAAATAATTAACTACATTCACTCCCTAAAAGTCAGGGATGTTGAATAAATTAGGCATCTTTCAATAAACTTGAGATGTATTTATACTTTATAAGATCTGTATAATGAACACTAAGAGTAATCCAAAGTAATTTACTTCAAATGATAGTATTCTATTTCAGTTCACTTCCTAAAGTCAAGGATATTGAATGAATTAAACATCCTTTAATAAACTTAAGATGTGATAATCTGCCAATGCAGCCAATCCAATGTAGTTATATTGGAGCTTTACAGGACTTGTATAATAAATACTAAGAATAAATAAAAGTAGTTTTACCTGTATTAATAGCATTCTACTTTAGCCACCGCCTGAGTTGGCGTTTTATTAAATTATCCACCCTTTACGGAACTGAATATAAGTTATTGCATTGAATAATTAAGTTCTTAATGTGAAAAGGATATTTGGATGATAGCAAGCCTTGAGATAAACTCTATTGATTTATGTGGAATAATAAGAATTTAAATTGCTAACACATAGTGCATAATGTAAAATGAAATTAAATTTGAGGAGAGATGTAAATTCTCAGTTAAAGAATTAAAGGCACAAGCTAATAATTAAAGTTAAAGCCAATGTGTCGGAACTGTAATTAAACCATGAGATGTACAGTACGCTATGGAGCGGTGGTGGGGCTCATAAATTGCACCAGGCTTCTTATGTATCATGCTACTGATAATAAATAATAATACCTACAAGCTAAGCTATCATCTGATTACCTTTGAGTGGTTACAAATCTTCCCCGCAGCTGCAGTGAAGGATTTAGGTCACAGTTCAGACGGAGTCATTGCTAGGCTACACATATTTATGTTATGATTTATAGACTGGTAGGTAATTAGGTCAGGAGAAAATAATTTAACACAGGGATAAGCCAATTACTAAACTTTCACGAAAGAACTTGAGTTACTTAAATGCGGTTAACAACGGAGGGTTCACTAGACGATCTGGCCAAAATAGTAGTTATTATAATATTACATTGCTTGACTGAAATTCACTGCAAATAGAATTAAGCTATGCTAAGGTTCCATCTTCATACAAACGCTACACACTCTACAAAACTCCAGACACAACCATTAGATTGTAGATAAATTAGGTTAATTAGTTTTAAGAATTAGATAATAATTTAAGTTAAGGTAAAGCGGCGAGGATGTGTGTATGTATTATAAGCTAGCTAGGCATATAGGTGTGAAAGGCATTAGATTTAGGTTTAGATTAGGTATAGAGAATTTAGATTTAGGTGTAGCAATTTAATGTTGTGGGGAGGTTACAATTTGGTAAGCCATGACCAGGATCAGAAAGTTAAGTTATAAATTATCATTAATATAGTTGTATTGGATTTCAGTCAAGCGGTAATACTTTAATTTAGAAGTGGGATTTTTTCCCACAAATTGTTGTCGTGTTGCGATGCGTGAGTTTAGAATTGGCTTAATAGGGAATAATTCAATGAAGATTAATTAATTCAGAGATATTGAAGAATTATAATTTGACACTTTTCACAATAAACGTTGTTATCTTCTAAAGTTGATTCATACACTTTGTATTACGGGCTCTTGATAGTGGGTGAATTATAATTTGACACTTTTCACAATAAACGTTGTTATCTTCTAAAGTTGATTCATACACTTTGTATTACGGGTTCGACCAATATTGTAGACAGTCGCAATGAGAGCTGGAGCTAAATTTTGTTGTACGAAATCTGTAACAAAAAGATTCTCAGGTTAGGTTAAAGGTCAAAGGAGATAAAACTATAAAACAATAATGTAATGAGTATTATTTGAAATACAATACCTTTCAGTTATTATCTTTTCCTTCTTTATTTAATGGTGGATTTCGCCAGCATCAGGTACCGTGCGGCTGTTAGACGTTGTTGTTTTCCCAAAGTATCATAAGTGCACGAAGTACATAGATATAGTTATTATCCGGGGGTCTGGAGTATTAAATTTTAAAATTGTTGAGTTATCTGTGAATACTGAAACCTTTAGTAATTGTTTCCTTGAATACTGAAACCAGGTATCCAATTTTTGTTGTTGACGTTAGGAGCTATGGTAACTGTAGTTTTGTTTCTATTCCTGGTGATAG
This sequence comes from Scoparia ambigualis, assembly GCA_963921215.1. NCBI lineage: Eukaryota > Metazoa > Arthropoda > Insecta > Lepidoptera > Crambidae > Scoparia > Scoparia ambigualis. The sequence goes on along the minus strand of OY992515.1, from coordinate 30,695,094 downwards.
ATTTCATATAGGCATAGGCAACTGGTTCATACAGCCTTGTGTTGAGTTATTTTTAGGATCGTAAAAAGTCGATAGGGTGACATAGTTCAACATTTATTGATTTAGAAGATTTGTAGAATAGGCGGCGGTTTAATTATTATTGCTGTCGGATGGAAAGGCAAGGGGGCGAGATTGGACAGAATTAACCAACTAAGTTATTGCAGGATTCAATTTATATTATAGGACGGCGATATGCTGTACAATATTATAAAGTTATGACGCTAACAGCATAATATAAAACTAATAATAATTATATTTTGACTAATAATCGTTGAGCGATTGCGGTTTTTAGTTGATGTGCTATTCTACGTATTATAATTTATTTTGTTGGTTATGTTAGAAAAAATATAATAATGTACTTGAGTCTCACGTCTGAAATCCATAGAGTAGTTTTAGGCTAGTCAGGGACTATTAAATCATTTGTCTATGGTTGGACCATAGAGACCAATGATTTAGCGACACCATAAACAATCTAGAATTAGGAATGATTATAAAACATGAAGTCATAAAACCAATCGGAGAGGAAACTTCCTTATCGCGTAATCATGTGATTTTGTAATAGCAAGCGGAATCACCTGTTATTTTCCATACCTGTTATTTTTAATACCTGCGATTTTTACATTGAAAGAGATTTTCCTAATATTTATCACGTAGTAGATTGGAATGCAATGACATTGTGGTGGAATTATTATTATGTGACATGTAGATGGGGACAATTGCTCTGCACAAGGAAAATGCCGCTTCATTTAGTTAGTTCGCTAAAATCCTAGGAAAAGTAACATAAAATAGTATTACGGTTCAAAATACACGCGTTGATGAGGAATCGCGATTATAAGTAATAACAAGTAGCAGGGATGTCATGTAGGGGATAGAATCATATGACTATTCATTGCTAGTAGGAATTTTGGGTTAAAAGCAACGTAGTTTGGGATGCATAATATAAACGGATAAATACGTCTAGTAGGCGATAAAAGTCGTTACCGTCTGGAAACAACTATCTAATATCTACTCTGTTGTGGGGAGGTTACCTATTAGCGAGGCTAGATGGCGTTGGATTACCAATAAAATATTTTATTTTGGATGATGGTAAAAGGGTGCGGTCTAATAATAATATGTATAATTGAAATACTCTTGCAGCGTTGTGAGTAGTCGTTACCGGTAATCGTCGCTTCTTACCGTATAGTTGAAATCGTGTTAAATAGTTAATTATGAAGGTTTATAAAGGATTATTATTAGCTTAAGATGAGGTTAATGTACGCAGAGGTAAAGCTCGCTGGGCATAGCTTACTATACCTACTTAACTAATATTATCAGTTGTGAGTTACCTAGAAATATCTAAGTCGGGAGAGCGGTGAAAAGAAAAGACCTTACTACATGACTAATTAGTTAGGATAGGTAGAGATAGATAAATCATTAAATTCACTGGGTTGGATTAGCCTATTAAGAAGAGTATCTTGCACAATTGTCTATCTCCGTTGAACGATTAAGATGTTGAAAAAAAAAAAAAATGATATTACTAGTTAAGTGTTGTGTGAGAAAGTGTAGGAAGTATACTAGTGGTAGCATAGCACAGAATAGGGAGTAGTGAGTTTATTCTACTACAATATATTATATATATTTTATAAATCACATCCAATCAGTACTTGTTACAATACTCAATTACAGTACACAAAGCAAAACATAATCACCCATTTTACAGACAAAAACATTGAATCGGATGCTTGACCGCGTCTACATAAGCCAGCAGCTTTGCTTGTGGGTAAATCGAAAGAGGCACTTGTATAAGAGGCTGGTACTGACTAATCGGGTAGTGCCGAAGGAGAATATTCTGACGCGTATCCCAGACGCTAGCTTTGGTTAGTTGATGGTTCTTCTAGGGCAACCCTGCCGACTTACTAGGGATCATTGACTAGTCGAAGTTTGATTCTACACACACACGACATTAATCTATTATATTTATAAGTACATTAGAACCTGCACTTGGTTATATTTAATTATTGGTTTTATATAAATATATTTGGGCGGAGATACTCTTGTGGGTGAGAAAGTGTAGGAGGTATACTAGTGGTAGTATAGCATAGGATAGGGTGTAGTGAGTTTATTCTACGACAAAATATTATATATATTTTATAAATCACATCCAATCAGTACTTGTTACAATACTCAATTACAGTACACAAAGCAAAACATAATCACCCATTTTACAGACAAAAACATTGAATCGGATGCTTGACCGCGTCTACATAAGCCAGCAGCTTTGCTTGTGGGTAAATCGAAAGAGGCACTTGTATAAGAGGCTGGTACTGACTAATCGGGTAGTGCCGAAGGAGAATATTCTGACGCGTATCCCAGACGCTAGCTTTGGTTAGTTGATGGTTCTTCTAGGGCAACCCTGCCGACTTACTAGGGATCATTGACTAGTCGAAGTTTGATTCTATACACACACAACACTAAAATATTATATTTATAATTATCTTAGAGCCGGCATTTAATTATATTTAAGGAACGATAGAAATTATGCATGCTAAAGAGATGTTAGTAGGAATACGATAGGCAAATTAGTAGAGAGAAAAAAAATTACTTCTCGAAGATATCTAAGATTGACGGATGATGGATAATTGTGGAAGGTGGATATTAATTGAGCTTGGGAGCAAAATAGGGGTCGAAAGAAAAATATAATAGTAAAGAAAGAATATAAATCGAAAGAAAAAAATAATAGTAGAAAAAAGAAATAGTTGATGGCTTGAAGTCGAGATTTAACGGCAAAATTAACGAGTTATAGCACTGTTATGCTATAGGGATAACAATAGCGTATGTTATCACATCAATTATAAAGGCGAGTTGCGGGCGTATGTTATCACATCAATTATAAAGGCGAGTTGCGGGCGGATGTCATGTCATAATCAATAGTTAACTCGTTTTATTATTTTAAAAGTTAACGCAAGCTACTTATAAAACAGTGATCGATTTTATATACCACAATTTTAAGTTGTAGGATAAATTTAAACTCATAGTCCGCAGAAACATTCAAGCCGGAAATAAAGCGATGATATTGCGAGCTGAGAATAAATTTCTTAGTGTAAAATTTATTAATAAGTAAATCCCTGATATTGCGTTATCGAGATTACAATACAAAATCAACTATCCCAATTCGAATCATACAAAGTAATTATTTAGATGTTATCTCGCGTCGACAGGTACCAAATTTAATTTAGATGGGTAAAGAAATTAGAACTGAAATGGGTTTCGGATGTGTGACGTTCTTAGGATACGTACTGTTTAGTAGCATAATTTAAATTTAATAAAATCGGCCGAATTAGACATAATTCGTTTTGCGGATATATATATTTAATCGAGATTATTGTGGAGGTAGCCATAGTTCAAAGTTTACTAAACCCGACCTAGAGTCATAGCCTATCTTTATATGTCAGAAGAAAATAATAAATTTATAAGTAGTATATTTTAAAGTCAATAGTAAATTTATTTTCCCGAGGTGCGACCTGAAACCTAGTTCGCACTAGGCCATTCAAATACTTTACCCGGTAATGTTGATTATAATAAATAAAGATGTTCGGGATTTATAATAATATTCTAATACTGCTATATTAAAATTGTTATTATGAAATTAAATAAGTTTGCTTAACAATTGGCAAATAATTATTAACTCAAGAATTTGTTTAGTACAAAGTAAATGTCTACAGGTTTAGAAATGATAGGACGAACGAAACGCGGTTTTGACTTGTGGGAAGGTCAGCGCAGACTGTCACAGCGGAATGATCTTGTTGGTTATTGATTAGAATTGCTAGAATTCTTAAATAATCTAGATTATTGGCATCTAATATGTACGTGATGAAATTGTAGATGATTAAAATTAGTGCTAAGGTAGGTTATTGTCGAAGTTATGGCACAACCTTAAAATTGTTAGTTAATGTGAACTGCATGTTGCATCTAGATTGTTTTATACAAACTAATTAATTGACAGTTTTCACATATGTAGGCCGGGACATTGAGTTGATGAAATAGTGTTATCAAAATCATTCATCACGGAAAGATAAAGATATTTTATTTGCAAGTGTGAATACAAAAGTTTACTTCGGTTAGTATTATTCTGTTCTATACTAGTTTTGTGGTAGCGTTTTACCTAGGGTTGTTCTAAATTATAAGTAATTAAATATTAATTGTCTGTTGCTGTCTTCTACGTTAGAGAAGGAACGGAGAAAGATAAGGGGGACTCATATTGTTATAGTCAGCTGTATGATAGATAATCCTCCTAGTAAATATTTCTTGTGATTGCGGTAGCAACATAGAGTGTTTATAGGATGTTTTGTTCATTAACTAATTATCTTCACCGCAGCTGTGGATAGGGATGGCTAAAGTATGTGAACAGGGGTGGAGAAGATAGGTCATTATAAATTAAAATAAATACTTGATTTGCAATATGCCTGACTAAATAGTGCGAAGAGATGGAGTAACTATGTTAGAGAAATTCTCTATTGCATAATATTCGAACTTTTGACATTTTCAATTGTAACTTTAGAATTTTGATTAGAGTATTTAACTAAGCGGGTCCAACGAAGAAGGCATGCTGAGAGCGAGGTCTTTGGTCGTCTATGCACACAATAAAATTATAGATGACACAAGGGAGCATTCTTAATTGGCACTGTTAAATTAGTAAAAGTAGCTTGTTTAGGGTGTTCGAATATTTTTAGTCGCACTGGGCACAAATAAAACTTAGTTAAGCGTGTAGGGTTTATTTTAATTTACCTGGTGAAGTAATTGAATCGAAGTTTCGGAACTGTGCTGTAGAAGTGGGAATTACTCAGCACACAATAAAATTAAGTGGTTTCCATTTAGCTTCATTTCCTAAACTAGCCTTTCTTAAAGTTGCGGAAATTCTGCTGTAAGGTGGTTCCTTTGGGGGCGTCTTGTGAAGTCTAAATCAGGACAATTATACTTGACTAACCTATAGAGAGATAATGTCTTAGGCTGCAGAAACAGAGGCCATTGATGGCATTTCATTTTGGCGTGGTCAGGGGATCTCGTGTTGCTGGGGAATTTTACCATCTGGACGGAAGGCTGAAAAGTAAAGTAGAATGCATAATGAGTAACCAATTAGAGTTACAAACATTCGGGAGATTACCATCTTAATAATGTGTCTTGTGCGAGTATAAAATTAAAAACATCTAATTAAAAAAAAAAAAAGAAAAAAAGAAACTAGCACTATTGAATCACGCAGTTTGGAATTCAGTAAATACGAGAAAGAACTCACGATATTAATTACCATGAATACTAAAACTAAGTGTCACCTTCAGTGGCTCATTATTTACCGATTTGATCGTTATTAGTTATATAAAAGGTAGGAAGTTAAGTAGAGTTGTGGGGGCGGATAAGATAGTTACCGGTCTGTTTATTTTAATAGGAAAATGATATTTTTCAAAGGTATAGGAAAGTAAGGGGATATTGACGTATTATATTTTAGCAAATGAGATTAAATGTTGTCTTTCATACATAGTAATAACTAGGGATGAGACATAGTTATTAGATAGGTTTTGGGATAAATATTTGCTTATACGCATAAGCTCAGTACTTGTCAATTAGTATACAATGTCCAACGCGTACCGGGGTATTAACAAGTACTTATCGATGACGCATACATTGACAGTTAGACAGATATACATAGCACACAAACTTCTAATAGATCTGAACTACGGGGTATCTAGTTCAAAACTCAAGGACGTGTTTCGAGATGCGTACCACCTTAGAGTGAGGGAGTTTATCCATAAGTATTTACGATCGACAACCTTATTGTAAGGCGTTAAGACCTTTATTTGTATGCACGGTATCACTGCGTACCGCACGGAAGCGAGTCTAGTATTCTATCTCGGTTAATTGCAGGATTAAACATTAGATGTATCTCATCTAAAATAAAGTTATAACTCTTGGGCGATGATGGTATGCCTACTGGTTTTGGTTGATATGGGGGTTTGGTTAAGATTTCTTATCCGCGGAGAGGAAAATAGGTTTCGGTTGAAAGAAGTAGCTAATTAGGGATTGTGGAGGACGCGGGTTCGATCCCTGCCTGAGGTAGACAATTGTTCCGACGTTTCGTTATCTTAGGTAATTATATAAGTTAAGATGAGATTGGTAGCGTTGAAGTATGAAGGAAAGTTTTAATTCAAATTATTAATTATTATTCATTAACCTAGTTGGAACTAAAAGACCATGACGGCGAAGTGGTTGATGCTTCACCCACGAAAGATCCCAGGTTCGATCCCTAGGTTGCAACATTTAGATGCGAAACAAGTTGTAAGAAAAGACGTAAGTTAAAAGAAGGCCATGATGACAGATGTACTTGAAATTATTCTAGGAAAATAATTTAAAGAATAGAATAATTGAATGGTTCGGAAGATGTTATAAACTTACGTCGGAATCGTCATAGAGTTGAAGAGTTTTCGCTAGGGGGCGTTAGTAGACAGCGCAAGAGACTGTTATATTGATCTAAATTATAGTAAGATTTGTTGTTATGATGGTAAACAAAAGGCAAATCATTATTCGGCGGTTGTGTATGATTAGAGACATGGTAGATGTCTAAGTTATTGGGAAATATTTACCGAGACTAAGTTTACTGGGATTTCGTTTCGAACACGAGAACTGGGTATGCGATTATGATTTTGTGTCAGTTGAATAGAATGAGGGGTGTGGGCTATTTTGCAATAAGAAAGCTTATGGAGGAAGGAGTCATTAGGGATTTGGGGAGGAACTATAAATAGTAGGAATATCTTTGAGGGCTAGGATGACAATGAGGTTGGCAAGGAAGGACGTGCTATTTTGTACTTAATTAAGTACAGGGTTTAGATATAATTCGCCGCAGATAAGAGTGGTACTTTATCTGCTTAAATTCTATCGGGGGCGGCTGTAACGGTACAGAATGAATGATATCCGTCCGTTAGTAAGGAATGTGTGGGAGTAGCATTAAAATAAATATTAATGCGTAGCACCATTAATATAATAAGCATGAAAAGGGGAATAATAAACTAGTTCAGAATAATGGTCAATGGTCTAGCGCTTTATCTTTAGTTTGAATTTCGCGGAGACGGCTCTGCGCGTCCCTTGCGGCATAGGCGGCGTCTAGCGGAAGTTATTTACGTAAGCTTCGCATAAGGTTGCTAGTTTGACTTCTTTATTTTGAATTTCGCGGGGACTGCTCTGCGCGTCCCTTGCGACATAGGTGGCGTCTAGCGGAAGTCATTTATTTGGGCTTCGCGTAAGGTTGCTAGGTTGACTAGGACCGTATTTTATTTTGAGTTTCGCGGGGACTGCTCTGGGGTCGGCAAAGTGGTTCACCTACGGGCGGACGCCATCTATGGTCGGAATACGGAACTTTTGATAGTTTCCCAAAATATAGGATTATTGGCTTAAGTGGAGGATTATTAAGAGGGAAGTGTTAATAGAAGGCTACATTTAGATATTCAACGATGAAATATTGGCTGTCGGACGAGATTTGGTTAGATTATGGAAAAATTTTAGAATTGCGCGGCGAAAGCGGCTATGAGCGAGCGAGAGGTTGAGAAAAAGACAGAAAGAGAGGTCGGATGATAGCTCCACGTGGCGCGACGCGAAGGCGGGGGGGATCGGGGAAACGGCTAGCGATTGGTTGAAGGGAAGAAAAGTGGGCTCGCGCGGAAAAATCTTAGGCGTGTGGCGCGAAAGTAAGATGCTTAGGAAAAAGGGCGGAAAATTAGCGGGCATTCAGTTTTGGGACGTCAACGGAGCGGTCCAACTTAAGAGTGCGGTACGACTCATACGGGAAAAATAGCGTCCGAGCTTGATAGTGCGCTAAGTGATATTCGAGCTGCGATATTAATTAAGATTTGTGAAATTGAAAGTTATTAATATAGTAAACTATTGCGATCGCAACTCGAATCCGTTAACAGAATGAAGTATTCTGGGGTACATCGGCGGAAACGAGTCACGGTGACAACAAAACCCTATGTACCTTTCAACAGACTTCGGTCTGGATGATCTTTGATTGTATTTAATAAGATCGGCGTTTTACACTATTACGCTAAACAATACACTATCTTCGACGGAGTAATGGGGGAGAGACAGTTGTCTCCCTAGTGAAAGTTGAAGATAGGTCAGACACCATTTAGCTGGAGGTAGACCCGTATGACCCAGTCCAATCTCGAGTCTATCTCCATACATACAGTGTAGTGATAGGAAAATAACACACTGAGTATACTGGCTCGACTGATAGAACATTTAGGAGTTAGTTGCTTTCAGGGGCAATGCGACTCTCACCACACACCACGAATTTAAATTAAATGAGGCTTGGCCTAGTTTGCAAGGTACACAAGAGGGACTGTTAGTTCGACAAAATATAGGCATTTTCAAGTGAGGAAAGTTGTAGGAATCTATAGGTAGGCGGATATATATATGGTTAGTTATTAATTCAGACTAATAAGGCAGGGATAATTAAGTTACGGCGCTAAATAAAATTATGATGAAGTGATGTGGGTCCTAGCTAGGCAAGTAATCTGTTACCGCAGGCCGGTAAAATTCTAATTGTTTTCCTAAAGTTGTTACCAATTAATTATTCATTTTAAATAATTAACAGAAGTATGATAATATCGTACCATCATTACTTTGGAGTACCTAAAAGTCTAGACTGGTTTTCTATTACAAGAAAAATACTAAAAAGTTATAGCAAATAAGCTTAGTCGTACTGTGATGTTTGATTTCTAACACTGATATGACCAAACAGGCATTTGTTAGCTTTCCCTGGGATGCAATACGATCTCACATGGCTATACTCTTCAAAGTATGGAAAATTTTACATCCGATACCTTAGCAAAAATAAGCTGATACAAACTGAACAACTAAAACCAGTTTAGAACCTAGGATAAGTCGTTGAAAGAAGACATTGCAAGCTATGAGCTTCTAATAATCTGAAACATAGAAATAATTGATTGATAACAACCAGCTAATTAGCCTGACAATGGTCTACTAATACCATTTGAATAGACCTCTTAAGATATGTAAGTACTTACTTCTAATAATATGAAACATAGAAATATTTGATGGGAACAATCTAATCAATCAGACTAATACCTAGTACAGTCTAATTTATACTTATTAAAGTGAGTAAAAGATAACTTCTAAATGTAATTTATTTAATGATTAACAGTGATAATTAACTACCTACTAAAGGTATACTAACTATGATTTAGTAGTCTATCAAATTAACCACTCAGTCTGAGAGACAGAGGGTGTAAGTTAATGGAAAAATAATTAACTACATTCACTCCCTAAAAGTCAGGGATGTTGAATAAATTAGGCATCTTTCAATAAACTTGAGATGTATTTATACTTTATAAGATCTGTATAATGAACACTAAGAGTAATCCAAAGTAATTTACTTCAAATGATAGTATTCTATTTCAGTTCACTTCCTAAAGTCAAGGATATTGAATGAATTAAACATCCTTTAATAAACTTAAGATGTGATAATCTGCCAATGCAGCCAATCCAATGTAGTTATATTGGAGCTTTACAGGACTTGTATAATAAATACTAAGAATAAATAAAAGTAGTTTTACCTGTATTAATAGCATTCTACTTTAGCCACCGCCTGAGTTGGCGTTTTATTAAATTATCCACCCTTTACGGAACTGAATATAAGTTATTGCATTGAATAATTAAGTTCTTAATGTGAAAAGGATATTTGGATGATAGCAAGCCTTGAGATAAACTCTATTGATTTATGTGGAATAATAAGAATTTAAATTGCTAACACATAGTGCATAATGTAAAATGAAATTAAATTTGAGGAGAGATGTAAATTCTCAGTTAAAGAATTAAAGGCACAAGCTAATAATTAAAGTTAAAGCCAATGTGTCGGAACTGTAATTAAACCATGAGATGTACAGTACGCTATGGAGCGGTGGTGGGGCTCATAAATTGCACCAGGCTTCTTATGTATCATGCTACTGATAATAAATAATAATACCTACAAGCTAAGCTATCATCTGATTACCTTTGAGTGGTTACAAATCTTCCCCGCAGCTGCAGTGAAGGATTTAGGTCACAGTTCAGACGGAGTCATTGCTAGGCTACACATATTTATGTTATGATTTATAGACTGGTAGGTAATTAGGTCAGGAGAAAATAATTTAACACAGGGATAAGCCAATTACTAAACTTTCACGAAAGAACTTGAGTTACTTAAATGCGGTTAACAACGGAGGGTTCACTAGACGATCTGGCCAAAATAGTAGTTATTATAATATTACATTGCTTGACTGAAATTCACTGCAAATAGAATTAAGCTATGCTAAGGTTCCATCTTCATACAAACGCTACACACTCTACAAAACTCCAGACACAACCATTAGATTGTAGATAAATTAGGTTAATTAGTTTTAAGAATTAGATAATAATTTAAGTTAAGGTAAAGCGGCGAGGATGTGTGTATGTATTATAAGCTAGCTAGGCATATAGGTGTGAAAGGCATTAGATTTAGGTTTAGATTAGGTATAGAGAATTTATAGATAGGTGTAGCAATTATAAAGAGAGCGAGAGGTTACAGTACGAGAAAAAATAGCGGGCAATGTCTCTCCCCTAGCGACACAAACGGCTAAAATTTATAGGTAATATATCGTTTTTTTGGGATGAAAGGTGAAAAATGATAAATCATAATGAATTGTTAACTTAAGTTGTTACTTAATGGAATAAAATTAAATATGATTTCCAATTATCGTATTGATAATGTGGTAAGTAATAGAAATTGGAGTTTTTGAAGTAAAATAAAGTAACGGCTGAAATGAGTTTTGGAAAACATTAGTACCCAACCAATAAGGTTGACATTTTTAACTCACATTTTTAATCATTCAAATATCTTTTTTTATAAGAAAAGATTTAGATTACTTTAGGCAGTGTCTACTTACCGAATTTATTTTGTCAGCATTTTCCTGATCCTGATTTGTAGATGTAGAGGTAGATCGTCTTTCCTATGAAACATTTATTGAAAATACATAAGTTGTGTTTATTGAAATATTCCTTGAATAGCGTGCATTGTATACAACGCTTGGGCATATCCATTCTCAAGGCATCTTTTTAAAATTATCATCATAGATATTGAAATGTTGAAAAAAAGTCTAAAACAGGCGGGAATCGGAGACGTGTGCTCGATTTCATTTGAGGTACTAATTTTTTTCAACGTTTCAATAACTAAGAGTACATTTGAGCGTTATTAACGCAAAAAAACATCAAATATTTTGGAATACTTACATTATCAAGGTCCGGGTCTAAGAATTGGTATCCATGGCTGTTGGTGAACGGTCTAAGGGTCTCGTCAAAGTCCGGACCTTCTGCTGATGGTGCCTGTAAATTATAAAGTCAAAGTATTTCAATTTTTTTGTAAAATTTTAAACACTGAAAAAAGACGACAACCTCAGGCGGGAATCGAACCACGCACCTTCCGTTAATAAAACGCTAAAATATATAAAAACTTTAGTCAAAGTATTTATTCGATGTTTCATGTTCTCAGTGGTTGAGGATTCCGTGTTCATGCGCTTCCACCGTCGGCCTTATCGTCACTTACCATTAGGTGTGATGAAGGCCAAGTGCTTCCAGTAATGAAATAAAATAATAAAAATTTCGGCAGTTAGTCATCTCCAATGTGCTTTTGTACACGTTAGAAGGTTTTAACCTAGCAGTGGGATATATACACTGAGATTTTTCATTGGTTTTGGAGCCGAAACCCTGTTCATGTTTATCATCAGTAGAAGCTGCTTAGCATGTAAAACTAAAAATATGAGCATAAAAAAATCATTAAAAAAATATTCATAAAAATGTAAGTACCCCTAGTACCGGACGATCTTACGAAAGTCAATGACCGAGGCGCTTTAAACGCTCCGCCTACCCCCCGCCCCGCCGTCGGCGCAGGCGGCCGGCCGGGAAAGTTCATAGGGGTCACGGTGTACTCATAGATAAGGAGAACGTTACTACGTATTTTCGACAAAAAGTCACTTTTACAACTTTTTTTACTTAGCTCGTAAAGCGATTATTATTTCATAAGTAGGTACAACACTTGTTTTTATTATAACGTTTTCGGCTCCAAAACCAATGAAAAATCTCGGTGTATAGTGTGTTTGTGGTTGTGGTTGTGCTCCCTTTCACACTAAGGTGTTCGCGGAAGACCAGCGTCAGGTTTTCCTATAAACTAGGAGGCCTGACATCATGCTGAGCGGGGGCACCTGTTAGTGCCATTTTTTTATTATTTTTGATGTAAGTAATAATGTGTGTTCTGTCACTAATAAATGTTTTCTATTCTATTCTATAGACTGACAATAGGATTATTACTCTCTTTACTTACATTAGCCGTGTGAAATAGCAGCACACAAAATAATACTACAACCATCACTTCCCTTAATTGGGTGCTGAAAAAAACGACTAACGGAATAAATAAGACTCCACATACACCCAACAGCATAGAGTGGCGATGGGCTCTCCACCTATCAAGCTGAACACATGTGCAGTTGCAATTTAGTGAAACGTGAAAAAAAACTATGGCAGAGGACTGTAGTCCTCATTGCCTGGCCTTTGACTAACCCTTTGGGTATAATAGTCGTGAATTTATATAAGGCGACTGCTAGAAACCGCAAGAAACTTCAAGGGCTGGTCATGTCAAGTGTTTTATACATGACAAAAATGACAAAAAAGGAATTCGTGTTTTTTCGTAGGTACTTATGGCCCAGCTGACGGGGGCAACGGCCGGCCGGCCGGCCGTTTGTTGACCCGTCAACGTAGGTAGGTACTTATCGCCCAGCTGACGCGGGCGGGTCAACAGAAGACCGTATGCTTTAAAATAAATTAGATACCCACAGACTATCCAATTAAAATTCACAAACTAAATTATTTAATTAAAAATGAAAAATAATCATGAATTCCTTTTTTGTCATTTTTGTCATGTTTAATACACTTGACCTGACCCAGCCCTTGAAGTTTCTTGCGGTTTCAGTCACCTTATAAATTATGTATGTATGTTACTTACATTAGAATCTTTATACGGCCTCTCAATAACGTGGTAGTAAACGATTTCTCTCAGTGTCTGCTCTTTTTGGTGGGGATAAGTAAAACTGATGGGAGAAGCCTTATCATTCACCTCATAGACATCTTGAGATGGAATGTCGTTCTGAAACAATATACGAGTTGATGAGGAATTCCATTGTACCAAAGACACAGTTGCATACAATAGTAATGGAATTGCGTTCCCATTCATGAAATGGGACCGTTTTGAGCGTGACGAAAGCGCAAGCGGTCCCGTGATTTATTCACCTTGCGTATTATTTGCAGTGACCGTGTCACTGTGATAACATACACATAACATAAATAAATACATACTAAAGGCTGCATACAGGTACATTCTACAGTATGGAGCTGAGATGGGCTCACCACCTACGACACTGAGCACATGTGCAGTTGTTATGTGGTGTGCCGTAGAGTGTGACACTGCTTTTGCGGTCCTTAGAAAACACCCAGAGAGAAAATATATTATTAAAAACCACTTTAATTTAAATTGTTTGTCCATGTGGAAGCGCTTCACCCGGAATCCTCAACCACTGAGCAACTGGCTATCTTACCTCTAAACTGTTCGAACACAACTATGTATTAACATCAATGGCATTCTATATTAACATTGTTGTTATGGCGCCAGACTTTAGATAAGATGGCGGTAGCTAGCCAGGCGGACTTAAGAAGCCCTTACAAAAAAAAACCAAGTACACAAAGAATTAAACCCGGCCTAAGGCTTAGCCGCTAAACCATAGAGGAGGAGAACGTAATTTGTAAGTATCATATTTAATAAATTTCTTTGTTTCAGACAACAAACAATGTACAGGATGGTAAAGATATAAAGAGGCTCATATAATAAATACCTTACACGCTAACATACATACAATATAAAACAATTTTGTTAGTATATAATACTTAATAACTATGTTGTAAGATCTTACACTATTTCACACGATTGACGGCGACGCGTGATGCTGCGGGTAATTCTCTTTCATCAAGGACGATGTCTTATTTGTCTATGCTTACATCTATGGAACTGACTCACCTCTATCTTCGCTTGCTCCAGTTTAGCTATTGCGTGACTAAAACTTGGACCCACTGTGAACGCTAGAAAGGTCGTCGCTGCAATCTGTGTACAAAATAGTAAAAAAGCTTATTAGAATTCTGATACCACAAAACTATGCAGACTTTCTAGTTAAGCGGAGGATTCGTGTCCTTTGTGAGGGTAGTTCCTCCGCGTTCTACAAGGTCAATGCCGGAGTTCCGCAGGGTTCTGTGCTCTCACCTACTCTATTTCTTCTGCATATTAATGATATGTTGTCCTTGGGCAATATTCATTGTTATGCGGATGACAGTACGGTGCATCAGCGGTACTTGGGACATCCTGACAATTTTTTTGCGAGCGAGAGCCAAATCTGGGTTCTGTTAACACACAATTCATTAATCACGACTATTATCCCCGAAGGGTTAGTCAGAGACTAGGCAATGAGGACAGAAAAAGCAGTCCACTTGGCACGCCGCGGCTGGCGTCGCACCATCTCTGAGGTCCCGGGTTCAATATCCGGTCGGGTCAATTGAGAGAAAAACTGTTTTACAAATTGATTTCGGGTCTGGGTGTTTTTTCTATGTTTATGTATCATCATTATCAGCCTATAAACGTCCCACTGCTGGGCACAGCCCTCCCGCGTGGACAATAGCACGTAGGGATATGGGCCATAACCCACCGGCTGGCCTAATTCGGGTTGGTGGGTTTTAACGACTGCCATCTTACGACAACAACCGGGACCAACCGCTTAACGTGCCTTCCGAAGCACGGAGGAGCTCGAGATGTTTTTAAATTGGTCACCCATCCAGCGATCGCAAGCCGAACGCGCTAGCCACTGCGCTATCGAGCACCTCTTGTTGTATATTTATCCGTTATCTTACTTTAATCCTTTATTGCTCATATAAAACACATTGAAAAAGATATAAACAAAGGTGAGCTTATCTCTAGAAGAGATCTCTTCCAGCCAACCCTATCTGTGGTGTGGAAAGAGAGTCTACGGGACTAATGATACTTACAAATACATATACCTACTTATAACATTCCTAAACATACATATACATACATACTTAAATTAACTACCTATATTGTATATATACATAGACATACATATTAATATATAATATAATCAAAAAGAATAACTAGTTTTGTTACAACATTGCTAACTACTGTAGTTGTTGGATAGGTAGTGCTCTTTTAATTTATGTTTGAAAGATGACACCGATGGACTCTCACGAACGTCGGCTGGCAGCTTATTCCACAAACTGTCTGCGTGAACGGTGTAAGAGCCATGGAAATATTTGGAGTTGGATTGAGGAAATAGAAGGGTTGTTGTGTCACAAGAACGTTTGGTAGCGGGTATGAGCGTAAAACGGGAGCGAAGGTAATAAGGGAGCTGAGGCTTACCATGTTAACGAGTTTCAAAAGAATACTCATCTTAGTCTAGTCTAGACAATAAGTTTGAGCGTAAATAAATGATGAATAGATGTAATCTTACCAATAAGGTATTCATTTTCAATGAACAACTGTCACTATGCACCACAATGTTAGAATTAAAACCGCACCGTTATTTTTCACATTTAAATATAACCGTTAATAGCTATTTTATCTTAAGTTATTTTGACACGGATATCTTATCTCTGCGTCATCGATCAATCGATTACTGTTTGCCTAGAACTATACTGTTATTTAACTAATAGGTTAGGAATATTACTTAAATAATAATATTTTAACCAACTCTGTGGTCTTGTGGCTTAACCACCGTCACTAACTACCGTCTTACACCTATAGGTCCTGGCTTCGATTCCCAGCGGGGTACATCTGTGTAGGTACTTGGTTTGGTTTGTTGTTTGGCTTGTTAAGTCCGCCTGACTAGCTACCACTGAGCTGGGAAACACATGCGTCTAGCCGAATGGTCTTACAGAGGAAGGACTTGCCAATTTTTTTGGTACGTGTGCTGATAGTCTGCGCAGTATGATGGTGGTTCCTAAGACCAGCACGTGTAGTCCGGAATAGGAAAGGAGAGGGCGGGATTAGATCAAAAAGTTCTTCAGAATACTCCGTAGTAATTTCGGTAGAAGACTTTGAGAGAAGCAATGTCTCTACGCACACGCAGCTGGAGGTCCCCATTAGAGGCTGTTACCTCAGCATCTCACAATAGAACTCGATGGGAACAATACTCCATACTCCGCAAACAGCGCTGCTCGGAAGTGAAAAACTGTCTCACCTTATTGAGAATACCCAACTTCGGGAGGCAGTTAAAATAACACTCGCGATGTAGCATTTTGGATTCAGTTCCTGGCCGATGTCCATGCCAAGAATGCTGAGGTCCACTGAAAATGGGTAAAGGAGAGTTCTGAAGAGAGGGAGGAGGACTCACGAAACAAAATGGCGGGGAGTCACTCGCAGCTCACCGCTCCCGTTGCGTGTCAACAACGCGACGACGCATCTTGCCTCCATCCTTCATTCCGTTTATGTCATTTCTGATCTGAGTCAAACGCACGAATAACGTGCAACTTGCTTTATTAATTTAATCTTTTTCGCACAAAAAAACAACTGTAGTTAATTAGGTCAAGCAAAAATTATTAGTGCCAAGTGCAAAAAAAGTTAAGAGAAAAGTAAACTTCACTAACTTTTTTTTTGTATCTTTGATTACATACAAATATTAATGTGAAATAATGTTGGATTATTTACTGTTAAGTGTTCGTGAACGTGCATGAGTGTTGGCAAATAAAACAAAACAGTGCCAACATCACTTTTCAACAATAAAGTCCCACAGCTTAATTTAGTCTCAAGGGGTTTGGGGGAATATCATTTACCATTAAACGTTAATTATCACTTAATATCATCTACTTTATGCAAAGAAAATATTCACTTTAATATACTGGCTGAATGTGCTTTCGACTATGATTTTCGCGTAAAATGGCCAACTTTGGCGTTCATGATCTCTGAAACAAAAATACATTACTTACCAATTTTGACTTATTGAATAGCGTAGAATAGCTATTCGAATAGTGCGTAGCAGCATCGCTTTTTGTAAATTTTTTTTTGCTTAACATTTTAATTAAACCCAAAATTGCAGAGAAAGATTTCCATAAAATGCGCGAAGGCACTGTTTTGAGCTCATCGATTGTACTACTGTTCTAAACAAATCCAATAAAAAAAATCAGATTGTTATCTCTTATAAAGGCGTATAGTGCGTAGTGGCCTCGGAATTTTTAGATATCATTGATTTTATTTAGAAAAAAAATCTTATTCTAAACCAATTAACTTCGAAAATCGCTTTAAGTTAACTGTGAATATCTCCTATCTACGATAATATTATTTAGCAAAATTTAAACCAGAATAATTGTTACTTTATGAGGAATAAATATTTTATAAAGAATTTATTATCCTATTTCGAATAAAACGGTAAATACAACTGCAAAATTACAACAAAATGCGATACGCCGGCGGCCGTCCGAACTCAGCTTATTCTCGCAGAGTGGAGATTTGTAATAATAAGCATAAATTTATAATCCTATTTCTATAAAACCGATAAATACAACTGCAAAATTAGTACAAAATGCGAAAATGGGCATTTTACGCAAAAATCACATTCAAGATAGGATAAAAAAATAAAAACATAGTTGCCCTAAACAGCACTAACTAGTAATTTACGTGTCTTTTAAACTTGTTTTTATTTCGAGACTTAGACAGGTTTTTCCTATGGTTTTTAAAAATCTTACGAATTTATTTCATCCGTATTTGTAATAGTGAAATTTATAGACGCTAAAGAATTCATTCAGCAATGATTTCGCCATTGTCCTATAAGACGTACCTAGCGATTGTCTTGAATTTCAAGGATATTTTTATTTTATTAGACAACAGATATACTAGCTGCCCTACTCCTGTAGGTCATATTGTATTGTTATTGTTGTCTGATAAAAAAAAACCTCGATTGTCTTAAATTTCTAACCTATCACGTGACCTACAATTATTTCACTTAACTTAATCCAGTAATATAATTATATCACTAAACTTGAACCGTATTATAATTAATTATATTATTAGTAAGATAGTAATGAATCGCTTTCGTATAACTATCTTACGGTATATAATTATATCCCTAGGGATATAACTATATTACGGCTATAACTATTTCCCTGCGACACATTTTTTTTTATTGGCAAAGGCCAAGCGCTTAGGCCTTCATCTCACCTCATCAGGTGACCACCTTCGGCCTTATCGTCACTTACCATCGTAAGTGACGATAAGGCCGAAGGTGGAAGTGCGCTTCACCCGGAATCCTCAACCACTGAGGAACTGGCTATCTTATCTCAAACTGCCGGAACATAATACTATAAACATCGTTGTTATGGCGACAGACTTAGATAAGATGGTGGTAGCTAGCTAGGCGGACCTAACAGCCCTACCACCAACCAAACCGAGCACACAAAGATGTACCCCCCGCTGGGAATCGAACCCGTGACCTCTGGGTCTGAAACCGGTAGCTTAGCCACTAGACCACAGAGGCGGTTAAACATACATTATAGTCTACTAATATCGACAAAGGGTTAGTCGTGGACTAGGCAATGTGGTCCGCAAAAGCAGTCCACTGCTACACTCCACGGCACACCTACTAACAACTGCACATGTGCTCAGCGTGACGGGTGGTGAGCCCATCGCTGCTCTATGCTGTTGGATGTATACTTGCTGCATTTAGTTCGTTAGTCGCTTTTTACGACACTCAAGGGAAGAGAGGGTGTGTAGTATTTTTATTACTTATTCTTTTAATAAGAAGCCGCTTCCACGCTCAAACAAATTACTAAATATTTATGAGTTTGTGGAAGACGTTCGATTTCCGCCTTTTTTCCACTTTTATATAGTAGGTAAGTACTTATATTTTTTTTGTAACATTGCATATTGCTAATGTTTATGGTGTTGTTGTTACTGTTCACCTAAATACTGTTCAATCAAACCTCTCACCTTCAAATTTAAGTGTTACGTAACTCTAAGGTGATTGTTATCGATAAAACAACATAAATACAATTCACACTAAATTGATGAGGATATACCGTTGCAAGCCTTAATTGATTGATCGATTAATTTCATAACAATGAGTTTGAATGGAATGATCCGTTAAAACGACAATCGTAAATGTCAAGCTTCTGTTGGCGTGGCGTTAAAAATAATCATTTATCTGTTATTACGCGGATAAATGATTATTTTTAATTATTATTTGTGCTTTAGAAAGCATTACCACTCACTCGAGGCACTTTTCTAACAAAAAAATTGGCGCAACTGTCAACGTCAAATTTGAGAGAATCGAGCATAGATTAGGCGATATTTTGCGATAACAATGCATAAGATGTACCACAGAACCGAAATAACCATACTTGTTCATACTAAAGTAGTCTGACTTCTTGGCGGGAAAGTGAAGCGTCATGTCTGCAGTTTTGTTTTATTTTCTAAAATTCGTGTTTTTTCGAACATTAATGTGAAATAATAGTGGATTATTAACCGTTAATTGTTTGTGAACGTGCATGAGTGTTGGCAAATGTAACAAAACAGTGCAACATCCCTTTTCAAATTCTCTCAAGAAGTCCGTGTGAGACCTCAGTAAAGTCCCACATCTATACTGAGGGCTCAAGGGGTTTCGGGAACATCATTTATCATTCATCATCTTAATCACCACTCATTATCATCAAGGAAGAAAAAAAGAAATAAAAATACTAATAACTAGGCTTTGAGCTTGGCCATCACGATCTTTCCTGCCGCAGAAGTGCGGGGAGAATTCCCCGCCACGCCGGCCTTAATGACATCATCCGCCGGGCCCTTGCTAGCGCTTCTATACCAGCCGTTCTAGAACCGAATGGCTTGTTACGAAGCGATGGCAAGAGACCCGATGGCATGACCCTGGTTCCGTGGAAGATGGGCCGGCCCTTGGTGTGGGACGCAACCTGCGTCGACACCCTGGCCCCATCCCACCTTCCCCAAACCTCAATAGAGGCTGGAACTGCTGCTGCAGCAGCAGAGTCGCTCAAGCGGCGCAAATATGTCGATCTTAGCAACACCTGCATATTTGAGCCGTTTGGAGTTGAGACCCTTGGACCGTGGGGGCCAAGCGCTCACCGTTTATTCCGGGATCTCGCCAAGCGTTTGGTTGAGTCCTCGGGTGACCAGCGGGCTGGGGCATTCTTGGGTCAGCGAATAAGCCTGACCATCCAGCGAGGAAATGCGACCAGCCTTCTGGGCACAATGCCGCTGGGGAGCGATTTGGGGCATATTTTTTACTTGTAAGTATCCCTTTATTTTTTTTTATTTTTTTTTGTTATTACTTTTAGTAGCTTTGTAGTTAATTAGTTTTTAGTTTTTTATATAATATTTAAGTTATTTATTACATAAAACTAAATTGAGTTTATTGAATAAATATATTATGACTAGGCAGTATGGTCTCTGATCTTAGCCTGTTCCTTCACGGAACAAATATTAAAAAAAACTAATGTAGTCTGTAAGTCTATGAAAACACGGTACAAAGTCAAGTGTATTTTTGTAGGTGCGGTCTCATGCGACCGCTTGGGGCCTGAGGAGTTAATAAGCAATGTAACTATCATGCTGAGCACATGTGCAGTTGTAATTTGGTGAAACGTAAGCTATGGCAGAGGACTGCTTTTGCGGTTCTCATTTCCTAGTCTCTGACTAAACCTTCGGGGATAAATAGTCGTGATTATATGTATGTATGTATCTATAAAAGGCATAGAACATAATGTTCGTTACCCTTTATCATCATTTTAATGATAAAAGGCAACGAAAGTTTTCGTTTCCCTTCTCCATTGATCTAATTATGGTTTCTGAGAATTTTTAGAGTGTGTTTCTTAGCCTATGTCATTTTGAATAACTCCGTCAAGTCCTCCATGAGCTGAGGTAAGAAATTTTCAGTTTTTTACTTGGTCACATTGGAGGTCAAGTGATTTAACTTTCAAGATCGCAATTAGAATTCGCATTATTCTGCGTCTTATGGAGTTAGGAAAGTATTAAATAAAAAATGCACAATAAAGAAATTAAGAAAAAAGTATTTATTGCAGTACAAAAACAATAGAAAAAATCAACAGAATCTATATACCTATTTACAATTTCACTCCTACACCGACACCTACCAATTGAGCGAAACTTCTTTTGTTTTGAACTTTCGGTGGCATTGCCGCATGGTTGGTACTGTTACTAGTTGTTTTTTTTTTCACAAATTCATTATCCATATTGTCTATAAAATATCTGGATGTATTAGCAGCATCTACGTTATCTTTAGGTTTATTTTGCCCATCCATTATAGAATCTTTCTTGTGAAAGGCGGCATGTATGTGTCCATGAGCTGGTGGCGGCAAAATTTCCGGTATTGGCTTATGCCCAATAGAAAATGGATGCTCAAATGCATACACGAAAGGCAGAGGTACCTGTGTGACATTCTTTATTGGAATTGGGACCATGTTAGCGGGTATAGCTAAAGGCATAGGTTTCCAAAATTTGTTATCGTCTGCTTGATAGTGTTTTGGCTCTTCTCTCAGAGTGTGATGAAGCTCTTCTTTCAGATTGTGATGAGGCTCTTTAGCCATCAGTTTATCAGCCAAATTCGACAGAAACATCTGCAATACCTCCGTGTTCTTATTTATCTGATGCAGAATTTCGTTGGTCAAATTCTCGTTCCTCTGTATCGTGTGTATCAATTTGTACTTGTCCGCATTCTGAGTGGTTGTTCTTGTTGTCGTTTCAAATGTTTGTGTTTGTCTTTGTGTCGTTGGCGTGGCTGGTGTTGTAGTTGATTCGACTGGGCGCCTCGTAGTCGTTGTTGTCGTCGTCGTCGTAAAGTCATTGTGCGCCTGTAATTTCAGCAAGGTGGATGCTAGTAATTTGGATATGTCAAATCTGGGATTATTGTTAGAAATGAATCTCTCTATCGGTTTTGGATGTGCGTTCTTAAGAGTTAACGCGTCTAATGTCATTTTCTCCTTCTTTAAGTGCTCCAGTTGGTCGTCCAGTCGTCTCTTATGCGCATTTAATATTGTGTCCATTTTGATTTGTTGCTCTTCCATGCGCCTTGTAAAACATGGTTTTTTCGGCGTCATCCAAGATGGCACTTGTATTGGTTCGTTCCGTGGCAGCTGCTCGATCGGCGTAGGTATCTTCTCAATTTTTGATATCTCTGAAACGTTAACCAAAGAGGTATATGACAAACCATCTCTAATGAAACTTTTGTTTATGCTTGTGTGTATTTCTGTGAAACCAGAATTGGGTCCTGTACCGTTTTTGGGCATAATCCTTACAGTCAGCTTGTAATTGTCCTTCGGTTGATGCTGGGGTGTGATGGCGCTCACGATTTCTTCGACATTCGGTAATGATGAGTCCATTGGTGTACTGGCCTCAGTCGTTGGCTCCGTTTGGATATGATTACTGTTCATGTGTTTGATTGGCTGTATTTCGAAATTATCGATCACAACAGGCTCGAAATCTTCATTGCGTCTAGAGACTTCTTCCATAAAAATATGAGGGTATTTAGACATTAATGAATTGTGCCTGTACTTACCGTCGCCTGTGTGAGTGTGAATGGGAGTCTCCTCGTAAATAAACGGTATAATGCTATGATAACTGTTTCCTGTTTTCTCGTCTCCCATGTCAAACTCTCTGAAAGTGCCGTCAGGAGTTTCCACCTCTCTTATAACGGCTCTGTCAGCTAGCACGTTTTCATCGGATGTGATGTAATAATGCTCATCCGAATTTCTAGATTTTGACAAAGAGTCTGTAGCAATGATTCTTATTTTATCAATTTGACGTTTGCTTCTCTTCTTGTTCAGTATAAGTTTTTTTGTTCCCATCCTTCTACTGTTGATGTATTTATTTAATTTAATTTTATTTTTAATATTTGATATTTTCTTGACATTTATAGTACGTTTTCTTCTGTTAAGCATGCTTGCTAAATTCAATATTTCTGATGGTTTTAGTTTCTTGTTAAAGATGCTATCACCTAACAACGCTGGTAGTTCACTGATTTTGATGTTACGTCTGACCAATTCTATGTCTTTACTGTTTCCTTTCGAGAGGGTATTGTTATCATTTTCTTTTTTTAAAGTGAATGCTACTCTTTTGTTTTTATCCTCAATAATTTCTTGGTAACTATCGTACGGTAGGTATTTACTGTCAAAAACGATTTTATATTCATTGGAATGGTAATCCTTCTCATTCAATTCTTTAATAGATCGACGTATTACTACGTGCTCGTTATTGTTACTGACATCTCTTTTATATACACCATGATATTCCTTTTCCAAGGAGTTGGGCTGTTTTATTTTGTCTTCGTGCTCAGTTTTGTCAGTGTGATCATCGTTTTGATGATAATTTGCTATTATATTCTCAATACCTGTAAACAGTTTCATTGTTTCAGCATCTGGAGGCTCATCCATGTATTGGTTGAAACCGATCGATAACCCAGTACCATCAAGGTCTTTAATAAAGAATTTCATGTTTCCCAAATCAGCGACTGTATCTGGATTTTCCTCACTATCATCAGTGTTAAGAGGTTTCTGTAATCGCTGTGGTATCCCATTTGCTGCTAACACTTTGCTATAATCAACATTAACATCGCCTAATTCTGCTGAATTCAAAGATTTTGATACTTGTAAAAATCCCGGTCCAGGAACGGGCTTTTTCCAGCTCTCGCCAGACTTGTCAGCCATTGCTGGCAATGGTTGCTCGTGTGGTACACTTTTACTGATCGGTTCCGATTGCCTTTGTATGATAGCCTCGAATGGAATCATAATTTTGTTTAAAAGAGTCTTATTCTTATCAAGCGGATGTTGAGTTCTCTTTTTCACGTGATAACGCCTATGTTTTCTCTTCTTGTCATCTTTCAAGAAGTCTATATCGGAATGTATTGCTTTTTGTATTTTTTCTATGAGGCTGCGTATCAGCTTTCTTTTCTTTTCGCCTTTCATGCCTTTGCTGTCGAAATGTGTTTCGATTTCAACGTAAAGCTCGTCATCATCCCTTTTGGCGGAGTTTCGTTTCGGTTTTGTTTTGTGCGTGTGCACGTTCGCATCTTGGTAGCGTATTTTTATTTGTCTCTTGTAGCGCTTTGATTGGTACTTGTGGTTACTTTCAGGATCCTCTATCATGTCAGCAAGCTTTTCGGGACTCTTTTTTAGGTATTCACTTATTAAATTATTTAGATACGAATTTGGGTTGCGAGGTGTTTTGACTTTTTCTTGTAGAATTCTTATTGAGTCCAATAATTCAGAATCACTGTTTCGCTTTTCAGTTTTCGCTTTCTCTTGATAAATTGGAAGTTCTGTAGTGGTCGTGTATATGTTATCATCGGACTTTTTTGGCAATTTCGCTTCGTCATCCATTCTGCTGAATTTGATTGACTGCCCATTGTATATTAGTTGTATTATACCTTTTACATTTTCCTTTAAGCTGCTGAAAAAAAAATAGAAAATACAGTTTTAAGTCAAATCTATACGTGTGTAATTTTTTTTCATAAAATTTATTACTAGGTACATAGTGCTCTTGGTTAGAGGCCAAAAGCTTCTGATCTGTAAACATGTTGTTTTCTCGATAGTTCTTTGTATAACTCACCTATTATTTGGTTTTTTTGATTTATTATTGTTTAAAGATGAGATATCAATTATTGTTTTAATCAAAACGTTGGGCACTGTAACCAAATATTAGAAATAGAACACAAACAAAATACATAAATTAATGAACAATAAAGTGAGACATAACAACGTACTCCGTAAAGTACACAATACCGTCTTTTATTATGTAGAAGTTATTTATTTAATGTTATTATCGGGATGAATTTTTTTTTGGTAAAATTTAATAATTATTTATTTAATGCCTTTTTAATGAAACTTCATGCAAAAACTCAAAATTATGCGACTGCGATGTGAAAATATCAAAAAACTTTGCATAACATTTTGTAATTACATTTGAACGGCTTGGGAGTTACTGTAGTAGTTTCTCGAGGATATTTCATTTGGGCAGATTTCATTATATCATTTTGTAGTTTATCACACTCAGCTATTTCCTGAAAGAACTTGTTCTCTTCGTTAGAAGATTTGTCCATCGCTTTTTGTTTATTGTGATTTGTTAGTGATTTGTAGTCGTAATTTTTTATGTTTTTTACTTCGTCATCTTGATCTATGTCGTTTGATACTTGTTTTAGTTTGATAGGAGTCGGTTGTTTTGTGAATGGATATTGACGCCGAAGTTTTTCTGTAAGAAAGCAATTTATTATTCTTCTTCTTTTTTACAAATTTTCCTAGATTTGTTAACTATGTACTACAAGTTCTTTAACGTCATACCGCAATGTTTCGGGTATTACTTCTTTCAGTAAAGACAAAGCTGTTATTTTTATATTTTTACTATATTTATATTGACCATATCCCTCCTGAGTATAATTAATTGTGACAATGAATTGATTTGTATTATGGGTCCATTACCCAGCAGCTAAGAGAGCAGTGAGACAATGCAATTTCAAAACTTTAATATCATATTTAAGAATTTTATCTGGGGTTAAAACTACTTTAAGAAAGAAAGCGCAATACCTTTAGCGTCCTCATTCGTCTCCTTAAAATTGTTTACGAGCAAATGAATTTTTCTGTACACATCATTGAGGTCCATATGCCCAATGATACCTTGCAACAATATATTGTGCATTGCCATATGTAGTAAATCTTCTTCGGTATTGCCGGAACTACGCCGCCTCTTTACATCTTTACCTACATTTGAAGCTACTTCCGCGAACTCTTCTCTGTCTTTCGTTAGCTCTTCTACCTCTTTCGCTCTTGCGGGCCTTTCATTTTTATTATCAGTGGCAGTTGATTCTTCGTTGTCGAGTTCTTCAAGAAGAGTTGCTAGGCGGCTAGTCAAAACGCTCTTCATTTTCGGGTTCCTCATGTGGAATAGGAAGTTCTGTGAATCTGTAACATCAACATTTGGAACAATTAAAAAATTAGCCACGGTTGACGTTTTTACTAAGTGGACAGAACATATGAGATTAGTGGGCTTAAGCCGATCCAGTCACTATACACAAAAAATGTGTGACTATCAATCATCCAAATGTAAAGCTCTGCCTACCCCACCGAAAACGGGCGTGATGTACGTATATTCTATAATTATCAACACTATCTTTATCAAAATCTCTTTTTTTTCTTCTTCTTTCTTCGGTTTTGGAATATTTTAAATCTTTAAAATATATGTAAAAAAAAATTTAAACCATTTTTGCTTTGTTTTCGCTTTTACGGGCTGGCAAATTCATACGTTCCATGGTCTGCGGGAGGGGGGACGAAAGGTAGCAGGGGCGGGAAAGAAGAGCGCGGGCGACGGGGCCGTGTAGTAGGAACGTCAGTTGTGTCACGGTAATATCCGTCGTTGTGTAGATGTCACCCCTCCCCCGTCGCCCGCACACCATGGGACTGGCACGTGCAAATTTGCCAGCCTATAGGTTCGTCGTTCGTTTCGTCATTCGTCGGTCGTTTTTTGGATAAGCTGCAGCGACTACTGAATCTGTGCATAAGGTTTATATATGGCCTGCGCAAGTTCGATCATGTGTCTGAATACAGGTCAGAACTCGGGTGGCTTCCTATCAGACTGCGACGTGAGGAGCATGTTCTGGTGCTCTTGTAAAACGTGCTGTGCGAGGGTCATCCTCGCACCCCTCCTTACCTTAAGGAACGTTTCCAATTTCTTGGTACGGATCACAAGCGTGAACTCAGGTCTAAGGCTGACAACTTTCTGAAACAGCGCCTGACTCGCTCTGAATACTTCAGAGACTCCTTCTCAGTTAAGGCTGTCAGCCTATGGAACTAACTTCCATCTGAAGTTCGTCACTCGAAGTCACTTGCTTCTTTTAAAGCCAAACTGCATTCGCATCTTTTGGCTAGGTCCTAGTATGCAACAACTATTATTATATTTTAAGTATTTTATTATATTACTAGTATAATATATGTATACAAATATATATTTATCTATATATTTTTATAATATAGGTACCTAGGTATCAGTATTTTATGTTTATTTAATTATTTTTTTGAATAATATTAAGTACTTATTTGAATTCTGTTTTTATATTTTTTATTTTTATCTCATATTTGCTTCTTCTGGTGCACTGCCTGTCGCTCTTTTTCTGATGTCCTATACCTCAAAGTTTGTCTGGAAGAGATCGCTTTAAGCGATGAGACCGCCTTTCCCCACATTAGCTTTTTTCTTTTTTAATGCTTACTGTTTGTACTTTTCTTTATTTTTGTGTGTGCAATAAAGCGTTGTATCTATCTATCTATCTAAGACTTACCCAAAGACCTCTTATTTCTGTAGTTGTCATTAGACTCCTCTTCAAATTCCCCATCTGTTTTATAATACTTTTGGGGGCCAATCGCGTTCGGCAGCAGTTTGACATGCTTCTCATTGTCCAAGACCGGTTCCACGTTGGTGTATGCTTTAACTGCAAACCCTGACAGAAGAAGTGTGTCAGTAAGGCTTAGGATCTTACAAAACTGCAGTTAAAATTTATTTTTACTGCATTCTTGTTTTTTTTTGTTTTGATTATTTTTAATTCTCACTAGTCTATCAAGTATTCAAGCTTGATAGACTGGTAATTTCTGCAAAGTAAAGCCTGATCCCGAGATAATAAATGGATCTAAAAGACTAACAAAAAAGCCGAAAAAAGTATGCGTCACGGTACACACTTGACCTGCATGTCACCTGATGTTAGGTGATGTGATGCTAACGCCGATGGTGGTAGCGCGGTTGAGTTTCCTCAACAATTGAGGAGCTGGCTATCTTATCACTGTCGGAACACTTCTATGCTAGTAATATTAATGTTATGGCGACATCTAGATAAGATGATGATGAACCAAAACTCTAAAGCAATATACTTTATCACCAATGCTATTAATAGGCAGACTGTGTTGACCTAAAATTCTTGACGGGACATACCATAGAGCTGTTCATACCATCAAAGGACATAATTTTTTTACTATGGGGATTGGTACTAAATTTCAAAGTCTTTTAACTTGATCAACATATTTATGACTGTATTATTAATTTAAAGATCTCCGTTTTTGTATTTAAATTAAAAATCAACATTGATTTCTACTCGAAAATGGCAACATTAAAGTAGGACTGTGACACTTTAAGTTATTAAAAATGAAAAAGTGTCGCTTGTCTGAAGTTTTATTTGTGAATACGCATCGTAGACAGCGTCAGACTGTCAGCCGCCAGACGATTCCCGGCCGCGCTTTCGTTGTGTTATTTGTGTGTATCGTAGTTAAATACTATGTGCAAAAAAGATAACTGTGTTAGCGATATCGTCTCTACATTACCATCGACCTCATAGACTTACCTACATAATAATCCTGCGTTCGTTAACATTAAAAAAACAGGAACTTTCGTTCAGAAACGTACAAAACTTATCAAAATACAGTATTATTTAACGGAGGTAATTAAAAATCTAAAAAATATACAGAATGATAGCATTTAGTCTCTTGGACAAGGAAGTATATGAATTGTTGCAGTTAATTTTTCTTTTATTTTAATACTTAAAATTATGTCCTTTGATACCGGTATTTTGTATATATCGGTATTTCCCGAAAACTCCGGGATTTCTTATTCTACTCAGTACCAGTGGTTGGAAGTGTTTAAACATAAATAAGTACATAGATTCACGAGAGTTTACAATACTTTGAACAATTTTAACTTTTATAAATAGTATAGTATACCTAGTCTTAAACACTTCCAACCACTGCATTGGTACTGAATAGAAAAAAAATCTGAGTTTTCGGGGAATACTGGTATAAGTATACTAAACACCGGTATCAAATTTGGTGGTAATAACAGCTCCATGTTATGTCCCGTCAAGAATATTAGGTAAATACAGTCGCCCTATTCCTATCACTGTATATTACACAAGCTGAGGCGGGGTTCTGATTGACAATAATAATAATTGTCTTTTAGCTAGTACTTTATTATATTTTGTGTATCAATAAATGGTTCTCTCTCTCTTCATCCTTTACCTTTATCCTTCCGGGACAGCAATCCATCAATGTCCACGAACACATTTGTGAGTATAACTGTGAATGTGAATGCAATCGCGACCAGGGTGACGCAGAAGACCCTCTGAAAGATGGTGTCGTAATCGCATCGTGTCATGGGGCCGTCACACCTGTATTGTTAAAAATTCTGTTAATTAATTAAATATTAAGTATATCATTGAAATCAAGTCTTTGTTACAATTAATGGGTATTTTGTAATCCTCAGGACGACTTCGTCATTTTCTTAAACTTGACACTTTCCTAACTTGCCTCATTTTTAACTCGGCTCTTTCTTAGTTGGTCTCTTTTGCAAAGTTGACACTTTCCCAACTCGTCTCCCCTCCGGACGACTTCGTCATTTTTTTAAACTTGACACTTTTGTGTAGCGGTGAAAGAATACTACTACCCTCTCTCTTCCCTTGGGTGTCGTGGATGCGACTAACGGACTAAAGACTGCACATACCTACATCCAACATAGAGCGGAGATGGGATCACCACCTGCCACGCTGAGCACATGTGCTGTCGCTATTTGGTGAAAAGTGGTCTATGGTAGAGAACTGCTTTTACTGTCCTCATTGCCTAAGCTCTGACTGACCCTTCGGGAATAATAGTCGTGATTATAAGTATGTTATAATGAAATATTAGCATTTTTCAATATTCGACGATGTAAAAGAAATTGAAAAATTCCGTTGATACCGACTACATTTGATCACAGTGATGGTGATGATGATGATGATAATGGTGATGACGGCCACCCTAACACCTGTTCTTGCCACAAAGCGGTATTGTTTTTTTGTTTACATGTAACACTTCTGTATTTCAACTAAAATGAGGCAAAACAGTTCGTCAGAGAGTTAAGTGAGTACTTATTGAGGCCTCCGGTGACCAGAAGTCTGGCAGCTACCTCTGCCAGCGTATCAGCCTAGCAATCCAAAGAGGTAACGTTGCTAGCATTCTTTGTACCGTAGGCTCATGCCCACAGTTGGAGGACATCTTTTATTTATAGGTTTATATTCTTTAGTTTTAAGTTTAGGTTAGCAACTACATAGTTTAATTTTATTTAATTAATTAAGTTATGTTTTTGTTTTTGTTATTAAACATGTACATATTTATGACACAAAAATAACATATTCAAAAAAATATTCACTGTTTTAATTGTAAACATGTAACTTTGTAAAGGAAGTGTTGATAATACGTACAATTCAGTAATCTCAGCCGTACCGTCGAATGTCGCGATTGCAATGGCCGACCATTCAACGAGATGTATGAATGTGATGTTTTCATAACATTTTGGGAGCTGAGACTTTAATTGCCAAATAAAAAGTACAAATTAGTACCTAGTAAACAAAAGAAGTTGCATAAAATGGAGTAAAAAGTTTCGTTCGCCTGAACACCACAATCAAAGCCTTGTAATGACTATTGCAGTTAACCCAGCTAGCATCGTGACATTCTTTTTGTTTTTAGTGTGAAAGTTACCGCCGCCCATGGACACTGCGAAAGCAGAGGTATCGCAGACGCGATGCGGCCTTTGAGGAAGGAATAGGGGGGGGGGGGGGGGGAGGGAATGGCTCCGGAACCCTCACTGGCCGGACGAAACACAATAGCACCAAGTGCCATTATTTCACGACGGATATTAGTGAGAGGGTGGTATTACGCCGGGCGAGCCGGGCCGGCTCGTGCGTGCGTGCTGCAATGCAGTGTGGCTCTACCACTCAGTCAGTGTCACTCATTTAGCACCACCCAGGGGTCACCCAGAT